>BCNH02000011.1:14936739-15061567 GCA_001662345.2 Metrosideros polymorpha var. glaberrima | reverse complement strand
GATCGGCGAGGCTTGAGCCTCGCAGAGGCAGGAGAGGTCTCGGCCTCGCCGAGGCGAGCTCGAGGCCGGCGAGGCCTCATCCTCGCCAGATCGGCGAGCTCGAGGCTCACCGACGCTCGTAGAGACCGGCAAGGTCGAGCTCGCTGACGCTCGCAGAGATCGGCGAGCTCGTGGCCGGCCACCAACAGAGAAGAAGACAAAAAATAAAGAAAGAAAAGAAGAAAAGATAAAAAGATAAAAATAAAATATTAATATTAATATTAAAAAATCAGAAAATTGCTAATGGCCAATTTGTGACTCACTTAAATGAGTTAGTATGTTTAACCCATTTATGATCCATTTAAAATCCATTTATGTTCCACTAAATTTTTAACCAACCCATTTATGACTCACTTAAGCCTTTAAAGCAACTCATTTATGACCCATTACCTTTAAATATGGGTTGAATATGGGTTTGTGACCCATATTGCCAGCTCTACCTGCAAGACATTGACAGTTACACCAAATTCCCTAAGATCGAGAGCGAGAAAGAGAGAGAGGGCACCACGGAAATGATGTCGCAACCCAGCCTCAATGTCGACCTTGCCCCCCTCGTGATCAAGACTCATTTTTCAGCTGTCTTCCGCACGCTGCCCTCTTTGAAACGGACCTGATCCTCTTTGTCTTACCTTTGAATTTACAAAATTACTTCTTGTTTGACCACCGTCGATACTGACAAAATGTGTTCAACACGCATATTTCCCAATTCAAATATTTACGTAATTGATGATCGCTAGCCGGAGATAACGAGAAGGAAATCCATTTGGGTCTTGACGTGTTCTTGGAAAACAAGAAACGAGATGAAAACAAAAGGATTCAAATGTTCTTTAAATTAAAACCGTTGAAAAACTAGGAATCGCTCCACAGGATGCCCATGCGTGGAAGGTCCTCGTTTGTTCCTGATAGAGATGTTGGACATGTTATTGTTATGGTCCAATTAGAAGAAACAGGCGATTATAGTGCCCAAATCACTGTCCTAATCGAAAATTGTAGAACTACCATTAACTAATCTAAAAGTTATGAGTTTTTAGATGAAAGTGGGATTCGATAATCATGTGAAAAGCCAAAGGTATTGGAAAGTGTTCAATAAAAAAATTGACATGTCTCTTGATAGAAACGGAAGGGGCATTGGAGGTTGGGAGTTTGCGGTAGTTAGTTGATTGGATGTATATGTACCCAATTATTTTTGTCGACAAATGATTTTTGTCTCGATTAGGGATCTCGAATCTTAACAAATAGAATCACGTTGATATATGCAAGAATAAGCTATTGATATCAAGTGTGGTGCTTCTATCAACAATTAAAGTAATGAGTATAGAGATAACGATAAATGCATGTAGATTTATAGTGGTTCGACTTATATTAAGTCTACGTCCACTCTCTCAGACTAACAGCCACCAACAAGCTGGATGCCACTAGTAATCCTTCAGTAGGTACAAGCTTAGTCTGCTTCTGCTTCTACCTGAAACTAGTATATCACATCACCAATCTTAAGCACTACCATAACACTTGTGCTCTTCTCAAGAGAAATTACAAAACAATGTGTCACTCTCAACAAGAAATTTTATCATATACATAATATTTATTGCTCTCGTAATTTTATCATTACCAATTTTTTTGGAAGGACCAAACGATAGAAGTTTGAGTGAAGTTGATATATTTTGCCAATGTCAAGTTTTTGAAGTACGAAGTGAAATATTGATGATAATTGGATGGAACTTTGTGGAGGTGAACAAGTCATCAAGAATGGGAAGTTCATGGAGACTTGAAGGTACTAGACAGGGTGAACAATTATATAATATTGGATCGTTGAGATATTGAGGAAGACCAATGGATGGCAGTTCATAAGTTGAACAGAAATGGGCAGCTTGGATATACTCAACGATTGTTGATTGAAGCGGCTTATATCAACTACAAAGAACATGTTTATAATGTGTTTGTATGATATGGATAAGAGGATACATATATTTCTTTGACTTTGAAGATCGAAAGATTTGATAGTCAGTCGCAAGTTGGGAAATGTAACAGATTATTTGAGGAAAAATCCATTCAATTGTCAATCACTTTTGTGACAAGGATTAATTTATAATATAAGCGACTATTCATGGAAGCAACAAGAATATTGGAAGATTTGATTGTGTGGCCGACTAGATCTTCGGTGATTTGATTGCTTATCTTCAATGGCTAAATTGATCCTCTTAAAGATTATCCAATGGCTAGTTCGGAGATTGAAGACTATGTAAGAAGATTAACCTACACCGAAGAAGATAACACACGAAATAGAGAAAGCTTAATACACTCATATTCTTATTGAGTTGTTGAGAGATAGTTCATTTACTGAGAGCGATTATCACTGATTGTAACCTCTTTTGAAGCTTATGAGTGTTGTAATAGTGCTTAGGATTAGGTAGTGTGGTCTTCCAACTTTGAGTAGAAGCATCACGAGCTACGCTTGTATCTACTCAAGGATTATTAGTTTAAATCCACCATATCGGTGACTATTAGTCGGGGAGAGTTCATATAAGCTTGGTCAAAGCCAAACTACTATAAATTTCCGTGCATCTATCTCTATCACTCTGCTTATTAATTTAATTGTTTGATAAAAGCACCGCACTTGATATTAGCAGCGCTCATTCTTGCATATATCAAATTGTTTATGCATACATCGACTTGATTCTATTTATTCTGCAAAAATATATCAAGTTGTGTAAAACAACATATTCACTCCTCTCTAGGTAGCATACATAGCCATAACAGTATCTTCAAAACCTAGAGGATCGGCTCACAACCTGGTACCTTTGGGAAGTTGACAACTACGCTAAGCTCCCTGAGATGCCAACACACACACAGCACGCATGGAGGTGAGGTCGCGACCCCGCATCAATATCGACCTCGCGCCTCTCGTAGGCAAGACGGTGATATGGGGGGCGGGAAACTCGGTCACATCGAATGCGAGGTGCGATGGAGGCTCGGTCGCGACCTTCTTCTCCCCATCCTCCCCCAACATGTCTGGACAAGCCCGACTGGAAGTCTCGGCATATGGTAGTGCGCCATGGCTGGGCAAGGCTAGCCGCACACCCTCGACCCTCCTGTCTCTTTTCCCTTGTTTACTTGCTTTTTACTAGCTTCTGTTAAATTCATTATTTTTATTAATAATGAAGTCCACATAAGCATTCTCGAAATAGGAAAATGGCCATGCTATTTAAGTCTTATCATGGTGGACGGCGGTTAATAAAAGGACTTGATTGCATATATAAAATAGTTTTAGGACCAAAATTCTGAATTTTAATTTAATATAAAGGGAATGTTTCCACAAATGTTATCAAGACACGTTTTTCAACTCTGTGCCCCCACACTGCCCACTTATTGTGAGTTTGGTTCAGCATTCCCAAGGAGCTTTCGGCCTCTAAAGCTCATTGAGAAAATGTTAAGATGTTTGGTAAGCAGTTTTTGACCAAATTCTAACCTTGAGAATGTTGAAAGCCTATTCTCAAAGCTGAACCAAATCTATCTTTAGAAACGGACAAAGGATGTTCGCGTTTGGGGTTTTTTCGACCCGAGTTTGTTCTTTAAAACAATTTATTCAATCTAGCTCATCCTCTTTGTCTTACCTTTGACTTTACAAAATTACTTGTCATTTGACCACCGTTGATCGTGACAAGATGTGTTCAACACGCATATTTCCCGATTCACGTTTTACGTAATTGATGATGAAAATAACGACAAGGAAATCTATTTGGGTCTTGACGTGTTCTTGGAAAACAAGTAATGAGATGACAGTACAACCATTGAAGTGTTATTGTCTGTTCAAGAGAGACAAATCGGACAGGTTATTTGCACGGTCCAATTAGAAGAAACAGGTGATTATAGAGGTCAGGTTACTATATTAATTGCAAAGGACTCAATGATCTACATAACTACGATATCACATCCAAAATTGTCGGAATACCATTAACTAATCTAAAAGTTATGAGCGTTTAGATGGACGCGTCTTTTCATATTTGGACAAAAAGCCAAATGCTCTTGAGATCATGTAACTGGGACAAGGCATCTTATTTCAAAAATTGAAATGTCAGGTTGGGATTTTGCGGTAGTCTGTTTAATATATATACAAGTTTTTCCTGATTTTTAAGAAAGCTATACTTTACATTCCTATTAAATTCTATTCTGGATTCGGCCCAAAAGAAAAAAATTCTATGCTAGATTAATTATCTCAACCCCTTTGGAACAGTGGAATTTTCTTTTGCATGGAATTGGCTCCACTGTCATTAAATACAACAAATCTGCCGCATTGATAATTAGACAATTGAGCGTCGATGAACAACATAAATGCTAAGAAGTTTATAAGACTTGACGTACTAAATCAATCAAATTGAACATGTTTTCACCTTGCTAATTACATATCCAACATAATAGATGGGAATCAACCATCCGAAGGTTAAAGACAATATAATTTACTCGTGCATATGACTATATAATTTTATTCGTGCATATGACGATATTATTGGTTCTAATACATACATTGCCCTGGATAAGAGTGTCCTTCGGTAAGCTCCAACTATTTGCGATCAGCAGCCACACTAGACTTACGAAAGCGATCAGAGTAAACATGTGGAGGAGCCATGGCACGACCGGCGAAGGCCCGGGTGTTGGTGGTGTAGGGGCTCGGAGTGTAGCCCGGGCTTCCAGGAGGTGGGACCGGACCCTTTTGCAGGACTTGGAGAACAAGAACGCTAGGCTTATCATTAGCCCAACCTTCTTCTTTGCCCTTAATCAGAACCCTGCATGCCTCGTTTGGTAGCACCATTGTTCCCACCAAACATAGCAAAATAACCACACCAGCTGCTACTTTTGAAGTTAGCAACTTCTTCATCTTTTTCGCCTGTTTTGGTACAGTTTTAGTCTAACACAACAGAACGTACAATGAAGGATGTCTTGTCTTGGGAGATATGTCGATCCCATTTATATGCATCAAGAAGGTTATAGTTTCTGTGTGTTTCTTCGATTCTTCTGATCAGATTTTCGAACACGGGTTTTTGATTTTTGACTGTCACGGCAAGAGACTCGATTTGGGTTGATTTCACTGGTCAAAGAAGGGAAGAAGAACAACTATTAGTCATTAATAATATAAAGAGTAATGCTAAAGAAAACGAGACTCATATACTAAATAGATTTACTAAATGATGTGGCGAACAGTAAATGATTATTTAACTTAGTAGGTCCATTTAAACATTCAACAAAAATCTGTCTTGTTTCGCGTCGATTTGGAAAATAATTTCATAAAAATAATTATTTGCATCGCTTATAGAAATGAATTAAAGAAAAATGTATTCATTGTCAACAAAACTGGTTAAGCATAGAAGATTATAGATTATCAAAATATTTTTAATTGGGAAATATTTTATAATAACTTTGTTTTGAATAGGTCGTCAAAGAATAGTGTCTCGTGTCTCGCCCTTGATGTACTCTTTCGTTGTATTATGTCCACAGCGTCCTAGAAAATTATTCATTGCGGTCATAATTGTTTATATAAGACAACGTTTGGTATGTCTTTTTTTATTTATTGGCAACTTTTAGTACATGTCCAATTAATTTTCGAGTTATAATTTTGCACAGTCGACAGAAATGATAATTTCCAAAAAGTGCTAATAGTCAGGACATCAACATGTATATAACTTTTTAACTCAGAGAAAATCGTTATTCATACCATGCACAAACTACATATACATGTCAAAAACCTAACACCATTTGCGAAAATAACATTTCTCCCAGATGATGGACTAAATATAAATTAAGTAATCTTTCTATGACTAAATATATATCACGTCGGTGAACGAGAATGTTTCGACGAGTTTGATCAAGATTTAAGACCGGCTTTACCACGCTTATATCTTCTTTGAAACGGACAAAGAATGTTCGTGTTTTGGGTATTTGTCAACCCACGAGTTTTCCCTGTCCGACTTTTATTCAATCGATCTCATCCTCTTTGTCTTCACCTTGGAAATTTATTGAATTTTCTTATTATCTGACCAAAGTGTTCGACACGCCATTTGCGAGATGATCAAAGTAAAATTTGAATCTGGACTTGACTTTACAAATTTCTAAATTCCAAGTGTTCATGGGAAGCAGAATGAAGAAGAAAGTGAAATATTTAATATGTTCTTTAAGTCAAAACCGTTGAAAAAATAAGAATCGCTCCACGGGGCGGTTTCGGGGGATGTTCTTGTTTGTCCTGACGGAATATTCAAGTACAACCTCTTTCGCGAGGACAAAGCGCACCTAGATAGGTAAAACCTGAACCAATGAAACACCAAATAAATAACCTTATTGATCCCGTAACGTGCAAGTTCAAGCCGGGGCAGATGGCGCGGCCCAAACATGGAATTGTTTGCACTCCATGGTGCGAGGAATCGAACTGGTATCATGCACCTAATTGATATGCACAAGTCTTTTTTAGAGCCATTAAGCCAAAATAATGAATTGTATGGTCGATAGACCATGTGAACCAAGCCCCATATGGAGCATTGCTCGTGTGGGCTCCACAGTGAGACCAACTTGGTGAAAAGTTAGATGGTCTCAGGCTTAGTTCGTTTTGCGGAATATATGACCTTTTTTTAAAAAAATTTCCAAAAAGTCATTTTTAAGGAAAATGAAAATATTTTCCAATATTCGGCTGAGACCTGAAAATGAATTGGAAAATATTTTCCGTTGTTCAGTATGGAAATCAAATGCACTCATTTTAATAAAAATTTGTTTTCTTTTTTTCCTTGTTTTTCTTTTTCTTTTCCTCAACTGGTCATCGGCCTTTGGCCTGGGCCTGTGGCTAGCGACTGGCTGAAGAAGAAGAAAAAAGAAATAGGAAAAAAATAAAAAGGAAGATAAAGAAGAAAAATAAAAATAACTACAAATTCGAATTAAAAAAATAAATTTTAAAAAAAGGAATGTGAAGGAGTGTAGGGAGGAAAGAGAAGGGAAAATGATTTCCTCTTTTTCAAAAAGAGGAAATCATTTGCCCCACTTTTGAAGGTGTATTTTCCATTGGAGGAAAATGTTTTTCTTAACTAGTTTATTTTTCTCGAAATGAACGCTAGAAAATCTGGAAAACATTTTTTTGGAAATTCTTTTCCGCAAAACGAATGGAGCCTTAGTATACATAATATATAAACCATGCAATGTTAGCCCGCTAATAGCCAACTCCATAAGGTTAAGTACATGATTTATGGTTCAAGAAGAAACCGGTGATTTAGAGTTCAAATTACTATCTTAATCACAAATTAAAAGATTTTATGAACTACATAGCTCTGATACTATATAGAGTTTTGTGAGATTACTATCAACTTATTCAAAAGCTAGTTTTAAGTTTTTAGATTAACATGTAGTTTTATATTTACGTATAAAGTCAAATGGTTGGGGATCTTTAGCTAGGCCTTCTATTCAAAAACCGACATGTCTCTTGATAGGTATGTAAGGGGGTTGGAGATTGGGATTTTTAGGATATAGTTAGTTTATTATTTATACATTTATGTGCCCAAATTTGTTGGTGAGTCTATATATCATCATCGGGTTACACTGGAATCACTATGGATTGGCCGTTTATATAATTACTAACAAAAACGTTAATACGAAAATTATAACCAAGTAACTAAAAAGAGGTTTTTTTTTGGGTGCATAAATGATGTTTACTTTCAGTACTCGTCCCTTTTTACTATTAAGCCCTTGAACAAGTGGGTTTTAAGAGAAGAAAAGAACTTTATGTTGAGTGATTATATTGAGAGATGTAAATTATTTTAAATATAAAAGATGGTTCTTGTGCATTGATGATATTTACTTAATTGCTGGTCCCTTTTTTTTCCTAGTAAGCCCTTAATCAAGTGGTTTTTTTTAAAAAGGAAATTGATGTTGAGTGATTATTATGAGAGACGTTAATTATTAATAACACAAAATGCTCATGTTTTAATAAATTCAAGAGTAAGTGGCATTGAATTGAGAACGTGTCCTTTATACATGCACTTGTTACATTAAAAAAGAAACAATGGTGCTTTATGTGATTTTGGAAAAAAAAAAATGTTAAAAACGACCGCAATGTTATATAAGCGGATAATTACAATTAGTGTATGTCATTAAGTGCTTTTGTGAAAATTGACATTTGAGAAAGATTGTTTGTGAATATCAGTAAAAAAAAAAAATTGGGTGCTCTTGCACTGGTAGAACCGGCTGAGGTTTTTTTTCTTCTAGGGGCAAATACTTAATGAATTAGGCTCTGTTTATCTCGCAAAAAATAAATGATTTGGAAAAAATTCCGAAAAACAATAGCTTTTTAAAAGATACGGACGATGATTTTTAGGAAAATATTTTTCAAATTATTAATTTTCTGCGAAACATACACACCCCAAATTTGAAATCTATAGTTTTAATTATAAACTTTGATACTTGAAAACACATCTTATTTCTTTAATTCTTTGCTTTTTCTACCATTTCTTGACACTGCAGTTATAGAGATTCACAACTAATGCGTTATTTCTTTGAGTTTAGTCTTTAGTTCTTTGGCAGACATAAGTTTGTTTGTTTGACAAGTAAACCGAAAATAAAATACCATGGACATGAACTTCACTTGCAATTTACTTAGACATCGAGAATTGACTTAGCAACAATGAAAATTTCATTAACCAATACTGAATCTTTTCTTAAATATAACATTTCCCAATACTGTTATTCTAACGGTTAGCCCCAAATCTTTTCTTTCTTATGGCATGTTAATTATAATATGTAATCGATATATAATGACTAATCCATGCCACTCTAATTTAGAAAAATAACTCAAGAAAACAAATGTAAGAATCGGGATAGGGAACCAAAGTTGCCACATTGATAAGGCACTGGGGCGTTGACGTTGAAAAACTACTTATTGGATGCTTCGCAATTTGTTGAAAGAACGTAACTAGATAACAAACTTGCTAAGAAATTTATAAGACATAGAGGATTAAATTGAACAAGACATGTTTCACCAAGTTACATAACAATAGATGGAAATTAACAATAGGACATGCTAAGCTATTTATTCGTGCCAAATTGACTATATTATTGGTTCTTATGAACCTCTATATTTGCATCAACATATTGCGCTCTAGGCATTTAATCTCCACAACACATACATTCCCAGTAGTAAGTGTCCTTCAATGAGCTCCAACTATTCGTGATCAGCAGCTACGCCATGACCTAGGGACGCAACCGGATTAACCACATGCGGAGGGGCCATGGCTCGACCAGCGAAGGCCCTGGTGTTGGTGGTGTCGGCGCGGGGTTTAGGAGGGACTGGAGTGTAGCCTATCGGATTTCCAGGAGGGGACGGCGGACCCTTCTGTAGGGTTTGGAGAACAAGAACGCTTGGTTTAGCGTTAGCCCACACTTCCTCTTTGCCCTTAATTAGAACCCTGCATGACTCATTTGGTTGCACTAATGTTCCCACAGAAAATAGCAAAATCAAACCAACTCTCAAGAACTTCTTCATCTTATGGCTATATTGCTGACTTTTTCTGTCTGCTTTTTTGGGTCTTGGGACAATTTTTCACTAGCTTCAACAAAATGTACGATGAAGAATGCCTTGTCTTGTGATAGATATCTCTCGTATTTATATACAAACGCCAGCTTAGAGTTTCTGTGTGTTTCTTCGATTCTTCCGATTAAAATTGTTGGACACGGGTTTTTGATTTTTGACTGCCACAATTGAAGAAGAAGAAGAAGAAGAAGCGTTAATAAGAATTTGAATTGGTCGGTCGTGGAACAGCTAATGTCTCGTCCGACGTCCTTGACGTACTCGTTTGTTGTATCATGTCCACAACGTACGAGAATGATGTAATCATGCACAATTGTTCACACATGACAAATTTCAGTATGTCCAATTGATTTCCGTTTCTTATATTTCCACCAATATGACGTCAACATGGTAAGAAAATCCCATTCAAGTGGGGTTTATTTAATAAAAGGGATAATTAAAAAAATAAGACATCAAATTTCAAAATCACGAGAAAAAATGGAAAAAGAAAAAATTACTAGTACGAAAGTATTATCGCCAAAAGAATTGTCAACGTCTCTATCTACTAAATTTTACCAAAATCAAAATAATATTAAATAAATAGTCATTTAATTTCCAAAACAAAAGTTTGTACAATGGTGTATATCACGGCACTAGACTATAGACCTCAGATGTACGTCTCAGGTTCCCAACAACCAAACCCGACAACGCTTGGGCTCTCCAAAGCCAAACTCAAGAACCCACAAAAGCCGGGACGGACCTTGCTGCCCAAACCCGAGTTAATGCGGGGCTGACACGAGACTCCCAAGACTAAAAATCCAATAGAGTAGGCTTGTCACAACATCTTAAATTATCTTTTTGGTAACAAACATTGAAGTCAATAATTAAGGTTGGGTTTGGTTTAACATTTGGAAAGAGCTTTCAGCCCAAATACTCCTTTGCGAAATGCTGAACTGTTTGGCAAGTTTTTTTTCTAAAAAAGCATTCGGCCAAATGCTGGCCTTAGAAAAGCTGAATGCTGGTCTCTCCAGCATTCAACATTCAGCATTCAGCATTTCAATCTTCTCAAAGCCAGCATTTGGCCAAATGCTCCATTGAAAAAAATTTGTCAAACAGTTCAGTATTTCGTAAAGGAGCATTCAGGCTGAAAGCTCATTCCAAATGCTGAACCAAACCCACCCTAAGTGGGATATTTTTACAAAATCATGTGATCCAAAGTGCCATAATTAGTATGCAAGCTTTTCTCGTTTGTAATGCAATACAAAAGCGTGATAGTAGTTTTTTGAGATGCTACAATAAGAATGCTGGAAGTTTTTTTTGTGTGTGCATAATTTAAGGAAAACAACGACAGACATCCTTGCGAATTACGTAATGTATAATTTATATCTTTATAATACCGATAATTTGATTTTGGAATAATAACCATCACCTAAAAATTGTAGTTGCATATGCCATGGATTTTATTTTTTTTTGGGCTTGAATAATATCCTTGGATTAACAAACATCTCTAATGGATGTAGTCCGCAAATTGCAACATCTGTTTCCAAGAAAATCCTTAAGAGGAGTATGTTTGGGTTCACTGACTTTTTCCAACTCAAGTTTTTAACCTTTTTATTCAGTTGACCTCGAATACTCTTTAACCTGCTTTGAAATCTATTTATCAAAATTGACTTTTCATTTGACCGTCGTGAATCATGAGCAGCGATGGACACGTATGCGGTTGCCTGATCAAAGTAAAATCTGAATCCAGTCTTTACGTTCCGTCTCAAAATCTGAATCCATTTTTCTAGTACTTGTAAATTTATGAAATAGTGGGTGTGTGTCAAAATGCTGTTGGTAAAAAATTTATCGATCACTTGATTCCCGGTAACTTGTTGATAGCTTACTATCACGTCCATGAAATTACTAATTTTTTAATAGTTCTCAAATTATCAACATTTCTTTATCTTTTGCTAAGTTTTATTTGTCTTTTTTTACCATCTTCTTAAATTTACCAACTCTCACAGGAACTTACCAATTTTTATTTGGGTGACTTCTCAACTTTTTCCCAATTAAATTACTAAACTAATTGTAGGTTACCAACTCTCAACCGAGTTAATTACCAACTCTTCTTTGATTTTTGTTAACTTATAAACTTTTGCTGTCGTTAACCAACTTTTATTTGTCTCTCTTACAAACATCATATCAATTCTCGTATTGCCAATTTTTATGTGTGACTCAATAGTTTTTCTCCACTATCTTTTTCAAAAAGTTTATTGACTAGGTTTGATTTATCCAATTCATTCCAAATGAACATGGAAGTTAACAGTTTTTGCAATTCCATATTAAACGCGAGAAAACGAAAATACCAATCATAACACGCGAATATGAATTGCCAATTCTTATATCACGTAGGTAGCACATATCAAAATTTATCATAGGCAAAAGTTGTCATCCATCGGAATTTTCATCTATCGAAAATTGACAATACAATGAATAACAAAATTACTAACAACATCGGGTAGTCACTTCTCAACTATTGCACTTCAAAAAAATTCTAGCCAATTTATTAGGCTTGGAAGATGAAATCGAACAAATCAAACATGTTGATGTTACCCCAAGTTATACATTCTACAACAGATGGAAATTATACACCCAGATTTTTCGTTAAAAAACAGAATAATTCGTTTATGCTTGCAAATTGTGTATTGGTTCCTTTGAATCATACTTGCAACTTCTCAATTCCCTTCACAAGCGTCCTTTACAGGAGCACCAACTATTTGCAATCGGCAGCAGCGTCAGATCCAGGGATGCGATTGGAATAATGAGGAGGAGGCACGCCAACAGTTGATTGGCCGGCAAAGGCCTTGGTGCTGGTGGTGCTAGCGGCGGTGCTGCTGTCGGGAGCGTAGCCTCGCAGTTTCCAGCGCACGGGGTCTTACCCTTTCTCTCCAGGGATGCCTCATTTGGTTGCACTAGCGTTCCCACCAAAAATAGCAAAATCACACCAACTCTCAGGAGCCTCTTCATTATTTAGCTATATTCCTGCCTTTTTTTGTCTGCTTTTCTGGGTCTTAGAACAATTTCTTCACTGGCTTTAACAAAATGTACGATGAAATATGCCTTGTCTTGTGAGAGATATCTCTCGTGTTTATACATGCAAACGACAGCTTATAGTTTGATGGAAAGATAAGGGCGACTAGTCGGCGGAATCCATATTTAGTATTTGGCTCAAATCTTTAAAGAAAGAAATAACAATTGTAATTTCCTTTCCGATAAAAATTCATGTTTATCCCCAGTAATCTATCTTAATTAAAAGATAATGAAATCCCCCACCGTGATATGATGAATCGAGAGTTTCTCATCGTGGACGTAAGCTCCCAAGAGTTCTCTTCTTGGTCGACCGAATCACTTTAAATCCTATTCTCTTTCTTCGTTTGCGTGTGATTACAAAGAAAACGAGTTCTATGCATTTCTTCGATTCTTCCGATTAAATTGTTGGACACGGGTTTTTGATTTTTGACCGCCCCAGTTGGAGAGAAATTTGGATTTGACTTCACTGGCTGAACAGAGATAGAATGCAAGACGAAGAAGAAGAAGCAGCGTTAAACAGAATAGGGATTGGTCGGTCATGGAACAAATGTCTCGTCCTCGAGGTACTCGTTTTTCGCATCATGTCCACCACGTCCGAGAATTACGTAGTCATGCACAATCGTTCACACAGGACAAGTTTCACGAGAAAAAAAAAATGGAACAAAAATAATACTAGTACGAAAGTATTATCGCAAAAATAATTGTCGATGTCTCTCTATCTACTAAATTTTATCAATATCAAACTAATCTTAAATTAATAGTTATTTAATTTCCAAAATGAAAAAATACAATAGTATATCGTTATTTAAGATCCTGACACTAGACTATAAACCACAACTGTACGTCTTAGGTTCCCAACAACAAGACCTGAGAGCGCAGCATTCGGCCATGGGACTCTCCAAGGCCAAACTCACGAACCCACTACAAACCTCGGTCCCTACACTCAGACTTGGAACCTCGAGGATCGGCTCGAATCAAGACTTAAGAACCCAAGCTTGGACCCTGGACCTTGGCGGTCGAACCCAAGTTAATGTGGGGCAGACACGAGACTCCAAGGCATACATCCGTGATCCGATCGAGTATGCTTGTCACAACATCTAAGTTTTTTTTTTTTCCAGGTAACGATCTGTGGAGTAAAGTTCAACAATTAATAATATTTCTTTAAAAATCTGGCAATTCAAATTGCCATAATTTAGAATGGAAGCTTTTCTGATTTTGTTATACAATTTATGTAAAAGCGTGATAATAGATTTTTTTTAAAAGATTCTATAATTATAGTGCCGCACGTTTTTTTCATACTTTAAGGAAAATGGCGATATCCATCATTATGAATTACATACCGCATAGTATTCATCTATATACTCCAAATAAAGTGTTATTAAATACAATCGATTTTGGAATGACATCAATTGCCTGAAAATTGAATAAATATCCCATAAATCATTTTTTTGGCTTGAACAACATAATGCTTGCATTCAGAGGTGTTTAATTACTAACATATGTTTCCAAGAAAATCCATAGAGGAGCGTGTCTGGGTTGAGTTATTTTTTCAAGTCCAAGTTTTAACCTTTTTATTCAGTTGACCTTGTATACTCTTTGACCTGCTTTGAAATTTATCAAAATTGACTTTTTATTTGACCGTCGTGAATCATAACCAGATGGGGACAGGTATATCGCTTCATGATCAAAAGTAAAATCTGAATCCAGACTTTAACTTTTCCGTCTCAAATTTCCGCAAGTGGGGATCGCTATCAAAATCCACAAGAGGAAATCGATTTGCGTCTATTGTGCTATTGGTGGGGGGAACAAAAGGATAGAAAAGGTGTTACAGACATAACATATGAATTGTGTCATTCTCTTCTACCAAACAGAAAGAGAGTAATCATCACACTTGCCCAACCTTTTTACCAAGAGATTCAAATCAAACGACAAGATAGATTTCACGGCATCGGGCCAACGCCTTAAATTTATCAATGTTTATATAGGGTGTTGCTATGAAATGCAAATTAATATTTGTAAACAATAAAAAAAAATTGATTAACTAGAAAATAAATATCGATAAGTAACTCAAATGAAAATTGTTGGGGGTTGTTGTGGAGAGACGCGGTTTTGTGTTTCCACAAGTGATGAGCAAAGGGGCAAATGAAAAATAATGACTGGAAAATTTTTTTAAAAAAAAAACAATCTCAGAATTAAAAATAATGAACTCTCTATCTCAACATCTTGTCGCCTTCATGATGCTCCAATTCTCGTTTCACCGCAGCTCAGGATGAAGAAGCCCGACACATGGGCGAACAAAAGATCGGTTGTAGTGAAGATAAGGCCATGAGTGGAGGATTGAATAAGTCCGCGATTAAACCGCATCATGAATAAACTTTGAACATTTTCCAACCATGATCTTCTCAGCCTGCAATAGCAAAAATATTGACTTTGTTGACACGATCGTGAGCCACTTCTCCTACTTTCGCTCTCCATTGCAAATTTGATAAGCTGATTTTGCCCCAACCAGAGAAGTTGGGGTTGGGGCTCTTCCAGAACAGAATGAATTTTGCCCCAATTCCTTAATTTGGGGCAATTAGATCTCTAAACATCATCGTTTAGATTCTTACTCGTTGGCTGCATCTTGCCAGCGAGCCATGTTGGATATTATATAATAAATCAATGCCACATCGAATTTTTCAGTAAAATAAATCGCCAATGACACTCTAATAAACGACTTTGAACAAATGTGTCACTCAAGTGATTATTCAAAGAGTTTTGGCACAAAAGTGAATGTCGTAAAAAAAAAAAAGGGAAAATGACACAAATGGTCCATGAACTTTAGCTTAATGTACAATTTGATCCCTGAACTTTAGCTCAATGTTTACAAATAGTTCCTGAACTTTCAATTTGATACAAATGGTCCTTAAACTTTTGATAGATGTTTAAATTAGTCCCTAAACTATATGAAAATATTCAACGAGGTCCTTCCATTATTTTAAATTCAAGGACCATTTGTGAACATTGAGCTAAAGTTCAGGGACTAGTCTGAAAATGTACCAAAAGTTCAGGGACCATTTGTGTCAAATTGAAAGTTTAGGAACCATTTGTGAACATTGAGCTAAAGTTCATGGATCATTTGTGTCAAATTAAAAGTTTATGGACCAAATTAAAAGTTCAGGGACCAAATTGCACATTGAGCCAAAGTTCAAGGACCATTTGTGTTATTATCCCTAAAAAAAATATGATACTTGTAATGGATTTTTCCCTTTCCCTTCATTAAGTAAACAAATAGAAGTTACTTTCTTTTTTTTTTATGAAACCCGGCTTCAAATACTAACATAATAAGCTTATAGTTTATGTATTTCTTCGATTCTTCTGATTAATTTGTTGGACACGGGGTTTTGATTTTTGACTGCCGAAGTTGGAGAAGAAATTTGGATTTGACTTCGCTGATTATAAAGAGAGGGAACAGAAGAAGAAGAAGCAGGAGCGTTGATCGGAATTTGAATTGGTCGGTTGTAGAACAGCTAATGTCGCGTCCACGTCCTTGACTTATTCGTTTGTCGTATCTGGTCGACAACTTTCCGACAATGATGTCGTCATGCCCGATTGTCTTAGACGCGACAAATTTCAGTATTGTCCACATTGATTTCCAGTTTTTATTATATTTCCACCAAAATATGACGTCAACATGGTGATTGGAAAAAATATTTGTACCTTCCATTTCAACTCTGAGACATCTTCATTCATTTGATAATTTAATGTTCACTACATATGTCTATTTCTGATAGACAACTAATTACATGGCAAATAAATTGTGAACATATATGGGCGGAAAAATAAATTATCTAGAGTGCATTTGTTTTTCAAAAAATGAATGATTTAGAAAATATTTTCTTAAAAACAATCTCTTGTATCATTTATAAAAATGAATAAACGAAAAATATTTTCGTCATCTACGAAAATATTAGACATAAGTTGTGTGGATGATGAAAATATTTTTCACTAACAAATTGTTTTAAGCTATACAAGCAATCATTTTTAGAAAATATTTACCAAAATTGTTCATTTTTCGCCAAATAAACGAATCCTTAATATGCTTTTCAAAATGTTTTGATTTTTTTTTTTTTTTGGGTAGCGAATATTAAAGTAACCGTAAAGTCCAATAGTTAAGTTTTAGATTCTCCAGGGACAATGCCAAAACTTTTGTTACATATTTTAAGGAAAATAAACGATACGCACCCTATTAAATTACGTAACATGTAATCTACATCTATATATTACAAAAAAACTGTTATAGAATACATTTGATTTCGGAATACTATCCATTTCCTGAAAATTGAAGTTGAATATCCCATGGAATTCTTTGGCTCGAATGATATCGTTGGATTTATTTCATTAAATGTAACAAACATCTATAGTCGCGGAAACGGTTCCGGTTGCCCATCTTCTCCAAGTTGCAAGCACTGAGGAGTATGTTTGGGTTCAGTGATTCTTTCAACTCAAGCTTTTACATTTTTATTTAGTTGACCGCTGCAAACCTTGATGCTTACGCTCGGACTTGGAACCTCCGGGGCTAGCTCAAATCAGGACTTTAAAGAACCAGAGACATCGATAAATGGACAAGAAATTTCCAATGCTTGGACCCTAGATCTTACGGTCGAACCCAAGTTAATGTGGGGGCAGACATGAGACTCCGAGGCCTAGACCAGATTGAGTATGCTTGTCAAAACGTCTTAATTTTTCTTCGACGAACATTGAATTAGTAATAAAGCTTAGTAATCAAGTATATTATTTTTTTCTTATTAAAACTCGTAATCCAAATTGCCATAATTTAGTATGCAAGCTTTTCTCACTTGTTATCCAATTGATGTTACAGCGTGATAGTAGTCTTTTTAGATTCTATAACAACAATGCCGAAGGATTTTACATAATTTAAGGAAAATGCCGATGTACATCCTTGGGAATTATGTATCGTATGATCTTCATCTACATATTTTTAAATAAAGTGTACATAATACATTTGATCTTGAAATAATATTCATCACTCGAAAAATTGCAGTTGTATGTATCCCATGGATTTTGTACTTGAACTATATTCTGGGATTGATTTCTTTAAATGTGACAAACATCTCTAATCGCAGAAATTGCAGATATATGTTTCCAAGAAGAACCTTAAGAGGAGTATGTCTGGGTTCAGAACTCTTCTCAACTCAAGTTTAGTTGACCTTCTTTGAAATTCAGTAAAATTGACTTTCCATTTTGACCGTCGTGAGTCATGACCAGTGGTGGACACGTATATGGTTGCCTGATCAAAGTAAAATCTGAATCCAGACTTAATACTTTTCTGACTCAAAGTTTCCGCAGGTTGACAATCTCTATAGTTCAGATGAAACTGGGCCAACATCTTAAAAAACTCACAACTTTGAATTGAGACCCAATTCTTTCCTAAAAAAATTTCATCTCATAAAAAACCCCCTAACTTTTGGTCTAATCTCAATTTTGCCCTAAACTTTTCTTTATCCCATAAAAAATCATAAACTTTAGGTCCAATCCCAATTCTACTCTAAATTTTTTTTACTCACAAAAAACCACCAACTTTTAGTTGAGTTATATATTTGCTTCTTCTATTAACCCTCCATCAAATGCGAGAAAACAAAATTTGTCCAAAACAATCCTTAGTGATGTGGCATTTCCACGTCATTAATTTAGTTTTTTTTTCCCAAATTTCATATCCAAGAAGACGTCTTTTGGAGATGAATTTCCTTGTTACCCAAACGACATCTTATTGGATCTCAAATTTGGATTAAAAAAATGGAGCAATTAGGTCTGGCTACCTTCAATTGCTCTTACTCTTAAGAGAGTGTTCCTTCCATCGCGCTTCAGGATCTTCAATTTTGCGTTCAGTTTTCAGTCTCTCATGCTTGGGAGTCTTCCATTTCTCGCGGTTGAAGAGCTTGCGCCCAATTAAATTATCATAGGTTACTAACTCTTGTTCAAAATAATTACCAATGTTTCTTGGTTTTTGTTAATATATTAACTTTAGCTATCGTTTAACAACTATTATTTGTCTATCTTACGAATGTCGTATCATTTCTTACGTGAATTTTGCCAACTTTTATGTGTGTAACTCAATAGTTTTTCTCCGCTATATTTTTTTTAAAGTTTATCGACTAGGTCTGATTTATCAAGTTTCATTCCGAATAAACACAGAAGCTAACAGATTTTGCAATTCAATATTAAACGCGAGAAAACGAAAATACAAATCATAACACACGAATATGAATTGCCAGTCCTCCATGCCAATTCATGTATCACGTAGAAAGCACATTTATAATTTATCATTGGCAAAAGTTGTCATCCATCGAATGTTTCTAGCTTAAACCTTGGTACCACTGATGCGACATTCGCTTTGGTACCCTTTCAACAACCCTTGAAATTTTCATCAATCGCAAATAGACAATACGACGGATAACAAAATTGCTAACAAAATTGGATAGTCACTTCTCACCTTTTGCACTAAAAAAAAATTGCTAACCAATCTATTACGCTTGGAAGATTAAATCGAACAAATCACACGTGTTACCCCAAGTTATACATTCTACAACAGATGGAAATTATCCATCCGAAGAATTTAAAAGAAAACAAAAAAAAACAAGAAAAATTCGTTTGCACTTGTAAACTGTGTATTGGTATCCTTTCAATCATTCTACTTAGAACTGCTCAATTCCTCTCCCAACCTTCTTTTGCGTGGAGCACCAACTATTTACGGTCGGCAACAACGACAGATTGAGGGAGGCGACCGAAATAATCACATGGAGGCACGCCCACGGCTGATTGGCCCGCGAAGGCCTTGGTACCGGTGGTACTTGCCGTGGTTCTACTTCCGGGAGTGTAGCCGCCGCCGTTCCCAGGGGGCGGGGTCGTACCCTTTTGCAAGTTCTGGAGAACAATAAGACTCTGCTCTTTATTACTAGCCCGCGCTCCTTCGTGGCCTTTAAGAAGCCGGCACGCCTCACTTGGTCTCATAGATGTTCCCATCAAGAACAGCAAAACCATCAAACCAGCTGCTACTTTTGAAGATAGGATCTTCTTCATCCTTGGCTGGTTTCTTACAATCTATAACTTTTCTTCTGTTTTGGTTGCTTCAAGTTGTGTGTCTATTTGTGTGTACGATGAAGAGAATGCCTCTGAGGAGGTCTCGTATTTATATTGTGCCATCGTCAAGCTCCCAGCAATTGCTTCGTTTCTTCTTCTCTTGATCAAACCTGTTGAACGGGCCTGGGATTTCTGAATTCTTGACTGCCACGGTTATGGAGAACCAGAATTTGACTTGGCTGGTTATAGAGAGGCAAGAATAAGGATTTGAATCGGTCGTCAAGGAAGACAATTCTTTATTAAATGAGTATAGTTCTAGGTTTTCTGGAATATTATGCCACGGTCTAATTATAATTCCATCAAAATTTTATACGCGTTTCCACTTTAAGATATACATTTATATATTTTCTGGTGAGGGTGTTTTGTCCACTAATATCTGCAATTGCCAAGAAAAATATTTTGGAGTATTTTTGGGTTCAGGTATTTTCGACTCAAGTTTTGCTAATCCTACTTTCTTTGGCCTTCTGAAATAAAAATAAAAAATTGATAAAGTTGGCTTTTTATTTTACCTCCGTGAATCATGACCGGCGTTGGACACGTATTGCTTGATGATCAAAAGTCAAAGTTGAATCAAGACTTTGACTTTTCCCCCTCAAGTGGGAAAAATTTAAGGATGAGTATCGAGTTTGGGTTTAATGCGATCTAGGGGTAAAAATGCAGCCATTTCACTTAGTTTATAGCACGAAAAGTGAGATCATCGTCGCCTTTGAGATAACTCTTCCTGATGTTGAAGTCTCTTGTTGGTTTGCATTGAAAACAAACTCATATAAAAGTTCCACTGCCATGTAATTCTCTTTTGATTACTAATGAGGCGCGGGGGTAAAATTGCCCGCAAACGAGTCATGGAGTCATTCTTGCATGTTACTAAAGCAGTGGCATCCGAGCCCAATCAATTCCACCCATGAAATCATTTGAGTATTACGTGGAACTCACATGATCTAACGACTTAGATCAAGTAGACTCACATACATCAAATAAATTAAAGAATTTTTTCAAGATAGGAGATCAAATGTAACCCCCAAACCAGAAACAGAGAAAATTGTCTAATTTATCCCAAACATATTAAACGTATGCCAATTATGTACTAAAATTTTTAGTTTGGCTAATTTAGTTCCTAACTTTTGCGCGACATTTCAATGTAATCATTTTGACCAATTTTGGCCGGAAATCGTTGATGTGGCGGTGTGCTATATAGAACGGTTAGCAATAACTAAACTATCACGCTGGCAATTTCCGGTGAAAATTGATTAAAATGATTATATTAAAATTTCACGTGAAGGTTTAGAATTAAATTGCAATAAAAGTTTAAAACTAAATCGATAATAGATTTAAAATCGATTGGGTAATTTTCAATTATCATCTCATCTGCACACAATTGAACTATACAAGTACTTGCCTCTCACCACTCTCACACCTTTTGTTTCCTATATTTCTTTTGGGTTAATACCACGAAAAATCTCAAATTGGTATACATGTGACAAATTTACCCTCAAATTTGTAACAAATTTACCAAAAATTAATTTTTTGCCCCCAAACTAATACATTTGTGGCAAATTTACCCCAAATTAATACATTTGTGACAATTTTACCTCCCCGTTAGTTTTTGTTAAATCGGGTTAATATCACAAAAAATTCCAAACTAGCACACATGTGACAAACGGAGGATAAAACCACAAACCGATATATCCTATCAACTGTCACATGTCATCAAACTTAATATTTTGACAATAAAATTTGACGTAAACTAACGGAAGGTAAATTTGTTACAATTGTATTAATTTTGGGTAAATTTGTCACAAATATACCAATTTGGAGTTTGCATGGTAAAAAAATTAGTTTAAAGTAAATTTGTCACAATTGTATCAATTTGAGATTTTTCTTGCTATTAATCCTTTTCTTTTTGTCTTTTCCCTTTTTGGGAGCTCTTTGCTCCACCAAACTTTCATTTACCTTGTAATTTCTCACTCGATGCATCTTTCTCTCTTTCTACTTTCCGCTTTTACAGACCCCCCCCCCCCCCCTATTTTCCCCTATTTCTTTATTTTCTATTATTTTCATAATATTACTTGGTTTATTGCTTACCCACATCTTATGTAATCTTATATTAGTTTTGTTCTTTTTCTTTCGTTTTTCTTATTCGTTCGTTCTCTTCCATAAATTTCACTTTAGTTAAACAATAATACATCCAATTAATAATTATGATTTATAGTTCTCTTTAAGAAATGAGGAGATAATGGAGTCTAAGGCTATGCATCATAGAATTTCTGTTCCAGAAATAGATTTGAAACATGTTTGGAATAGAAATCCGTTTAATAACGCAGTTTCATTTTTTATTTCTGGAACAAATTTTTGTTCTAGAAATAAATTTGAAACAGAAATTAGAAGTTAGAGTTTTCAATTTATTGATTTCTGAAACATAAATCAGAAATTCTCTTTCTCCTCTCTCTTTTTGCGACGCACTCTACTCTCTCTCTCTTGGCTTCCTGCCATTGTTGCTCGCGCTGCCCACTGTTGTTACCGCCCACCGATCGCCGCCCATTGGTTGTCATGCCCCATCCTCCATGCGCCCACCACTGTCACCCACCACTCATCGACAGCTGTCCACCCAACGCCGTCGTCAAGGAAATAGGAATTTATGTTGTTATCAAACAAATTTCTATTTCGAGAATAGAAATTTGGTATCATTATCAAACCTGTTTTTCTATTTAGAAATTTATTTCTGAAACAGAAATAGAAAAATCAATTTCTGGAAAGAAATTGATCTCTAGAAAAGAAATTTTGTTATTCGCGCCCTAAATTTACAAGGGAGAGTATTAGGGGAAGGTTTACAATATTATGGTTTTGTCGTCGTCCTTAAGGGAACTTAAGGGACAATGTAGATTCCAAGTTCGTTTTGATGACTTCAAAATTGCCTTTTAATTATGCGTCAATCATCTATATGTGAGCTTAAATTGAAAGGCTCTAATCTTCACACATGTCTCTCCTCTCGCTCTGATCTTCGTTGTCGTTGTTGGCCTCCGACACATTACCGCCCAGGCCCTGGCAAAGGCCCTATAAAAAACAAAACAAAACAAAAATAAAATAAAATAAAAAATTTTGGGTTCTCTGCTTTGGGATTCTTTTGCGTGATATTATTACCTCTAAATGTCAATTTTACTGCATGACCCAATTAATCATAGCTCGACAAATACCGTTCTCTTTATTAGTCTCGACAGCAGCGGTAACGCCGCATTTGGGTTAGCAACATGACCCAGCCCAATAAAGGAAAAAGGAATTAAAGTCGAGGTCCAATGGGCCGTAATTCATTACATTTGTTAGATTCTGCTGCTAGTTGTATCTTGTAGGGCCGGCGAAGTAGGTCATGTACCCATATTATAACTCAATTTTAGGAAGCTCAAAACTATATGGGTAACTAGTTTTTTTTTTTTTTTTTTTCTAAAATGGAATAAAGTGGGCTGAGAAAAACTAAAGCTAAAAAAGGGTTACAAATTTAACTCAAATTAATTTTTTGACCATAAAAAAACTCCAAATCGATACACCTATGACAAATGTACCTCTAAACTAATTTTTTTATCACGAAAACCTTCAAATTCATATACATGTAACAAATTTACTTTAAATTTAGTTTTATTTTTAAATAATAACTTAATTAATGTTTATTTGATTAACTCATTTTCTAGCTAGTTTATCTTTTCCAACAAATCCTAAAATTTAGAGTAAATTTGTCACGAGTGTACCAGTTTGGAGTTTTTTGTTATATAATATTAATTTAGAGTAAATTTGTTACATGGGTAATAATTTGAGATTTTTCATGATAAAAAAAAATTAGTTTATAGTAAATTTATTATAAATGTATTAGTTTGAGGTCTTCTGTGATAATAACTCGCTCAAAAAATAGGTTTTTCTTCTCTCTCATTTTTCCATACCCACGAACGACCCACTACACACCCAAAGCCATCGCAGGCTTCGGCGCTTCGCTTCCTTTCGCTTCGCTTGTCTCCGTTTCCTTTCTTCTTCACCGAGAGCGACGAGCACAGAGAGGAAGAATCGTTTCTTCCAGCCGTCCCTTCAATCAGTGACTTCACAGAAGCCTCGGTCGTTGGTCCAGTTACGAGTTGTCGCTTCGTCTTGCTCTGTTGACCAGGTAACCTCGGCCCCTTTGTTATGCCCTGTTCTGAGTCCGAGATCCACGAATAAGCATATGAGAAAATAAATTGGAATCGTAGCCAATTGTATGGTGATTCAGGCCATTGTTGTTGTTGATCTATAGATTTCGGATGAGAAAACCGCATTACTTTCGTGTTTACCTTTGTTCTTGTAGTGCACATAATCTGTTCGACAAAAGGTTTCTAAGACATTTTCTTGGTGAAATAGCTCCTGTGTTTGTTGGGTTTGAACATATGGGTTTAATGCACCTGATTGGTTAGAAGATATGTGTGTATATAGTAGTTTCTATAACTGATGATTCTCTCAAATTTTTAGTTCATAGCTCATATCAACGACGGACCTCGTCTCACAACAGCAAAGTGACATAACAGAAAGTAAAGTTCCGGCCTAAATTATCATGTACACTGTTCTGCGTTGAAACTGCTATTTTCCTGACAATGAAGGTTGATCACTTGTCAAAACTTAATGCTTGTTTCATCTCCTCAAATTTCTAACAGAGACGAGAAAGTGAAGCATGGGTTTGGTATGAAAGTTCCAAAAGCATCTGATTACTGATTTGCATAATGAGCATTTCAGAATGCCCAAGTGATGCTGTGATGCTATCAAGTTGTACCTGCGAGTATTCAGACTAGTGGGAGTTCAGCTTGAAGAAGTCTTGCAATGTGTTTGTTCATCTTACCATTTTGACTTTCATGATTTCTGGGAGGTAGTTGTTTGAAGCTTAATATGTGATTTATTCAGAACTTGAAGATGCGATGCGTGTGCTGAGAATTCTACCGTTAGCTTGCTTGCTCAGACACGCCGTATGTCATGTACTATTTGTGCAGCTTAGAAGTTCAAGGGTTCATTAAAATGGAATTTATAGATATGAATTGGATGTTGGAGATTTATTTCTACTGCTGTACTTACTACTTACTAGTTGCACTGTCTATCATGTATTATTCTAATTCCATATGTATTGTGCTTGAATTGAAGGTCTTTTTTTTGCGTTTGCCCCTGATCTCATGTACTTGCCGGTATACAGCGTGGCTTTTCGTAGGATCTTATGATCCTCGATTCGATCATTGAAGACCTCCGAACTTTTCAGACCCACAGAACATGCTTGAGTGGGTGTGGGTTTTGAAAGATGGGTTAAATTATGGGTCACTAATTGAACGCATTTACTGGGAGAAAAGGAAAAATAAGTAGCCAACTCTCTTAAGAGAGATGGTTGGGACCTATTTCCAAAAGCTAGCATTGTGTCCGTTATTGTGCTTAGGTGCCTTTTCTCATGCTTGTCCTCAACTCGTCATTTGTGCCTTGCAGTTTCTTGATTGTCACCATGTCCACATCTAATCACAGAACGCATTTAATGCTTTGATGTTCATGGAGACATGAACAAGTTTTGTTTTGTACTATGGAGATATGCCTGTCGCGTAAGTTGATTATGGAAAATGTTCTGTTGATTCAGGTTGCTAAGACCATAGAAGTCGCAACTACCCATGTGTGTGAAGTTGCAACCTTTCATTCAATGTTTAACTGGACAAAGGTGAGAAACAAAGGTCCTGTATGCACTTGGCAATTGCAAGTGGTCACTTCCTCATTATGTGAAATGGGTGTTGTAGTAGGTGGGGCAAGTACCACCTGCTGGTCTGGGGCACAACTCCAACTCCTTGCATGATTCATGGCTCACGGGACATAGAAGCAGCCTTATGAAACACTTGTGGAGTGATAGCACAATGGCAAGTTTATTGCAACGCCATGATTCTTGGCCCTGCTTAATCTCGCACACAAAGCATTTTTTTGATGACGTAAAGAATTTTGAGATATATCTCAACAATGTCGCCATTTTTATTTTTTTTTGATCCGCAGAATTGACCAAGGATGATTTGTTCTCTGTTGGAGAAATGGATTGCTCGGTCTTACATCTTCACTTATTCCACCTGTATCTTTTGCTCAACTATTTTGAACGTTGTAGCAAGTATTCCCTCTTATTTTACCACTTATTCTATCTCATTTTGCAGGAAGATGTCACTCCAGTGCGTGTTGTTGAGATCATTGAGATGTTGAGAAGAGGGGAGAAGCCACCGGTAAAGGAAGCCGGCCTGAAATTGGTCTCTTGATGTGAAACAAAATCGTGGGGATTGCATCTTTTCTGCATATTCAGCTGTAGAAGATCAATTAGCAATGAATTGGGTCCTGCAGACGAAGCTGTACAAGCTCCCTCAAGTGGCATTGGTGGCTCATCGTCTTCAGGCCACCCGGCTATTCATCGACGCCCGAGTGAAATGGGTTCGTGATCCATTCCTCGACGCCGCCGTCGAGAAGGAGAAAGACCTCAAGCCCCTGTGCTCTCTCCTCCACCACATCCTCTCCTCCCCCTCCCTCCCCCTGTCCTCCGCTTCCCTCCTCCACCTCCCCTCCACCGCCACTGCCTCCACCGCCGCCTCCTTCTTCCTCAAATACCCGTCTGTCTTCACCATCTTCCAGCCCAGCCCCGGCCTCCCTCTCCATGTCAGGCTCACCCCTCCCGCCCTCTCCATCCACCGCCAAGAGTCCGCCCTCCACCTCTCCCCGCCCCTCCGCCACTCCGCTGCCACCCGCCTTGCCAAGCTCTTGATGCTCGCTGGGTCTTCAGCTTTGCCCTTCCATATCATTGATAAGTTCCGGTGGGACCTGGGCTTGCCTCCTAATTATGTCCCTGACCTCCTCTCCGATTACCCTGATTACTTCAACGTTCGTGCTGTCAAGGATGAGGCCACGGGTAAAGAATTGCTTGCGCTGGAGCTCGTGTCCTGGAGAGACGAGCTGGCCATGTCAGCATTGCAGGAGAGGGTGAAAGACGGGGACTTTAATGGGAAACCAGGGACGCGCGTCAGGTTCTCGATGAATTTCCCCAGAGGGTTCGATCTGGAGAAGAGGGTCAAGGCTTGGGTGGATCAGTGGCAGGACTTACCCTACATATCGCCTTATGAGGATGCTTTCCATCTGGCGCCCAGTGGTGATCAGGCGGAGAAGTGGATGGTGGCTGTCCTCCACGAGTTGCTGTGGCTCCTCCCGTCGAAGAAGACAGAACGGGACAACTTGCTTTGCTGGGGGGAGTATATGGGTTTCGGAACTCGGTTCAAGAAGGTATTGGCTCATCATCCAGGCATCTTTTACATCTCCAATAAGTTGAAGACCCAGACCGTGGTGCTCAGGGAGGCTTACAGGAAGGATTTCTTGGTCGAGCGGCATCCCCTGATGAGTATGAGGCATCGCTATATTTATCTCATGAGTAAAGCCAACAAGTCACAGAAGCAAATACATTCAGCCTCTAGGACGATCAGGAAGCGAGCCATTAGCTCTCAAAGGTTTGCTGGGTAGAGAAGGACAGCCATATACAGAATGCAGATGGAAGAGAAATGACGGATGGATTTTCAGATGGCGAATTAGGTGAAGCTAGTATATAGCAATGATGAGGCAATTGAAACGTAGATGTGAATACTGGAAATTATCGTTTGAGGTGCTCCAACCATGAAGTACATGGCAAGGAAAATGGAGATGCTTCAGGTCCAATTTGTGTCGCAGAACTCTGGAAAAGGGGACTGAGATCCTGCTTCTTTTAAGTTCAGTTGAAAGGTGAGGAGACCAAGGGACAGTAGTTTGATCATCTAGAAGCTGGTTGACTGCAAGATGGGTGGTTTCTGTTGATTTCTAAGTGGATAACATTGTTCTGTGCTAGTTCTAGATGACAACCTCGGCCCCTCGAAATTCAACCAAGAAAGTCGGAGACTAAACCAGAAATTGAGGAGAACGAAGCTGCTGCCAATAAAAGGTGTGCAGGAAGTTTTTGCGTGCCCCTGAGAGACGATGCTGCCAGGGTGAATGTGGAGTTTTGAGGTGTTATGAGAGACCTTTCTTGCTTCAATGTGGGGAAAGTTGCCATGTGCAGTGCAGCCTTTTAGCAAACATTGGTTAGGAAGCCCGTGCAAGGCAAGTGCTCTACTTAAGTTAAAACGGGCAAGCTGTATCCCAACTTGCGCATATCTTTCATTTTTGTTGCCAGTACATGCACAATATTCTTGAAGATCTCATCCTTTGACAGGAGAAAAAAGAGTGTATTGTCTTGGTGTCGGTACAGCCGTATAGGTTATTTGTGTCATTCCGCACTGTTATTGAATCACTTTATGAAAATGTGTGAGTTGGTATAAATTTCGAGTTAAGTCGGGTCCTCTCAATTTTAGACTCCTCTTGATCATTTCATATCTCATTCAAATCTTGTTCTTGTGTTGTATGAGGAACTACCGCCTTTAGCTAAAATCTGGTGCTGTGATTCTTTCATAGATTTCTTTTTTACCCTAATCAATTTCGAAATTGGTCGGTCTTTTTAGGCATTTATTCCAATTTTTTTTTTCTTTATTTGCTTTCTAGCATTTCTTTTTGGTCATTTTTTGAGTTTAAGAGCTCTACCATAAATGAGTAGGCCTTCATTCATGACATACTCCGCTAACTTATGAATCAGTAAAGATACGAGATTTTTAAAATATAAAAAAAAAAATTATTATGAGTTTACTTCGATTGTGTTATAAAAGACTTGCATATAAAAATAAAACTATTTTAAGCACAATAGCTTAGAAAAACTTTGTATCCAATACGTGCATTTTGTTACTACTCCGTACTATCTAATGATTAAATCAAAATAATGTTTGTATTTACTTGTGTGAATATGAAGTGATATAATCGTATCTTCTATTTCTTAATTGACTAATGAATGATATAAAATAAGCTGAAAATCGAAGTACCTTGCATGAGTATAATATGGTGTGTGCTTTATTTGTATATCTAGGGGTGTGCAAAGGAATCGGAAATTGCCCGGACCATCCAAAATCGGACCGGATCGCCCGAGAACCAATAATTCCTAAGGGAGCTGGTCCGATTCTCATTGGAATCGATGGATATTGGTCCGGTTTCCGATTCCATGTTTGGAACCGCCCACCCGCTCACTCGGACCGGACCGATAATATAATATATATTATATTTAATTTATAATTTTAAAAAAATGAAAAATTCCTAATTTAAAACTCATTCATCTCATCTTAAATTCTCACTCTCATCTTGATCTTTGCTCTCTCTAGTCTCATACTTTCAATGTCTCACTCTCATCTTGATCTTTGCTCTCTCTAGTCTCATACTTTCAATGTCTCACTCTCACCTCGATCTCTTCATCTCTATCTCTCAACTCATGGCCTCAATGTCCATCATCTCACGGCCTCAACTTCAACTCCCATCGACTCATGGGGGACCGATTCCATGGACCCACCCAATAATCGGACCCGACCCGACTAGCGGTCCGGTTCTCGGGTGAATCTAAGGAACCAACGGGTGGTTTTCGATTTCAATTTTTAAGAACCAATCCTTAGTGAGTGGTTCTTGATTCTAGGATGGGAACCGCCCACGCGAACTATGCTCACCCTTATGCGTATCATGAGTTTTACTGCAAAAAGATAGTATTTAATTGTAAGTTCAGCAAACGTATGGGAGATAAGTGATTTAGTTGAAAATCATATACGTACGTGTATTTTACGTGAAAGTACGAGTATTTTATTATCAGATGTGTGTTTGTTTAGTTGAAAATCATATTCGTACCTTTTCCTATGACCCAAAGGTCCGAAAAAGGATATTTATTATCATATTCGGTGTTTGGAGGTACACAAGGATTTAGATACGTTTGTATATAAAAAAAAAAAAGCAGAATCGATGAATGCCGGTTGCGCCACCTTTGGCGTTGCCGGTGGTCCTTGGACATCTCCGTCGCCAAGGTCTCAGGCTCAAACGTATGGACTGAAACAGGAACACCCAGCAAACCTTTGAATTGCAGTAGTGCGCGACAGCACCAGCCAATATCAACTTGCCTCCCCGGCCTCGTTCTCTCTCTCTCTTTCTCAATGATATATAGGATGAAATAGTACGCTAAAATAGATATAAAATAGTGTTGTATTCACTTGTGTAAATATGATATGATTTAAAGTATCTTCGAAGTACTTTATATGGGTATAGTATGGCGTATGGTTTTTATGTGTATAATTAGTTTTACCCCAAAAGGATAAGTATTTTATTTAAGTTCGGCAAATGCACGAGAGAGATGGGTGATTTATCGAAAATCATATTTGTACGTGTATTTCATGTGAAAGTACAAGTATTTTACCGATAATTGTGTGTTCATTCAGCAGCTACCTTATATATGAGGTCATGAACGTAGATCAGACATTGCACTCGGACCTAGATGTTGATTTTTTTGGAGTAAATTTCTTGAGAAAGTAGGAGCAGTTTGATCATTTTGGAGTAGACACCCGATTCAATTACCTCCTTAGTGTAGACTGTAAAGGATCAATATCATCCTTTGAAATACCGACTAGCAAAACGTTGAAACCTAGCTCCGAAAGGAGAGTGTAGGAGAAAGTATCTCGGACTGACCCGATTCGACCAATTCATCGGCCGACTTTACAACTTTCCTACGACAGATATTTGAGAGAGCAAATGACAAAATTACTTCTATGGCATGATATAGATATGTCGCTACAAAAGCTGAAAAGAGTACTTCTTGAAAAGTTCTCACTTTCTTTATCTCTGTGAAAATGGGTTACATTACTATTATTTGGAAGTCATGAACCCCAAATTGCTGGGGAAAAAGAAACAATAAATGCAATCGGTACATTGAATTCTCTACCAGACCAAGACACCATTTTTTCTCTACCAGCTACTGATGGACTCCTTTGAATTTATACAGCATCCACCGGTGGAATACCCATGGATATGACTTCATGACCGAACCACTTGTTTAATATCGGTCGCCTCGCCGAACCGAGGCAAGCCATTCGGGTACGCATTCGGAGGAGCCACCCCCGCAGCACGGCCAGCGGCGAAATTCCGTGTGGTTGTGCAGGGCGCCCCTCCGCCCCCCGTGTAGGAGCACCCGTTTCCAGGGGTACGGACTGGGCCCTTCTGTAGAGCCTGTAGGAGAAGGCCTTGCCGTGCCCACGCTTCTTCGCCGAGCACCCGGCATGCCTCGTTTTGTTGCACCATCATTGACCCCATGAGGAGGAGCACGATTACAGCCATGGAACCTGACCTTGAGAACCTCATATCTCTCTCTCTCTCTCTCTCTCTCTCTCTCTCTCTCTCTCTGATCTCTTCTTCTCGGCGGTGGACAACGTTAATGAGCACAAAGATGATGATGAGACGATATCTGTGACTGCGTTCTGGGGTTGCCCGGCTATTTATAAATCAAAAGATGGTGGTGTTTCTATGACTTGGAATATGTTAGACTGGGTTTTGGTTTTTGACTGGAAGATCGTAAGAGATTGCATGACGTTTGACTTTGAATAAAGAGACAACGGGGAACATAAAATTATTATAAGAACGAAGAACGTGAATGGGTCAAACACGTATAGGGGAAAAGTCGAGGCTTTGAAGGCGAACTACGAAAGAAGCTACAACATGTCCCATGCATGGAAGAGCGTTCTCGTTATGAATTTGATGTGATGTATTGTCTTAGGTCATATACGTTATACGATCAGATTTTCTCCGAGTAAAATAGTTTTTTTATTTTATTTAAGTGGTAATCTAAATTTACCTATGAGTAATCCAAATCCGAGTACACTTTTACCTACATGATCACCGATTTACTCATTGATTATCAAGATGGCCGAGGCTCATCTTTCTTCCAATCTTTTTGTGCCGGCTGAAGGCATAAACGGTGAAGTGGGTTATGAATGAAAGTGAAAATAAAGCTGAATAATTTACTAATCTGGTTGAAGAAATTAAGTACTATCACTTAAAACTATGGGGAAAACTATGCTTGGTATTTATTTAGAGTTCAGGTGCTTATGAATCGTAGTTCGTGCTCCACCGAATTTAGCGCGCCCAGTCTCGAGTCGAGTTTACCCATCCGTCTAGTTAGATGATCCCTGTTGAGGTAATATATATGTCCCACTATCGACTCTTAGCTTTCGAACTCACACGAACCGAATGCACGTGGCCCTGCTTTACTGGAGGATAGCTCGTGAGAATGTCTCCATGCATATGTTACTATTCCTTAATACAAACTTCTCAATGTGTACATGGATTAGAGTACAAGCATGAAGAGGGCACCATAGTTTTTTAAGCCCAAGAAGCAGTCTAAAGACACGGTTTAGTTCATCGGGCTCTTTTGACCTCCAAGATTTCCTAATTTCTTTTTTGTGTTTAGTCGTCCCCAATTCAAGATAAGCTCGTCCGCGTATGATCATTATTATTATTATTATTATCGATTGGGACCATTTCAATCCCAAATATGAACCCCCCACAAGACTTTCCTCGTTTCCTGGGTTATTGTAACGTCTGCCAGAAAAGAACGGGGAACAACGAAGGCCAAACTTGTTGAATGTGTCACTTTGAAACGAAACAACGCCGGCCCGCTGAAAATACATTCTCGACAAAGTGCAAATTGTTCCGTAGTTGCTCTTCCTGAGGTTGATTTGACTCCCCTGTGTGCTGAAAGCATGCCAATGGCTGAGAGAGAGAGAGAGAGAGAGAGAGAGATCGCCAAGATTGAACTGGTGTGGGTATGAGCATACAGCACCAATTTCTACAGAAACACTTCATTGATTACGGCAAACAACTTCGACCGCTTCTTGCTTATGTTGAATAGGCTTCTGAGTCAAGGTGGACCTCTTCAGAGAGGTTGAATGCGGTCACTTTTACGTCGAACTTGCGTGACAAGCATCAATAAAGAATTCTTCCATCCTCCAAAACTTGGGAAGTCGCGATCACAACTCATCACTAGCCCCAACCTTCAAAGTGGCTGTAGACCGTCCTTGAAGTTAGGGCTACACAAACATAGCGAAAATGGAATATATTGAATCGGAAACAAACACGGAAGTACACGGTCAGTCGGGTCACATACCGTAAACTCTCTTCCTCATACTTCAAAACGATCTAAGTATATGAAGAGCTACATAAACATTGCGCTCTCTCAAGTTTTCAACACAATAAACCTCAGGTTTATCAAGCTCCTCGAGAGCATGAGTGACATACACAAAAATGAAAAACAACTCCTTTTCCATTTATATGTGGACCTCAGCTCCTTCATTCCTTAAGAATAGGAGTGCTTAAGTATTCAGTTACCTCCAGTAATTTCCACAGATCCTTGCTGAATGCATGATCCCAACTTGACTCGAGATAAAGCTTAAAGTGGAACATTCTTCCTGTGCTCTTCCTCAAGGATGGTGTTCTCATGTGTATGCATGTGGAGAATGTTAAGATAACTGATGTCTGTTTGTAGTAAACTTCACTCATATACCATAAGAGGCCAGGCGGTCAACAATTCATGGATTCACTTCATCCAACTCTTTCTTGACTTCATCAAATGCAGATAGCATAGATAAACGCATGTTTGCTATATGTGCAAGTGTCTCCAATGCTGCAACAAACTATGGATTTTAGAGACATGCTGTCTATGAATTGGAGTCATACACACACTTATTTGCAGTATGCTATAAAATGTTAATACTCTTAAGTTTTTCCGTAGCTGGGGAAAAAAAGAATTGCGATCTAATGAAGCAGGGCCAGTGTTATTTATTTATTTATTTTTGTTCTTTTTGCTAAGCGAAGCTGAACTGGAACAAGTAAAAAAGGTGAATGAGAAGGAATGTAGAGAGCAAGAGAGATTCAGCACCTGTTTCAAATGAAAACTGAGCAGCTCGAAGCTTCGGCGATACTAGAGTTCCAAACACAGAGAGTGATTTGGCTCGCTCCTTCTGGACCTACAGTGTGGAACCAAATTAATAACTTCTTCCAAAACAAATATGTGAGAATGGAATATTAGGTTCCCATTCACTGACAAGAAGCAATATAAACTAGATCTGCAGCTATCAGAGCTTTTTCCTTTCCAGGGTACAGCCAAACCTCATTGAGAGGATACCAAGGGGGTACCACCCATGTAGAAATCTAGATATAAGACACAGTACATCACATTTAACAAAGAAAAGGTTTGCATCGATGATTTTGTGTGAACCAAGAAGTCAATAACGATATCCATTATCATTTGCTCAATAGTAGACTCTCCCAGTTCTCAAAGCCCTGACATTTCTACCTCCATCCACAAATAGCCATAAAGGATAGCTAATCTAACAGTATTTACAAGACTACATACATTAACCAATATATAAGAGAGGAACCCTGGGAAGCCAAGTCTACCAAAAATAACAAGCATCTGCCTGCATCTCAAGTACAGTGACCGGACTGCTGCAAGACAAGCACTAGGGCAGAAGAAAAATGCGAATAACCTCAGTAAACTCACATTGAGACAGCCCATTAGTTTTCCGAAATGAATGAGTCTAGAACTTACCATGTTGTTAACTACCGGTTGAGAAACCCCATCTTTCAATACTTTCTCCTGCAATTCTTCACATAATAGGAAGGTAAATAACAGCACAACACCATCAGCAGCAGCATTGACGTTTAACCAGTGTAAGTTTCCTATGCCACCACATTCTGATTGCTAAGTTCGACAAATATTTCGTAGACAAAAAAAATAACATTACCAGAAGATGCAGCAGTGCCACGTTGTCGTATCTGTGTACCATCAGATTTCTCCTGCATTTTTTCCTTGCCAATTTTATCTTCACTAGAGCAACATTCTGGGGTATCGACAGATGAGGCCCACTTACACAAGCGAAAGAGAGGCTCTCTTGCAGTGGAGTCAACTGCAGAGATCCATTTGAGAAACTTCAATTGTATACAAAAACCAGTATGCATGGTACTGACCAATCATTAGTTAAAAACGCGTATTCTAAAACTGCCCCAAAAGCTATACAATTATCTTATAATTCCTTAGATTTGCTATTGAACCTATCTCCCAACAACAAGTAGCCCACTAATATTTCTGTTAAAGGCCCGCAGGATTCACACTTAAATTGTCACTCTTACAGAGCAGATAAGTGAAGAAAAGCGACTGTAAACACACACATTATGAACATGAGAGAGAGAGAGAGAGAGATTACAGTCATGATGGTTCGCATGCAAGTTCGTAGCAGCAGAATGGTTCTTCAGGTCCAAAAGAGCACTATTGATCCGTGAAGCACCCATGGAATGTCGAGCACCAGCCAATTCAAACCACCCCTAGATATGCACAAGCAAGAAGGGTCAGAAATGGAAGAATTCTTGTAGATATGACAAAGATAAAGATAATGGATAGAGATACTTGTAGATGGACAGGAATTCCACATCCAGAAATCTGTAAAATCAAACTTTAATATAATTGGCAAATCTTTGAATGAAAAGCCAAAAGCTACATAAAAGTCAATATCAAATGTAAACTTCGAGAATACTGTACATAACAAGTAGGAAGTCTAAGATACGGGTATCAATATATACGTAGATGCGTATGGTTGATGAGAGAGAGAGAGAGAGAGAGCAGTTTACCTGGCGAAGTGTCGAGGATAGAGAATCCATAAGGATCAGGTAGCTGTCCAATGAATCCAGGAATTCCAAACTGTTAAGGTTCTGATCCTTTGCTTCAGATCTAACTTCTCCTCCTTCATCCTTATGCTGATTCTGGCCAGCAATTTCAACGCTTACTGTTGCCTCCCCTTCTCCCATGGAGCTTCTGAGACTGTGAGTCGAAGCCTGTTGCTGGGAATTAGATAAAAACGACAAATATTTAGGCAAGGGTCACTAAAAGCACCTTCGGCGAGCCAACTTTTAGTATGTAATAGCCTGCTTTAGCTTCACCAATGGGAAATTAGCTTGATAGCTAAAAGGTAGGTATGTTAGCCTGAGTGGAGCTATCAAGTGAAAGGGAAGCAGCATATTCCAGCAGAGAAAAGATGAAATTTTTTTCCTCTTTTTCAATTAAGCTGTGCGCGACAATCTTAAGGACTCGTCTTCTTATCATATGGTTTCCATTCACATCTTCCCCAATGAGCCACGAGCCCCATCCCCTAGGTATCGTATGTACAAATATGCGATGACCTTGTGATAATTCAAAAGGATCCATTTGGAGGACTAACGAAATCGAAAGCTTTGCTCATAACAAATACTCTGCAAGCAACCCTTTCTAAACAGAATTTTAGCAGTGTAGCTTCTGCTCAAGACAGACACAGGCACAAAATACAAGGAACGTGCACCGGCTTTCTGATCCCCACGATGTAAGAATTCAATTAATCCCCATGTCATAACATTCAGCAATCTTTCAGGAAAACAGGACCAATCATTAAGCAAAGTGTAGTGCAAATCTAAAACCCAGCCAGATTCAACTTGGTTCAACTCCAACGTGTTCAGTTCCAAGTTCTCCGGTATACCTTAATTCCTGGCAAGAGCCATGACGGGGGCATTCTCAATATCCTTCAATCAATCCCCTTGGAAATCCAACATTATCGAAACTGAAGATGTATTGGCTAAGAGAAACGACGATATCGAGCGTGTCGAATGCGACGCGAGCTAACCAGTCACTTGGTCACTGTGACTGAGCCGGCGTGAGATCGTGAGTCGGGGAGCGAGAGAGAGAGAGAGAGAGAGAGAGAGAGTACCTGATACACGAATTGAAAGACGGATCGGGGCGAACCGGCGGGAGGACGATGGTCGAAGCGCCGGCGACCGGCGGTGTTCGGCGGACGGGATGGGAGGTGGCGTTCCGATTTGAGGAATCGAGATTTATCTGTTTCTCAGCTCAGTCAAAACGAGATCATCCGCATCGAAATTACGAAATTCGTAAAAATTAATTTTCTGCTACTTTTTTATAAATAAAATGGCCACGAAAATGAAAAATTACTGCTTGATAAGGCAAAGATACTCCTTTTCTTTACATAGTCAAGAATAATTGTTATTTTGAAAGAAAATTGCTCCATTCAAGAAAATACTACTATACTCATTTTTATTCATCACGCATTGTATAGGAATAGGAAAGGATGATATATTTCTACATATAGAAAAGAGAAAAAAAATTGGATATAATCTAATAATAAAATAAAAAATAAGAATTTTCAATGAAGTTGTTTCTTTTTTTCTTTTCCAAAAATCCAAAGAATTCTACTTACTTTATACATTACATAGGTCATCGATTCAACATTGGCTAACATAAAAACAAAAAAAGAGTGATAATCGAACATTCGACAAGAACAGTTGCAATTTCATTAACAAAAAGAAAATTAGCCTATTGAATTTGCTCGTGGTAAAAATTTATGCAGATCTATACCAAGTACTTATGATATAGTAAAATTACGAGGTATATAAGAAACTTCACGATAAACATCAAGAATCTTGGTCAAACAATGATCCTTATGGAAGAAATGAATATGATTTTCGTAATACGTAACATCATTACATATCATGCAACTATATGTTATTTTATACATGTTGTTTTTCTTTTGGAATAACGACACAAATGATTCTTAAACTTTGACTGAATGTACAATATGGATTCTAAATTTTTAATTTGTTCAATGTGATTCATGGTCCTTGAACTTTTAATTTATTCAATGTAATTTTTTGACTTTTGATATATGTTCAATTTAGTCCTTGAACTCATTGAATATTTTCGTATCGTCCATGAGCTAAATTGAATATGTATCAAAAGTTCAAAGATCACGTTATATATTTGGTCAAAATTCAAAATTCAAAAATCATTTGTATCATTTTTCCTTTCTTATTTTGGACCGTACTTGACAACTTGTATCTCCTACTAAAATAATACGAAGGGAGAAAAAGAGAGTAATTTACCGAGGGCAGGGGGGGAAGCAGGCAGGCACCTTGAAGTGATTGACCAACCGCGCGCCAACTTGGCACCGGGTCGAGAGCGAAAAAGGGGAAGCAGGGGCCAACCATCGTCCGACACGTGGTGCGATGCGAAGCGAAAAGTAGTTTGACCGGCTCTGTTCCCGACACCACTTGGCGTCAGGCGAGGGACGGGAACGCCATTGAATTCATGCCCACAAGAGAGACACAGAAATATGCGTTTGGTGCGGGAATGATGACATCGCGCCGCTTTAGGTTCTACCCATACCGCTCCCTCATCCTTCTTTGACCAAAATGTGCAATTTGGCCATGGTACTTTGGCCTCTCTCTCATTTGCCTCTGCCAAATTCTCTGCGCCGGGCCGGTACAGCCATCGATCGTATGAATCCCACACGCACAGAGAGGACCACACTCGACCCTGGGGAACTCGCTCGATCAACGATCGAGATGAGCCCGATCTAGCGTTTCTCATCATTCGTTCTTTGTCTGCATCTCGAATCTCTTTTCTACTTTTCATTCGGGATAAAGGCATTGTTGGTCCTAGAACTTTTGCGATTGCTGCAGCGTCATTTGTGGATTTCTATTTTAATTCAATCAAGTTATTGGACTACGTTCTTTTCTATTCGCCTTGCTCCTTTGGTCAAAGATTTGAACGAAAATGATGACATTGCTTCCATGTCAACAACTCCCCATGGCCATACTTACACGTTCGCCACATAAGTGGCAAGCAGGCAAAGAGAGAGCATACACAAACCCTAGGAGTGAGAGAGGGCGCTTAGCTGGTTGAAAGGGGTTGAGCTAGTTGGCGGCGTGGCCACATCGTCCAAACACCAACATCGATGAGGCCTACAAATTCTCGCCTGCCTCAAGAATACCTATTGATCAGCGAATTCTTCACGAAACATGAAGAGGGAGTGAATGACAAAATTTCTGTTCCAGAAATCAATTTTTTTTAAAAAAGTTTATTTTTCTATTTCTGTTCTAGAAATAAATTTCTGAGCAGATAAACGCGTTTGATAAGGATACAAAATTTATATTCTTGGAACAGAAATTCATTTAACAACAGCTTAAAATTTCAATTTCCCTTACGGCGGTGGTGGCAGCACCAGCGACAGTGGGCGGCGATCGGCGATGAGTGGCGATGGTGTCAACGGTGGGAAGCCAGGAGAGAAAGGAGAGCAAGTTGTGAAGAGAGAGAGAGAGAGAGAGAGAGAGAGAGAAGTTCCAGAAATCAGAAGTAGAAAATTTTAACTTTTGATTTCTGTTCCAAACCTAATGTCGAAATGCAATAGAAATTGGCTAAATAGAATAATCAGAATAGAAAAGGAAAATAATTTGTCATCTCAAATTCGATTATCAAAATCAATAGCAAAATATCAAAGTCTGCTGTCACTAAGATTCTTAACACCATTTTATGCGGTGTTAACCCTAATTAACATAGGAAACGCAAAATTACAAAAACGCCACTGGAATTAAAAAAGAGAGACTAAAAACCCAACAAAACGACTTCGAACGCGAATAAAAGAACGTCGATTACAGCATAGCAATGAATATTGACCGGTGGCCCGTTTCCATGCAGCAAACCAAATTTCAGCCTATTTCAAGTTCGCCAATCCTAAGTGCATCAAAACCTATTTCTGAAATATAAATTTGTTCTAGAAATAAAAAAAAATGAAATTATGTTACCAAAGAGATTTCTATTCTAAAAATGTTCCAAATTTATTTCTGGAATAAAATTTCTGTTTTAGAAATTTATCCATGCGCACCCCTAATCTCATTATCCACTTCAAACAATTTTGTGTAGAGGAGAAATTCTCGGGAAAACATGACGAGCAAAACTCATCTTCATGTGCAAATAAGCACTAACTCGAAATTTGGTTATTTCTTGGATGATATTTCTGAGACTTTTCCTTCTGTTCTGCAGGGCGTTGATGGGGTAATCAATTTTAAGAATAAGCTCGAGTTTTTTCACTGTGACTTCGATTATGCGCACTACATGCTCACCGAAGGGAGGAAAGGAAGGGGTGGTATAGCGCGAGCTAGGAATGTGCACGGTTCGAGTTGATCCAGTCCCCCCTCCCGGAACCGGAAACTAGACCGATGGTCTCGGTTCCCATATTTTCGGAACCGGGGACCGAGACCGGACCAGACCGCCGGTCTCGATCTGATCCCGTCCAGTTCCAGTCGAACCGACAAACATCAAAGAAAAAGAAAAAGAAAAAGAAAAGGACAATCTTTTAAGAAAAAAATCCCGCCTAGCTCGTCTCTCTCTCTGGTCAAAGGGACGATACATCGGCTTCGATTGGTGAGGCCTACTATTCCTCCGCACACTTCCCCAGCAACTAGGCATCCTCTTTCTCCCTCTCCAGCAACTTCTCCACGTCGGTCTTGTACCTCACAACCCAGATGATACTGAGCAAGAGGGCGAGCGAGCACAGCAAGGGAATCCAGGACCTATGGCACGCGGCGGCAGCAGTGCCCCGAGGAATGGTGAAGAGCAGGAAGAGAGAGAGGGAGTGGCAGAGGAAGAAGGAGATGTGGAGGTGGGTGATCTCACTGCGGACAAAGTCGATCTAGGTCTCCTTGAGGGAGATGCGAGAGAGGATGATCTCTTCTTCCTTGAGCCACTGCTTGAGGAGAGCTTGTGAGTCGGGGTCTCCATAATTTGGCAGAGCGGGTGCAACGGCTTGGACTCCATTATTGATTGGTCCGATGCTTGATTGGCTATAATTTTGAACTTGTATAAGAGAGAGAGTCTTTTGTACTTCAAGATTGGAAAAGGAAAAAGAAAAAATCTTTTGAGCCCAGAGAGAATCCCTCTCCTGAGAGAAGATATGAGCATGCCCCTACCCTACATCCTCTCTTTTGCTCCTCTTTGACTAAAAATCAAGAAAAACAATGAAAGTAGGCCCCACTTCTTTGTCTCTTCCCATCATGTGGCTCACGTGTATTTATATGGGGCTTGGTCCGGTTTGGCAAGTCCGGTCCGGTTTAGTCCAAGATCCCCTAGAATCGGGAACCAGACCTGATCGGCCACCAGTTCCACTTATTGGAACCGGGGATCGGACCAAACCGGCCAATTCGGTCTGGGTTGGTCTGGTCCTGGGTCAGTCCGATCCATTTTGCTCGACCCTAGCGTGAGCTCTCCATCAAGATCGTAATTTGCGATAGCAATCGTATCAACCCTCACCCAGATCTAGATCAACGATCAGCGACCTAATTGCATGCAAGGTCAAGGAGCAGTGGCGAGAGTCATAATTAGTCATGACCTTTGCCGTTATTAATAACGAGGGTCACCCTCACAAGTGCCCATAGTTGCCCCTCTCTTTGGTGAGGCTGGTGTCCTCGCCGGAGATAAGGGTACCTCACTGCACTGGCTAGATCTTCACTTTATCTTGCTTTTTTTAAAAAAAAAATTTCTCCTTCCTTTTCCTTTAAAATAGAATTTTGGAATCTATTGTTTTCAAATTTGATAGTTTGATTGATTTTATTAAGTTTTTTTAATGCCACATCAGATGCCATCTTCGCAATTAACGACAACTTAACGGGATATTGGTTCCATGTCAGCATTTCCTAACGTTTTTTTCACTAAAGGAAAATCGCATTTACATTAAGAAAAAAGTTTACGGATCATATTTGTAAACTGTTAGGACCAGTAATGCCCTTATCCTTTTTTTGTCCTAAGTTCCAAGAGCCTCGCCTCATTTTAGTATTAGGTGCTTTTGAAACTTGGTATTTTAATTCACTTTAAAGTGATCCCGGTGTGAAGAGTAGATATCGTTTTCATTTCAAAAGGGAAGATTTGCACCAACAATCCTAAATATTTGACCCAATGCGCAATTTAGACATTTGAATTTGTGCAATGAAATTCTAAAGAAATTTTTTTTTTGTGCAATTTAGTCATTCGATAAGCTCACAATCAAATTTTTTGAAGTGACGCACCAGAATCCTACGTGGCATTTTCTTATATTTATTTTTATACATGGTACTAACATGGCTTTGGGTCACAAAAAGCCAAAAGTTTAAAAAAAATTAAAGAAAAACAGTAAACCAAAATAATTTAGAAAAAAAATAAACAGAACTAAAAAAGACGAAAAATTAAAAAGAGAATCATAGTAGAGAGAGACACCATAGCGTGCCCGAGGGTTTGGGGGTGAGGACCTTGTGGCAGTTGGCGGGACCTCGGTGAGGGTCGACTGGCCTTCAAGCAATGGTGGTTGGCTGTGGATTTGGCCGAGGGTCGACTCTCATTGCCGGAGATGGCTTTGATTTCTGAAAAAATTACTAATTTTTAGCTTTTCAAACAGTCTTCATCAATAGTTGTGAATGACAATTCTTCTTTCAGTGTTTTCGACATTAGTCCTGTAAGAGCAAGTCAAAATAATCAAGAAATAGAACCATTTTATTTGATTTGTTCTCCATGGCCATGAGACAATCATCTCAAGATGATCCTATTATCAACTAATACTCCCTGCCACGTTAGCGACACCTATACCAAAACTATTACAAAACACCACATCAGATTTTCAACGTGCCACGTCAGCAAATTTGGCCATCGGAAGCACCCAATCAAAAAAACATTTAGGGTTTGATGGCACTAATTCAAATATTTAAGATTTGATTTGCATGTTAGAACCAAAAGGTCAGGGACAGAAACACGGTGCTCTGAGAGCACACGTGAAAACCTAATCCCACTCTCGCCTCGCCATCTGCCGCGGCCAATGAGAGGAGGACACGCCGTGGCCAGCTCTTTCACTCGGGTTTGCGACTGACCCAAGCTCTGTGATCCTTCTCGATGAGGAAAGAACATCACGCAAAAGAACCCTGACAACCACACACGCTTGTGGGGAACATGCGGGGAGGATTAGACGTGGGAAATGAAACATCTCCTTCACAGATCCAGTTTTCCGCTGCGAACTCATATTCAATTGCCACTGTCCAGTGTCCAGGAATTGTCTGGTGCGAGACATGATGCGGTGCAGCAGGGTCGAGTTGAATATCCTCCTGACAAGATGGAAGACAGAGTTCGTGTATTTTCAAAGTTCGCACCTTTCCAGTGAGTGAGCTTTGGTACTGGAGAGAGAGAGAGAGCAAAGGCTCGACATGATCTTGCCTCTTGGCATCTTGATTAGCTTCATTTTCTTGCTCCTGCCTTGTTTTAGGGATAATACTTCAGGTCGCGGCGAAAGCATGTACGCTCATGACACCGAGATTTTACGTGGGTTTCACCAGAATTACCTACATTCACAAGAGAAGAGAGACGTTTTATTACCAAGTACAATAGCGTATGTACTCTCAAAGCAACTCCTTTTGCAATGGTGTGGTAAGAGTTTCCCACATCTTGAGTTCACCCCCAAGATGTCACAAACGTAGATTAATAGTGTGACAAGGTCAAAACTTACTATTGAACTTTCCTTTCTTGTGTAATCTTTGTGTTGATTCGGTTTGTGTGTCTCCAAGGTATTTGCATCCATCTTTCTCTTCAGTAGGAAGTAGGAAAACTCGGACTTTATTACACTGAAGACCTCGACATTTTCGGCACATTCCGAATGCTTAGACATCGAGCTTCTCTGAGGTATTATTAGTCATCTCTCTTCCTTCTGAAACCAAAATTACACTCAAAGTTATATTGGAGACCTCAAAACCCCGTGCCATCCGAATACTCGAATACGTTGACTTTTCGGGCACGCTCGGACAAAATACAAATGATGCTAGATGCCACCCAACACACATAGCTCAAACTAGCCGGGTGTTCACTGAAACTTCTAAACGAAATAAATAGTTGTGTTCCTATTTATTGTAACTTCCAACCGACAATCGGACATCGTCCCTAATTAATCGAACCGTGTGAATAAGTTGTATTCCCATTTACCGTTTTCTCACTGTCCAGTCATCTAACATTTCTCTTCTTCCTTTAACAATCCCTATTCTTTCGACTCGATTAATCCTCATGAATGCACACAAACCCCCCTCCCATGTGCATGGTGGGGGTAAGTGTAACCCCAGAATTACTCTCTATAGAAGATGCGATCTAACCACGTTACTAATGCCTTCACAGCGCGCATGGCTGCATGTCCCAACATATGCTGAATAACTGCAAATTACGATAGAAGCAGCAATGTGATGCATATTAGTAATACTTCGTGAGCTTTCTGCATTTATTGACAAGAAACAAGCAATTTGATCAGAAAAAAAAGGGTGTAGGAAAATTCTTGTCATGTTTCTTTGGCTTCATTGGAAACCGCCCTCTTAGGTGTTGCGGGTCATGCATATCATATATGAATTTGGATTTAATTCTGCATAATCTACTTAAGTAGCACTTCTTATAGTAGTGACTCGGAGTATGCTTCTATCTACATATCATGATAAATTATTTGACAAGTGAAATAGTTTTATTGTGAAACTCTCTGAGGAAGAAGATTGGCCAAAACGAATTAAATGGTTCGACTGAACTTCAGACTAATCCATAAGTATTTCATGAGAGTACAAGCAATTGGATCATCACTGTTTACCAAATATCACAATGGCTGTCAAAAGAAAATTTCGTCTGATAATTTTTTGACGAGTTAGAAAACAAGAGTAGTTTTTTTTTTTGGTCCCAGTTGCAATCTTTCATCATAAAAAAAAACAAACCAGAAAATCAAAATAAGGGGGGCGCTTGGATTGAATCGATGTTCTCTTCAAGATCATAATCATATAGTGAATGAGAGGGTCACCCAATGCATCAAGACATCATATATTTAAGTCAATAAATTCACATCCTATTGACTCCATGAAAATGGATAGTACTAAGGACTCTTACCTCGTAAAGGCATTTCCTCATCACCACTCAACTTTTAGACAGATAGGAGACACCAAAAATCTTGTAATTATCAAGTCTGTTAAAAAGGAGCATATACATTAAAATGTACTTGGGGGTGGGGTGTCATATGGAGGTATGGGAGACATTACATCAAATCACATTGCAATATGAGGAATTTGCGAATAACAATGGTAGTTGTTGTAGCCAAAAGGATTTGGGAGACTACAGAACTCACAAGATCCCGAGTCGGAGCTCCAAATCGAGACTGCGGCTTCGATCCTTGATCAACCCGATCTCCAGCTCCAATCTGCTAAGATCTCCATGCACTTCTATGAGCTTATCCTTCTCTAGGATGGCCTTTGCTTCTTCATCCACTCCAGCGACACCTGTTGATCTCCTGCTCCGCTTCGTCCCCTCATCATCGCTTGCCAGTCTTGGAAAACCACTAGGCGGGCCATCATTGGCTGCAACGAAAACCAACTTCTTGCGCTCCCCATGATCAAGATCCGAGGACAACGAAGGAGGGGAAGCACATGAGAAGGGCTTGTTCACCGAAGGAGATGATGGTGGTGGAGGTGGCAAGAGGGTAGGGTTGAGCTGAGAGTGAGAGTGAGAGCTCTGAGAAGAGCTAGTCACGATAATGTTAGGGTTAGGGCTAGGAGGAGGAGGATGATACTCAACGACCCATGAGGAAAACTGCTTCAGCCTGGCTCTCTCCCTCCTGTGGACGTTCATGTGACCCCCAAGAGCTTGAGCAGATCTAAATCTCCTCTTGCAGAAGCTGCATGTGTAGCTCTTGGGAGGCCACAAGAGCCGATTCGAAGGCTCCTCACAAACGAAGCCCTCTCTCTTGATCTTCTTTCCCTCTTCATCAAGGCTCACATGGGTCCTATCCATTCGGGACTCTCTCTCGATGCCAAGCTTCACCTGAGGAAAAATTAATTATGAAATTGTTTGAAAACAGTAAATTATATCCAATGCAAGAGAATGTGCGTTAAGACCAGGCCATGATGTTGGGTCAAAGTTTAGGTCAGACGAAACGAGAGGGTATAGAGAGGATGGGGCTGGTTCTGTACTGAAGACCTAATAAAGAGGAAATTCCAACCTTCGTACTGAGCTAGTGAGCTGTGTGTGTCTGCTTCTATATTTGGGCTGTTGCTTAGCAAAGGCACTATCGAGACTTAAAGTTCCAGGATTTCCGTTTTCCCGTATCTTGGGACAAAAAACATTCGTAATTAATTGCAAGACACACAAAAAAGAGGGTAAAGAAATGAAAATTTGAAGGGAGAGAAAAGAAATCTTTACATGCGAGTAGAGGTTGTGCATTTTCATTTGGAAAAATATGGAAAATCATATCAGACATAACAAATTTCATCTTCAGACAAAATCCCATGAACAAATATTAACATGTAATTTATATGTAATAGGAGGTTTCTTTATAATTATATTTCTATTTATGCCCTAACTGTAATTAATCATTTTATATATACATATCATACAATCCTAATTGAGGTTAAGCCACCATAAACACTCTATCGTTATATCCTCTCTAACTCTAAAGATTAATATAGAATTAGAGCAAGAAAGACACATCAAATTCTTCAACATCTCTATCCCAAATCAACACTTCCTTTGCTCCTATTTCTATCTCAACAATGTCTTAAGCATCTCTAGTTTTTTCTTCTTCTCTACCATCTCTTTACCCATCATCTTATGTTTATGTTAATCACCATTTCTCGTCACCTCTCAACCACATTGTGCGCATTTTCGCCTTTTCTCTGCTACTCTAATTTTTTGCTCTTGCTCAAATTTTGGCCGTGCACTCAACCTCGTTGTCTCTTGTTCTTCCCAAAATCATAAGTCTCGTCTCCATCAAGCTTAATGCAAATAATTGTCTTTTGTGGAAATCTCAGTTTGAGTCTATTCTAATCTTCAACGATCTACCAAGTGATGTGAATGGGTCTTTTTTGTGTCTATCGAACCTTGTCACTAATCAAAATGGTTTTGCGGTGGTCAATCTTTCGTATTCCGCCTCATTCAAGACGGATCAATGTGTTTGTAATTTGATCAAAGCGACCCTCACAGTTGAGACTCGACCAATCCATGTCTTACTACCTTCGGCATCTGAAGTCAACTACAAACTCTCTCACCACAATCATTACTCTGTTGCCGACAAGGACTTGGTAAGATAAGCCCTCAATGGGCTCCCATCTAAATACAATCCCTTTGTCAGCACTATCACAGCAGCCCTACAATTCTTTCCTTCAATGATATGCGGTCAAGCCTTCGCATCCAAGAAGAACGATTTCTCCAAAAATCAAATGCCTCATCTTCATCTGATATTCATCATGCTTTGATCTGCTTTGCCACTTCTCCCACTCCCCCATTTTGAGGGTCTAGGGTGCACGTAATAGAGGCTGAAAATCTAGTTGGCAACATGGTGGACAGTTCTCATGTGATCAATTGGACTTGCAATTCTCCTATGATTGATTCAGTTCACAGTCATTATCGAACCCATATATTCAATTCGCAGTCATTATCTCCACCTACTCTGGTCGGCCTCGTGGTGGTTCAAGGCCCTATATTCCCCCATTCACCTAGGGGGACATTTTCATATTCAAGCCTCATATTTTTATCAGATCTATAACGAGGCGAGGCACACCGCGCTATAATGTTGACAGCATTCAACCATGCCTTCACCACTGACAATCTCCCGAATTTCTTATCCGATATCTAACTTATTGGTGCCATCTCAGTTGCATCCTATTGTGGCGTCCTTTGCTTCATTCACTCATTGGCATTCTCGTCTTGGCTATTATAATAAATAAGTTTTGAGTCGTGTTTGCAATTCTATTTCTAAGTCAGTATCTTTTGATGTCTAGCCGAGACTAATTTCACTTGATTTGCGTTTCAAATATTTTGCGTTATTCATTAAGACTACTCTCGGTTCACTTGGTCTTTCCCGCGAAAAATAAATATAAAGTGCTTACACACTTTCATCGCTTCCATTGTTCTATCAAAAATATGTGCAATGTCAAAATTAATTTTTTACATTCTAATGGCGGAGGTGAATATACCTGCAATTAGTTACAAACATACTTAAGTGAAAATGGCATTATTCGACGTCTTTCTTGTCCGGATACCCCATCTCAAAATTGCTTATCAAAATGCAAAATCAAACACTTAGTAGAAATGTCTCAAACCTTATTTATCCATGCTCATATGTCTCCTTCATATTGGTTTGATGCTCTTCTCGTTGCTGTTTACACTATTGACCGGCCAATCAGGTCCTCTCTTATATTTCTTGTTTCCACTATTTATTTGGGTTCCCATTTGACAACTCATTCTTTCGGGTCTTTCGGCGTGCTTGTTATCCTTTTTTTCCGTATCGGGTCTCCAATAGGTTGGCACCTCATTCTGCGCATGTGTATTTCTTGGGTACACGTCGAATCATAGAAGCCATCGTTATCTTGATCGGTCAAGTCGTATTTTTATTAGTCGTCATGTTTGATTTAGTGAAGATTATTTCCTTTTTACAAAATCCTTCGACCCTTAGTTTCATAAATCACTATTCTGGATTAGCCCCTTTGCGTTTTGTTTTCTCCAATCAGCCAATACTTCTTTCTTCCTTCTCTGGCCATTTCTCCTTTTATCTAACTCGAACTCCTCATTTGCATCTATCCTCTTCTCTAGCCCAACCTCCTAACCCACCTCTCTTATTTCTGCAACACAATTAACCTGCATTTCTTTTTCCCCTTCACCGCTCCTCCCATCGACCTGACTCATTGTGTGTCAACTTGACTCCTCCCCCGATCGAATTCCTCTCACAAAAGACTTGCAAATCCTCTATACCTATCTAACCAGCTCCTCCACTTCCATTTCTTCTCTTCTCACTCATCCTATGCAGACTCGTGCCAACTCTGGAATTTCTAGACCGAAAAAAATTCTTAATCTCTCTCAATCTTTCCACAAAAAGACATCACTTGCTACTTTAAGGCTGTTCTTGACTCACGTTGGAAAGCAGCCACGGCAGATGAATTTAATGCATTGGTCACCAATCACACATGGAATCTTGTACCATCTGAACTTTTTAAGAATTTAGTCGCTTTTAAATGTGTCTCTAAGGTTAAGCAAAAATCCGATGGAGCTATCGAACACTTCAAAGCTCTATTCGTTGCATATGGATATAAGTAGCAATCAGACTGGACTATGACGATAATGAGACCATGAGCTCAATAGATAGATTTCACATATGAACAGTGATTTTGATAATTTGCTTCCACGACGTCACGGTTTTTAATGTCTTTAGTGATCGAATCCTTGTGCTGCATTTCTAAGTACAACATATCTCGTGTGAAGAGACTTCTGGCTCCGATGATAGGCTTGCCAATCTTGGACTTCCGGATTCCGTGGCGGCCCTCACCCGAAAGCCCAAATACATCCGATTCCCCTCTCTCTCTTTCTCTCTCTCTCTCTCTCTCTCTCTCTCCGGGCGTGCCTGCGTGGGTTTAACGTCTCTCCGTGTCTCGCTCCCTCACGGAAGAGCAAAGCGGAGGATTCCATGGGTGGGCTCGCCGACGGTGACCGCAGTTGCTTCGCGGCATCGCCGGACGTGGAGAGATTCCTTTGCGACCGCTTGCTCGACTCGAACCAGCCGATCTCGGAGCGGTTCAGAGCCCTCTTCTCCCTCCGCAACCTCAAAGGCCCTGCCCCTCGCACCGCCCTCATCCAAGGTTCGTTTCTCTTTTTTCTACCCGCATTAAGATGGTCGTCTGCTTTGGGAGGAGTTTTGAAGGGAACGCCAAATTGCGATGCCCATCCGTTGATTAGGACAGTCCTCCACTCACCCTGGGCGGCGTGTACTTAGCTGCTCGTAGGCTGTCTGCCGTTAATAGCTTGGAAAACCATGTCTTTCTGGTACTGAATTACAGGTCTCGGCGTCTTTTAGAAATCACGGTTGTTATTGTGGACTTTGGAGGAAAATAATCATGTCCCTATGATAGCACTTCGAGCATATGATGCTGTTCCCCCTTGAAGGATGAAGCTCCTGTCGTGAAGTCGGTGATCAGTTCTGGCTGGTGAAAATGGTTTAATGTGATCGTAGGTGGCAACATGATGGGATTGGCAGTGGCCAGGTTGCTGGCTTTTTATTGCAGTGTCCTTGGGACCCCAGAACTTATGCTTCTGTCCGTACGTTTGCAAAGTAGTCACACAACTATCTGTAGGATGAAATTCAGATTGGGTTTGTCGTGAGGATTAGATACTAACATTGAGTGGTTCTGGTGCCTTTTGTTCATAGAAAGGTGGGGGAAATCTCCCAAGTATGGATGAATGAAATGAAAGGTGCATTAGGTAATTTCGCTGTGATTGGTGAGGTGCTGCTTAATCTTGAGGGAAACCTGATAAGTTCTAATGAGGTCAAGTATGTGGGAGTGAAGGTTTTTGGGAACATCAACTCATGCATAAAGCAAGTGAACTTGGGAGATGAGGTATTAGATGGTAGAAACTATTTAAGGTGTTTTAAACACTCAAAACAATGTCTCAAAGATGCTTCTATTTTGGACGGTGTTTTAAACATAAGCAACCTGTATATTTATAATGAATCTGGAAATTTGAACAGTTGCTCTTAGTAAAACTCTTGTTGTTACTGATTAAAAGTAAGTGGACAGTGTGTTTTTGTAACGAGCATTCACGTGAAAAGGAGTGAATAAGACTTACAAGTATGAGAATTTATGTGCACAAGATTATGCACCTTACTTAAATAATATGCTTCTATGGGAACTAGGAAGATGTGGTATCAAATATACATGTAGTCAGCTCCACTCTTCAAATGAAGAGGAGGTGTGTTAACAACGTGTTGAGGCCATTTATCATCTGAAGGAATGACATTGATATACTATCAGAGTTCTCATGAGATTTTCCCTCTCGTGCTGTTAACAGCAACTAGGGATCCGTCAAATTTGTTGGCACATGAAGCTGCATTTGCATTGGGACAGATGCAAGATGTGGATGCAATCCCTGCTTTAGAGGCTGTTCTCAATGATCTTTCTTTGCATCCTATTGTCCGCCACGAGGTTGGGTTTGTTGTATATTTTCAATGAAATACATTGTCTTATAGGGTTTTTTAAGCTCCTTGGGATTAAGAAAATTACTCATGTTTCTGCACACTCTTGTAGGCAGCAGAAGCTCTTGGTGCAATTGGCTTGGAGAGTAATGTTCCTATCCTGGAACATAGTTTGGCTCATGATCCAGCTCAAGAGGTTCGAGAAACATGTGAATTGGCTCTTAGCCGAATCAAACAACTGAAAGCTGCCAACTCTGACGATTCTTCTTCTACGACTGAGAGATCACCTTTTATGTCGGTTGACCCTGCTCCACCTGCTTCATCTTGTTCGTCTATTGGTCATCTCAGGTTCATACAGTTACTATCATCAAGATGGGCATTCTTCCGTTTTTATTCATTTGTTTGCTGGTTGACTATGCTGCTCTTTTTCTTTTCTTTTCCTATAGGGACGTTCTTCTGGATGAAGAAAGAGGAATGTATGACCGTTATGCAGCTCTTTTTGCTCTTAGAAATCATGGTGGAGATGAAGCCATCAAGGCTGTAATTGATTCTTTGGGTGCAAATAGTGCTCTTCTCCGTCACGAGGTTAGTAAATAATGTGTAACTTGCCATGACAACCTTTTGAGGAGGTTTAATTATCTGGCTTTGCTTTCTCTTGTACTCTTCTTTCGCTATTAAAAACTGTGTATTATGGGGTTTCTTTAATTCACCATGAACATCTTCAACTTGCTGCAATTAAAATTTTTATTTCCAATTTGAATGCTATTGTGCTTGTAAAGTTATAGCTAACTTTGGATTCTTTGTTGTTGATGGTAATCTTTAAATTAGGTGATCAATTTAAGGTGAAGATGAGGGGTGCATAAGTTATTTGATGATGCTTTGCTTTGTGACCTCATTAAACATTTTCTAAATCTGGGTAACTTTTTTTGTGTCATATACAGGTTGCTTATGTTTTGGGCCAGTTGCAAGACAAAGCTGCGTCAGCTGAACTCTCAAACATTCTTAGAAAAACAAATGAGCATCCAATGGTTAGACATGAAGCCGCTGAGGCCCTTGGATCAATTGCAGGTTCGATTTGCTTTCCTGACTTTCTAGTAAGGTTTTCGATAATAGGAACAGGAAGGGAAGTTTTCTATTTGGTTTCACCCAATTCACTATCTTGTAATAGAGTCTCGAGAGGATCCAGCAGTTGTGAAGAACCTTATTTTGCTAGGACTGTAGTTGTGATCATGTTCCTTGTCATGCTTTAGTAGGATGAGTTAAATGGGGTTAAGTTGGTGAGGGTTTTCAGGATGACCGTGTCTTGGAATAATTCAGTGGACAAGGCCTTTGGCTATTTAGTGCTAGTTATACGTAGAGTTTGGAACTTATGTTATTTCAATTCTCTGGATCAGTTTTCAGGACCGACTGTGGGGGCTGTTTAGTCATGGCTTTCTCTCATCGTTGGATGTATCACATTGCCATTCCTCTTTTTCTTATGGATTTTTACTTATTTCTTATAATAAATGAAGCTCCAATCTTACTTCTAGTTTTTCTAGTATCCCTTTTGAGCCCCTAGATAAATCTTACTGCCTGGCAGATCTTTGTTTGACCTTTTCCTTACATTGTAGCGAAAGATCATATTGAATCCCTTCCTTCTGAAAAAGCTTTAATGTTTGCAGGGTTCCTTCCACTAAATTTGCTGTCATTAGCAATTACTCTGTTTATGCTATTAAAGTACTCCCCTACTTAACAACTAGTGCTAGAACAAGGACGTGAGACGTTTGACTGTTTAGTGCAAGATATCTCTACTGCAAATCTCATTTTCTACTATTGATATTACAGCATGTTAACTTTCCCGACATATCTAATGAAGTTTGTCTTGATAGATGACCAAAGCGTGGCACTCCTTGAGGAATTTTCCAAGGACCCCGAGCCTATAGTTTCTCAAAGTTGTGAAGTTGCTCTCAGCATGCTTGAATTTGAAAGATCAGGAAAATCCTTTGAGGTATTTTATTTACAAATCCCAACACAGACCTCAACTTCTTAGTTGGAAGGGTGCTAAACCATCATTTGTTCTGCAGTATCTGTATATGCAAGCTCCTCTAGTGCAATGAAACATGTGCTGAGCTGGATTCTCATCGATGTGGACTCCATAATCTCATAGTTGGTATGATACCTGGGTGAAGGTAATTTATTCAATATGACCAAGCATAGAGCTGAGGGAGGATTGCACGGTAGAGTGCATCTGAGAATTTTGAGTTTTTAACTGAATCTGACAGATTTATGAAATACATAACTATGGCAAAACTGATTGAGGAAATTATGAAAGCAAATTTACTTGAGCAGATGTATTGAGTTGTGGCATTTGTAATCTATTGACACTCACAATGAGATTGTGGTGACTGGGAATTGGTGTTTCTCTTGTTCATGCGGGTGCACCGAAATAGATTGAGTATGTGGACAGAATTATAAATCTTCTGAATCTGTAGGGTTTGCTCTGGTATTTTTTCAAGCGACCTAGCTCAGTTCTGTTCATTAGTGAGCTGCAATGGGTTGGATGATTGCAAAACATGGTATCAGTCCAAAATACTGGAAGACGGTAGATATTAGCCTGTGAGTCTTATGACTCAAGGACTAATTCTTGTGGCTGTTGGGCACACTTCGTGCTCGTTATAGTTAAAAAGGTCAGATGTTTTTTAATTCCTTTCTGGACTGTTGAAATTTAGAAGACCTTCGACATTGATGGGAGTATAGAAAATCTCGACTCGGTAATGTATGGTTTGGAAGCAAACTACAGAGATGAATGTGAGGTAAAAATTCAAAAGTATGAAAGAGTAAAAGTAGTATGTAACAATTGTTCTGGCAGATGAGCCTTGAGCGTACATGAGCCAAGACCAGATTAGTCTGGCATGATATGAACCCACTTGTTCGTCTGTGTGTTGAGCATTGCAATGAATTTGCATTGAGACGGGGAGAAATGGGAGAGAGATTTGAAGGATTCATCAACCTTCACTCACTCTCTTATTTAGTTTGAACATCACCTTTGAATTATTCTTATTGAGTCACTCGGCTTTACATTTTATTTCAACCAAAGTCACTTTTATGGGGACTTTAGGCGAGAAAGCTGTATTTTTCCCCACCAATTTACTCCCCCGTGTTGTTTTTATCGATTAGATCCGGCCACAAACCTAACAGTAATTAAGGTTGGGTGATGAATCGACAACATCATAGTGTTAAAAGTGGTGAAAGCATTCTGATAGTTAATCGGTTGAATCCTAAATGTTCTAAACTCATCACGATTGAATTCCGAACCTTTTGAAATATGTGCAATCAAATTTCTAATCTTAGGGTTTTGTTTAGTAACGATTTTAATTCTCTGATTCTGTTCTTCGGAACATAAAAAGATGAAAAACATGTTTAGTAATGTAATTGATTTTGATTCTGTTCCAAGGGATAGATTTAGAGCAAAAATAAGAATAAAAAAAAAATTGATTTTTTGTTCCAGAATCACTTTAAAGAAATAAAACCCCTAAATTGTTCCTTCCACTCAAGCACATCCCATCCCCGTCCTCCACCTCTAGTCTCACCTCCCTCACCTACATTTCCCCTCCCTCCTCCTCCTCTTCCTCCTCCTCCGCCCAATAGTCGCACGTCACCACCACCCTACATTGCACCGCCTCCGTTGTCGACCCCCTCTCCTCGGCCTCCACCACCATTGTGAACCTCGCGTGTAGCTCCCCCGTTAGCCATTGCTGCTGCACCAACGCCAGTGCCTAGCTTGACAAGTCCATCGTTCACTAACTCGTTGGGTCGATCAGGACCCAGGTCAGCCGAAGCTCGTCCCTAAGCTTGCATTGAGCCTATTTGGCATTCGGGAAATGTATTGCCGTCTGGACAGCGTCCTTAGGGTCCAGGATGTCGATTTGAAACAGGGGGCATTGGAACCATTGGAGTTGGCGTCGGTCTCCACAACTCTGTTGAAGGTGAGGTCGCCACGGTAGTGGATGTTGACAATAGAGATTAGCTGTGATGGATGAGGGCTTGTAGTTGTGGACGGGGACACGAGGGCAGTGAGGAGGGAGTAGGAGTCAGAGAAGGAGCAGGGGCTATTAGGGAAGGTGGAGATAACCAGGAAGAGAAATTGTTCCCGAGTAAACGCATTCTGATTATCTAAAACTCGTCCAGAAAACAAAATTAGAAAAAATCAATTTTGAATAGAATTAATTTTTTAAATTAGAATTATTGCCAAACGCGACTTCAGAGACTGCGACATCTCTTCGGAGCGAGAGTGTTTTTATCCCGAAGTGTTGTCATTGATTGGGCTCCTTGGCCCGATAAAACAATTTGGCAAGCCGATCGAAGGAAAAGATGGTTCAAGTCTGAATGCCACCTTTGGGTAGAAAGAATTAGCAATTAGCAAAGGAATGGAATTGTGATTCCTCTTCTGACAATCTGTCTGGTCAACAAATAAGAATGGGAATTTGAATTCCAAGTGAATTGAAACGCCGGCTTAGTCCAGGAATTCTCATTCTTGACTCTAATTAAGCAAAACACGTTTCCTTTACAGGCACAAATATCGAGGTTTAAATAATAAAAAATCATTATATGAGGGAATGTTGAAGGGCAAATGAAAGGTTAGTGTCTTGAGATTTACCTATGTTTGAAAGGTTAGTGTGTTTTCGATTACTGAAAATTTCAGATTTAATTTCTTGGATTAGACTATCACTTAAAAACTACAAACTTATGTATCTCTTTGGTGGATTCCATTGAGCAGTGAGTTACATGCCCCGCATCCCATAGTGGCTTGCTTAGGCCGTGCTTCGTCGCATTATCACCTCTTCTTATTGAAGGGATGAGCCTCGCCCGCCCGGATTAAAAAAAAAAGAACAATATGACCTTTTTATTGAAGGGAGCATTTGAGCAATAAGCTAAGCCCAAATTGAATGTTTGGTCCGACCCAACATGTCTACTTTATTACCTCTAATGTTAAGGCTGCATTTAGCAATATTTTGTCAAGGGACTTTGAGCCCATAAAAGCCTTAGACAAAAATTAGTTGTGTTTGGTGAGTAATTTGAGAGCTCATCTGGGAAATTTAAGGTAAGGGCCATAGTAACTTTGGCTTTCCAGCATTTTTTGGCACGCTGAATCCCAGTGTAAATTAATATTGGTCTTCCAATCTTGCGCTCATTGATATTTTCATAATTCCTTTTTACCACCGAATGAAAATCACTACTCACCTTCTCTTTGCAAAGCCAAAGAATCACCGACGATTCTCGAAATTGAGACTGGCTTGGTCGCTCGACTAGGGTCGCACTTCAGTGCGCTCGCCGAGGTTGCGGCTCGCCTAGTCACGCAACCTTAGCGGTTTGGCGCTTGAGCTCGCCTTTGTTTCTATTTGCCTCGTCGTTGTTCGTAGATTTGGTTTGCTTGATGTCACGCAACCTAGGCAATCGATCGTCTCCTAAGCTGTCGAGGTCACCTGAGACATTTGTTTTTCTATTTACGCAAGTCCTTTTCAAGTGCATTTAAACTAAAGTTACTTCTCAATGCATTTCTCAATCACAGTGTATTAAACACTAGTTGCATTTCGCAAATAGTTATTTAGTTTAAATTCCTTTGCATTTTATGCAAATATTTTCTTAATGCTTCCTCAAACGCACCCAAGTCTTCTTGATTAGAATGCAAAGGGTAAAATCTAATACAGGGCCGGATCATTCAACCAATGCAAAGCCTCAACGGAGCAGCTGATCAGTAATCAGTGGCGAGTCGAGCGACGAGGGGAGTGACCGTGAGCGAAGGATTAACCCGGACTGCTTCTTCCTTCATGGAGTGACGCTAGTCACCTTCTTCCTTCCTTCCTTCCTTCACTACTGTCTTCCGCATCGGTTCTTGGAGAGAGGGTTCAAGAGCAATGGCGACCGTCCCGACCAGACCCTGGAGGGTGGAGTACGCGAAGTCGGCACGATCGTCGTGCAAGTCCTGCAAGAGCACCATCGACAAGGAGAAGCTCCGCCTCGGCAAGATGGTCCAGTCCTCTCAGTTCGACGGCTTCATCCCCGTAATCTCTCCCCTCTTTTGGCGTGTAATGCCGGCCTTAGGTTTTTGTGTTGTTGCGTTAATTCAAGGGGGCTTAAAAGCTATCATTTTTCTTTTCGCTGTGGATTCCGGATCATGTTTCCTGTTTGCCCATTTCTTGATTTTAGATGGAATGTCTGGTGTGTCGTTTTTCTCTCGCGTTGGTTGAGGTACTTGTGTTCCTGTTCGCTGTCCCACGCGGTTCGAGTTGGTTCCGACTCGAGCTTTCAATTGTTGTGGTAAAGAATGGCGGTTCTACGTTAAGTTGTCGGGTTTTTTGACCTTTTGTTGCTTGTAAGGCCCTGTAATGTGCTCGCCGAGAGGTAACGTAGGATGCCTGTGCTGCAATTTTATAGAATTAACTTGTTGACTTTTGTTTCAATGGTCTTCAAATCACCCTGTTTCCCAAATGAGCGAAGTCGTCTGGTATGATCATGTTCATCATCTTGCTTTCAGCAGGACTTCTGTATTGGGAATAAGCTGAGAGGGACGCAGGATGGAGCCATGTCAAAAAAAAAAATCCTAATTCATACGATTACTCGTTGGTAGAGCACACTCAACTTTATTTTGTAGCAGGCATCACGTAAGTGGAGATTATGTAGAGAATGAAGGCACATTGTTACTCAAGTTTGCTTAGTTATGAATATGCAGCAGTCAGCCCTGCGAGCATGTTTGCAATCTATTTTCATTTAGAAGGTTAAGGAGACCTAAAAATGGGTGACACGCATTAAGTAACTTTTACCACAATACAATTTCTTATGTGAGCAGTGAGCACCAGCACCCTCATATTTGCTAAAATAGTGATTGTTTCAAGATCAATTTTTAATCTTTGGCTAGTTTCCTTCAAAGAGAGGAATAGAATGCTCTTTGCTTTTGATACAGTGGGGAAGTTCAATTTCATACCTATAGCTTGTTGCAAATGACAGCTTTCTCTTGGTAATTTTTATGGGCGGCTTCCCCTCCAAAGTCGTTTTCGATAAGGGTGGACCCCCTTGGCATCTTTCTTGATATGATTTGATTTATCCTTAGAAAAGTAATAGAGAAAAGCTCAAGCAAATTTTTATTGGGGTTTGTGGAGCATTTTTGTTCTTGATTACTATCAATATGATATAATTTTAAGGTGCTTACCCCTTTTCAAACTTTGGGATTGATTTAATCTAAATCTCATCTATGGAACGATGATACTTGGAGGTTGGTGATGCCTTCGAAGTAAAATATGATGTTAAAAGATCCACTTGTCTCTTTCCTAAGCAAGTTGGCTATAAGTTTTTAAGTTACTAGAAGTTACTGGCCATTTTGCTCAGACTTACCATACCATGAAAAACTAAAAGGTCACCGTATGACGAGTTTTAGAGGATGGCAATGAAATTAATTACTTAAAGCCATGTGCTAGATGTGTATATGAATTATGTGACAAGTTAATTTTGTGTCACACAGTGCGAGCCTTGTGTGATATGTAGATACTACTTACATGGTCTACTCGAAAACAAGCCTATTAAGCTATATTTCTTCATGTTAAATTGTGAATAGTTTCACCGTGATTATAAATTTTCATCTTCTCCGATTATGTTCTTGACCTACAAGCTTCGTTTTGAATCTGATTTGAAGCCTTCTCATGTTATTTCACAATCTGGAGATATCTTCACTGTGGCGATTTGACTTGTTATTCTTTGGATCAGATGTGGAATCATGCTGATTGCATTATGAGGAAAGCAAATCAAATAAAATCGTATGTTCTCTAGCAGTTATGCCTATGTAGGATTTCATTAATTAACCCAGAGCTGTTTACTAACTAATCTTGAGCATTTATTTTCCACTAGGATTGATGATGTCGAAGGCTTAGAGTTGCTTCGGTGGGAAGATCAACAAAAGATCAGAAAATATGTGGAGAGTCATGGTCCTCCAACCAAAAATGATGGACCTTCAACCAAAAGTTCCTCCTCTGACTCAGAGTACAGCATTGAAGTATCATCAACTTCTCGTGCATCCTGCAGGCAATGTGGTCAAAAGATTATCAAAGGGGAAGTATGACGTCGTTCTTTTTGTTTAGTTCTTGGCACCAGAATAGTATTTACATCATGGTTGCATCGTAGCATAAACCATACAAATAAAACAGGAAACAAGTGTTTTTGTTACTTAGAGGAAATCATGAGTCAACTAGCTTTTGTGTACAATACAGTACTTTTGTGGTCACTCTTTTTGTTAAATGCAAGGAAAAGATTTTACTAGGTTGTAGAAGACCTTTTGCTATGATTTTATCATACCAATTGTCTTGAGGAGGTATAGTGTTTTAGGGGTTTATTTTGCTGGAACTATTTTATTAATGGCTTTTGGTGACTTGGATTAATAACCTGGGAACTTTCGGTTGTTTGTTAAATGACTCCTTGTAATGTGATGTTCAACTAAGTACCTAACCATACTTAAAGTGTGAATTTATCCAGTCTCTTCGCCTTTTTTAAAAGATTTTGACTAGACCGTTATACGTGGATACTACCCAAAGCTTAAGCTTAGAAACCAATATACATCGATCACGACTCATTGGTAAGTAGAATCTACTTGTCGACAAGAAAGAGTTTTAGACTACAAATGAATGCATCCTTCTAAGGGGAAAGGAATCGAGGGCATCTTTCAGCAGAACAAAAAACAGAGAACAGAAAGAAAAGAAAAAGTTTGCATCCAGTCAGCATAGTTTCTTATTCTGATGCCAATAACATAGACTACTACAACTTTTCCTGATATCTGCGCTCTTCATTATCAGACACGGATATCTATGAAGCCTGCTGGTCAAGGAGTCAAGGGCTTGGCATGGCATCATGCACATTGTTTCATGAACATATCTCCATCTATCCAACTGGACAAGATAAGTGGATGGGACAGCCTTTCTGTTTCTGATCAGGCACCGCTAATGGACTTGGTTAAAAGCGTTCCCTCAGCAGCAAAGAATGGTATAAAATCAGTTCTTTCTTCTATATTTGAGAAACCTGAGAGAGCACCTAGTTGTGATTCCCGTTACTGTCTTGTTTTGCGGTTGTCTTCTTAGGGAAAAAGCATGAGCCACAAAAGAAAGAAGAAATTGTGCAAGAGCCAACCTCCAGAGCTGGAACAAAGCGTAAGAAAGATGTTACTGGCGAGCAGAAGTCAAAAGCAATCAAAGCTGAAGGAGATGCGTGCACAAGCAGGGTCGCCTCTTCAAAGAATGTTGATCATGAAGACATAAAAGTGTCTGAATTAGAAAGTAAACTGGAGGCCCAGGCCAAAGAGTTATGGGCATTGAAAGATGACTTAAAGAAGCATGTCACAACTTCTGAGATGCGTGAAATTCTTGAAGCAAATGATCAAGATTCAACAGGATCTGAACTTGATTTGCGTGACAAATGGTAAATATTTGTCCATATGCCTCACCTGTGTCGTATGTTTCTGCTCTAGCTTTTAGGCCAAATTTTGATCTTTTTTATGAGTGCCTCCAGCAGTGATTTATCATGTCATTCACAACCAGTATATAAACTGTTTTCAAGACAGGCAATTCTCTTTAGCCAATACTTTATTGTAAACTATAGTATGTATTGAAAGTTGCACAGCTCTTATTGGCACCTGTTTTGTTTAGTGCTGATGGGATGTTGTTTGGAGCACTAGCTAGCTGCCCAATTTGTACTGGTTCCCTTCGATACTCTGGTGGCATGTATAAATGTCAGGGGTATCAATCAGCATGGAGCAAGTGTTCTTATTCTACTCGAGAACCAGAACGTGTCCAAGGGAAATGGAAAATCCCAGAAGGAATAGACAATCAATATCTGAAAAAGGTAAATATGCTCATGTATTACATCTGCAAAGTTATCCATTAGTTAACTCTCTTTTTCCTTAATACAGTGGTTTAAATCACAAAAAGGGAACAAGCCCATTCGAATTCTTCCACCACCCTCGGCTGCCAGTCCTTTAGGAGGTCAGCGTGCTGGTCAGTCTCAATCTTCAAGAATTGAAAGCTTGGGAGATCTAAAAGTTACTATTGTTGGATCAACGAAGGAATCTCTTGTATGATTCTTGCTCTCCATGCTTTTAAGAGAATGACTATGGAAATATACGCAATAGCATTTTGAACCAACTAATAACTGCATTGGACGTAAAATTTATTGCACTACTGTATGTGCAGACTGAGTGGAAATCAAAAATTGAGGAAGCAGGTGGGCAAGTTCATGCCAAGATCAGGAAAGGTATTATTCTATGAACTGAAGTGTGGATACTTGCTCCGTTCTTGCTTCATTCCTTATGGTAAGTTCAAGGCCTGTTGAAGTGATAAATGTACATTGCATTGACAAATGACAGACACTAATTGCCTAGTTGTTGGTGGAGAGCTGGACGATCAAGAGGCTGAGATGAGAAAGGCTAGGTAGGCTACTGTTAAGGCCGGCCTTCAACATGAGATTTCTTGAGCTAATTTGGCAGTTTGTTTTGGCAGGAGGACAAAAATACCAATTGTTAGAGAGGATTATCTGGTTGACTGTTTTAAGAGACAGAAGAAGCTTTCATTTGATCTTTATAAAGTTGAAGCCCTTGGCAAAGCTTCAGGTGTAGTTACTGTCAAAGTGAAAGGGCGAAGTGCTGTGCATGAATCGTCTGGGATGCAAGACTCTGGTCACATCCTGGAGGATGGAAAAAGCATCTATAGTACTACTTTGAACATGTCTGACTTATCAACAGGTGTAAACAGGTTAGTTCTTGTGTCCATATTGTTCATCTTGCCCTCATTTTTGTTTCTCATTGTTGCTTTTGTGCGCGCGCACTCAGGCATGTGGCTTAGCTGTCCAAGGATTGATTTTCCTAGGAAGAACGAAAAGTTTCTGGATTTACTTAAGAGACCTTGTAGGAATAAACTACAGTTTGGTGTGATGTTGGTTGTCTGTACCTGATTTCAGTATGAACTTGTTAACATAGCCTTATTGATATTGCTATGCTTCTTAGGTAGTCGGTTGATTATTCTTCTTACATGTCTGACAACTCTTCTCTTCGATGGGAGGCTGTAGAAGCTCTGAGCATAAACCCTTTTGGCATGTCTTTTTCTTTTTCAAAAGTAATGGCATGATGTTTCCACTGAGTTTTGGTAATCTGATTGAAAACCTTGTTTGGAATCATGGTGCTACTCTGATCAGTAACTTCCTGTTAAGCCAAGTTCTATTGATATAACCCCAAATGAAGACCTATTAGCTGGTTTGACCTGGTTGTTTGATCTGCAGATTTTATCTTTTCTTTAGACGTTAAGATGAAGCTACATATCAAATTTAGAAGAAATTACTCAAATCCCTTTACTTTGAGTAGATATCTGTCTCATCTTAAAAGAATACATGGTTGGCCCTGTTAATCGCTAAAAATGATGGCAAATTTCCTTTACTCTTCAAGTTCGGCTCAAAATAGATGAGGAGAAATCTGCAAAGTACCTTCCAAAGAAATTCCATGTTGAATTGACAAAGAGTTAGCTGTTGGCCATAAATAATGGGCCTAACAGTGACTGTTTCAAAAGCTTTGAGGGTGTAAGAAGCTATAATATAGTTTAAACTAGGTGACATATAAGGATGGAGTTGATTGTTCCAATAAAATCTCTGACATTAGGTCATTTTTAATGCATTTTGGAACACCAAATGTATTTTAAAAGAAAGTGCGGATCAGTGGTTCAAGTTCATAACTGACATTGCGAGGGAAACTGAAAGAAAGTGAGGGAAAGAGATGGCAGATTTGTCTTAATTCACCTCCGCTCTCCGTTTCCTTCTACGGGCATATTCATGTTTGTGTACCTATGAATTACTTCTGTTTAATTGACTACCATTGCTTGGATGGGGGTCTAGTTGCAATTTACTACTCCCAAAATAAGTTTCCTTTCTTCTTTCCATTGTGTTACCAAGTTGGAGCTTCTTGCACAGAGATTTGTACATAGAAGACAAATACAAACTCTGCTTCTTGAAAGTGGTTAATTCTTAATTGCAGCATTCAAAATGTATCTTTGCACTGGACTGGCCTTACGGGTTAGGGAGCAAAAGGACTTAGACTTTGTGGACTTTGGATGTATGTGCATGTGTACATAGACACGTGTATTCAATATACATCCATATATATCTTCTTGTTTGACGGTGTCATGCTTGTAGTCAACGATGTGGAAACTAGGAATGGAAAGTGAAAGTAGTCTGCTAGAAGAAGTAAGGTAACACATAGTGATGGCATATACATTGATTAAAAATGTTATAAAAATAGACAATTTTGTGATAAGATTGTAAATTGCGTGGTCCAAATTGTGATTGATCTAATCATCCACAATTAATTTTCACAAATCTTCCACTTATACAATTTTCCTAAAGTCTAGGGTCAAATTGCTTATGATCTCATAGATTGTTTGTATATTATTTGAATATTAAACCACGCCTTAATGTAATAGCTTAAGCCCTTAGAACTTTCGGCAGTAGTTCCACAATTTTTAAAAAATTGTATGAATTGTGTTAATTTAATTATGTATTAAATGGTTGGGAATAATTGGCCAATTTGAAATGTTATGAGCTGATTGTAAGCTTTTTAGTTTGCAGCTACGTTGCATAACTGATAAGGAAATTGGGCTTTTTTTTTTTCTTTCGACTTTTTCAATATTTGTATGCCTGGCTGATTTTCTGTTTGCTGAACTCTGATCGAAGTCTACTACATGACCGCTTGATGTCCATATAAATGCCTTTTCTTGTTAAACCTTACTCTTGCTGATGGATGACTGTCTCTGGTTGCTCTGTGAAGTTACTACATCCTCCAAATAATCCAAGAAGATAGAGGATCGGACTGTTACCTTTTTCGCAAATGGGGTCGAGTGGGGAATGAAAAAATTGGAGGAAGCAAATTAGAGGAGCTTTCAAAATCAGATGCAATCGATCAATTCAAACGGTTGTTTCTTGAAAAGACGGGGAATCCATGGGAGGCATGGGAGTCAAAAGAGAATTTTCAGAAGCAACCTGGCAGATTCTACCCTCTGGATATAGTACTTCTCATCTATATTGCCTTGTCCAATGCAAATATACTTGAGTAAGTGTGAAATTCTATTTCTCTCTAACTTTCCAAATGATTGATTTGTAGGACTATGGAGTCAGCAAACAGGTCACAAAGAAAACTTCAGATGATGCAGATAGCCAACTTGCCCCTCCATTGAAAGAACTGATGAAGATGCTTTTCAATGTGGAGACATATAGGTCATATGATAAACCATATTAGAATTTCATGTCCTATGGTGCTTTGTATTCTATCTAAGTCCAATACTCTGCAGAGCTGCTATGATGGAATTTGAAATCAATATGTCGGAAATGCCGCTTGGAAAACTGAGCAAAACTAACATAAGGAAAGGTACTTGATTTGAATATCGATCTTTTGTAATTTGTATAGCCAGCTGAAATGCCATATTTGTCTTTTTGTAATCAGAATATATTCAGGAGTTATGGGTTTGGTGATATTATACTTATTTTAGCACAGGTTTTGAAGCATTGACGGACATACAAAATCTATTGGATAGCGGAACTCACGATCCATCCGTCAAAGAAAGTTTGCTTATTGATGCTAGCAACCGATTTTTCACAATGATCCCCTCTATTCATCCGCATGTTATCAAGGATGAAGATGATTTTCAGTCCAAGGTACCAAATACACTGTGAAATGCATTGCATGTTTCATCACTAATGTTATGTATTTCTTGTGAAGCCAATGAGATTGTAGTTGATTGATTACAACCTAGACAAAATATCACTCATCCATGTCATCTCATACTTTTACATGTGAGGTAAGGCTGAAAGAAGTCTTCTCTTACGACTCAAGAAATGTGCAGAAGCCATTCTCAGGTAGAAAATGTCCACTTGTGACTTGCTGGCTCCTTGCATGAGCCTACACAAATTTTCCTTGATGCAGCCAGAATCAATGTACCTTTTTGGTTTCTGTTTTGGTTGTGCAACATGAACTCAAAATGCAAAAGAGTGAGATATTTGGCCAGTATCTGGTAATAGATGCAACATTGACTATGATGGTGATTACTAGGGAACATTTGGAATGATAATGATATTGAAATTCTTGTCGCTTGAGTGCCATTAGACTACAGGAAGCTAAAGTTGCAGAGCATGTCATATATTTTTCATACTTATAATCCCAGGTTTTATCCTATTGCTTTTAGTGTTTTTTAAAATGTTTAAAGTCAGGAATCCTTACAACCACATAAAGGGAGGATTTTATCTGCTGAAGTTGTTTTAAGTTTCTTCGTGTACTTAATTATGGTATTCTTGATACATGATATTCTGTCCTGGGTTTGACGCTTTGATATTTTCAAATTTGTGGATACCAACATATGTATATAGCTTTTCCCTGCATGGCTTATAATTAATTTGATACCTTGGTGAATTTAGCTGCTTTCCACGGTGGCTCATTAAAATTATTCTGTCAAATATGTTCTTGCCTCTATGGCAGGTGAAAATGTTAGAAGCTCTTCAGGACATTGAAATTGCATCTAGACTGGTTGGCTTCGATGTTGATAATGACGATTCGCTTGATGAGAAGTACAAAAAGCTCCAATGTAACATTGATCCCCTTCCTCATGATAGTGAAGAGTATCAGCTGATCGAGAAGTATCTCCATAAGACCCATGCACCTACTCACATGGTTGGTGTACTCTGTGATTGTTGATTGTAGACTTTAGCTTTGCTGGGTTCTCTCTACTCTCTATCTTTCTCTCACCCATTCTAGTAGAATATTTATTCTGTTTCTTTTATCTTCCAGGATTGGACTCTAGAATTGGAGGACGTCTTCTCACTTGAACGTGAAGGGGAATTTGATAAGTTTGCTCCCTTCCGGCAGAAATTAAGGAATAGAATGCTTTTATGGCATGGTTAGTGACACCTTTAATTCATTAAAGGATGGACATGAGCTTTCGTTTGAGTGGCTGTTCCAAAGAAAATGATAAGTAGCGACTAAAAGTTTCTGCTCTGCAGGTTCTCGCTTGACCAACTTTGTAGGTATACTCAGTCAAGGACTGAGAATTGCTCCTCCTGAAGCTCCAGCAACTGGCTACATGGTTCTCCTCCTCTCTCTCTCTCTCCTCTCTGGTTTATCTTGTTTATGTTGAAACTTTATCTGCAAATTTAATTATCACTTGTTTTGCAGTTTGGGAAAGGAGTATATTTTGCTGACATGGTCAGTAAAAGTGCCCAGTATTGCTTCACTGATAAGAAAAATCCTGTTGGACTGATGCTCTTGAGTGAAGTTGCTTTGGGAGAGGTCTATGAGCTTAAGAAGGCAAAGGTATGTGTGCCTATTAGGTCTGAAGGGATGAATGATTTCCTTTATTCCTATATGTTGTTGACGAACTGCTTCGTAGGAAAAGTTTCTGATAACTTAGAATCCTGCTTCATTTTTGTAGCTCAATTTTCATTAAATTTGCATGTCGAACTTTTTATTTGCAAGAGGGGTAAGAGGGGCTTATTACCCTTTCTTTCATTTGTCATTCAGTATATGGATAAGCCCCCAGAAGGCAAACACTCTACTAAAGGTCTAGGCAAGAAGATACCCCAGGAGTTGGAGTACTTGAAATGGAAGGATGATGTTATTGTTCCCTGTGGCAAACCAGTATCTTCTAATGTGAAAGCCTCTGAGCTTATGTACAATGAGTACATTGTTTATGATACAGCTCAAGTAAGTTTTCCTTTTAAAATTGAATTTTAATTATCATAATACAGCTTACTAGTGCTTGCATGTTCTTAGCGCGATGCTTTGTTGTGTCTGGATAAACTTTTAGTCTTTATTTAATTTAAATCTCGCGGCGTACATACTTTGTCTTTTTCATGGTCTGAAATACCTGAAACTTATACAAATTTCGACTTGTGATTCTCTTATAAATTTCTCATAATTATTTGAAATTTGGATAATATTTTAAATTTTGGCGGGAAAGCAAAAAGTTGCTTTTTGCCTTTTAAAAAGCACAAACAAATGGGCCCTTTGAATCTTTTTCTACTGTATAACAATCTAGAGCTTTGCGTCAAGAGGATCTAATTATTTAAGTCACAAAGGGAGAAAAACAGAATAGCCATATAAAGGTGTTTAAGAGGAAGAGAGCGAAGGGTTGTCTTGTCCCTGTCTGGTGAAAAAACCATGTATTCTTGCCACAAACGGAGTGATTTAGGCTTTCTCACTGCCAACAGGCATTCGATATCACTTGCATACACACAATCACGTGTCTGGCTACCTCAAGCATCCTGTCATAATTTATGTTGGGCAGTTGGAGTCTCGGAAGTAGTTCTTTGTTGTCTTTGAACAATGAAGTGTGATATTGGTATTCTTTTGTTGTTACTGTTGCAAGCTGGATCCTGCTTGGTTACTACTACCCTCCAACTGTGTTTCTTTAGAACTCAACACAGATTATAACTATCTATTACCCTGTCTACTGATCTAGTGGTTGGATGTGATGTCTTTAACAGGTTAAGATGCAATTTTTGTTGAAGGTGAGGTTTCACCACAGGAGGTGAAGCAGCAGCTAAAAGTGTTGGTTGCTTGCTTTTTGAATTTTTGTATAGGCTGGATGTAAGTAGCACCTTGTGGTCTATCTGGTTGGAGGCTCAGTTTCCGGGTTGTTTGACACTTGTACCCGTTAACCACTATTTTTCATCGCTGGCAAGATCTCATTTTGGGGTTTGGTGGAGATCTTCAAACTTCCTCTCCTAGCTACAAGTATGTCAAGTTTCGGTCTTAGCTCTGTAATTGGCATTTGCAAGTGAAAAAGTGTTACACATTTGAATTATGAGTTCAGTTGCATCCTCTATGGTTTGACTGAATTGTCCGAAGGGGTTGCACACGATGTGCTAGTCTGCTATGTCATTGGTTCAGGGACTGAGACATACTGTCTCGCCAAAAAACGTGACTATTCTTGGAAGTTCGGGATGCTGCCTCTTTTAGGTGGTGATAAATTGTTAATTTTGAATGTTTCATAATTCCTTGCACCTTTCATGGGAGTATGGTGCAGAGCGAGGACAGTAGAGAACTGATATATATCCTCTTAACTACTGTGAATTATGTGTGGTGACGCGGCACGTCGCTTGCACATGTGTATATTTCCTTCACGGTCTATCAGACATCGGTGTTGGCAAAGGCAGACTCGTATAGTGAGATTTGATCAAGTACCGGGTAAGCAAGCATCATGAAGGCCATTGTCCTCTCAGATATTACTAAGATCCTAGATATTAGCTGATGATCCTGACTGTTTGTCATGAGTTAAGCTCTTGTTATTGAGCGCTTTGCAGCTCGATGCAGATCGAAAGAATGCTAGAATCTCTCACAGTGAAAATCGGGCAGCCAAGAGAATCTACCTGTAATTCAGTAAGAGGGTCTCGTCGGTTGAAGTAGATGATCTTAAAGCGCGTTCCAACTGGACAGCTCGGCGAGAGTGTGATATGCGGCGAGGAGGATCGCCTCATTACCACGGACGTGATAGTTGGGGGCCCGGGGAGGGAAAAAAGATGGCGATGATTCCGACCGCTCGCGTGTTTAGGGGGCCCGGCAGTTGGCGTGATGGTTGAGAGGGCAAACAGCCATTTTCCTTGGTCACGGTTACGATATCACTCTGGTGTAGCTGTTCTAACATGATGCGCAGCTTCGCTTTTTATAATCACAAGAGAGCAGGGTTGCGTTGTGTACCATGGATCTCTCTCTCTCTCTGCGCGCGCGATGATTGACTTTGTAGGTTTGAGTTCGAGATCACTTACGTTGTTTCATGGTCGCAAGCGCTGGAATCTGATTTTCGTTTTGTCCCGACGGTGGTCGCCTCTCTAAATCCACTCCTCCTTTCGGTCGGAACATTGTTATCGGATTCGGCCGGTGTCTGTCTGATTAGCAAGTCCTTCTCGCCCCCAATATTATGACAGCAACGTTGTCCGACACACCTCCAAAGTTTGGATTAAGCCTACGCATTCTTCTTGCTTAACCCCTTTTGTCAAAAGTTGATGAAAATCCAAGGTTAAAATCACATGGTGGGGACGTCATTATTTGCACCTTTTTTCCTCTCTCTTTTCAAACATGATGAGAAGGGCCGGATTGGACATTTTAACTAGGCATGAAATGGTAGGGGTTACTTGGAATATCCAGTTATTTTTTCCTTTTACATTCCCAGCCGAATAACCACATACCAATCTAAGACTTATTGTGTAGATGTTAATTTAGTCTTAAACCTTTCGACTTTGCATGAAATCTTCGAATTTCTCCAATTTGCCCATCATAATATTTTCGGTCGTAATAGAGTTTATCGAATTCAAATGGGAAAATTTTCTTTTACGAAATATTTCAGATATAAATGTCCCCATTTTTTTTTTATGTTCCCTTTGTCTAATGCGATGAGTGGGGCATTCTAAACGAGGCGTCCACGGACTTCTCATGCTAATTAATTGCAGCCTCATATTGAAATTACAAGAGAGAGAGCAGAGCAGAGCTTCCCCATCTCTTCTCATCGAACCGATTCTCGAGCCAAATTCCTATTTTTCTTCGCCTAGGCTTCAAAAGTCAAAGGCCTACTTATTGTTTGACGAATTACCTCCTCTCTTGTTATCATCTGCCCACTTGCCCATTGTGACAAATTCGCCTAAATTTGCTCATTGTGACACAAATACTTCAAATTTTTACTCTAAACTTATACCGTGACAAAAACAACATAAATGGAATTGAAATAGACGATATATATGTCATGTATAAATTTAAATTTTTTCGTGACAAAAAAAATCAAAAGCATTTATGTCATAATAGGCAAGTTTGAAATTTTTTATGACAAAAAAAAAATTGAAACATTTGTGTCATAGTGGGCATTTAACGAGTGCTTAGAGGGGATGTGTTATCATATTTTGCAATCACTACTGTCGCCTCTGTAACAGTTTTAATCATTCAATCGACAGATTTCAAAAAAAGAAAACAGTCGATGGCGTCTCACCGTTTTCACTTCAGATCGATCTGCTGCACGTAATATGACATATTCCTACACTTTGTACACATACAAATTGACATGAAAATCCATTGATACACTGATTAACATCAAACATTAATTCAAATTCGACAAGAGAACTCATAATAACACATAATTCTCTTTAAACTGGCTGAACTAGTAGAGTGTTCACAGACAGGTGTCGGTTCCATTTCCATCCCCCCCAGTTTTGGTCAGCGTCAAAAAAAGGCGACAAAAAGCAGCAGTTCCCAGGTGCGGCGTTCGGCGGAGAAAAAGACTGAAAATAATAAACAACAATAATTCTAATTAATTAGGCCCAAACCATTTATTTTAATCCCCCTAGCTCCCCCACAAGTCACAAAATTACAACTTTTGGCCCAGATTTTTCTATTAAGGACCAAACCGTGCGATAATAAATAAAGAGTTCCTTCTCCAAATAATGCAAAGTGTGGGGCCCCCCCAACCCCTAAATTAAACTCAAATTGCAATGAAGCCCATTAATTGATGCGCCCTCCGAACCCAACACGCAGACCTTCCCTGTCCCCCGTTCGCTCCCATTCCCCCTTCTATTGCAAGCAAAAGTAATCATCTAGATGCAACCATAATTACTAGAAAAGACAACACATTTACGGGGGGCGAGGCAATGTACAGAACTAATCACAATGAAAAAGCGCGTCGTGAATTTATATTTCAGTAATCACATCCTATGCGGATTTCCTTGCTATTTTAGGGCTAAAACGGTCGAGGGGAACAAAAACGGTAATATGCGCATTAGACATACCACGCATCATTGTCATAGCTAGACATATTGATCTTCCAATGACGCGAAAATCAATCTTCAGTGGGTCAATTGTGAACCTGTAAAATCTCGCATTAAGCACTTAGACCAGATTCAATCTTTTTCCTTAATTAATTATCATGAGTCACTTTCGATTAGAATTGCAATGATGCATACCAAAATCAATATTACCTCATCAATCTTCAGTGATTTAGACAATTAGTCAACATTATAAGCTATGACTATACAGAATCAATAGTGATGTATATTAGACCATGTAATAAATAGATTGCACATGTTTAACAAATAATCGTTTATGTATCTTATGAGTACTTTTTTCTTTTTCTTTTTCATGGAAGAGAACGAGTCGAGAAAATAATTGTACTTTAAAAAAATATATGTGCACTTACTCCTTCCCGTTATATTTATAGACCGTCCCCACACGCTCCCAACCTCTCCCTCCGTCAAAGCGGTTGGGTTCAACGTACGTGCAAACCTGCGAGCTCTGTAATCTCTCATTCCTTCGCTCGTCCCCAGTGCACTCGTGCGCATCACCTTCTCTGTCTCACTCTTTGTCTCTCGGTGTCGCCGTCGCCGTCATCGCCGATGGGATCGAGCGGGGCGGGGTCGCCATGCGGGGCGTGCAAGTTCCTGAGGAGGAAGTGTGCGGCGGACTGCATATTCGCGCCCTACTTCAGGACGGAGCAAGGGCCAGCGCGGTTCGCAGCGATCCACAAGGTGTTCGGGGCGAGCAACGTGTCGAAGCTGCTGCTCCACGTCCCCGTCGCCGACCGCTGCGAGGCAGTCTTCACCATCGCCTACGAGGCCCAGGCCCGGCTCCGCGACCCCGTCTACGGCTGCGTCTCCCACGTCTTCGCCCTGCAGCAGCAGGTCTCTATCTCCCTTACTCACCATGACCGTGATCATTCATTGAATTCATAATTCGACATGCCATGTTCTGATCACCATCTTCTCCTTTTCTTTCTTTTTTCTAATGTGAGATTTTGTTGAGCCCCTTCTTTCCGTTTCCATTGGAAGGGTCGATAAACAAATGATGTTTGAGCAAGATACTTGGGAGAAAGATCTGAAACTGAAGTTCTTTAAAGTCTGCTCTAGAGGAAAATCAACATTTTTGGTCATGGCATGTGAATTTCTCACTTTTCTGAGATTTCCGCTTCTTAGATCTTTCCTTCTCGTTCAAAATTCATTGATGAACCTGAAAATGCCTGCTACTCTTTCCCAAATGAAACTTTCCTCTCAAGGAAATTTAAGGAGAAAACTCTCGAGCTCTTATCCATCTTGACCCTTTGACCTATTTTTGTAAAGTGTAATGCAAGGAGCTCAACCTATAATGCATGAGTGTTGAATTTCTTGATTGATTGCGACTCTCCTTCGCATTGGTACAGTACGACATGAATCTCTAACTCTAATTTGCAACCTCTCTCTCTCTCTCTCTCTGTTTTCTTCACAGGTCGCATTTCTACAAGCGCAGCTGATGCAAGCGAAGGCCCAACTGGCGCAGAATCTGATGATGAACTCCATCAACAACAACGTCGCAATGCAAAGCCCTCACCAACAATGGGGAGGTGATAACAGTAATAATAACACAAGTGGAGTCCAAGCTTTCGAGACCAATCACATGATGATGGTGATGAGCAACAATTCAGCCTCTCCCACGAGCTCGCTCGAGTCCATCGATCACAGCAACTACAGCAACTACAGCAATGGCGCGGCGATGATGTTTCATCGGGAGACAGAGAGCAATAGAGATGATTGTTACAGTTATCAGGAGCTTCGCTTCATGCAGCCATCTCCATCGTGCGCCACCAAGAAGAGACCCCCCAACTGCGACTTGAGCGAGCTTCAAGCCCTTGCCCATACAATGATGAGGAACGGATCGTGATGGCGATGGCGGTGGTCTTCTTCAATCTCGGTCTGATCCTTCATGCCTCGATCATGATGATCATGGTGGTGATGTATGGCCAAACAGGGTGTAAATATTAGAGAGACCCATCTAGGGGGGGAAAAAGAAGAGGAGAAAACAAAAAGTTTAGCCTAATTTAATATAGGCCTGCGGGTGTAGGGGAAGTTTCTTGTCAATTTTCTATTTAATATCTCTCTCTCTCTCTCTCTCTCGTATGCGTTTGTTGACCTAAAAATGTGATTTGATTTATATTCATTTAAATTCACCTAGAGAGAAAGGAGGCTTTGTGCAGATCCATCATTTATGCAGTTGCACAAATGCCGCAAAGGTTCATCAACAATCTCCATTTTTTTTTTCAAGAACGAGGAAGCCAAGCAACCTGATTATCGGAGAATTTATTGAGTACCCTGCAATTTTCGTGAATTGATTAAGTGCAAGTTTTTGACTTGCATGGGTAATTCTGATTTAGAGCGGTTTACATATGATTACTTTGTGTGTTTCTACATAGGTAACCTAATGCACCATGAGAACTTCAAATCAACTAGACGTTGGAGAGATGGCCAACCTGGTTTCTGTTTCTTTCTTTTAAATAGAATTAGGTATTCTCCACTTTCATGCTGGGTCATCTTACTTTACCCTATACCAAATTTATACACAAATTTGCTCAACAGAAAACCTCATGGTCATCCAAAATGGGGCATGAGCTGATTTAATTTTATAGTCATGATTCTGCTACGTAAATATTCACATGAGTGTGACTCAAGTAAAATGACTTGTTGTGAAGAAGAATACCTAGGGCGCATTGGACAGCTCGGATTTGAGGGCGGATGGGACAGAAATTAGTCTTATTCGGCGTTTGGTATCGTCATTTGGAAGGGAAAAATTCACGCGAATACTTACAAAAAGCTCGATAGGTTGTCCAGACCTAGGGATGAGATAGATTAGACAAAAGAAGGAAATAATTCGTCCTCGTGTCACCACCAACGTCGCTGGAAACCACGGCAAGACGGTCGCCTCTCTCTCTCTCTCTCTCTCTCTCTCTCGACTTCACTAATAAATCTGGTTGCAGCCATACATAAGCTCGAAACCCTAATCAACTTCACAAATCATGTGACATGTTGAGTCAAGAATCGAGTGAACAGCTTGTTTGGCGCTCCCGGCATCAGCGATCATCCGCAATTGTATCATATGCTGGCCCCACTGTATTATATAAGAAAATATAGATTGGAGCCACGCACGTACGCCCCCCCATATACTATCATTGAGTTCGGGATTAGAGCACACTAGTAGTAGGTCATATGATTGTAGATAATAATTAAGGCTGCCCCAAAATCCTTCAGGTGAAGTACATGAAGGGGGCCATCCTTTGCCCTAGACCTCGTGTCCTAATGAGCAGGTTTCACCTAACGTTACTCCCAATTTCTCAATCCAACTCCACTACTCTATGCCTCTCTGTATTCATATTAAAAGACCAAATGTCCCCTTGATTGAATGCATGTGGATACGTCATTAGCATGTGTTTGGGCTCGGCAAAGACTTTGTCAGACCAATAAGCACCCCGAAAACCCTAAACAAATTCTTAAACATGTGAAGGAAGACAACCTTATACTTACGGTCGAGAACTTAATCATCTCACATGGTTTAAGTGAGAAGCCCACGTAAGGTTCGAGCCCGAATACTATAATGATTTGCTGCTAGAAGACATGTCGACCGGTCTCAATCCGAGTCAACAATTCATCACATTTTAGCATCATCTTCCAATTGCATCGAGCCCCTGGAACACTGGCATGTATTAAAGGAATAATCTGACCATCAATTCCAGTCAAGCCGCAAGCGACCCACTTTCGGACTCATTAGGCATTCAAAAAGGTAAAAGATAATATGCAAAAAAAGGGGGTAAAATTAATGGCTTGAGCATATTCCGTAAACGTGTCATTGGTTAGAATTGGAAAGCAACCGTGTCTGAACAGTCCCTAATCATAGTTTAATGGGCTGATTACTGTACGTTAATTCAGTGTGAGTTCTAGAAACAAAGATTGTCAGGAAAAAGTTGGCATGTGGACCGAGAAAAGGAAGAGAAAGAGGAAGAGATGGAAAGCTTAGTAGGCGACACGATTAGATAATTAAATAGAAAGCAAAAGCGTTCACGAGTTGGGAAAGCAACGTGGTGAGGACGAATTGCAGAAATTTCTCATTAATAATGGCTTTGATTTGATTAATCATGTGGAACCCTTGCTCTTTCGACGCGTGTCACCGGGCCCTCTTTGTCTGCTCTATTGCTCACCATGCGCACGCGTTCATGTTCACACGAGCACGAGTCGAAGAAGGGAAGGATTCGATCGCGTGTGGATGGATAAATGGAACGATTTCATTGAATTTATTAGTCCTAGCCAATCGTAAATCAGCAAATTAGAGAAACGAAAACGATAACGAAAGGGTCCGAATACACGCATAATAACAAGAGAGAAGTAGAAAATTGATTTGAAACCCACGAAAATGCCAGAATTTGGTGCTAAACTTAGTACTTTGAATAAGCTTTTTGTAGCCAATAGGCACACAACTCTATTGGCAGGGTAGGAAGGGTTTTCCCGCCGTCTCCGACATGGACCTGACGAAATTGAATTCTCCAGGAATGAGAGAGCACAAGCGTGTAAAAATAAAGAAAAAAAATGAGCTTTTTGTATTAATTAATATTATGAGCCCTTTAGCTCCTCATGAATTAAAAAGTTATGGCTTATTACCAAATGTTATGCAAACTCTTGTCCGGAGCCCACCTGTTGGCTTTGTATTTATGAAGCTCTACAAAGTCTTCAGCAATTGCGCCTGCATCAGGCTACTGATAGTAATGATCCACATAAAAGAGTTGCGCCATTCCTCGGCCGGATCTTAAATCTTAGGGTACTATCATAGCCAAAGAAAGAAAGCGAAGCAAATCCTCTCTCGAAGCAATTGCTTCACCCGAGAGTCGCTCATCTCCATTTCCTTTCGAGTTCTCACGCCAAACATAGTATATGACTGCTGTAAAGCAGAGATGGCGAGCCTCGCCTTTGTGTGAAGTCTACATTCGATTTGGAATCAAGAGAGCATCATGCACGAGTCATTAGTTTACAGATTGTCATCCATGCCTGTAATAGAACCGATAGTCAAAATTACAGAGAAAGCAGAAGAAGTGAGGGCGTGTCGTTACATTTATACAAAAGACAACTGTGGTTAGCTATTTTTCGTATTTGGTAAATTGATGAATTGGTGTATGGCACTCGTGCACTATAATCTCTATCTAAGCAACAAATCTTGACTTACTGTAGATGCATCAAGGTTAAATTGTTTGGTGTTAGGTTAACTTTGTCGCCCATTGGCCTGCAATCTTCGTTAGTCCTCGAAAAGCAAGCCCGGTTTCCCGGGTCTTTCATGGGCACGCAATCAACACTCTCGGGTCGTCATTTTGGAACATGCTAATTTTATTTTAAATTGGGAATTTGATGTTTGTCTCTCTTTCTTTCCTTCCAAATTTGCCCTTGTATTAAATAAAACGAATGTAGCTCACCGCCCCACTCGAAATTCCCTCCGCCCCCGCCGTACTCTAGCTTGGTTGTTTAGTCATCAACCATGTAGGGTCTCTCGCTTTTCACAAGAAACTTCTTCGTTTGGTTTTCGGAAATTAACTTTTTCCACCGCCTAAACATTTCAATTCTCGGATTCACCGAAAAACTACAATGTTTCGTCCGGTAAATGACTGAAAGAACGAATCTCACTCTTGACTAGTGAATTCAATGAAAGATGTCAGAAGTTTGCTCATCGAGCACTTGTGTATGCCATATTAAATATGCTTTGGAAGTTTAAAGTTTAGTTTCTAAAGTAAGCGACTTTATTGAAATGTGTAGCTCTTCCATATCTAAAGTGTCTTGAGAAACGTCTTCTCCACTTATTATTAAATTGTTAACAAGATCGAATGAAAAATAGCTGTTCTTCACTCTTTAATTTCCACTGCCGAAATAACATGAGCGCGCACGTAGTGTTTGAATAAGGAAAGAAACTGTCTGACCAAAAAAAAAAAAGATAACGAAAGAAACTGCAAGTTTTTCGGTTTGTCTCTTAAAAGTTGGCCTCGGACCTAAGCAAGTCCTTAAAATGTTACATCTTGGTCCTCATCGGACCTTGTGATAATCAGAATGTAAAATAATTAGAAGGTATTGTCTGCTACAGGATAATAAAATGATATTGATCAACTATGGAGGCAAAGCATGCCGGTATTGGTATATTAAAATAAAGAACGCGTCCGTGGAGCCCGTCCCTACAATGCAAACGAACAGGCCACAGAGGCCCTTATCAATGGTGAAATCCCTTCTCTCTCTTGACGAGGTTAACTAGTAACGTGAGACTAATGACCCTCAAAAGGGAAAATGACAATGACAATGGTTGCTTTAAAGAAACCAAGTCAAGCAGACAGCCAGATTACACACGGGGGCAATTCGAACGTGTTGGCATGATCACCATCGATCAAAACCTCAATAGCTTTCTTTGTCTCTGAAAAAACCCTCGTTTGCCCCATATATATATATGTGTGTATATATATTTGTTCAACATTTGTCCTTGAATGAAAATGTGAAACAGACCGGCTTAAGCTAATTATATGGTCATGTGACACTTTATTTCTTTACTGAAAGTTAGGCATTCCAATGCTGCCATCCAACTATTTTCAAAAGTCAATATCGTGCTTTTGGAATTGGCGTGTTGGGCTGTCCCGCTCGATCCAACTCGTCCCCGGTTCCTCCTCGTAAACTCAGCAAAAGATAGAATAATACCATCAACCTCATTCAGTGTTCATGCACCAACCAACTAGCTGATGAGTTAATGATTAACTGACGTTTTTATTTTGGATATTTCAGAACGTTAAGTTGGTTTTGAAGCTTTATTTCAATGACAATCAAATGCTTCTTACAAGGCGCGCTCTCTTCTCACAGATTTTCCTTCTAGCCCGGCAAAAAGTACTGCTATACAAGGCGAGCTTCACCCGGCCTCGCCTATAGCTAGTCACCGGTGAAGCGACCGACTGGAGATTGAAGAAGGTGGGAAGGAAAATAAAATAAAATAAATCGAAAAAATATTAAAATGTTATTAAAAATTGTCGGCGTCGGCCAATTAAATGGACTGAATTGGTTTAGGATTCAATTGGCAAAAAAATAATTTATGACTGAATTGACAAAATTACAATAAATTTATGACTTTTTTGGTAATTTTCTCAATAGGTGTGTACAAGTATAATATAGATGGTTTTGCTATTTTAAGTGGTTTTTGTAATTTCGTTTAAATTTTATGACTTTTTCACTTTCACTTAAATTTAACGTTAGTAAATGTGCACACATGTTTGCAAAAAATTGGAATTTAAAAATTTAAGGAAAACCACTATTTGCAAAATGTTTGAATCATTTAATAATCAACCAAAATTTAAAATTATTTATACTATGTAATACATTGTATAATATACTTTGACAGATAAATATGATGTAATATTTGAGTTTTTTTTTAAAGGTTATTTAAGAATTAAAAAAAATTCAAATTTCAATTTCTAAATATGTAAGTTAATCAATTAAATTTTTTACGTATGCATTTACTCATCGATTCAATATGTATAAAATAAGTAATTGAAAAGATTTACATAATATAAAAAGCAATTGAGATCCTCTTTTCGCTTTACATAATAATATGGATAAAATACTGAAAACCATTAACACAACATCAACTCTTGATATATAAATTCGTTATAAATTGACATTTTATTTTTCATGATTTTTTAGAACTTGAAATAATTTTGTTCGTGTCCAAACATGAAAAAAAGTTAGAATTTTCATTAAAAGAAAAAAGCAACTCCAAATGGTCCGGGTTCTTTTAATTTTGGCGATGGCCCTGGTTTTTTTTCTTTTGGCATAGTGAAGAAATTACCCCCAAATTATGTTCTTACCTTTGGCCGGATCTAGACATATCCTCTTCTGCAAAGGCAACAAGTTCAATGATTGCACAAACATATCAATATATTTGGAAAGTAAGCTACCTAAATCTCATTTCTCTATCTCCATTCTTGTTTGGGCCAGACTGGTTTCTCTCTCTCTCTTCAATCACTTCCTCAATGTCTATAATTGAAGGCAATCAGTACATCAAAGAAGACAATCAAAAGAAGAAAAACCCAGAGAGAGAGAGAGAGAGAGAGAGTACTGTACGATTATACATTAAAAAACTCGCCAAAGGACGGTGGACAAGATGAAGAAAAGTTCGATTTCACCTACAAGCATAAGCACCAAGAGCATGACTTTTCGTGATTAGTAGATCACTTAACTCAACACTCAAAAATGTCAAAAAGCTCGAGTAAATGTTCATCAGCTGCTTTAGTCCTGGAAGACTCGGAGATCAATTTCCACTCGAATTGGAATGCTCTGTATGTAGATGAGTTCAGTACGTCAAATCATTCAGAACCAACATCGACCCCTCTTTGCTTCAAGAAATCCTTGGCCTCGACAATGTCCTGCAAAAGATTGGAACTTTCTTGCCTCAACACAAAGTTTAACTATATGTTCTAGCTATTAAAAAAGAAAACAAACTATAACTGAACTAAAATGTGCATAAACAATGGGCAGGTATAGAATACATTGCTAAGTTCCAGCAGATTGTGCAACAATGGAGAACTCATTCTGAAAGACCAAATTCATATGATTCATCACAGCTGTGTGCCATCCTATTTCACCACGGTCTTCAACCACTCCTTCTAGAGACACCAAGCACAACAAGCATGGGCTACCTACTCAGAGAGAACCTCAGAGAGCAAGAAATTGTGCTAGATGTAAAGTCAGGTTCAGGTTACCCCAAACTCCTGTGGTTGACCCACAAGTCAGCCTTAACACAGGCGGGCAGGTTAATAAACGAAATTGAGTAACAAGTCCTCTTGCCATGGAAGGCGTCCCTCTTACCCCACTAGGAATAGAATTCACAGTCATCCACAATGCCATGCTAATTTTTTACGGTGTGCAGTCCCTTCAAACCACCCGCTAAATTAAATCTAGTAACAACTGCTATTGTTTCTTTTACTAGAGGAATGTGAACCTGTTGCTTCGCTAAAAAGAAAATCCACGGTCACCTAAAATACTTAACTAGCTTTTAAGGGCCTATATTCCTCCAAGAGTCCAAGACCACCCACCACCCCCCAAACAACATACATAGAGTGGTCACTGACAAGCCATGGAGTAAATACCATGGGTATTGTTTCGAATCTCAGACCACCTGCTTCTCGAGGTCAAGACAAAGTTGAACTTATGGAAATACAATGATATATGTCACCGGAGCCATATAATTTTACCACTTCCATATGTTCCCAGGTGTAATAAGTAAAACAAAATGCTCCAAGAAACCTGATAAAACAAGCAGCAAAGTGCCAACCTAAAAGACTGAACAAGATTTCATAGATTGCCTGAACATGAAACCAAGCGATGTCTTGAGAAATACCATTCGAGTATCAAATCCGAAAACATATACTGACTTTCTTTGAGAAACGTTTGGAGAGACTAAATTTGTTAGAAGTTCATGATCTCAGTGATGTTCTTCATTCGACATAAGAAAAAAAGAATATAGGCAACAGAATTGGCTCCCTCAAGGAAATTTCCTTTTAGGCATTCACTCATGCACTTTGCATGCAGCACGCCACCAGTAATAATCTTACTGAAGAAATTCAAAAGAGGAGCGCCGCTATAATCCTTACAAAAATATATACGCTAGCACCATAAAAACAACCAGAAGGAAAAGAAACAAATAAAAAGAGAAATGGAACCCATTGAGAGTCCAAAACTCGACATATGAGCCTTGTCCAAAAACAAAATTAAGAAAATTCGTAAACAAAATACCTGCTGCAACAACACTGCCTCTTGAGGACAAGTTGGAAAGTTCATTAGGCCAATGCCAACCATTAGCAATCCATAGCATCCCAGTGAAACAATGAAATATATTGGTAGCTGAAGAACAATTAAAAACTCAAGACATCAAGCCATGCACGAAAGGAAGGATCTTACAAGTGTAAAGGAGATCAGAGAAGGGAGAGGCAAATAATAAGATTCTCACCAACCAAGTCTGACTTCGTGGAACTACAGACATCTCCAGGAGACCAATCCACATGGCAGAGATGGCCACCAAGAAGGTAATTATCTTCACAATATGCTTCATTATGCTCAAGCAATCCTACCCTTCGTCATACGAAAGTACAAAAATCAGACCAGCAAAGAGCTAATCTCCCACCAGATTAGCAACAATATCTTTCGGCCGTATCAGCGAGCCACAGACTGCCGTTCCAGGACATCCCACACAGGAATTGCTCACCACAAAACATTTTTATGGTCCCTTTTTCACTTTCAAGCCAGTATTGAAAACACTTGTGCACACCACAGATAAGTCAACACTAGTCTTCCCCAACCAATTAGGAAATTCTAAGGCATGGACATCGAACGAATACCTGATTCGACTTGCAGAATGTATCTGAATGGAGGGATGAAGAAGCAATTCAGGAAGCCGATCAAATTTGGCGTGATCGTAACCTTAAAGCCAGGGGAAAAATTTTCAAGAATTAGGCAGAGTTTCAAGAAATGCAAACCCTCCTGATTGGAGGGAAGAGAGAAAACCAAGATTACACAGATTGGTGAAGCTTTTAGAGACAAACCCAACAAAGTACCTGATGAAAGTTTGGAACTTTGCGATGACGGAGGGAACCCAGGTCGACGATCGAGGCTTCGGAGAAGGGAAAGCGAAGATCGAAAGCGTTGATTGCTGCTGATGGCTTTTCTCTGTTATGTTCGGCTCAGCAAATAACGTTGGGAAAGAAGGGCAGAGCGACTGACGAAGGAAATAGAGGTGGAGGATTGACCGACCTTTGGTCCAAATGGGCCTTGTGTCCGACTTTGGCGGGCCGGACTTAGCACTGTCGGTTGAAAGGCAGGAAGGAGAACAAATATAATTGAAATTCTCTGTCTTGGTCTATTTTAAGATAGGAAAAAATCTCAAATTACCCTAAATTATTTTTTGTAACATCAAAAACTCCAAAATTCTACTCGTGTGACATATTCTTTTTTTCAGTGACACCAATTTTTTTTGTAAACGTGTCACACAAATATAAATTTGGGGTTTTTGATGTCACAAAATTTTTTTTAGAGTAAATATATCACACTGTACAAGTTTGGAGTAAATGTTTTACATAGGTACAAGTTTGAGGTTTTTTGTGTCATAAAAAAAAATTTTGGGATAAATGTGTCACAATGGACATAATTTAGAATTTTTTGTGGCTTTTACCCTTTTTTGGGGAGGGGGTTTCATAGTGACTTTTACCTTTTAAGAAATGAAATTTCTGCCCATTTCTGCAAATTTGGGAGATATTTCTCACAGATCATTTCTGTTCACTTTGGTCAATTTTCAATGGAACAGAGATTTATCTTTTGATGATTGTCTTTACACAACACAACCCTTTTGACGGTTGAGTATATCCAGGTTTCACTGGGGTCGCAAAATTTTGGCTGGAAATGCTTGACCCCTGAAAATTACGTGGACAGCTTATATAATATCCCCTCAAGCTACTTTACCTTATTAAGCGACATATGTATTCGAATCCCATGAAAGTTTTGATTTGTTCATTACATTATAGCACATATGGGATCTGTTGCATTTCACGAAATGGCTGCAGGTTCTTGGAGTTACCTTAGAAATCAGATTTTCAAGGCTGTGTGGAGAACTGATGCTCGATAGAAAAGGCATATACTGTTCTTCTGTTTGAAAATGTTGTTGTTGCATTTGAAAATCATGGTTTTGTTTATCAATGTGCTCTGATCTGGCGCGCAGGGCAAAGGACAAGTGTCTTTGGGTCAAGCAGACCGGTGAGAATGCCCGCCAAGGTTCTTCACATTACAACTAGGAAGTCAGCTGGTGGAGAAGGTCTTTGATTGAAATCAGTTTCATGTGATGGGTGAGTGACTATGTGTGATAGCTGCTACATTGATAGTTAGTGTAGTTCTGCTTTGTCTGCTTTATTGGTATCAATAGGTGATATGTGGTTATCACACTCTAAATTATAGGTCTGATACTATATATCTTTTGCAAATTCATGCCTGCAATCCAGATATGTACATGCTTTCTAACTTCTTGTGGATTTTTGGGCTATCCACATATTTGCCATATTTGATTTACCTGGCTTCGAAAGTTGTTTATTCATAGCCGAGTATATTTGAGCCAATAACGAATACATGCTGATCATGGTCATTGTTTCAACAGTGTTATTGTCCATGGTCCCTGCAAACTGCATCATGGTTGCAGTTGAGTTTTTGTTATGTGCACGAGACAATCTTGACTGTCTTGCATTTGTCAGGAACCAATACCTGGGATAGATTTGAGCACCATGTTCACAAGCGGGTCATTGACCTCTTCGGCTCTCCTGAAGTTGTCAAGCAAATTACCTCCAGCACTATTGAGCCAGGCGTGGAGGTCGAGGTCACCATTGCAGACCCTTAAGTTGCTTCACCGCTTTGTATGTGAAAGATTTATTGTCGGTTGAGATATGTAGGGCTTATATAGCTATGTTGTCCCAGTTATGTCTTGACAAAGTCTTTTGATATGCAGAAGGGTTGTTGTTTCTCTTTATTTCTTCAATTTTTCACCTGGATATAGAATCTTCTTAGAGCATTCCTTCGAGACTGAGCGCTAGAATCTGGGATGATGATTAAATTCACTTGTGATGTTTCCTACGTTTTCTTGATGTCGCAAACCTACCTTGCTAAAGGGCATTCTACGTCTCTATTTCTTAAGATTTGGCCATGTTTCTCATTGAATTTCTGTCTGGATCGATGCTGTTGACGCTGATCCAGACTTTGCTTATCCTGGTATTAGAAATTAGGCCAGAAGGAATACTTAGGCAAAGCAAATCAGTGAATCATAAGACAGAAAAAAAAACTCTCCTGGTTAAGTTATAGCAGACTTTTGTGGCCGAAAGGGAAGGCGAAAATTTGTGCAGACTAACTCACGCAGTCGATGAAGTTAGACAGGTGACAAACAAAATTTGATTCTCATATGTAACTAACATCTATTCATGCAGGTAAATACACTCAAGAGTGATTGTTCCTATTCAGAGGATGTCTCCCAAATGTTCCGGAGTTGAAAGGTAATATCAATTCCTGCCAACCACAGGGCCTAAAAATCCCCCAGACATTTCACCACGCTCTCCCAGTAGTTCTTCCATATACACCAAGCACTAGCTAACTAAATAGAGAGAACTTCAGATAGCAAGAAATTTGCAGGAGACGTTAAGTCAGGTTCGGCTAACCCGATCCTTCTGTATGGTGATCCAAGAGTTGGCCTTAACTTTGACGAAGGCTGGGACTAAACTAAACCGAGCAACAAGTCCTGTTGTTTCTTTTACCTGAGGAACGTGTCCCTCTTACCTTGCTAACATTAGCATTCACAGTCGCCCACAGTGCCCAGCTAGTTCTCAAGGCACGCAGCCCCTTCAAACCACCCACTAAATTAGATCTAGAAACGAACTCCCTAACACTCTTCTGGTGTCAGACATAAAAATATATATAGACTTTCTTCGAGAAATGTTCTAAGAGACTAAACATGTTAGAAAGTCATGATCTCAACAATGTTCTTCATCCGATAGAATAAAAAGAAAAAATCGTAGGCAACAGAACTGGCTCCCTTGAGGACATTTCCCCGGAGGCATTCACTCCTCCTGCACTCTGCGTGCAGCACACCTACCAGTAGTATTTTACTGAGAAATTCAAAAGAGTATCAGTATAATCCTCGCGAAAATTCACGAGATAGCACCATTAAATCAACCTGAACGAGAAGAAACAGATACTGAGAAAAATGGAACTTATCGAAAGTCCGGGACAGATTATAAACATGTGAGCCTCGTCCTACAAAAAAAAGTACGAAAAATCAGAATACGAAATGCCTGCTGCAACAACAATGGCAGTCCATAGCACATCCCAGTGAAGCATTGAAATATATAAACTCGAAGCATCAAGCTATACCCGAAAGGGATCTGCCTTCGGACATCTCCAGAAGACTGATCCACAGGCCAGAGATAGCCACCAAAAAGGTAATTATCTTACACACTATGCTTCATTAGGCTTGAGAAATCCTACCCTTTGTCGCGCAAAAGTACGAGACTCGAATCGGAATTGAATTCCATCAAGTTGGTCACTTAAGATCGAGTGAGTCGAGCTCGAGTACGTCGGATTTTATACCGAGTCGAGTTAGGCAAAGGAAAAGAAACTCGATCAAGCTCAAGCGGAATTTCGAGCTTTGAGTTTATGAGTCGAATCAAGCTCGTGCCTGGCATTGTGTCAGCTCAAATTGAATTGATTGCGCTGTATCTAGAACAAAATCCATAGCAAGAAAACAATATTCTATAAAATGGTTAAAGCTGCCTTCAAAATTTAGCATATTTATCATATTAGACTTATCTTTCGCCCATCTCTCTAGGAAATTGTCTAATTATTGTCCTCGTAATCCAGTCCTAGACACTTTCATGAATCTGCCTTTAAATTATTGAAAACACTTTTTACACTTTTCACGATATATATTTCATCAATGATTAAAGCTGGAGCAGCAACTTCACACGTTATTATATTTTTATGTCTTGATTTTTTTTAAAATTTTTTTTACAAGTTTTATGTTTAGTTGAGTTAAAATTCGAAAAACTGATTAAAGAAGGACATAACGTGGTATATTTGAAAGAACATAGTTTATATTGAATATAAATGTGGAAGTGAAATGAAGCAAACTCATTTAATTCAAAGTAAAAAGTAAAATTCTAAAATATATATAGTAATTAATAATTAGATTTCACAACCCGAAGTGTGAAATTATTTCATAAAGTGAAGTTTATCTGAAAAAGAAAAACTATACCAAATTAACATGACTTGCAAAATAATAATGGTAAAGCAAATCAAATCTAAAGAATCAACTCGAATTATCGAATCGAGAATTATAAAATTACACCAATCTCCTGTGTATGCTACCACCAAAGTGATTGGCCTAATGGTAGAGAAGTCGCGTGTATTTCTCGAATTCATGAGTTCGATTCATGTGATGACACACTTGTTGTGAATGGCGCATATCGCATTATCTACACGGTAAATATAGAAAAGAAAAGAAATGTGGAAAAAGAATTTCAAGTTTTCTATTTTTTGGGTTCCGCCATTTAAATAGGCTGTCCTAAGTCCGGGCCGCCAAAGTTCGGACACAGGCCCGTTAGGACCAAACCCTATTCAGTCGGACACGCCCGATTGCTTATTACAGGGAGTAACCGAAACCCTAGACATATATAAACCCCACGCCATCTCTCTCGCCTTGTCCTCCACCTCCATTTCCTTCGTCAGTCGCCGCTGCTCCCTCTCCCTCCCTCCCTCTCGCGGGCCGTCGAAGGTACCTCTCTTTGAGTTAAGATCTTCTTATCCGTCGCTTCCTGCGACGTTTGTCGTTCTGAAGGTTCCTGTTTTTGCTTTCGTGTCTTTGGCTCATTGTGCTGGGCTTTGTTTAGTAGCTTTGGTTCGCTTGTTCTGGTTTTGTTGATGATTGGATTTGAAAGAGGCGATTCTTGTGCGGGATGACGTCTTTTTGGTTTGCGGATGACGTCGGATCTCTGGTTGGTTGTTGCGGTGTTTCTGATCTCATCCGGGATGAATGGCCGTATGGTGCGCCGCGGCTGGTGCTTACATGACCGAGCTGTTTTTCATCACTTCTGTTATATCTTTGTACGCTACGCTTGGCAATTTTAAGCTCTGAGTGAAAGTAAGGAAGAAAGAAGAGGGAGAAAATTACGCTGGGTTGGATCTTGTATTTGAAGGGAAACATGACGTGGAGGGAAATTGAGCTAGTCAATGGGGTAAAGGGTCCTTTCTTTTTCACACTTTGAAAGAGAAAGAGATTATAAGGTAGGAGACGAAAGATGTGAAGTTTCTGCCCATTTGTCTCCGAAGTTGGGAGGAAGCGATTTATGGGCTCAAGGGAATTGTTTCCTTTATATTAGCATCAGATTGCTTCCCCTTTGTTACCCAAATGAAGGGAAATATTTCTCGTAGATCGTTTCTGTTCACTTCAGTTCAATTCTTTCTAATCGATGTTTGGTTGGGTGGAGTTGGGCGAAAGGAAGAGAAGTAAAATGCTGGAGAATTATGTTATTTGTTTGGATAGCAAGAATATTTAGTGAAGCATAGGACATATGATGGAAATAGTTCTTTTTGGGGCCTACGAAACATTTCGTTAGAAACTTTGGGACGAAATGGAAGAAAATATTTAGTGAGCTCTTTTCTCAGTTCTGCCCCTATCTTTCCTTTGCTCAAGAAGGTGAATATATGAAGATTGTTTTGGTCTACATAAATGTTTCATTTTCCCTCCATGACTTGTTCCTTTAACAAACGTCCCAAAAAACTGTTAATGACTTGCTCTTTTTTTCTCTTTTGACACCCTTTCTCTTCTTTTTCCCTTCATATTCCTCACAACTTAAATCACCAAGCATAGTAATTTATTGCCTCGATAGAATGTAACTTCATTTGTATTTGTAGGGTTAAGTTACCTAAAGGAGTGAAGATGGCTTATGCTATGAAGCCAACAAAGCCGGGTTTGGAGGAACCCCAGGAGCAGATTCACAAAATCAGGATTACTCTGTCCTCCAAGAATGTTAAGAATCTTGAGAAAGGTATCATTAAACTTTTTTGCTTCTACATTATATTTTCTTATGAATTGTTCTCTTCTTGGTAATTTGGCAAAAATAATTTCTGCTGATTTATTCTAGTTTGTTATTGGTACTAATATTCGACAATCTGTTCATTCTGGACTACACAATGTGTAACAGAAATCTATCTTTTAATGGTTGTGTTTATATAGCAAACCCGGTCCTTTGACTAACTTGATAGTCCTAACTTTCCTGCTCGTGTTGTGTTGACTGTTGAGTATACCCAGTTTCACTGTGGTCCTAAAAATTTGGATGGAAATGCATGAACTCTCGCAAATTATGTGGACTTCTCATAGGATATCCCATCAAGCTACTTTACCGTATTGAACAGCATATATATATTCAAAATCTAACGAAAATGTAATTTGTTCATGACATTTTAGTACCTGTGGGATCTGTTGACTTTTCACTAAATGGCAGCAGTTTTCGGCAGCCACTTCTGTTTCTTGGAGTTACCTTAGATTTTCAGATTTTCATGGCTATTTTCAGTATTCCTGTATAGATGTTGCATCTAAAAGTGATGCTTTTGTTTATCAGTGTGCTCTGATCTGGTGCGTGGGGCAAAAGACAAGCGTCTTCGGGTCAAGGGACCGGTGAGGATGCCCACCAAGGTTCTTCACATCACAACTAGGAAGTCACCTTGTGGAGAAGGTATTTGATTGATCATTTCGGTCCAATGTCTTGTCAGTTTCACGTGACGAGTGAGTAAATATGTGTGAATTCTGATATATAGTCCACCGAAATATGTTCTTTGTAATCTGCTTTGCTCTGCTTTATTTGTATGGGTAGTTATCTTGCGGTTGTCACTCCACAATATAGGTGCTGATACTGTACTTTTGCAAATTCATATATTAAATTCAGAAAAGTACTTGCTTTCTAATTTTCTTGTGGATTTTGGGGCTATCCACATGTTTGCCATATTTGTTACACGTGGCCTTGATAGTCTATTCATAGTTGAGTATATATATGAGCCGATAACTGAAATACTTGCTGATCCTGGTCCATGTTTCGACAGTGTTATTGTGCATTAAATCTCAGCAAGCTGCATTGTGGTTTCAGTTGAGTTCTTGTTATGTGCTCAAAATGAACTTGACCGTCCTCTTGCATTGATCAGGAACCAACACCTGGGATAGATTTGAGCTCCGTGTCCACAAGAGGGTCATTGACCTTTTCAGCTCCCCGGAAGTTGTCAAGCAAATTACCTCCATCACTATTGAGCCAGGTGTGGAGGTCGAGGTCACCATAGCAGACTCTTAAGTCACTTGCTCCAACGAGTTGTCTGTGCGAGATTTATTGTGGTTGAGATATGTAGGGATTATATAGCTTTGTTATCCCAGTTATGTCTTGACAATTTTGAAGTCTTTTTGATATGCAGAAGGATTCTTGTTTACTGTTCCCTTTTTTCGATTTCACCTGGATAAGATTTCCTTAGAGTTCTCCTTAAAGACCTTAGCTCCAGAATTGGCGGATGATTAAATTGAGTCGCGAGGCCTTTCTATGTTTTATTGACGCCGCAACTCAAATTCAGGAATATTGGCCTTTTCTTAGATAGCCCTTGTGATAGGGCATCTTTTGCATCTCTTTTGTTAATTGGGTTGGTACGCTCGATGTTCTTGGCCAGTTTTCTGATTCAATTTCTGTATGGATCGATTCTGTCGATGCTGATCCTGACTTTACAAAGAGATTTCGGCTGCGATTTAAATTGGGAAAATTGTCAAAAAAAAAGTCTTAAATTTTTTAAGTTTTCTAATTGAGTCTTAAACATTTTGTGTTTGTACTAATTGAGTCTTAAACTTTTGAAATTGTCAATTGAATCGTAAACATTTTACATTTGTGCCAATTCTGTCATTTTCAATACATGCTTAACTGGAGTTGAAGGCTAGTTTTAGCCAATCAACTTGAGGAGTGTCTGACCAAAAAATAAAAACTTAAGGAGTGTGTTTTAGCAAAAAAGGATGGGGAAATAGCCCAAACCCTTTACTTTATCTCATGATAGATGAATTTTTTTTTATGTATTTTGGTAAAACATATCCAAAACAATGTATACTATCCAAAGCAATTTTGACGGTCTGTTGGCTAAGGATGGTCGGCCGTGGGGGCCAAGCGCGAAAAGTTCCATCGGCCAGCCCTCATTCTTCCTTTCAGTCAAAAAGTCCACTAAAACTTGTCAAGATATGCATTGTCCTGTCTTCTGACGCACTAATTTGCTCAGCCAAAATATTTTGTTTGCAGCCTAATTGTCCCACCAGATTTGAATGGGAAACATTCCAAAAAAATCCTAAAACTATTGCACTCTTGTCAATTTGATTTTAAACATTTTAAGTTTGTCAATTGAGTCCTAAACATTTTATGTTTGTGCCAATTCAGTCCTAAACCTTTTAAGTTTGCCAATTAAATCTTGAACTTTTTGCATTTGTGTTAATTCAGTCCTTTTGACGTTGTTGGCGCTAATGTTGACATTTATTAATAATATTTTAATATTTTTTGAATTTTTTATAATTTTTTTCTTCTCTTTCCTTTGTTTTTTTCTTCTTTTCCTATTCTATTATCCACGTTAGTGCTGGCGACACCAAAAGGACTGAATTGGCACAAATACAAAAAGTTTAAGACTTAATTAGAAAACTTAAAAGGTTTAGGGCTTAATTGGCACAAACACAAAAGATTTAGGATTTAATCGGCAAATTTAAAAAGTTTAAGATTGAATTAGCAAAAGTTTAGTAGGTTTTATGACTTTTTTTTTACAACTTTTCCCATTCAAATTTGGTGGGACAATTAGACCACAAGCAAAATATTTTGTCTGAGCAAATTAGTGCATCAGAAGACAGGACAACACATATCTTAGCAAGTCTTAGGGTGGATTTAGTTCAGCATTCTTAAGAAGCTTCCAGCCTCCAAAACTTTTTTAGGAAATGCTAAGGTATTTGGTAAGCAGCTTTTGATCAAATTTTAGCTTTGAGAATGCTGAAAACTCAATGCTCAGCATTGGGCTTTTAGCATTTTCAAAACTAAACCAAACCCACTTTTAGTAGACTTTGTGACTGAAAGGAAGAATGAGAGTCAGCCGATGGAACTTTTTGCGGTTAGCCCCCACAGCCAACCATCCTTAGCCAACAAACTGTCAAAATTGCTTTGGATAGTATACATTTGTTTTGGATATGTTTTACCAAAATAAATTATATATTCATCTATCGGAGATTTAGTAAATGGTTTGGGCTATTTCCCCACCCGTTTTTGCTAAAACACACTCCTTGAGTTGATTGGCTAAAATTAGCCTTAGACTTCGGTTAAGCATGTATTGATGTTTAATAACACGTTTTTAAGACAATTGTGATTCATTAGTTCCTTCTTTCTTCCTTTGAAGAGAGCAATTTACTTCTTTGGAACGGCAGAAACACAAGTTACTCGACTTAGAATTTATTTTGTTTGCTCCTTCCAATCTTGAAATCATAAAGACTAAACAAGATTTTAAAAAGGAAAAGGAAAAGGAAAGTAACGAGACTAAACTTTTTCATAGTTCTAAGAAAGTCACTAATATTTTTCACAAATCCATAATTTAATATATTATGCTTGCGCGCCCAACACACATATATATAGAGAGAGTAAGTTTTTAATAAATAAATATGAGTTTGAATATAAAGAAATTGTAAATATGTTTCGCCTCCCATCAAAATCACGTACAGCTTAGATTAAAAACATAAATTAACGATGTCTTAACAAGTCAAACAAACAACATTATACCGTCAACAAATCGTGATCAAAGAAAGAAACTTTTTATAACTACTAATTTACATATGTAGTTCGTGAAACAATCATTGTAAATTTTCTACTACCATAATATTTCAAAAGGAAATTTGGAGATATGTTATCCTTTTCTTTTTTTTTAACTCAGGGCATGAATGACAAAATTTCTGAAAAGAAATAGATTTTTCTATTTATGTTCCAAAAATCAATTTATAAGTAGAGAAACGTTTTTTATAATGATACAAAATTTTTATTCCCGCTAGAAATTTGTTTGATAATAGCATAAAATTTCTATTTCTCTTACGACACCAGCGATTGCAAAGGCAGTGGCGTGCATCGGCAAATGGCGACGGGCGACGAACAACGAGCAGATGGGCGACAGAGGTGGGTGGCAAGAGGAGACGAAGGACAAACAGGCGGCAGCAGCATCAGCGGATGGCGACAAGCATCGATGGACAGCAGTGGCGAGCGGGCGAAGGTGGCAAAAGGGAGGGAGGAGGCGGGTAGCCGGAAAAGAGAGGAGAGTGAGTCGTGAAAAGAGAGAGAGAAGAGTTTTTAATTTCTATTTTTGTTCTAGAAATGGAGAAGTGGACAATTTTAATTTCTGATTTCTGTTCTAAATCCATTTCTGGAATAAAAATTTGTTCCAGAAATAGAAAATTGAAATTGTGTTACCAAACGAATTTTTGTTCCAAACCTATTTCTGGAATAGAAATTTTATCTTACAAATGCTTAGTTAATTCCAATAAATTTATGATTGAAATATAATGAAAGGTTGAAAAAATAAAAGATATCTATTTATATATGTGTGTGTATGTGTGTGTATATATATATTTGCCTCTTTTACCTCAAAAAAAGAAGAAGATTTCATTCAAGTGATTTTCTTCTGTTCAATAAATGATATTGATTGAATAAATACATCCACTAACTTTGGAATCAGAATAAAATTACAAACCAAAAGAATGAAAAGAGAACATATTGCAGAACTTTTTAAACCTTCTTACGGTTCCTTTACAAATATACTAATATTTAATTTTCTAGATAAATTTATGAAAATGTGAACACCATAGCTTATTCATTAGATGACTCGCTCACATTTTACTTGGGGAAAATTCCAATTAAGAACCTGAAGTACCCTTATTGTTTTAAAGAATGGCCTAAAATGGCCAAATCATCTTAAATAATGGCTTGACCAGCCAGCAATTAATCCGATCATCGGAGAATAGGCATTTTAGTCAAAAAAATTATAAATATATTTTTAAAATTTTTACTTTACTTTACTTTTTTCTTTTTTCTTTTCCTCCTTCCTTCTTCCTTCCCATCCCCAGCCATCCTTGCCGACAACCTGCTAGCCTCAGGCTGGAGCTGGGCGAGGGCCGCCCTGGGCTTGTGAGGGCGATGCTTGCCCTCGCTAGCATTCGGCAAGGGCCATCCTCGCTAGCCCAAGCGAGGGCCACCACTGAGTCCAGCGCATCCGTCAGCCATCAACACCGGCGGAGTGAAGAGGGAAAGAAAAAAAGAAAAAAATTAAGAAAAGGTAAATTGCAAAAATGCCCTTTGACCAGGTTTTTATTTGAGACAATTTGACCACTCTAAGCTTTTATTTGAAACAATATCCACTTCATGTCCTTATTTAAGACGATTTGATCACTTCATGCCTTTAATTGAAACAAAGTCCACTTCAAACCATTATTTAAAAAAATAAAGGCACTTCATGTCCTTAATTGAAATTTTCCTTTTTATTTAGTTCATGTCCTTACTTTTGAAAATCTAACCGACTTCAATGTAGCCTATTTCATCTTGGCAAATTGCAAACCAAATTAAAAAAAGACAACAATTGCATTTGAAAATCCACTTAATTGTAGTTTTTTTTTTTTTGCCTCCACTTAATTCTAAATTGAAAATGATGTCTTGGAACGCGTTATGCGCATAAAACAAGTTGGATGGTCTATTCTAGACTGAAATTAATGGGTGGTTATCTAATTATTTGAAATAGATGAAGTGTGCTGTCTCAAAAGATGTGCAATCGGATAAGAAACTGTTCGCGAAAAGTTGGATGGATAGTAATCAACTGAATTGAACGAAATGGACAATTGTAAAAGATACGCGCAATCATATAAGATTTTGGCTTCATTTATTTTGCAAAAAATGACTGCTTTAAAAATACTTTTTAAAAAATAATTACTTATATTACTTAAAATAATTAATTTTTGAAATTTTTTTTTATTATCGATAGCAAATTATGTCTAAATATTTTGATGAACAATGAAGATATTTTTTTTTCATTAATTTTTATAAGCGATACAAACGATTATTTTTAAAATATATATTTTTTAAATCATTTATTTTTTCGTGAAACAAACACACTCTTTAATTAGAATTAATACCATGAAAAATCCAAAACTGATATGCCTGTAACGAATTTATCCAAAACTATTTTTTTTTCCACAAAAATCCTAAACTGGTACACTTATAACAAAGTTACCCCAAACTAATTTTTTGACAACAAAAAACTCTAAAGTGATATATTTATGACAAATTTACCCCCTGCTAAATTCCATTAAATTGGGTTAATATCACAAAAATTCTCAAACTGGCACACCTGAGACAAACAAAGGATAAAACCTCAAACCGGTATATTCTGTCAACTGTCACGTGTCATCAAACTCAGTAATTTGACGGTAAAATTTGACGAAAACTGACGGAAAGTAAATTTATCGCATGTGTACTAGTTTTGAATAAATTTGTCGCAAATATATCAATTTTAAATTTTTTGTGGTCAAACAAATAGTTGAGTTAAATTTGTTACAAGAGTACCAGTTTGAAAATTTTCTTGATATTAACCCTTAATTATAATTGTATTCTATCTGACCTATTAAAAGAATAGCATTATGTCAAGGGAACGTTAGATATTTCAGGGTGGACACCTAAAGGAATTAATGAGAGAGATATTAATGAGATTTTACTTTTTGTTTGTTAGCCTTCTGACTTTCATATTTTATTCACCATTCAAATTGAAGATAAAAAATAGATAAAGAGATATTAATGAGATTTTACTTTTTGTTTGTTAGCCTACTGACTTTTATCTTTTATTCACCATTCAAATTGAAGATAAAAAAGAAGAAGAAGAAGATAAAGATAGATTATGTGGAACTCTTATCTTTGCCATTGATTTTTTTATTTATTTATAAATTAGCCTCTTTTTCATATCACTATCTCATTGAATTAATATATTGCTGACACCTAAAAATATGCGTAAATATGACATTTGTATCGGGAATTATTTAAGATTAGAATTAAATATTAACTCTGCAACCCTAAACATGCATGAAAATTCGAAGAACAAAACCTGTAAGTATATAAACCCCTCTTTTCTCTGTCAAATTTGGCAAGCTCTTCTTCTTCAGCACCAGTTGCCGCATCTCCCTCCCTCCCTCTCCATCTCTCCAACGAAGGTACTCTCTCTCTTTCTCTCTCTCTCTCTCTCTCTCTCTCTCTAACGTACCGTCTTTCGCTTATTAGGGTTTTACCTGTTGGTGATTTGTGAATTTGATGTAGAAGCCTCGATTGTTAATCCACGTGAAAGTAGGAGTTCGTCCTAATGATCTTGAGAGAGAGAGAGAGAGAGAGACCATGTAATGTGATTGCTAATGATACTCAATTCCCGAGCTAACTCACCGATTTCGTCACAATCACTGACGCACCGTGATCATAAACGATGTTGTCATATTAGGGTTCTTACTGTAGAGAAGGGAAAAGGTTGCTTGAATCGTCCAAGCCCTTTGATTACATTTCATTTGTTTCTTTTCTTTTTGCTAATGTGATCTGGCTTTGTTTATATAGCTTAGCGACGATGGATTACCCCATGAAGCAGACGAAGCCTGGTTTGGAGGAATCCGGGGAAGAGATCCTTCGGATCCGGATTACTCTGACCTCGAAGAATGTTAAAAATCTCGAGAAAGGTCTTTCTTTTTCCATCTCTCTCTCTGCAGATATGTCTGTGTTTCATTGCGAATCTTGTTGAAAAGTTCCATTAGTGCCTTGATAATGAGCGGAGCATTAATTATCCTTTGAGAATTTTGTTTATACAGTAACATGCTATTATCCTTCGAGAATTTTGTTGAAGAGTTCCATTATTCAGTTCAGATTTTAGAGGCATTAATTCTTCCGAGTCATTAAAGATGGTAGATCTCAAATGAGTTTTACTGAATTTAACAATTAACCCGGTCCGTACTAGGTCCATGCATTAGTTTGTTCCAAGATGTTGATTTACACTTGACAAGTAACATGAACATGATATGCAATAATTTTTTCTAAGATTTAAACTGCAGATTACAATTAGCATGTACATGATGTGGTTACCTTTTTCATCACATGTTGTCACTGCTTGCTCTTTGGAGATATCTGTATACTTGAGTTCATGTACTATGGAGCTTTTAGTTACTGCTACACTTCAGTTTCTTTGCATAGAACTGCTCCTCGATGGAAATAGTATTAGCAATTGCAAATAATTCTCGATTTTCTGTTCCAAGTCATGTTTTTATTTTGGTATCTGACATGGACATCGATCTTTCAACAGTTTGCTCAGATTTGATTCGCGGTGCCAAGGATAGGCACCTCCGGGTCAAGGGGCCGGTGAGGATCCCCACCAAGGTCCTTCGCATCAACACCAGGAAGTCGCCCTGTGGAGAAGGTATGGAAGCGATGAAACATTTTCGTCTGATTCCCTATAGGTTCTCTCCAATTTTGCTATACGGAAAGATTAAGATTGTCCTATATCGCGAACTTGTCTGTCTGATTGCAATTTTTTATTTTGTAGGAACCAACACGTGGGATCGATTCGAGCTTCGCATTCACAAACGGGTCATCGACCTCTTCAGCTCTCAGCATGTTGTGAAGCAAATTACGTCGATTACTATCGAGCCTGGCGTGGAGGTTGAGGTCACCATTGCTGACACCTGAAGTTAAGAGGCTAGTCATTTGTTTCTGTTTAGGGCATTTCCTGGGTTGGCATAAGATGGGATTGCATAGCTATGTGGATCGAGTAATTACTGATTTCCAATTATTTCTGAAACTTCGGCTAGAAGCACTCTTTTAGAATAAGATCTTCTGCAACGAAACGGAACCCTCCGTAGAGTTGAGATTTCCCTGCTCATCGAGGAAAGGCCCGGAAGGGTTCGCATCCATGCATGATTATATCTTTCTTTCCACTGCAACAGAGACGAGAAACCTCCGTCTTTGAAGTCGTCTCGCCATCGCTCTCGAATGGCTCTGTAGGACCTAGGGCAAGAACAATCGCATGATTGATATGAAACACTCTCGAAGCGATCCGAAAACATCGTCGAAGGTTCTGAGTTACTTGTAACTATGGTCGCTTGTATTAGATGCAGATAAACGCTAGGAAGTTAACATTGCATGAAATCTCGACAATCGATTACTTCTTTCTTTCTTCCGGTTTAAGAAGGTAAATTTGTCACGGGGTAATAATAGTTGAAAATTCTCTGGTGTGCAATTTTTGTTGGATTAGGGTTGCACATGGATGATTGTGGACCTGATGGATGCGTGACGCGCGTCATGATAGCGGCGTTGACGCCAGTGCAACTTTTACGCTAACCACCCATGGAAATCAAGCAACTAATAACAAGTTCCCGTGCCTGCCGAAGGTGCTCTTGGCTCTAACAAACCTCTTGGTATTGTTAGTTATGCATTTGAAATAATGAAATTAAGGCTCTGTCTGTTTCGTAAAAAATGAATGATTTCGAAAATATTTTTTTTTAGAAATGATCGCTCGTATCGCTCGAAATATGAACATTTTTTGTGGACAATGAAAATACTTTTCGTTCATTTATTTTTGTAGGCAATATAAGCGATCATTCCGAAAAAAAAAAAATTTCGAATCATTTACCTTTTTTGCGAAACAAAAAATAATATATTTGATATATTAAAATTGATCATTAGTTTGTGAACGCTAAATGTCGCGTGCCTTCTTTCATCAGATTTTCTGTTTGGTATAATATCTCCAAAGCAATTATAGCCGTGAGTGAAAAGGTTGTTGTATAAGAAACTTGGTAGATCTCTTGTAGCCGCATCACTCTCAAACCTGTAACAATTCAGGACGGCTTTTAGGAAATTGTCTTACCCTCCTTTGAGATGCTCCGACTTTAGAACATGGCTCACCCTATTTTCACATTATGAATGGCTATATAACATTCATAACTCATTAAGTTGACGAAAATAACTTTTAAAAGAACTAATTAATCAGACTCGCAAATGGAAAGAGCGAAGGTTTCTACATAATGAAAATGGAAAAGGAGCACACTATCTTAAAAATACAAGATTTTCCGTATTATTAGAAAAATTGATGTTTTATTTCGCCTGTTATTTCCCGTTCATTTATACACAAACTTCAATTCCTCTCTTCTACTTACTAATGTTCTCAAGCTGATTTCTATAAAGGATTCGTTCTAATTAGTTTGAACCTTGTTGTTTATCTTTATTACATGCCTTAAATATAAATTATAATTATAAGGAGTTCGCAATTTTAACAGAAGAATTCTCCTAAAAAAAGCTTGAACTAAAGAATTGTTTATTACTGAGAGTTAAAGATTGAACTTTAGAGAGATATTGTAAATAAATGTACATTTATAAATTCTTATAAATTGGCATAATTCCCTAAAAAATCCCAAATAAACTATACTTTGAACTTTTTTTTGTCTTAAAAAAAAAGGCTAAACTTCAGGTCAAATTCCAAATCTACCCCGAATTTTGTTTTGTCTAAAAAAAATAACCAATTTTCAATCTATTCTCAAATTCACCCCGTTGTCAACTCCAACTTGACGTGGCATTGTCACGTCGATAACAAATCCACATTAGCAAGGTGATATGGAAAATTATGTAAAAAATGAAACCGTTTTAAGATATGAAAATTAGGGACAGCTAATGGACGATGCTCACCTTAGTGCCAAAAGTTTTCACTAGCTCACTTAAGTACCAAATCAAAGAAAAAAAGACCATTTAAATGCTTTCGATGAGAAATTCGGCCAAAAAATTACATGACTTTCATAATTAAAAGTTTTATCTGAGGTGGCTTTTCTTTATAAAAAAAAATCAGTCCACTTTGACACGGCCACTGCCACTCACCACGCCAAGCACCGCCATCCTCTTCATTGAAAAAAATCGCCTCGTTCCACTTTAGTCATTGTGAGATCGTTATCGTTGCCATTCTTAGCTGCATCCATAGTTGTGATTTGTCAAGCTCTATTTTCCCCATTCTTAGACCAAAAGCTTCGAAGAGCTGGAATCGCGGTTGCAGATCGTTCATAGATTTCAATTTCTGTTGTGACTAACATTGCTCGTCATTGTTTGTTGTTGTTGGTTGCCGTTCATCTTAAGCCGTCTTTACTGGCTTCATCTCTGGACAAGCACCAAGAGTGCTCTGTTTCACTCTATTCTATCACCGAAAATTTCAAAGGTTGTTGGATCTCGTTTGAAATCCTCATGACGATTCTAATTTCGAGTCTTGACAAGTTCCAAATCCAATTCATGCTTGCTTAATCATCAATTGTGACTAGAATCTCTTTTCATCAAGGTATGATTATATTCGCTCAATCTCGATTTATTAAGGACAAAACTAGCGATGTCAAAAGCTAGTTTCCGATTGAACAACAATTTGATTGAGTTTGATTTTAGCTCAACGATTCTTAATATGTTTGCATGTTTAGCTTTGATCTAGATGTCAGATTCCAAATTACTTTGAATGTAAACACTATTAGGAAATTGCTCGCCACATATTCGATGGAATGCCTTAACCCGAATGCACATTTGTCTCCTCCTCCCATCAATCTCAAAGCCAAAACAAAGCCCTAGAATGGACATCCTCAAGCAAGAACTACTCAAGAAGTGCCAAATCCTCGCTGAAGAAACCGGCGGGTTTGGCGCATCTTAAAGCGCCCCGAGATCGAGTAGAAGCAAATCCAGAAGCTTCTGAGCAAGAGAAGCGCGAGCTTGGGGCCAAATCCCGCCGCTAATCCTCCTCCTTTGACGCCACCCGCAAGCCCAATCCCTCCTCCTCCGTCTGCATTGGGGGAAATTGAATAGGGTTTTGATTTGGAGTTGTGGTCGATCTAGGGTTTTCAATTTGGGAAAGTTGCGATTTGGGGTTTATATTTTTGGGCAAAAGACGTAGACGATATTGTTTTGGGCTACATATGCTAAGTGGGCATGCCAATGAGCCACATTGGAAAGAGAAATTAATAATAAAAAATTGCCACGTTAGATTTTCGGCGATCCAAATCGGAGTTGTCACTTAAGCAATCGTTTTTTTTTTAAAGTGAGACTTAAGTGATCCAAAAAAAACTTTTTGAGTGTTATTCGAAACATTTGTCACTTCAAGTGTCCTTATCCCCTGTTTTTTTTCCTTTTTCTTCCACCGGTCGCCGAGCCTTGGCGATGGTCGACGATCTGCTACAAGCTAAGGCCTGCGAAGCAAAAATTTTAAAAAAAATTAAAAATATAAAAAATACAAAAAAAAAAAATTATCTACGTGAGCATCGGACATGCCATGTAAGACAATTGACGCTAACTAGACCGTCAGGTCGGTAATTGTCAATCAAAATTGGCGAGAATGATTAAATTAGTAACCGTTAAAAGGTTTATGGCTAAATTGAAACATGTAAAAGTTTTGAAACTGAATTGGATGCCGTACAACAACTTTAAGAGTTTTTGGACAATGTGCAACACAATGACAACATAGCCACAACCACCTAAGCTTATCCGGCACGAACATAATTGTAGTTTGAGGGAAAGGAGGAAGCTGATGTGCGTTCATCGAAAAAGGAGAAAAGAGAAAAAGAAAAAGAGAAGGTGGGAATCTGAGATGTGCCGATGAGCGCAAACAACAGCACATCGAATCGAAAAGCGGTTCACTTTGTGGCAAGTCTATGGACGGGGACATTGCCTTGCTCTCTACAAAAGGAGTTTCTGAAAAGGGGCTTCGAAAGTGGTGGACTCAAGGAATAGTTCCTCTTATTTTTTGGGTTTTCTCTTTGTCCCCTTGCTTTTCTGAAATCCTCCCTCAGATCCCTTGGATGGTGGAAACCCTAAAGGGAGTATGAGAGCAGTGAGAGAATCCTATTCGCTGCCACAAAAGTAAACTTTTTTATTTTTGTTTTTATCTCCTGGCATGAAAAGGAATTGGGTAATCTCGATCTAAGTTAATTTTTTATTAGGAATCGTTAAATCATGCGAATTCTATATGATCTAATATTTTATGTACAATGGGTTAATATAAATATGAATACCTGATAATCTTTCGTAAATATAGTTTTTGATAAAGATTGTATTGCCCCAGACATCTATAAACCCATGAAAAGCATCGCACTTGTAAAATAAAATAATCATCCGACAAAACTCCTTTTTGGGTAACGTCGGTTCTTTTTTTATCTGTTGTTTTTTTTGTTAACCCAAGAAAGAGAGAGAAGGCTAATTAAGGGCATCTGACAGTACATAGGTGGACTCCAACTAGGTGCACTCCTCTCTCGAGATGAATCCTACATTACTAAACTTAGCTAAAAACATTTGAAAATTTTCACAACATTATTTATAAAAAAAAAAATTAAAAAAACAGTTTTGTTTTTACCTTAGTGGATGGATGGGCATAGAAATTAACAAAATTATGGAAGAAGAAAAAAGGAAAAATAAAAATAAAAAGAGAGTTGCTAGTGGAGAGGCTGAGAAGTCCACATCCTCCTTCGGTTGCATGCATGGAAAAGACAAGAACATTATGAGGAGTTTTCATGGTCAAGATGTGGATGGACATTTGCTTGAGAAGCAATTCTGCTGCTTGTGATCTTCCCTTCTGATCTGAGCCCCCATCATTTCCTTTTTAACTCTATTGACATTTTCTTTTTGTCATCTTCTTTACCAACTGGTTCTCTTGTTCCTTTAGATGCTTGAGGATGAAGGAACATGAAACCCTAATTTCATGGTGTCGCTTAGTTATGATACTTGAGCAGAGCTCTGATGAGAATAATCTCAGCGACCAATACAGCTCCAATGTCTCTTTCCCGTTCTCTGGACTTTCTTTTGACGTCTAATTATGGTTTAATTATTAATAATAGAACGATTGTCGGATTCCTTGGGCAGGAGAGATAAGAATAATTATTATCAGTAAATAATTGTAGTGTGGTCCTTGTTTTATTTGGATTTTTGTGTGATTGCTCGAGCCGAGGTCCCCAACCTCGTTGCAGAAATTTGGAGTAAAATTTGAGGTAAAAATAGAACGGTAATCTTTTCTATTACAAGATGAATACCATTAAAAAGTTCAAACTGGCAGCCCATGATGTATGTACCATAAATTGATTTTCGTCTTATAAAAAATGTCAAAAAACTTGAGCCAATGACACATTTAATCCAAAAAAAAAAATTGTTTTACAATGTTTTTTAAATGGTACCCTAAAAGTATCTATCCAAACCTAGTTTTTGTCTCATAAAAGAACTCAAAGGGGTACTCCTAACTTAAACCTACCATTCATTAACATTCAATTTAATATCCTGTTAAAATGTGTGCGTGCCAACACACGTGGCAAATGATTGCAAGATGGATTTGACGGCAAACGACAAATCCGACGTAAAAAATCCACTTGTGTTGACACTTATGCATTTTAATAGAGGGCAAATTTAGGTTAGAGGTACCAACTTGTGAGTTTCTGCTAGACAAAAATTAGTTTGAAATAAATATGTTATAAAATGCATTAATGTTAGTTTTTTTAGTTGAATATTAATTTGGGGTAAATGTATCATGGGATATTAGTTTACATTTTTTAATTATATCAACTCAAAACAAAATGCTAAATTCTTTATTTCTTAAAACTCGACCGCATAAAATTCAAGGAAATGAAGGGAAACAAATGGCATTAGATATAATGAAATCATGGTAAATAAATTAGTAATTCTTTATTCAACAAGCATGTATAACGAAAATAATATACGATTTAAAATGATCGGTTTTTTATTGTTACGAGAAAAATCAACCTACAACAAATTAGTTATTCTTTATTTAATTTGTCAATAAATGGGTGAATTTGTATTTCCTGATTCCCACAAAAAAAATTTTGGTCGAAATTCCCACTATTTTCGATTGTTTGAAAATGCTTTGAGAATGGAGATGCGAGGGAATCTCCAGTGGCCACAATTAACACGCGCCTGACCCGGTTACTGTGACTGACCACTTACACAAAGCCACGTGGTGCCAGTATAGGTCCCGTTTATCAGTTTGTCAGTGGACAATTCTTTATTTTCTTCAGAGTTTTTCAAACCATTTTCGCCTTAATTCTTTTCCCCTGTTCCATCCGGGCAGATAGTTTTCTAATTTACTTCCCTTCCCAATTTAATAAAATGGAAAAGAATATTCAAATTTTGAATTTGAAATGAATTTACATATCAGGCATAAATAAATTCTTTTAAGGTGTTTGAATTTTCTACATCAAGTATATTCAAATTTCATATGTTATCAAAAGTATTTCATATTTAAAAGTTATTGTTAGACAAATAGATCGCTCGGCTTACCAAGTCTCGAAAGGCTTGTATATCAGATTGAGACGCAACATCCTTATTTGAGAAAACTTGGCCTGCTCAACTTTGGCATGGGCTTGTGCTCAACAGAATCCTTCTCAAACGCTTCACTTTTTTTTTTTTTTTTATGCCATAAGCAAGCTTAGAGAATACATTAGACCCAATTTAGAGTCGGGAAAGACAAAAGGCTAATCTCTAATTTAAATCATCGGTTTGTTTAGGGCCTGCATAACAAAATTTCTTAAACATAATTTATGTTCAAAAAATAAATTTGAAACAGAAATCTATTCGGTAATACAATTTCATTTTTCTATTTTTAGAACAAACTACTATAATTGTTTCTTTACTTCTGTCTTTAAGGAGAGAGAAGGAAGAGTATTTAGTTTAAGAGCCTTGCTGATTCAATCCGCCACTTTGTTGGACTCTCGTAAGCAGTAGGCTAGAGTTATATCCGTGAATTGCCCATGACTCAGCATGCCTCCGAGATAAGACAATCCAACTCCCACATCCTCTGTTCTGGAGAATTCACTAAGTTCACAAGAGACGAACAATTAGATTCTATTATAATTGTTTCTTTACTTTTGTCTTCAAGGAGAGAGAGAGAGAGAGAGTAGCGAGCAATCCTAGGGTTTCAGTCCAGATTGTTGACTACGCTAGAGCCATTCTTGCAGCTCTGTCTACTAAAGTACCCAACGTGTTGCGAACTACACTGGCGAAGGCTCCCTTGTTTGATCCTTCCACAAAAGAGTCGTCGAAATTCACCTTCAATGCCCAATTTTTTAGCAGTTTCCAGTGACGAGGTAATGCCTCTTCTTCTAAATCTATCTCCATTTTCTTGTGATTCTATTTACACCAGTTACTGATCAAAATTTGAGCCGATTCAACAAGTGCATCTATTTCGAAAGATAAAGTCGTTTCTCGCTCTCCAAATGCACCACAACACACTCGTGTCGATGGTAAAGCTTCTGACTTTCCTTTGAATTTCATCAACCATTCTTCTATACTCGACATTCCAATTCGTGAGATTTTGATTTTCAACACAATATTCTCCCAAATTCGTGTGGTCCAAGGGCAGAGCAGGAAAAGGTGCTCTGACGTCTTTGGCTCTAAGTTGCAAAATGGGCATGATGCCTCAGGTATGATGTTCCTTTTGCATCAATTTGCCTTGGTAGATATAGCGTTTTGACATAGACTCCATATAAAGATTCTAACTTTGGGGGGGATTTCATGTGCCAAATTCTGTTCCATAGCTCCCGAGGTGGCTAAATTGATGTTGATGCTTGATCCTTTTTAATCTTTAAAGCCGATTTTATTTCTCTGTTATAAGCGCTTTTTATTGAAAACTGACCTAATTCAAATTCTATCCATACCAACTTATCTCGTGCTTCTTGAGTTTTCAAAGGGCTAGTTAGGATTTCGCTAACTATTTGCTCATCAAACATACTATACAAAGTTTGTTCATCTCATTTGTCCTCCTCTTTGTCAATTAATTCAGCCACACAAGTAGGATCACCTCTATTCGCTGGTCCACCTATCACACCCCTCTTCAACCATTCGTCCTCTTGAATTTTAATATCATTCACATTTCCAACTGACCACATCATAGTCGGTGAAATAGCTTCTCTTCCCATTAAAATACTCTGCCACCCCCTTGAGGATCGGGATCCAAATTTTTATTTCATAAATAGGTTTGGAACATAAATTAGAAATTAAAAACTCTCCTCTCTCTCTTCACGACTCTCTCTCGACTCCCCGCCTCCTCCCTCCCCTTCGCCACCATTCGTTGTCTGCCACCGCCAATGCGGTTAAGGACATAGAAAATTTATATTATTATCAAACCAATTTCTGTTTTAAAAACAAAAAATTTGTGTTGTTATTAAATACGTTTCTTTACTCATAAATTGATTTTTTGAACAAAAAATTTGTCATTTCCACCCTTAGTGTTTGCCAATAGTCGTGTAATCTCTTATCAAATGCACTAGACATCTCTATCAAATCAAGTTATTATCACGTCGCACAAGTCCATCGTTCTCAAGAGTTAGAAATAGCTTCGAGGAATTGACGACGTAGAAGATCAAACTAGGAGTCGAATCTCAAATTAAATTGAAAACGCGGGGGCTAGGTTTGCAGGAGTTTGAAAAGCTCTTGATCCCACGACCCCTTATCCATTTTCATTCGATCGCGACGGAGTGCTAAAAGTGAAAAATTGCCAAAGGCAACAAAAAAAAAGAGGATGATTGCAAGTTACCTTTTCGCCTTGTCCATGGATGGAGAGAGAGAGAGAGAGAGAGAATATGCACAAACATAGCCAATGTCGACGCCATTTTAGGCCTACCACTTACTGGATCTCGCTTTCGACCATTAAAAAGGGGGGGATAAACACACTGGTATTGTACAGCTTGCTCATGATCCCACCCCCCTCCAGAGTGCTCTGACCCGGGATCATTTAATTCCCCGGCAAAGCCCACTGACCAACCTGAGCAACATCAAAATGTCCAAAAAGAAATTACCACGTCCTATCAATTATGTCCGAACCCCAATCGGCATTAATAATTGCCACTCCACGCTCATGTTTCTTCTGTTGTCCTAGTTGAGGAATCCTATGCCTTTCCGATAATCAGATTGAAACTTAGACATTAGTGGAGCTAAGGCTCCATCAAATCTGCTGGAGAAACATGTAATCCCGAGAAGCCTTTTGAATTTGAATACCCAAGATATCAGCAGGGCTCTAAAATTTCGAGGGAGTCGCGCATTATCTGCTTAACTTTTGCTCGAATGGTGTACTTTAGATGATCAAAATCGATAAAGTCGTTAGCGTAGAAATGAATAGCTGCTGGATCATAAATGTCGTCCAAAAACTATTTTGAGGTGATATGTGAAAGACAATTGTTACTGATTTTTAATTTTTTTTGTTCAGACACTCGTTACTGAAATTAAAGACAAGAACATGATCGCCTGTCTTGTAAATTATGGAGGAGGAAACGCATTGACAGGAGGGTGTTGTGAACGAACCTGCGTGAAGCCTGCGAGCCACGTGGTCTCTCATTTGAAAAAAAAGAGTCAACCGATCTAATAACATCCACCCGTCGTCCCAATTTCCAAAGCAATTCTTTCCTTTTCTTTTCTCGAATTTTTTGATATTTCTTGTTTCTTCACTGCGACACAAGCACAGAAGAAAAAAGCAGATAAAAAATTTAAGAAAACAAAACTGAAAAACATCACTGTGTCACATTCCATACCAGTCACCACCTTCTTCTTCTTGTCCGAGAGAGAGAGAGAGAGAGAGAGAGAGTGGGGAAGAGAGGGGAGAGATGGGTTTCGCTTCCTCGCAGTGGCTCTTCTTCTTCCTCTGGGTCTTCATCTTCCTCGTGAGCCAAAGCAACGTGCTCGTCTCTGCAACAAGCGCAGAACTGAGAGCGCTCATGGACACGAAAGCCAGCCTAGACCCAGAAAGCAAGTACCTTTCCTCATGGACTGTCAATGGCGATCCTTGCGATGGGTCCTTCCAAGGCGTTGGTTGCGACGACAAGGGCCTCGTCGCCAACATTTCGCTGCAGGGAAGAGGGCTCACTGGGAGGCTCTCTTCGGCCATTGCTGGGCTCACCCACTTGACTGGCCTTTACCTTCATTACAACTCCCTGTGCGGAGAGATTCCGCGAGAGATAGGTAACTTGAGCGAGCTCAGTGACTTGTATCTGAACATGAACAATCTCTCTGGCCAGATTCCTCATGAGATGGCTAACATGGCAAGCTTGCAAGGTTAGTCCTTTTCTTGGTTTTGCTTGAGATGCATGTTGAAAATTTTGAAACTTTCTTGGTTCTTTTGGAGATTATTTTGCTAGGATGTTCATACGTTCTGTTCATTTTTTAGTTTTCGGTGTGTAAAGAAACTTGTCTCCAGTGTTTTTTGGTTTGCCAATAAAATTTGCTTGATCGTTCTTTCTGAGTAAATCCATCTGGGTCAAGTCGAGAGCATAAAAGAGGCTGAAACGAAAACGTAAAGCTACAACCTTTATGCTTTCAACAACCAGATGGTAAAAAGATTAGGGAATTCGCTTCCTCTGTTCTTTGATGCAGCTTCACAGGGTTTGATGCAGGCTGAGTGGGACATAAAGTAGCAGAATTTTACTTTTCGATGTTGTGGTTCATTGAGTTCTAAGTTTTTCATTTAACGATGTCAAATTTTTTTTTTGGTCCTAAAGTTTGTCCCTTGCCTTGTAGTTCTGCAGCTCTCTTACAACCAGTTGACTGGAAGTGTACCTGCACAGCTGGCATCTCTGAAGAAGCTCAGTGTTTTTGCTCTGCAATCTAATCAGCTCACTGGTGCAATACCGGCAAGTTTAGGTGACCTGGGGACGTTGACGAGGTTAGATTTGAGCTTCAATCGCCTGTTCGGCTCGATTCCCACGAAGATAGCCGATCTGCCTCTTCTTGAAGTCTTGGATGTCCAAAACAACACTCTCTCTGGCAATGTACCTCCTGGTAACTATTCTGCTATGATCTCTACTCAATCTCTTGCTTTTAGGAATAAGTATCAGCCACAACTGATTGATGCTTCTTTTTCGAATATTAAAGCGCTGAAGAGATTGAATGAAGGGTTTCTGTACGAAAACAACTTAGACTTGTGTGGGACGGGGTTCCTCTCTTTAAGGACTTGTAATGCTTTGGAGGGTAGAAAGCCCGGTCGATCTCAACCATATGGGGCTGCGACAACAGTACCGTCCACCAGTATACCCGAGACAGCCAATGTGGTGTTACCATGTAACCTGACTGAATGTTCTAGTTTGCCAAAATCAGCACATCCCTCTGTGCTTATTGGATCAATCTTGGCAACTGTTGCATTGTCGGCCATAGGGATTCTTACGTTCACACACTACCGTCGGAGGAAACAGAAACTTGGCTTTTCGGCCGAGGTGTCTGATGGCCATCTAAGCACTGATCAGCCCAAGAGTGCTTATAAGAAAAATGGCTCTCCTTTAGCTAGCCTGGAGTATTCAAACGGATGGGATCTGCTCGCTGATGCTCGGATCGTTAACGAGTTTTCTGAAGAAGCTTTCCAGAGCTTCAGATTCAATCTGGAAGAGGTGGAATCCGCCACTCAGTATTTCTCGGAAGTGAATTTGTTGGGTAAGAGTAACTTCTCTACTACATACAGAGGAATACTGAGAGACGGATCTGTAGTCTCCATCAAATGCATCAATAAGACAAGCTGCAAGGCTGACGAATCTGAGTTCTTGAAGGGTTTGAATATGTTGACCTCACTGAGACATGAAAATCTGGCGAGGCTGAGAGGATTCTGCTGCTCAAGGGGACGTGGCGAGTGCTTCCTGATATATGATTATGTTCCGAATGGGACTCTGCTAAGCTTTTTGGATTTGAAGGAGGGGGACAGTGGCACCCTTGAGTGGTCCACTAGAGTTTCGATTGTGAAGGGAATCGCTAAAGGTCAGTGCTACTGTCCGATAATTTCCTTCTTGTTTCATCTAAATGGCTATCTTTCGAAGGCTCAAGTTTGGCTCCGAGTTCTTTATTAATCCTTGTGCTGCATGTTTGATAACTCTTGTTGCCGCTGGCTATTGCCTTCTAAGTTGCCCTTTCTGCATAGAGCTTTTGTTGGATTTTGGCACTTGAATCGAGTTCTGGATTTTATCAGATGCTAGAGAGCTATCTGTAACCTTGGTAGGTTATTGTTGGTGGGTGCCTGAAGACACATTTTAAGCACCGCTTAAAAGGAGTGCTTGTAGTTCCAAGATCTTGAAATTGAGTAAAGTGTAATGGTTTCACCTGTGGCAAGAAATTTGAACATTCAAAAGAGTCACTTGTTTACATTTCCAAAAGGACATATATTATAGCTCAATAAGCCCTTTAAATGCACTCGTCAGCATTTTAAAACCCAAGTAAGAACCTTCCAAACAAAACCTCCAGTTCTGATTTCTTCTGATGCATCATTGACAGTGCTTTGGACTGCTGAGGGCCATGCAATTAATAATAGCATTACCAAGTCATTATGGAGGAACAAATTTAGGTGGTCCAGGACCTCCATCATTTGAGGAAACCTGCCATTGTTGAATTTGCTGCATTACAAATTCTGCCTGGTCACTGCTCTGTCATGTACTAATATGGGTGATGATTGTGGTGCTCAAATGGCATAATGTGGCATCTAATTTAATTGTTCGTCTTTCTTTGAATTGGGGATCAACTGATCTTCATCGACTTCAGCTTGCAAGTTGCAACCTCTGATTTTGTTGATTTTGAATGATCTTACGAAACAGGTATTGCCTATTTGCATGCTCACAAACCGAACAAGGCCCCCCTCCTTCACCAAAACATCTCAGCAGACAAGGTGCTCATAGATCAGCGATACAATCCGTTGCTCTACGACAACGGTCTCCACAGGCTCCTCACGAATGATGTAGTGTTCTCGTTGCTCAAAGCTAGCGCTGCCATGGGCTACCTAGCGCCCGAGTACATGTCCACAGGCCGGTTCACGGAGAAGAGTGATGTCTACGCGTTTGGAATGATCGTGTTCCAGATATTGTCGGGGAAGCAGAAGGTCGACCACTCCATGCGTCTGGCTGCTGAATCGTGCAGATTCCAGGAATTCATCGATGTGAATATCCATGGAAGGTTCTTCGAGTACGAGGCGGCTAAACTTGCGAGGATCGCCTCGCTTTGCACTAACGAGTCTCCTTATGACAGGCCATCCATGGAGGCCGTGATTCACGAGCTGAGTAATTGTAGCAGCTGTCTGTGATTGTGAGAGGCCTTACTGGATAAATGTTCCAAGAGCCGTTTCAAAAGTCAATGGTAAAAGTTGGTCCGAAGAAGCTACCTGCGCTGCCACTTGTGTTGTAACCTACCGGCTTCAACATTTTTAAGTTTTGGTCCTTTGCCTTGGGGCTGTGCTTTCTTGCGTATGTTCGAGCCCGGTAGGGATGAATTACTTTAATCTGCGCATGTATAATTGCTCTGCGAATTATTTTCTTAAGGAGTAGGTTCATTTCGGAATTAGATTTTTGATATTTCTCGTCACGTGCCGCAATTGTGTCGGTGAAAATCGCTGTCGACTTTCAATGTTTATTAGGCCCTCCATTGACAAGTCGGCATTTTCAATTGCTAGTTACTCGAAGGGATTTGTTTTTCATTGCTGATACATGGTCAATGCACGTGATATGTGGCCATGGTTGCTCTGTAATCCAGACGCTAGATCCTTGTCGTGTGATAAGAGTCCCTTTCTATCTGACGTGATCGGACGGGGACTGGCCACCTTCTACTTTCTCCTTGTTTCTGCAGAATAGAAATGGTCAAGTACCCTCGCGAGAAGGGCACAGTTCGATCACCTTAATAGGCATCAAAGCTTATCCTTACAAAGATGCAAACCTTTCCCAGTCCTGGAGAATCCATCCCCTGTAGCGGACTGCACTACGACAGAGCCAAAGATGCGAAGGAGTTTGACGAGACCAAAGCCGGCGTCAAAGGCCTCATTGACTCGGGCGTGGCCAAGGTCCCTAGGCTCTTCATCCACCCACCCCAGAACCTGCGTGACTTGCCCTCTGACACCGACAGGGCCGCCACCGGCCTCGATGTCCCTGTCATCGACATGATGGGCTATCAAGATTCCCGGTGGAGAGACGTGGTCAACGACCTCCGTAGAGCGTCGGAGACGTGGGGATTCTTCCAGATAATCAACCACGGGATCCCGGTCGATGTGATGGACGGCATGTTGGAATCTGTCAAGTTGTTCCACGAGCAGCCTGAGGGAGTGAAGAAAGAGTGGTACTCAAGAGACGATGCTAAGAAATTTAGGTACTACAGCAATGGAGACTTGTTTTGGTCCAAAGCAGCAACTTGGAAGGACACTCTCTTGTTTGATTTCCCGTTTGGAGCGCTAGACCCAGAGGCATTCCCTCTTCTATGCAGGTCTTAATCACGATTGATGCTCTATTCCTTCACCTAAGACTTCACAATTTTTGAAAAATACGTACCATGTTTCTATTTTACTTTACAAGGAAAAGAACATAGATTTCCGTATATTTTCAATAAGGTATTAGAGCGAGATATCTCGAGTTCCATGCTTCACACCTCTTTCATAGGTTCAAATATTCTTTCCACATGATGCTTTCTTTCACTCCTCTGCAGAGACCCGGTTTTCGAGTACGAAAAACACATCCAAAATTTGAAGAGATCTCTGTCTGGACTGCTATCGGAGGCATTAGGGCTTGATGCAGGCTATCTTGGCGAAATTGAATGCATGGAATCCAAGAGAATGGTAGGCCATTACTACCCAATTTGCCCGGAGCCAGAGCTGACTGTGGGCACAATCAATCACTCAGATGCCACATTTCTCACTCTTCTCCTGCAAAACCACCATGGAGGCCTCCAAGTCCGCCACCAAAACCAGTGGGTTGATGTGTCCCCATTGCCTGGTGCAATCCTAGCGAACATTGGAGACCTCATGCAGGTACAAAGATCATTCGCATATGTCGCATATGTTTCCGGATCGATTAAGGTTGAGTTATCTTCGAGTCGAAGAATGATTTTGTTGTTGCCTGATTTGTTGATTGTAGCTTGTTAGCAACGACAAGTTCAAGAGTGCGGAGCACCGGGTCCTCGCCAGGGAGGCTGGGCCTCGGGTCTCAGTGGCGTGCTTCCTCTTCCCCGGAGGGACGCAGAAGTCGAAGCCATACGGGCCGATAGAGGAGCTTCTCAATGAGGACAATCCGCCCATGTACAGAGAGACCTCTTTCACAGAGTATTTTGAGTATTACCTCTCCAGTGGCAATGGCCTGAATGGTGAATCTGTACTTCCTCATTTCAGAGTAAGTACATATTAAATCACGTATTTATCTAATAGTATAAACTGTAATCTCACAAAATTTTATATAAGCGAGTCCAAGTAGAGAGTACGAATTGTGTAAAAAAAGCTTTAATAAAGGTGTTGGCCTTCACATAAATATGATTGATTTATCTTTTCATTAAACTGTATTAATAGGACTACAAGGAAAAAGAAATTCGGAGCCTACAAGAAATAGCCAAAATATGATCGCATGCCCCTTCGAGCTGTGAAAAGAAAACATTTGAAGAATCTTCTTTCCCTTCACTGCGAGACTTTAATTTAAGTTATAAATGTATCACGAGTTTCATCATCTCTTTGAATCTCATCCATTAGCGCTCTCCAAGTTGATGTGGCGATCTCTCTAATGGCAAATTTAGGACCGTCGATTCATGTTGTGGCATCATTCTATTGTTCGTCTCATGCATCTTGCTGCTTTCCAAACTATTTTATTGCGATTAAAAGTCTTTCTCAGTATTAAAAAAAAAGAAAAGGGGTCAAAACTTATCAAGTTGTGTCGGTTTTGAGTTCATTTATCATATAGATTTGAGTTTCTCCTGGTAAATCTGTTTAAAGCTCGGCTCAAATATGATCTACTTAAACAAAGTCCGCTTTATGACCCCCCTCCAAAAAAAAAAGTCCACTTGTGATACGAACGCTAGAAGATTGGTTTCAGTATGCCCTGGCACTAACTCTAGTGATAAATGCCCAAATTGAGTGTTTCATTTGATCGGAGAGCTCTACTTTTAGGGCACGCGTGACAACTATTCTGAAACAGAATTTCTGTTCCAGAAATAGATTTGGAACAGAAATCCGTTTGGTAACGCAATTTCATTTTTCTATTTCCGGAACAAATTCATGTTCCAGAAATAGAAATGGACCAAAAATCAGAAGTAAAATTTTTCTACTTCTCTATTTTTAGAACAAAAGTAGATTTTTTTTTCACTCTCCTCTCTCTCCCGGCTCCCACCTCCTCCCTCTCCTCTGCTGCCTTCGCCCATCACCACTTGCCGATCAACATACGTTGCCGGCTACCGTTTCCGTTCGTCCGACACCCCCGCCACTATCGGTTTGATGTCCACTGCCATCCGCTCCCCACCGATCGCCGTCCGCCTCCGATTGATAGTCCAATGTCCATCGTCATTCGCTCCTCGCCGGCCGCCATCCACTCCTCGACACCCTCGCCACTGTCGGTCGCCCTCCGTCGGTCCGACATCCACGGCTATTCGCTGCTGATAGCCTACTGCCGTCCTCCAACGTCCATTGCCATCCGTCCGCCACCCCCACCACTGTCTGCTCATCACCGATCAGACATCCATCGCCACCACTCGCCACCTATGAACGGCTAACGTCCATTGCTGCCAGGCACCACCATCCGCTGTCAATCGTCCACTGCCGTCCGCTGGTTGTCGGTCCGACGTCCATCGCCATCTGTTCGCCGCCACTACCGCTGTCCACCCATGGCCGTCCACAGCCATTAGAGAAATTGAAATTTTATGTTGTTATTAAACAAATTTCTGTTCTCGAAACAGAAATTTTGCGTCGTTATCAAACGTGTTTTTTTGCTTAGAAATTCTTTTAGAAATCAGAAATAGATTTTTCTATTTCTCTCCAGAAATTGATTTCTAAAGTAGAATGATTGTCATTCGCGCCCTTAGTGTCTAGCCAATTCACGGTTACCATATTCAAGTCCATTTGAAATGGAATCTGACTCAGATAAGGACAGTGACTGTAGACCTACCCCCAGCTTCTTGTGTCCGGGAAAATCCTAGCCATGTTGTTCCCTTAACCAAAATTGTGCAATGTCCTCTAGCTAATCATCTTCATATCATTTCCTTGGTCACAGCCTCACATTGATCAGAGCTCAAATTATTTCAATCTTAATTAAGACTTCAGACTTTGTCACTACAGATGATCCAAACATTGCCCAGTCATGGACTACTCATCACTCGTGGTGACCCAGATTTCAACAGAGCGAAGGAATTGCAGGAATTCGACGAGACCAAGGCTGGAGTCAAAGGCCTCGTTGACTCTGGCGCAACCAAGATCCCCAGGATCTTCATCCACCCACCCGAGAACTTGCACGGTTTGTTATCCGACACAAATGGGATTGGCCTCCAGCCGATCGTTGATCTACAAGGCTATCGAGATTCTCGCCGGCAAGATATCATCGATAGTATTCGCGCAGCATCGGAGGCATGGGGGTTCTTTCAGATAACCAATCACGGGATTCCGCTCGATGTGATGGATAGCATGTTGGAGGGTGTGAAGAAGTTCCATGATCAAGAAGTGGAAGTGAAGAAAGGGCTGTACTCTAAAGATAGTACGCAGAGAGTGAGGTACTTTAGCAATGGAGATTTGTTCCGGTCAAAAGCAGCGACTTGGAAAGACAGTGTCGTATTTGATTTCCAGGATGGTGTCCTAGACCCTGAGGCTGTTCCTCCTATTTGCAGGTATATGTATGACTTGTGAAAGTTAATAATTGAAGTTGCTACCAACCTTGATACCGAAAATTCACACAAGGTGCTTTCATCGACTCGTTTGCAGAGAGGCAGTTTTCGAGTACGAGAAGCATATGGCGAAACTGAAGACATCTTTATCCGAACTACTCTCGGAGGCATTGGGACTAGGTTCTGATTATCTCAGTGGCACTGAGTGTATGAAATCGGAGTTAATGGTAGGCCATTACTACCCACCTTGTCCTGAACCAGAATTGACTCTCGGTACAATTAATCACTCGGACGTATCGTGTCTGACTATTCTCCTTCAAGACCACCACGGTGGCCTCCAAGCCCTCCATGAAAACCACTGGGTTGATGTGGTTCCTGTGAAGGGAGCGCTTCTAGCCAACATTGGAGACTTCATGCAGGTAAAGAAAGTTCCACCTTTTCTCTGACCTTATGTTTTCTGGCATACATACAAATATGAATTTGACCTTGAGATATGTCTCTCCGGAGCCGGTTTTGAACTCCGTTCATCACTTCAAGGATATAATGAGTCTAGACAATATTTTCTGAGCGACCAATCGAATGTAGAACGAACTTTCCACGATACCCTGAGCACTTGAGAAGAATCATAAGTGAAATAATAGAACAATGTTGCAGGTTGAAAACACACCGCATTCTATGCCTAGCTCTTGGCGTTCATCTTTACTACATCTTTTGAAGTCATAACTCCTTTTCTGGCCTAATACTGATGGTTGCAGCTTCTTACCAACGACAAGTTCAAAAGCGTGGAGCACCGAGTACTTGCCGGGCGGGTCGGACCCAGGGTTTCGGTCGCATGCTTTCTCTCCCCGAGCGGGATGCAAAAAACCAAACCCTTTGGGCCAATAAAGGAGCTTCTCTCTGAAAACAATCCACCCATATACAGAGAAACCTCTCGTTTGGAATTCGTCACCTATAATGAATCCCATGGCCTGAGTGGCAATTCAGCACTTCCTCATTTCAGGATAAGCGACTCCAAATAGGGCAGAGTTGTGGAAGATCTTGAATGAGTGTGTCTTAGATGGTTGTATCATTTATCTGAGTTTGTGTCAGGACTTTGTAACTATCTGTTTCGATATGTGCAATAAAATCTTACTCATCTCAAACAAAACAGGCCTTTGTGGCTGGTGAGGCTGTGAAGGTCCCTACTCATGACCAGTAGGGCCATGAGGCCATCGCGGCCCTGGGGTGAGGCCGTTGTGCCCTCACCTACCACTAGTGACCCTCGCAGGCACAAAAAAGAAAGCAAAGAGAGAAAAGCAAAGAAGAAAAAATAATATATCTTTTTTTTTAAATTATAAAAATTGTTTACGTCAGCACCGGCCGTACCACGTAGAATATCTGGCTTCCATATCGGCGATTTCCAGCCAAAATTCCGAAGGACTCAATTGATAATTTGTCAAAAGGTGTTTATGACTGAATTGACACGAATGCAATAAGTTTAGGTCTTTTTTGGTAATTTTCTCCTCAAGTGAATGTTTTTTTAGAAATTATAGCATTCAAGTAATCGAAAAAAAAGTTATGACACATTAGTGAGCGCCGTACGAAATTTATGACACTTGCGATGTCTTTATCATGATATTTGAGGATTCTTCTACACACTCTAGTGGTCTTTTTTTTTTTTTTTTTTATACCAAAAAATCCAATTACTCCTTAAGAGACTTGATCAGCACTTGATTCAACTACCCAAAATCCAACTACCCCATAGGAGACTTGAACAGCAGTTGATTCAACTGCCCACTATTAGACTTTGATAGTTCTAGGCCTTTCCTTAAAAAATGGATAAACACATATGCTTAAAAGTAAAGCAACACTCTCCTATTTTTTATTAGGGAAAATGTCACAAAAAATCTCAAACTTTACCTACTGTGACACATTTATCCCAAACCTTTTTTCGTGACACCAAAAACTTCGAATTTATATCCGTGTGACATATTTATCATAAACTTGTATAATGTGACAATTTATATTCGTATGACACATTTACTCCAAAAAAATTACTTGATTCAATGGCATTTTCGTCTTTTACTTTTTTTTATTAAATAAAATATTTAAAAATATTTAAAAACACAAAAAAAAGAAAAAGAACAAGAAAAATCAAGGCAAGGGTGACAAGCCCTTGCCGCCGCCGCCCCCGTTGAAGAGGGCCATGTTCATCAGCATGCGGCCAAACAATTCATTGACTAGAAAGTCTAATCGAGGCCCAATCCGGTGATAAGAATATCTTCCGATCTGAGTCGATGTGATTGGCACCTGCTGGCTCACCATGTTTTCTGCAGAATATAAATGGTCATATAGCCTTACCAAAAAGGACAACTCAATCACCTTATAGGCTTCAACGTTTCCGCTGACAAAAATGCAGACCTTTACCAGTCATGGTGTAAAATGTGACTTCCAAAAAAAAAAAGGTCAACATTGCTATAGTGAACTACTCGGTTCACTGTAGTTACTGAGAGTAAACAAAACGCAGGGGAAGAGAAAAATAGAATAGAAAGGAAAAGAGAGAAGGAAAGAAAAGAAGGGAAAATAAAGAAGAAGAGGAAGAAGAAAAAGAAAAGGGAGTGCGTCTGAGCCGTGAGGACCTTGCCGTGCCTATTCATCTGTGATTTGCGACGCTCGGTAAGCGCTTAGGCCTCTCGTTCATCCTATCCGAATAGTTTTTGGATTTAGGGCTAAAATTCGGAATTATGTGAAATTTGAGCCGCGAAGTTCTATTTTGGAGCTATTAAGTTGATTTTTTTTTTTGGAGAATGATAGTTAAGGGTGTTGTGGAGCTATGAGATTTTACGGATCTTGATTTGGACTTACGGTTTGCAAGAAATGAATTTTTGAAGTTGTCTGCATACAGTGAACAGTGCGCGACCAGCAGCCTTCCAAGTCTTTTTTCGTCGGTTTCCGGCTAGTTTTGGGTTGGCGAAACTAACGGTGTTATAATACGTCAAAAGATGTTTCTTTTAACTATAAACTCGCTTGAATTGGAGTTCAATGAAGAGAATTATGGCTCGAGAAAATTTACCGCTTGATCGGTCGTTTTTCGCGTTAATAAGTTTTTTCCGCGGTTAGCCTTTCTTGAGGTCTTTTGTCGAACCGTAGTGAGTGTGTTGACTAGAAAATAGCATATCTTAGTCAAGTCGTTAGCTAAAGTGGTATTTTACTCGGTTTTGACGTCGATTCTCGTTTAATTGATAGGATTACGAGATCGTCGAGTCGTCTAGCTTCGCATTGCTTGATTTTAGGCATTCCAAGTGAGTGGTGCTATTTCTTCTTTGAATTTGCAAATTCATATTTTGAAAAAAAATATGGATTATATGGTATGAGTTACTGAATGGCATGATTATTGCATAAAATTTGGATCGGGCAATTACTACCATTTTTGTATTGGAGAACGATGTGAAAAAAAATTTGTAAAATGTATTCCGCTTATTAAACGGAAGATTATACGTTTGGTTTATGAGATTGAATTCTGATATTGGATGATTGTTTTATGCTCAATATGATTGTGAACTCGAGTAAGGGTTTTTGGGGTATGCATACCAGTTTAGGATATCCTTCTTGGCCAAACCACAGGCTTTGTAGGTGCAGACCTTGTCAAGGGGGGAATTTTGGTCGCCTTGTCACAAAGCGTTGTGTCGTGACCATGGTTAGATGTTGAGCAATAGATTAGTTAATGAAATAGACTATTGACGTGTTATTGATGAGATTAGTCAATAGAATGGACCATTGACGTTGTTATGAACGAGATTAATCAATGGATTTGACCATTGATATTTTGCTTTGTTAAATGCATAGTAGTTGCTTGATCTGCTTAGAAGAAATGCGCTATTCACTGAGCTATGATTGCTCACTCCTCTTATCTTACATGTTTTCAGATTCCTCGGTTAGCTGGAAGTAAGACGAGAGCGCTTCCTACAGGGGTTTCTGGTATTAGGAGTTTGGGGTATGAGCTTAGCTAGTTTTGTTTTTTGAAGGTGATACGTGTTGGGTTAGCTGAGTTCTAAGTTGTACATATTCTTTTGATGGATGATAGAAACTCTGATGTTATAACCACCTGCTGGCTCATTATATATATTTACAGTTTGGACGTATATATGTTATTAACAGGTTTATTGGTTATGTTATGGCTGCGTCCTTGGTATAAAAGGATGGCCGTGTCGTTCCCCTTTTCTTGTGGATTTGGGGTGTGACACATGGAGAACCCATCACCAGTAGCGGACCTCACTATGACAGAGTGAAAGAAGCAAAGGAATTCGACGAGACCAAAGCCAAAGTCGAAGGCCTCATAGACTCGGGCGTGGCCAAGGTCCCTAGCCTCATAAATTGTTTGGTAGGATCTGCAATGTTAGTGTAAATGTACAAACAGAAATGATAATAATATCTCAAGATTCGCTGCTAAAGAAATCGGAAATGCACAAACGGAGACAACCTCCAACCATTAATCCATGATTACTATGTGATCCAATCTTTAAGTGGCAAATGAGCTCATTATAACATTCTAGAGCCACAGAAACGACTATGACAAGAAATGTAAACAAGCTAAAGCAAAATCGATGACATAAAAGAAAGAAAGCATGATCATTCATCTTTGTGATTTCGAAAAGTATAATGGTTTAGCTCTCGCCACTTTCATGAAGTTTCGACGTGACCTAGAGAGCTACGAGGAGATGGAGCTTCGATTCTCTTGTTGCTTTCATAGAGCTTCTATGTGAATGAGAGAGCTGCTGAGGAGAAGGAGCTTCAACTCTCTCGCCACTTTTGTGAAGTTTCAACGTGAACCAAGGTCATGGAGGACAATTGAGCTATCTGGAAATAAGATTTCTTCTTATTTCGAAGGAGAATGAGAGGATATGGTTTTTTTTTTAGAAAATAACTTTTGTAATATAACATAAGAAATCATATCCATCTTTATCTCACCCCACACAGGTGAATGTTTTATCCGAATTATAACACTCATATAGCCGGCCTTATTCTATTTTTGACAGCAATAAGACATAGGATAGGATAACAATTATCCGACCTTTATTCTGACTACCCAACATAGTGAAAGGGGTTTTGGATTTTGGAGGTAAATCAAGGGACTACTAATGAATGCTCGAAACGGCCTTATTCTATTTTTCTTCATTGCTGCTGCAAAGTCAATGCACATGATTAATGCTCGAGAGCAAACTAACACTCCCCTTATTTTATTGTCTAGGCCATGGTCATCAGCATTTGCACAAATTGGACGCTTCAACTGACTAAGAAACTCGCCTATTACACTGCCCACCCTTTTCTCTCTCTCCTTCCATCTTTTCCTTAGGGTTTCTGGCCGCCAACCCTAACCCCTCCTAGGCCCTCCCTCCCTCTTCCCTCTTCCCTCTTCCTCTTTATATCTCTATCTACCTCCATATTTCTTCTTCGTTAAGAATCTTCAAGACTTCTTCGGTGATTTTATGGACGTTGTTCGAGTACTCCGCAATAAACTGTGTTCAACAGTGAGTCTATTTGAAAGTATCTTGATTATATGTATATGCTTTATAGCTATTCTATCCCGATTTAGAATTAGATCTAGATTTAAGGGTTTTTTTATCCTAATCTAGAGATAAATTTGGAATTTACAATATGTTATTTGTACTTTTTCAACTTATTGGTGTTCTTGTTGTTGTTTCTGTATGGGAACTCTAATCCAGACGCTTGGTCACTGGGTGATAAGGTTCCTTTTGGATCTGACGCGATCGGATGACGGCCCGGCACGTACTACCTCTTCTTGTTTCTGCAGAATATAAATAGTCCCGTAGCCTCACGAAAAGGGCACAAGGCACAATTCAATCTCCTTAATAGGCTTCAAAGCTTCTCCTTACAAAGATGCAAACCTTGCCCAGTCCTGGAGAATCCATCACCTGTAGCGGACCGCACTTCGACAGAGTGAAAGAATTGCAGCAATTTGACAAGACCAAGGCCGGAGTCAAAAGCCTTATGGATGCTGGCGCGACCAAGATCCCCAGGATCTTCATCCATCCGCCCGAGAACCTGCAGGATTTGTCATCCAACACCAACGGGACTGGCCTCCAGGTCCCGATCGTCAATCTACAAGGCTATCGGGATTCTCGCCGGCAAGAGATCATCGATGATATTCGCGCAGCATCGGAGTCATGGGGATTCTTTCAGATAATCAATCACGGGATTCCGCTCGACGTGGTGGACAGCATGTCGGAGGGTGTAAAGAAGTTCCACGAGCAACAAGTGGGAGTGAAGAAAGAGCTGTACTCTAGAGATGGTACCAAGAGAGTGAGGTACTTTTGCAATTCAGACTTGTTCCTGTCAAAAGCAGCAACTTGGAGGGACAGTGTCTTATTTGATTTCCAGGATGGTGACCTAGATCCAGAGGCTGTTCCTCCTATTTGCAGGTATATATGCAAGACTTGTGAAAGCTAACAATTGGAGTTGCCACGGGAGATGTGAGAACAGTTTTGGACATTTCTTTTACTGAAGACAGGTTGGGGTTCAGTTTAACACACTCTGTAATTTCTAAAACTCGAAACCCTGTCGACAGGATCATTCAGTGTAATGCAGTTCAAAGATTGGTTTCTGAGTCCCCTTTAACAACCTTAGCAATAGTTGAGGGAGTGCAGAGGTGTCCCGCAAGTCTGAACATGCACTTTTCCGATACTGAAAACTGACTCACTCTGCTTTTATCTACTCATTTGCAGAGAGGCAGTTTTCGAGTACAAGAAGCATATGGCGAAACTGAAGACAACTTTATCTGAACTATTATCGGAGGCACTGGGGCTCGGTTCTGATTACCTCAGTGGCACTGAGTGTATGAAATCGGAGACAGTGGTAGGCCATTACTACCCAGCTTGTCCTGAGCCAGGATTGACTCTCGGCACAATTAATCACTCGGACGCTACGTTTCTGACTCTTCTCCTTCAAGACCACCACGGCGGCCTCCAAGTCCTCCATGAAAACCACTGGGTTGATGTGGTTCCTGTGCATGGCGCACTTCTAGCCAACATTGGAGACCTCATGCAGGTAAAGAATGTTCCAACTTTTCTCCGGCCTTATGTTTTCTGGCCTACATGAAAAATATGAAATTGACTTCAAGATTTGTGTCTCCGGAGTCGATTTCGGTCGCCCTTCATTACATCAACTATATAATGAGTCTCGACAATATTATCTGACCGACCAATGGAATGCAGTATGAACTTCCCAAGATACCCTGAACCCCTTGAAAAGAATCATTATTGAAATAACAGAGTAATGTTGCGAGGATCGACTTCATTTCAACTCTTGATCTTGAACAACCATGTCACACAGTAATTAGAGGACGACATGAAACACGCTGCATCTATGCCTGGTTCTTGGAGGCGTTCATCTTAACCACATCTTTTGAAGTCATAACTCCTTTTCTGGCCTAATGCGATGGTTGCAGCTTACTACGAACGACAAGTTCAAAAGTGTGGAGCACCGAGTACTTGCCGGGCGGGTCGTGTAAGAGTTTTCCTAATGTGGGCGACATTAATTGATAATTGTAATTGACGTATTACGGTGTAATTACTGTATACGGGTTTGGTCTAATAAAGGTGAGATATAAGGTTTCTTAATCAGTCTAATATGGGCCTGGCATGTGTGGGCCGAGTTGAGCCCGGCTCGTAATGAGAGGGCCCGGCTCAAAACTCTATAAATAGCGCTAAAGTCTCTCCTCTAGCCCAAAAAAACAAACTCATAACTCGCATAAAGGATTCAGAGACAAACTCTCTGTGCGAGGGCCGCCTCATTGAGCCAGGGATTCAGAGGGTAATAGAGGAGAAGGACTTCAGCTGCGGATCGTCGTATTCCGCATTCAAGAACGATGGATCCCAAACCAGGTGCACAAACTTCTTTACCCTCTATGTATGTTGTAGATCTAGCTATGGCGATCCTAGGGAGCCGCCCGAGGTAGGCGGCCGACAGGTCGGACCCAGGGTTTCAGTCGCGTACTTTCACTCCCCGGGCAGGATGCAAAAGACCAAACCCTTTGGGCCAATAAAGGAGCTTCTCTCTGAAAACAATCCACCCATATACAGAGAAACCTCTCTTTTGGAATACATGGCCTATTATAGTTCCCATGGCCTGAGTGGCAATTCAGCACTTCCTCATTTCAGGATAAGCGACTCCAAATAGGGTTAGAGTTGTGGAAAATCTTGAATGAGTGTGTCTTGAATGGTTATATCATTTATCTGAGTTCGGGTCAGGACTTTGTAACTATCTGTTGCGATATGTGCAATAAAATCTTACTCATCTCAAACAAATCAGTGTCAAAGTTGATTCTTCTGATGCATAGTGGAATGTGACTATGAGTTAGGATTTGGCGCTTATGAGTTTCCCTCGAACTGCAGTTACATCTACAAGCACCTCTAGTTCTAGATGCGAACGAAGATTCGTCGTTAGTAATTTAATTATGGAAAAAGGTGCACATTTAGTCATTAAACGTGCACGAGTGATTCTGAAATTGTAATTTCTACTATCAAGTCCTTGTACTTAAATTTTTTTCCCCAATCAAATCTTCGTCACCAACTCCAGCAAATTGAAAGCCGTGTCAATCGATTCCAGTCAAAAGTTCGATGTTGTAATAAGCGATGGAACCATAGAATGGCTACTGAACATTTGCTTAATTGTTCTGCAACTTTATCAGAACAAATTGATCGTCAACAATTTACGTCATATTTTTTTTTCTATAGCATTGACAAGCTTGTCGGCGTCAATCTGTCCAAGTCAGAGAACAATCGACTCGATTAGAAAAATTCTAGAAATTCAAGAAGTTCATTACTTGCTAAATTTGATGATGGCATTGGAAAAAGAGTGCAAATTCAGGAACCAAATGTGTGCTTCTTCCTTGAATACTTTCACCATTCACTTTTCATTGTAAAATAGTTATAGACAAAAGAAATGACCATATGTTCATCTGAACTATTACCCACGATTTTCTATTCGCATACAAAATGCGAAGTCCTCATTGTCCTTCATACCACCCACAGAATCTATTTCCACCCCCAAGATCCTTCTCCTGGGTGAGAACAGAACAAAATGTGGATATATTCTCGTGCTTCGGAGAAAAATCACGTGCAAATCATTCTTCGACACCATTCAATTACCATTACATGCACATCATCTACAAATGTGCCAATGTACCTTTGAACCAAAAAAAGAGTCGACTACTTACTTCTGGCATAACTTCCAAATGGACGTATTTAAGTTCCTGCTATTTGGCACACGAAGCAGAAGGAACTGATAACCAAATGCACATATCTTGCTGAATTTACCGTCAATGCAATGCCATATAACAACAAAACTGCGGAATGAGGCAAGAACACTCGAAACTTAGAGCATCAGAAACATCATCAATCGCAAAAGGCCATTAAACAAGATATCTACATGAAAACAAGTCCATACCTCCACAAGCAGCTGGCCCTTCTTACTAAGATTCTCGACCAGGATCGAGTAGGCCTTGAGATGGCTGCCCAGCTTGATCCTTGTCCATTACTGGAGGATCCCAGTACGTCTGGTTTATTGTGACGAAGCTGCAAAATTCACAATATGTTCAGATTAAATCTCATTTTACAGATCTAGCGGACGTTCAATGTGCCATGGACATCTAGTTGAACTGTGGGGATCTGGAAAGAAGAATTATACTGGGGGAAAATATGACAGAAAGACCTAATCCAGATTCCCATGAATATGAATATGTGAAAAGTAAAATGAGCTGTCAGAAAAAGCTTGTTAAGAATGATATTGTTAGGAACGCGACTATGAAGTAGGTCTTGACAATGACATGGACAATAGGAAGAGCAGCTCGGCTTGTGTTTTAACCTAGGTGGCATTGGAGTCAGTTGGAAGTCTAGATTTCAGAAGCGTTTCACGAACTGTTTGAATAATATAAAATTGATTGTTGGATTTGAGCACGATGGGTTCTAGACTTGGTTGTTAGTATTCTTCAAGAGTGTCTTGATTTATGGTGGGTGTTGGAAGAAGATGGAAAAAGAAAATGCTGCAAGCATTTAATGAAGAAGACCTATGAAACATGAAGACAAAAAAGACTCATTAAGCTCATTGAAGAGTTCTCCATAGAAGTCTTTATCTTCACCAATGTCTTCAAGAACATTTATGTGCATTTATTGTTTGTGTGTTTTTTCTTATTACTTTGTCGACTTTTGTTGCTATGCTTGTCAGAAGATGTTCTCGTAGACATGTAGACTTTATTCTCCTTCCAATTTTGTGCTCTTGTTCAAAACTCCCAAATTTGTCATTATTCCCTTTTTCGGTTCCAACACGAACTAGTTCTCCTCCATTAAATGCATCCATTAAACTAGCTACAAGGCTGACGAATCTGAGTTTCATGAAGGGTTTGCATATGTTGACCTCGCTGAGACATGAAAATCTGATGAGGCTGAGAGGGTTTTGCTGCTCAAGCAGCCATGGCGGGTGCTTCTTATATATGATTATGGTCCGAAAAGGACTCTTGTTGCTGCTAGCTCTTGCCTTCTAAGTCGCCCTTTGTGCCTAAAGCTTTTGTTGGGAATTGGAACTCTTGAATTATGGAGTCATGGAGTTTATCGGATGCTAGAGAGCAATTTGCAGCCTTGGTAGGTCATTGTTGGTGCTTGCCTGAAGGCACATTTTAAGCACTGCTTAAACAGAATGTGCTTGTAGTTCCAAGATCTCAAAATCGAGTGAAGTGTAATGGCTTTGCACATGGCAACATCACTTGCTTACATTTCCAAAAGGGACGTTTATAATAGCTCAATATATTTGAGTAATGATTATGGTGCTCAAACAGCATAAAGTGGCATCTACTTTAATTGCTTATCATTCTTTGGATTGAGGATTCACTGATCTTCATCGTCCTCTACTTGCAAGTTGCAGCTTCTGATTTTGTTTATTTCATAATGATCTTACGAAACGGTTATTTGCCGATTCGCATGCTCACAAACTGAATATAGGCAAAAAAAAAACCATCACCAAACTTAGGAATTCGTAATTGGTCCAGCAGAGCGCAGAACTTAAAAAGTTCACTCCGATCAAACCATAACTCCAAATTGAGTTCTGTCAAATGCTATAACTTTACAACACCTTAAAATATCATTTCTATATATATACACACGCAACTCAACAATTCCTCAATCGAACCTCGCAGCTCAAAATCGACA
>BCNH02000011.1:14912124-14927246 GCA_001662345.2 Metrosideros polymorpha var. glaberrima | reverse complement strand
TTCGATTGTCGATGTGTTTCCCTAGATATGAGGATGGAAGGAAACGAGATGAGACTGAAGGCCACTAAACCCTAAGTTGGATGATGGCTTGATTAATGTTTAGGTATGCTTTGAGTTAGTATAGGAGTAGAGGAGCTAATGGACCAACCTATTTCTCAGGACTTTTGGCATTTTGTATGTTGTTCAAATGATATACTAAAGTTGTAAAGTCTGAAGATCAATATAAATAAAGAGGCTTATGTACTCGTGCAATTTTCTTGTACGAGAATGGTTGAATGATTGACTTCACTTCTGCATGCTAATAAATAAGAAAAGAAAAAATATACGTGTCACAGGTGACGTTCTGGGGCATCACAAAGACAATAACTCTACATCTACCACAAGCTTCTTGTGACAAGGGAATTTAGGCATTTGATTCTTCTAACCAAATTTGTGCAATGGCCTCTCCAGCTAATCGTCTTTATAACAATCACATGGTCATGGCCTGACATTGATCAGGGCTCAAAGTCATTCAATATTAATTAAGACTTCAAACTTTGTCACAACAAGATGATGCAAACCATGTCTAGTCATGGAGAATCCATCACCTGTAGCGGACCGCACTACGACAGAGTGAAAGAATTGCAGGAATTCGACGAGACCAAGGCCGGAGTCAAAGGCCTCGTGGACTTTGGTGTGACCAAGATTCCCGGGATCTTCATCCACCCGCCAGAGAACTTGCAGGATTTGTCAACCGACACCAAAGGGACCGGCCTCCAGTTACCAATCATCGATCTAAGAGGCTATCAAGATTCTCGGCGGGGAGATATCGTCGATGGTATTCGCGAAGCATCAGAGGCATGGGGGTTCTTTCGGATAATCAATCACGGGATTCCGCTCGATGTGATGGACAGCATGTTGGAGGGTGTGAAGAAGTTCCAGGAGCAACTAGTGGAAGTGAAGAAAGAGCTGTACTCTAGAGATCGTACGAAGAGAGTGAGGTACTTCTGCAATGGAGATTTGTTCCTGTCAAAAGCAGCAAGTTGGAAGGACACTTACCATATTTGATTTCCAGGATGGTGACCTAGACCCAGAGGCTATTCCTCCTATTTGCAGGTATGTGTTTGACTTGTGCATAGGAGTTATTTTGCTAGAAAGCTGATACTTAAAGTTGCTATTTATAATGTAAGAACAGGTTTGGCCTTTTTCTCTTATCGAGGACAGGTTGGAATTCAATTTAACATACTCTGTCAAAAATTGGAAATTAGAGGCGAGCGATTTCTAGTCCCGTATAAGTTAAATCTGAAACCTACCTTAAGAACGAGTTTTTCATTTTTTTGAACCTGGAAGCTACCATACATATCATATAACTTGGAACCCGCCCTGTCACAGATTTCAAGGTTGGGCCTTGGTTCTGATTATCTCAATGGCGTTGAGTGTATGAAATCGGAGACAGTGATAGGCCATTACTATCCAGCTTGTCCTGAACCAGAATCAACGCTCGGTGCGATTAATCACTCGGACCCTACGTTCCTCACTCTTCTCCTTCAAGATCACCACGGTGGCCTCCAAGTCCTCCATGAAAACCACTGGGTCGATGTGGTTCCTGTGCATGGAGCACTTGTAGTTAACATTGGAGACTTCATGCAGGTAAACAAAGTTCCAACTGTTCACTGACCATATGTATTATGGCCCACATGTAAAATACAAAATTGACCTTGAGATATGTCTCTCCGGAGTCTGGTTTCAATCGCTTTTCGGAAAAATTATCAAAAAAATCATAAACCTATTGCAATTATATTAATTCAGTCTTGATTTTTTTTTTTTGGTCAATTGAATCCTAAACCTTTTGCAATTATGCCAATTCAGTTCATTTGGCCAATCTAGGCTGGTCAGCCGACACTGATGTGTCAATTTTTTAAATAATTTTTCATTTTTTCGAGTTTTTTTTTATTCTCTTTCCCTCTTTTTTTTTCCCTCTCCTTCTTCTTCCTCTAGCTGATCACTAGACCTCGGCAACTAGCCAGAGGTGACGGCCAGCGAGGTAGTAGAGAGAAAGAAAAAAAAAGGAAAATAAAAATAAAAATAATCGAAAAAAATAAAAATAAAAAATTGACACATTAGCATCGGTCAACCGGCCGGCATTCACATCAGCGTTGGCCAGCCAAAATTGGTCGGATTGACTAAATTGGCCCAATTGCAAAAGGTCGAGAACTTAATTGGTGAAAAAAAATTAGAATTAAATTAGCATAATTATAATAGGTTTAGGACTTTTTGGATGATTATTCTATTGCCCTTTATTACATCAACTATATAATGAGCCTAGACAATATCTTCTGAGCGACCAATGTAATGTGGTTACAAACCTTTTACGACACTCTAAATGCTTGAGGAACATAAGTGAAATTCTAGAGCAATTTTGGCGAGGAACGAGTTCATTTCAACTCTTGATCTTGAACAACCGGGTCAAGCACTAATTAGAGGACGATAAGAAAACACACCGCACGCTATGCCTAGCTCTTGACGTTTATCTTTACCACATCGTTTGAAGGGAAAATTATCAAAAAAGTTATAAACCTATTGTAATGTGGCAATTCATTCCTCAATCTTTTTTTTTGTACCAATTCAATCCATTTTGCCGACCGACACTAATGTGGACAATTTTTAATAATATTTTAATATTTTTTTTGAATTTTTTCTTTTTTTCTTTTCTTTTTTCCATCTTTCTACTATGGCCATTCATGGTAGCCGGAGCTCATCGCCCACTGTGTGAGGGCTTGGCAGCCCTCACATGGCCTCACCCAAGTTGGGCAAGGACAGCCTCGCCTTGGCTTGCCGATCATCGGCAAGGCTAGCCTCGCCTTGGCTTGCCGATCATCGGCAAGGCTAGCCTCGCCCAAATTTGGGAGAGGCGGCCTCGCCCAAAGCCTGCCTTGGATTCACCAGGTGGCCAAGTGCGGCTTTGAGCGAGGCTAGGCAAGGGCCACCAAGACCTCACCGGCGACCAGTGAGGGCTGCTGGGCCCTCGCCCAATGGCTGGCGAGCTTCGGCGACCGTCGCCGACCACAGCTCGTCGGTCATAGTAAAAAGATAGAAAAAATAAAACAAAAGAAAAGGAAAAAAGGAAAAAATAAAATAAAATAATTCGAAAAATATTAAAATATTATTAAAATTCAACCATGTCAGTGCCGGCCGGCAAAATGGATTGAATTGGCACAAAAAAAGGCTTAGGACTGAATCGACACAATTACAATAGATTTAGGACTTTTTTGATAATTTTCCCTCGTTTGAAGTAATAACTCCTTTTTCTGGCCTGATATGATATTTGCAGCTTGTTACCAACGACAAGTTCAAAAGTGTGGAGCATCGAGTACTCGCTGGGCGGGTCGGACCCAGGGTTTCGGCCGTGTGCTTTCTCTACCCGGGCGGGATGCAAAAGACCAAACCCTTTGGGCCAATAGAGGAGCTTCTCTCTGAAAACAATCCACCCATATACAAAGAAACCTCTTAACTTGAATACGTCACCTATTTCAAATCCCATGGCCAGAGGGCCAATTCAGCACTTCCTCATTTCAGGACGGGCGACACCAAGGAGAGCAGAGCTGTGGAAAATCCAGAATGAGCGTGTCTTTGACTGGTTATATCATGTATCTGAGTGCGTGGCAGGACTTTGCAACCATCTGTTTCGAATTTGTGCAATAAAATCTTCACCCATAATAAAACAAATCAGTGTCGAAGTGGATTCTTCTGATGCATAGTGGCGTGCGACTGTTCTGCAAATGATTAGCATTAGGTTTCGGCGGTCATGAGTTTCCGCCAAAACTGTTGTTACAGCTTTAAGCACCTCCGAGTTGTAGATGCAAAGGAAGATTCATCATTGTTGATACTAAATATCGGGAGAAAAAGCCAGATCTAGTCATTAAAGCTTTGCACAAGTGAAGCTCAGATTTTAATTTCCACGATCAAGTCCCTGTCGTTATAAATTTTTACCCATCGAGTCACCAACTCCAGCTAATTGAAACTAGCGTGTCAAATGATTCCAGCCAAGGGTTTGATGTTGAGATAAGCGATGGAACCAGGACTGAATAGCTAATGCACATTTGCTTGATTGTTCTGCAACTTGATGAGCACAAATTGATCCAGAGAATGATGGACTCGTTTGGACAAATTTAAGACCCCGATTGCACAACAAATTTGATGATGACATTGGAAAAAGAGTGCAGATTCATGAACCAAATGTGCGCTTTTTCCTTGAATGCTTTCACAACCACTTTTCATTGGAAAATAGTTTCCGACCAAAGAAATGACCATCTGTTCATCTGAGGTATTACCCATGATTTTCTGTTACAATATGCGAAGTAGTCATTTTCCTTCCACTACCCCAGAAAATATTTCCACCCCCAAAATCCTTCTCTAGACATTGATAAACTATCACGCTCAGGATACAAAACCACATGCAAATTATCCTTGGACACCATTCGATTCACCATTACATGCACATCATCCACATGCCCAATGTACCATGAACTGAAACGAGAGTTGACTACTTGTTTCCGGCATAACTTCAAAATGCATGTGTTTTAAGTTCCTACTATTGGCACATGTAGCAGAAGGAACCAAGGACCAAATGCACATATCTTGCTGAATCCACCCCACAAGCAATGGCATATAGCAGCAAAACAGCAGATTGAAGCAAGAAAACTCAAGAACGTTAGAAACATCATCACGATAGGGCATTCAATGCACAGTGGCTCCGACATTGCAAGGTTATAAGGAGGATGCAACTTGTGCAAACTTAAACCCCATTCACGATACCTTGCTGTTGTAACAGGGTCAACACTCATCTTCACACATGAACACACCAGGAAAACAAAGTTTCCTCCCCAGTGCCAAGGAGGATAAAACACAATCGTCAAACTAGAATTGGAACAATCCATGTCATGGATGACTTACATGCATACATTATAGAGTTTCTGAAGCATTTTAATGTTTCTGGATTGAGGCCATGTTGCATTTCATGTTGAAGTCTTGGGTTGCAATATTTGCACAAGCGACCACAAGACATCCATTCTGTGGATGCTTTTGTTATTTTGCCCCTGCAACCATCCAAGCAATAATTGATTAAGGTAACCACAGAGAACAAAACGCAACCAATAACGATTACGTATGTCATTCTTGAGCAACTGTATCATTCAGATATCCACAACGTACCTCAACCACAAAGCATAACCATATCTTCTCACCGTGTGCTTGAGTGACACCTTTTAAGATCGTTAGACCCAAGCTTCTAATTGCTTCTGCTATCTCAAGAAAATGACTGCAATCTTCACACATCATCTGTACATATAAACCGCATTCGGATCGTACTGATCAGTTAATTCAAAAATAAAGTTTGCTGACCAAAAGGAAATATAAAGGTTAGAAATTAAAGCTCCCTCCCACCACGATCCACTTCATTTTGGAGTTGAATGGCAAAAGAAGTTATTATTAACCCTTTTTTTCAGGAAATAATCATCGACTTTCCTCCCCTAATCACACAATGGTATCAAACAAGATCTATACATGATAACATGTCCCTACCTCCACAAGCAGCTGGCTTTTCTTACTAAGATTTTCAACCACGATTGAGTAGACCTTGAGATGGCTGCCCACCTCCACAGCCCAGCTTGATCCTTGTTCATTACTGGAGGATCCCAGTACGTCTGGTTCATTGTGACGGAGCTGCAAAGTTCAGAATACGGAGCATAGTTCAGATAAAATCTCATTTCACATAGGTAGCAGATGTGCTATGTGCCATGGACATCTATTAGGACTCTAAGGATCTGGAAAGAATATTACACTAGGGTAAAGTATGATAGAAAGACCTAGTCCAGATACCTATGAGATGAATATGTGAAAAATAAAATGAGCTGACAGAAAAAAGCATGTCAAGAAAGTGCTGATAACCTGCAGGCTGTTTCTTTCATCTACAGTTATAAGGAGAAGAACAATCTTACCTTTGATTCGGTGCACTTGTTCAGCTTGTCAGCATGCTTAGTGATGCTCTGTAGAAAAAGCATATGCTTGATTGTGCGCGCCAACAGTGCATCGATACTACACTGCAAATGTTTGAAAACTTTTAGTGCAGAAAAACACATAACCTGATAGGAAGCAAAACCATCAAAAGCAAGAACACAGCAACTTAAGTGGAGACGAAAAATCCCCAGAACTTACCTTTGACCCACTAGGCACCAATTCTCTTAGTTCCTTTAGACGATCTTGGATCAGTTGTCTGTCCCTTGGCCTGGGCCTCCGATTTTCACCAGGTCTAGCCCTCTTTTTGCTGTTCTTCGCCAGCTCCAATGACCTCTCAAACAGATCGCTATGTGAAGTTTGACATGAAGACGAAATGCTTGCTGAAGACATAACAAGACTTCTGTCTGATGAATGTAGGCCGTGTCCTTCCGCATGATAGGGCTGATCAATTGAATAACCCACTGAATGAGCAGTGAACTTAGAAAGGCTAGAGCTGGAAGCTTCTGGCACTCCTCCTGAAACCATTGGAGACCTTAATGAGCTGGAAAATGATCCTTCATTTTTATTGTCATGACCACTCTGACAAACTTTAGCCACTACAGCTTCCAGAAGATGCTCTGAGTCTGATTCATTCATTGAACGGCTACTGCTGATCCCTTCAAAAATCTGCACTGCTTTTTCAGCTTCTGTTTTGTCTTCTTCCCAAACTGAGGGAGCACTCATCCTAGAAAAAGCTGGTCCAAGTGCTTCATGCAGTTCTGAAATACTCGGGAATCCAAATGATCCTCTGGATTTCTCTAGGTTATCATCAATCTCCAAACGTTTCCCTAAATCTTTTTGTGCCATTTCCGGTAATTGAAGGAGCTCATTTGAAATATCATCTGAACCACGAGCTCTGACTCTATCGTGACCAGAAGATCCTAACTGGTCTAAAGGGAGATATGTGCAATCAACACCAATCTCTTCAGCTGGAAAGGCATTTTCAAATAAATAACAGTTGGATGATATATTTTCCGTAAATGGACTGATAGTGGGTGTCAGAATGGCATTTAGACCATCCAAATAAGGTTCTTCTTTAAAAGGTTTCTTATTGCATACATTTTCTTGAACATGATTCTCCAAAGTACTTGGCCTCTGATCATGATTGTGGAGAACCTTGACTTCTGTTCTCCGATGACTTCCAGACAGTGGCAGAACACAGGATCTCTCGACATACTTTTCAATATATGGAGAAGGTGAACATATATTTGTTTCTTCTTTAGATTCATTTAGGTTGCCAGAGCAATCAGAAGTGGCTTCTGAAACCAAACCATCCATAAATGAACTTGCCTGAGAATTAAGAAAGCAGAAACATGTGAGAATATAGCCGGAAATGCTAATAACGATAGTGGACTCCACGCTCTGCTCTGTGCGTAAGCACATGCATGCATTTGAGAGCATGCATTCATGTGTCCCTGTGTGAGTGTGCATGCTGCGAGAGAGAGAGAGACCTGCTGTAGTAAATTATCAGAACACGGCAAGGGAACAGATTTAAGCTGTAACAAGGACTCTTGGAAAGACAAAAATGCATCTCGGATATTGGTCACCAGCTTCACACCCTCGTTCACCTGCTCTCTCATACAAAAGCCATATGAAAGAAAGTTGAAATCAAGACAAAATGCGCGAAATTTTGACGCATATCCGACTTCTACATGGAAAATTAATTCAAGTTAACGCCAAATAAATTCTTCACTAGTAGAAAAGACAAAAGATTCATCGATGGCCTGCCACAAAAGGCTAGTAAAAACAACAACAAATGTGGAGGTGATCAGCTCTATGAACCCAGAAAAATTCTGACTTGTGGCAAAAGGGTAAAGCATTTGATTTTTCAGCAGTGAGAAGAAAGAAAAAACAATTCAAACACAACCACCTCACAGCAGAAACAAATATTCGACAACTGGTAGGATATCAGCAACTAAAGAACCATAAAACACATTTCTCAGGACACAAGCCTTTAAACACATACACCTGAGCAATGTTAGGAGAATTATAAACATCTTGGACATAATAAAAATATGGAGCTTCATGTTAATTGGATATAGTGCCTTCTTACTCCAAAAAAGAAAAGGGATATTGACGAATTAATTTGCAGATCCCAAAACTTTGGTAGTTATCTTACTTCATTTACAGAGCCAAGCTGCAGAACTCCATGTGGAAGAACAGCCATGACGAGAACAGCCTGCAGAGTTCAACGGATAGACTGACGTAAGAATTTTATCAGCAGAAAAGGTGTAAAGAACTAGCTACATATGATAAACAAGTCCTATAATGTCATTCATATCATTTGTTTATCCAATCCCAACAGATGATATCACTCGGCCAGACAGACTTAACAAACTAATGAGTTTTAACAACAAGCATTGAAAAGTAGAAATCATATTTGTGTATGCGTTAGAGACTACGTGCATGAAATAGACAAAATTGCATGCATGGGCAATATTGAACTACTGTAATAGAATAATCTTATCTTTTAAAGGATGACTTATTATCCATAGTGACATTACGAATATAATAGATGTAATTAGAAAAATAAGCACCTGCGCTACGTGGCTGCTTCAACAATCACCACATTTGATTATACGTGTTAAGCGCAGTAGATAATCCATCACTTATTTTCATTACTCTAAAACAAAAATACAATTACAAATTTCATTTACACATTTATAGTGAATATTAATATAACGTATGCAAAAAGAGGCATAAGTTACTTGCAAAAGATTGTTGAGTTAACAAAAGTTGAAAACTTTCACATTGTCCCAATAAAGGAGTCAATATAGGAATACAACACCACAATTGGATATGTTCCACGTCATTAAAATAAAACCAAAAACAATCTTCAACTCAGAACATGACAAAAAACAACAGAAACAAGCATACCGCGATTCCAGCTGAAAATTGTGTTTGCCAGATATCACGGTCCTGAAAATCACCCAAAACACATTCAATGAATGGATAAATGGAAGACTTGTAATTTGCGTACATAAAGATATCAATCCGACATCAATATTAACCCAATTTTATCGAAAAACAGAAATATGAGTATATTGCACGAGGATTAAGGTGGACCTCCGATGATAAGTAGTCATTGGCTAGATAAAGATTGGGACATAACCACTGATGCTTCCCACCAGCTGCCACCTGCCCCACAATCCTGTTGGTATTTGGTTCAGAGAAAGAAACGGAATATCCTTAGTTCGTAACCCTTAAAATTACTGGCTCAAAATAAATGATAAAGCATATTGCATATTCTGTCTTGCAGATTTTTCAGAATGTTAAACTGTACCCTTCCCCAAGAGAATACACGTAATAGGACATCTTTGCCAAAGCTAACTCAAGGGGATCAAGTGAATATCCAAGATTGTTTGAGTGGTCTGCTGTCTCCTCAGAGCTCTTAAACTTGGAAAGACCAGCTTGTCCATGGCTGTTATAGTACGCATCCTCCCAAGTCAAAACCCTGGAAACATTCCCAGAACCAATGACCATAAGAACCTAGAGAAAGTAAAAAAAAAAAATGAAAGTATGCATTGAATTGCATATGCTATAATTGAGGGAAGAGTTTTTATTAATGCTTGACATGATCTGCCCCTACTTTCCTTTCTTATACTTTTTCAATAAATACAAGTTCAAGCTTTTTCAATGGATAGCAGTTTTTTACAGATATGTTTCTTCTTATAAATATATTTACATACAAAAACCATTTGAATATATATGCCCATGCACACTACCATGCAACCGTCCAGTTCTAACAATCAGGAGAATTGCAAGTTTGTAATGACATGTGATGTCTCGTAAGGTGCTGTTCCTAGTTGAAAGATGGTGCATGAAAAGGTTCGCTGGCATGACCTCCAGCTATCAGTAGGTGCAAAGAGTTTCTCCCCATCACTTTGCCAAATTATTGCCCTCTCTTTGACTAAATGTCCGTGCAACTACTTTGTCTGACTCAATATCGCAAATTTATTCCTTCTTGAGTATCCACACTTACTGAAGATTTTGAGCACGCGATACTAATAAATGACAACACCTCATCAAAAGGCGGACAAAAAAGTCAGCTGGTAGCATCGGATAAATACGTCAAACAATATCGTATTACATCAAATACTTCGCCAGCATAGCTGACAAATACGGCAATTATGAGTATGACTGACCCAAAATAACTACTAACCATCCTCTTAGTAGATTAATTATCTAATTGTTATCTAGCTTCTATTTCAACAAAGAAAAGTACAATTTTCAACTGACATGAAAAACCATCACAGGCACATACACAAACCAACATTTTAGCAATTTGGCCGAACACCAGACGAAAGAAAGAGAGAAAAATTAATCGACTCACATGCGTGCCCGATGCTCGAGTTTCCAGAAGATGGCATACTTCCACTCCGAACGGGAACAGAGGCTCTTCAGCAGTTGGTGCATGTAGCCCCCCATTTCGGTTCCAAGCCAATCCTATCAAGCACAACAAGAGAGAGCCACCACCTCCACGCTAATGCCCTCAACTTCTAGGCTCCCACTTAAAAAATTTCAAAGAAACCCCAATCAAACACCCCAATTTCGCAGTGAATCCTAACCCTAGCTTCCCCGATACGATCCTCTACCGGCCTGTTTTCTCCTTAACCCTGCTGTTCCTAGCTTTATTGGAGGTCCTACAGTCGGAAGCAGAAGACTATCCCTGCCCATTCCTCTTTCTACTTAGACTGGAAGGGGGAGAAAAAAAACCACGACCCTTGCTTTATCGGATTCAGTAAAAACGGGGCAATGAACTCACAACCGCGAAAACAGAATCACGCCCGCGAGACCGATGCCGAAAATTTCGCAACGCTCCGATCGGACACACTTGCTGAGTGGAGCGCCTCGAGCCATGTTCTCAGTCTCGGACGTCGAAAATTCCTTAAAAAAAAACCCAAACCAAAAACCCAAACCTCGACGCGGAACAATTCTTTGTTTAGCTTATGTCGGAAGACATGGAGGAGACAGGTCCGTCCGCTACCGAGCTCAGGCGACCGGAATTCCTAGCTTGCTCCGTCGGAGTTCGACGAGAAATTCACGAGGACCGGACGGGAAACGAACTCCGCAGCAGATTTGACGGGCAAACAGGATGAAGAAGCTAATCCGCAGCAGCAGCGGTAGTGCTAAGTAGACGCACGAACTCGCAACTTTTTGATCGCTACAGGAGAGGGATCGAAGGTCTCGACGCCATTCTCATCGATCCACAGCTTTTCTCCGATTTCCTAGAGAGAGAAAAAGCGGGTTGGAGAGAGAGAGAGAGCGTTTTTTGGTTCTGGCAAAGGGAAAAGCGACACCGGGTTCGGCTTTTATATGCCATTCCCATCACTCGCTCTCTCTTGCTTTTACTAGCTTTTCTCCATTTTTATTTTATTTTATTGACTTTTATATTTATTTCTTGCATTTTTTCGGCTTTTTTCATTTCCTCGTCGCTTTCTTGTCCGCATCCGACATCATCATCGGGTAACTTCGGTTTGGTGTCGCCGCAAGTAGTTACCTTTACCAACGGTGAAAGATGTAAATTTGCGTGATCCAGCAACAAAATACCTCAAGAAAACAAAAAAACGAAAGAGAAAAAATGACATGAATGATTTTTGAAACGTAGTTCAATCTGCAATATCATTTTTAAATGTTTAATTTATTCAATGTAATTCTTAAATTATCTTACAGAATATGAATTTTTCGCATACTTATCACCGATTGAAGGAGATATTTTGCGAAGTAAAACTTCAACACATGCACGAGGACAAAGGCTGCCCCCCTTGTGTTTGAGCGGGGCCTAATGTATATTATTCTTGTGATAGAAACTAATCTGCTTCATGCACTGGATGTAACCTATGCTTTGCACGAATTGGTATACAAATTTATAATTAATATAAACATTTGAACTTCAAAGAAAACTCCACGACTGACAGACTTACATTACAAGATTATAGCTTTAACATAGCATCGATCATTTCAAGCAACTTCTACAATAAAGTAATCAATGTGACGTTTTGACATGTTATATTTCATTTGTTATTTACTGCGAGTACACATAAATTATATATATTTTGTTTTAGTAAAGGTACTTGTATTGTTTATGGTAAGGTTGGAAATTTCTTTAATAGGAAGGAGTTACCATCAGAATAAAGAAAAAAATGAGGAGAAAGGGGAGGAAAAGAGACAGGTAATAAATAAGTAGCAAGATGAACAAAGAGTGTAAGAAAAATATCTCTTATAAGAAAAATGTTCAACTTATTGCTAATTAGAGTCATATATTGCAAATATGATTTATCATACTCTCCGCCGGTTATTGAAGAAAGGCAATGAAATTCAAATGTAATCCACTCTTAGACACGATTGGAAGGTTAGTGAGTGTTTGACTCAATTTTTTATTTTTGGTTTGTGATTTTTGTTTTCAACGTTCAGTGTGTGTGGTTGTTTTGCATAAAACACCTAAACCCTTTAAGATATTTTAGTATTAATTTTTAAAGCCATCTCAATTTCTTAAATTACTTGTAAATTAGAGCGTTATCTTTTTTCCCGTGGAAATTTCAAATGTGGCTTCTATTGCCTATTGATACGCACACTTAACTTTTTTGGTTTGACTTTTCATCGAATGTGGTTTTGGTTTTCTAATTTCTAGGTTCAACTGGGATTATTACTGATTGTAACAATTATTCGTATTCATTACTCTATTTATATCCATGATAATGATGTATTTAGGTTTCTCTATAGTTATTTCAGCATCGAAAACATTATTTAGACACAAAATAGCATTTTGATATGTTAGAGCCGGTAGAAATGAGTGACTTATCCTTTTAACATGTTTTTTTTTTTCCAAAATAAGATGGCTTGCCGAACAAAAGTGTCACCTAAAAATTGGTAGAGTGGTTGGTCTTTTGAATTGAATACACAAAATCCCATCTCAAATTGGATAATGTGCGTGCATATACATGTGAGGATTAATCAAGTCGAAAAGTTTAGATATCTTGTATTACCGAGGAAAAGAAAAAAGAAATGACAAGCACAATGAGCATCTTAGGATTTCGATCATGGGGTATGCTTTTTGTAAGTGAAGTAGATCACATTCAATCACCCAATAAGAGTTTGCAACGTGGTTTTGGTAAATCAATTATGTAAATCAGTGTGGGTATCTCTAATTTATTCAAGATAAAACCGACGGGGTAATCTTAATAAACATTGGGGAAAAAAGGAGAAGGTAATCTTAGAGTGCATTTGTTTTACAGAAAATTTAAGATTTGAAAAAAAAAATCAAGAAATAGTCGCTTGTACCACTTATAAAAATGAATGAACAAAAAATATTTTCATTACCCATGAAAATAATTAGGCATACAATGTTGTCGACAATGAAACCATTTTTCATTGACTAATTTTTCTAAGCCATATAACCAATCATTTTTCTGAAAATATTTTTTAAATCTTGAGTTTTTCGTAAATGGTATCCATTTTATATTTTATTTGGAGAACTGAAAAAGGAATAGAAAAAGAAAAGTGTCAAACCGTAATTCTAATACTCAGTGAAAAAATCCCTAAAATTACCCAATTACTTTCATTATTTTTTTTCCCACTTTTTTTAATGGTAAAAGTGGTCATCGATCTAATAAGTATGCTTTTCTACCAGTATCATTTGATGGCCAACAACATCATGCCCAAGAATGGAAAATGCTCCTTGTCTTCACATCATCTCTCTCTCTCTCTCTCTCTCTCTCTCTCTCTCTCTCTCTCTCTCTCTTAATTTCCCAAATCCTTGATACTTGCCCTCTCAATGCTCTTTTCAACAGTGATTTCCACTGCCAAAAAGTTTAGTGTGAGACATAAAATCCCTCCATTTCCCCTTGTCCCCATTCACACTCTTGCATCCATGCCAATCTTCTTTTTTATGGCCTCCAAGTGTTCAAAATCAATATGCAGTCTCCATTCCCTTTCTATGCTCAATTGAGTGGCATTTGGGGACCATGATTTGGACTTGAATGACTCACCCATCTTTGGGTCCATTTCATTCTTCCCATGGCACATTCATTAGCAAAATGCTTTCTCTCTTTTTTGTTCTATGCCTTTTCCCTTTTCACGACGGCTCAACATAGCTATCGAAACCCCATGATGTGTGTTTCAACCGCGCCATATCTTATCATCATGCATACTTGCAATCGATTTCCATGCCACCCTTTTGATAAACATCCTTTTATGCACAATTGCACATACATGTATGGAGCTAGCTAGCTCTCGGCTGTATTTGCTGGTCATAAAGAGCAAAACTACAAAATTAATTAAACTTTGACGGTGAAATCATTATAAATTACATGATTATTTATCAAAGGAGAGGAAGAAAAAGGAAAAAGGAGACTGCTCAAAAGTAATGCTCCTTTTGTAGATAAATTTGTATGGACTGAAGTCATTTAAGAGGGCACATTCAGCTCCTTGTAGGTAGCAGGGCATAATCATATTTATCTTTTGCTCATCCTTAATTATTATATCTTTTAGGAATGTGGTTAAAAAGCTGCACCAATGTTAGACCAAGGATAATTAGGGCGTAAAAGCTCCTAATCTCAAAGATTTTGTGAGTCAACTATAGGCAGCAACATGATTGCAACTGTTGCACTCCAAAAAATATAGACATGGACATTATCCTAAGACCGAGGGTTTCTATGGTTTAGTCAACGGCCCCGCCTTTAATTTCTTGAATAATGGGTTTCTCCATTTAACTATTGTAAGTCTCATATTTTTGCAGTAATTATGTATATATTATCCTAGAGAAAATCGCATCAAAAGTTTTAAATGGTTGCCCAATATGCAATCATGTCCTCAACGTTTCAGTTTGTACAATCAACTTTAAACATATTGAATCTAGCGTAATCGAGTCTTTTCGAAGATCCCTTAGGCAAATTTGCTTATATGTTATGTTGGAATCTGACGTAGTGTTTTTTTTAGCACATGTGGTACCATGCTAGAAAAAGTCAATTTTTTTTTAAACAAAGAAAAACATAAACAAAACAAAACAAAACAAAAAAATTTAAAATATTGAAATAAAAGAAAAATCAAAGATATATATAAATACGCCACACCAAATTCCAAAGTATCGT
>BCNH02000011.1:14894065-14912020 GCA_001662345.2 Metrosideros polymorpha var. glaberrima | reverse complement strand
CTAGAAAAAGTCAATTTTTTTTTAAACAAAGAAAAACATAAACAAAACAAAAAATATTTAAAATATTGAAATAAAAGAAAAATCAAAGATATATATAAATACGCCACACCAAATTCCAAAGTATCGTGTTAGCAAATTTAACAATGAACTTGCCAAAAGTACTAAATTGCACTCAATAAAAAATCGTTTAAGATTTGATTAAACAAATTCAAACCTTTAGAACTTGATTGCATATTGAGCCAAAAATTTGGAACTTATGGAGCAAAATTTCTTGGCAGAAGAGCACCGCAAATGCCAAAACTTGGCACAATTGGACATTTTAGTGACAAAAGTTTCAAAAGATACATTTAAGTGTTAAAATCAGAAAAGAAATAAACATTTAGGCTTTGTTTGGTAACGTTTCTGTTCTTTTGTTCTCTAGAACAAAAATAGAACGGAAACCTGTTTGGTAACGTCACTTAAAAATTTATGTTTCTCGAAACAAAAATTGTTCTCAAGGGATTTTTGGCCTCCAAATTTTTTTGGAGAAATGCTAGAGTATTTGGCAAGTCTTCCTAAAAGGTTTTTAGCTAAATTCTGGCATTGAGAATGCGGAAAGCCTAATACTGGAGGGATCGGCATTGAAATTTCAACATTTGTAATTTCTTAAGACTCATCTGTAAAATTGAACCAAACCCACTCTAAAGTGTCCTCTCATGTCAAGTTTTGGCACTTTGGTGTTCTTTTGCCAAAATTTCTTTATACTAAAAGACTATCCAACTTGGTTGCACGGTATAAATGAATTATCATAAAATAATATTCTTATAAATAAGTGCATAAAAAGGATTTAAGGTTTTGGCAATTGTTCGACTCTGGACTTAAATTTTTTACTTTGGAAAACTGAGAACTTAAGGTTTCGAAAATGCTGGAATAACGTCTCGAACTTGCCATAGGTGGGAATTCATATGTCGGGAATGACACGTGACAAATGATCAAATATTCTTCATGGGTGTCGCATCTCCCGATATTTCAATTTTGTGAAGGGAAAATGATACAAACGGTCCCTAAACTTTGGCTCAATGTGCAATTTGATCCCTGAACTTTCAATTTGACACAAATGGTCCATGAACTTTAGCTCAATATTCACAAATGGTCCCTAAACTTTTAATTTGACACAAATGGTCCCTAAACTTTTTATAGATATTCAAATTAGTCCCTGAACTATGTGAAGATGTTCAACGAGGTCCTTCCATTATTTTAAGTTCAAGGACCATTTGTGAACATTAAGCTAAAGTTCAGGGACTAGTCTGAACATGTATCGAAAGTTCATGGACCATTTGTGTCAAATTGAAAGTTCATGGACCATTTGTGAACATTGAGCTAAAGTTCAGGGACCATTTGTGTCAAATTGAAAATTCAGGGACCAAATTACACATTGAGCCAAAGTTCAGGGACTATTTGTGTCATTATCCCTTTTGTGAATTCTACAAACGGCGACCTCGAGATCTGAGTGGATGTTTTTGAAAAAAATTGAGTTTTCAACTAATAAATAAATAATAGCTCAATTGACCAACAGCTAGAAAGGCTAAATCCTAATTCTGCGCTTGTCCCAATCTTCGAAACTAATGTTGTGAAGGTGAACATAGGTGCGGCAGGGCTTCGACTCTCAAACCTATGGAAGTTCACTGGCTCCATCATTAACGGAGCCCTCGCAAGTCGCAGCTATTTCAGGAAGATAAAAGTGCCTCGAAAGATTTTCGAAATAATTCAATCTTTTGTAATAGATCTTTTCCATAGATGTTAGCCTAGGCAATATTAATCAGAATGTGGAGGTGAGGTTGAGTAATTTTACATGCGTAACTAGCTAGAGATAACAATAGAGGAAATTGTTCAATCAATTCTAAATAGGAGTATGCATGATCCAGATTGGTCCAGTCCCTATATGGAATCGAGGACCAGATCGGTAGTCCCGATCCCCAAATTTTTGGGATTGGGGACCGGATTGAGACCGATAGTCCGATCTGATTCCAATGGGATCAGTAAACAAATACCGACTGCGAGAAGACCACGATCTCTGTGCGTGATACTGCCGCCACGGTCATAGTGCTACTGCTGACCTTGACCTTGGCGTTGAGGCCTTCACCAATTCTTCGCTGAGGTTCAGATCCTCCTCTTTGATCCTCAAGACCTGGCTGTGCAAGCGCCGCCCGTCGCGATTTGACAAGCATGCGCACAAAAAGGGGGACGACGCTCACCCTTGTTTCGAACAGCTGACCGGCGAGCTTGCCGTGGGGTTTTATCTTTTTGTGTATTCTCAGCCTAAGGATGTCAAGGTGAGAGCCTCTTTCTTTTTTCTCTTTTCCGCCCATTTTGGAGTTCTTGTTTGGTCGTCTGTTGTGCTGCATTTGCTCTTTGCTCTATGGATACACACGAGAACTATTTTGTGGATTTGTGCTTTTTGTTTTGTTTGATCATCGCTCCGCTCAAGAAAGACTCATTTGTTTGTGTTTTTATCGGAATTTTAACAGCAAAGATCGGTTCTTTGTGAAATCTTATCGATGCTGCTATTGTTATGTAGCATTTTTCAGAGTGGTCATCGGTTGAAACTTGAGCTTGCCATCTTCTTCCAGAAAAGAGATTTGATTTTTTTTTCCTAAGTGTAATCAGATTATATATTATATATATTTGGATCGATCCGGTCCCATTCCCCTGGAACCAGGGACTAGACTGCCCAGCCACCGGTTCCATTTATAGGAATCAGGGACTCGACCGGTCCATGCGGTCCCGGTCTACTTTGCTCACCCCTAATCCTAAACCTTTTGTACGGATGTCAATTCAATTCCAAACTTTCCAATTTTGCCAATATAGTTCTAACACTTTTCGTGGAATTCCAATGTAGCCAACATTGACTGGAAATAGCTGACGTGGCGGCGTGCCATATAGGACGGCTAAAGATTACTAGACCACCCCATCAGCGATTCTTCGCAAAAATTGGCCGAAAGGACTATATTGAAATTTCACACAAAGGTTATGATTAAATTGGCAAAATTGAAAATTTTAGGACTAAATTAATATCCGTACAATAGATTTAAAATTGAAAAATTACTAAAAGCTCATAAACCTATTACAATTGTACAAATTCAGTTCTAAACTTTTTTTTTTTGCGAATTAAACCTTGAACCTTTTGTAATTATACTAATTTAATCCATTTGGGCAACCCACGCTAACGTGAATAACTTTTAATAGTATTTTAATATTTTTTCGATTTTTCGATTTCGATTTCTTTTTCTTTTTCTTTTTCTTTTTCTTTTTCTTTTTCTTTTTCTTTTTCTTTTTCAACCTCTAGCTAGTTGCCGAACCGACGACCGGCAAAGGTGAAGCCCTACAAGGGCGAGCCTCGCTATCATTGGGCGTGGGCAAGGGCGAGGGTTTGCGTTCTGCATTAAGCTTTGACTATTTTTGCGTTAGATTTGTAAGCCCTTTATGTTCAAAATCAATTGGGAGCACTCACTGTCACTACCCAAATTGCCCTCGCCGGGCTCGCCCTCACCCTAGCCTCGCCCTCGCCCTCACCTAGCAACGGTGACGTTTGTCCTCGCCAATGGTCGGCGGGGGCAAGCCTCACTCGAGGTCGGAGAGATCAACCTCGCTGGCTAGAGGTTGAAGAAGTGAAGAAGAAAAAAGAGAAAGGAAATAAATATAAATGTAAATATAAAAAATAAAATATATTAAAATATTATCAAAAATTGTCCACGTCAGTGTCGGCCAAACCATGTCGGCGCCGGCCGGCCAAATGAACTAAACTAGCACAATTGCAAAAGGTTTAGGACTCAATTGGATAAAAAAAAAATTATGACTGAATTGACACAATAGTAATAAGTTTAAGACTTTTTTTTTATTATTATTCCGATTTAGAATTGATTGGGTAATTTTCCCGATGTAACGATATGCATACTGCATATAAATTGCTTTATTTCGATTTTATTTTTCCATACCCCTTATTCAATTGTTTTATCAATCAAATTCTTAAATAACTTGCACTATAACTATCTCGACGACCGATGGCAAATGGAATGTGGGTCTTCACGTACATAGAATTGGTAAAAATGAGACAGACTAGAGTTTTGAAATTGTGCCCCAAAAATGAGGTGAAACAAAGCAGGATCATGAGCACAAGAGGACAAAGGACATCGACACATTCAATTCCTAATCGAGTGAACCCATGATGTGGTCTAACTCCCAGATGATGTAAGGATTATGTAAGGATGCCAATTCAGAAACAAAAGCGAGATGGTGGACACAACGGAGGTGTTGGATGTATGATTGCGACTCCAAGGACTACAAATTCTATGCAATCCACTGTTGTCGATTTTTTCCGCTCTTAATGATGAATTACTTTTGATTGGTAAAAGGGCGGGGAGAGGCGATCGACGTTGGCGACCTCCCTCTAATCATGAATCCTCTAAGAAATCTCGATAGTCGCATTTGATCTCGATATGGTCTGCTGGGTGACTCATTATTTAAGAGATAGAAAATTTTCGGATGCTTGCAAGATAAGAGGTTCGTACATTCAATAAATCACCAAATGTGAAATATTACCATTTTCAGCTAATCAAGAAGAATACTCGTTAGTGTGTGACGTCGTTTCTCTAAAGAAGGAGATTACTATGTGTAACCCATGTTTTACATGATCCGCCTCTACTTTGGTCGACACTGGCAGTTATAGTTTGAAAAATTGACTAAATATCCAAATTGACCATGATGAAACGGCTGTGCCAAACAAATAAATAAATAATACATAGGCTTCTACTTTATATAAGCTAGAAATATTCACGAGACTTCACTTAAACTCATAGACAGAACATCCCACATTTTGCAGTCGCATGCATTCTAATTTACTATGTGCATTGCATATGAGGAATAGATAAACCTAATAATTATTTATAGGGAAAATTGTCAAAAAAATCCTAAATCTATTGCATTTTTTTCAATTTAATCCTAAACCTTTTAAGTTTATTAATTGAATCCTAAACCTTTTGCGTTTGTGCCGATTCAGTCTTTTTGACTAGTCAGTGCTAACATGGCATCGCCGACACTAACGTGGACAATTTTTAATAATATTTTTGTTATTTTATTTTATTTTATTTAGTTTTCTTTCTCTTCTTTCTCTTTTTTTTCTTGCTGGAGCTCGCCGGCCACTAGGGTTGGGCCACAAAAGATTTAGGACTCAATTGGCAAATTTTAAAAGATTTAGAACTGAATTTGCAAAAGTGCAATAGATTTACCACTTTTTTGACAAATTTTCCATTATTTGTAGCTACCTTGAAACAACATGAACATTAGTAGGTCAGTGAGTGAGTGACTATATTACTATTATTTTGGCTAATCATAGATATTGTGGTGCTAGAAAATTTGCTAAAAGGGTGTAGTTCAATACTTAGAGGAAAGGCAAGAGAAAATAGGCTCGAAACGTGCTGGGTTGTCAATTTCAAAATCCTTAATTATACTCGTGGTCCTACAAAATCTTTTGAAGGGATAGGGAATCTGATGATGGAATACCAGCTAGAATTTTAGTATAGTTTAACTGGCGGTCAATATAAATTCATTATGCGTTTAAAGTTAGCTCCTTTGCTTTTGGCGAAAAATTAAGCCAGCTCTTAATCAACTACTTCCGGTAAATTTTGAACTCGATTCTTGAAGGTAACTCAAGTTGGCCCGAATGAACGACCTGTTTAATGTCGACTTAGAGGTTCAGCCGGTCGAATCTCTGGTCCGTCCATTTCAATACCTAGCCAACATTTAATTGGAAGTCAAACCGAAATTCTAAATTTTTCGTATAAAATGCAATCAAGTCCTCATATTTTAAAGGTGCAATCATTTTTCAATTTTTTGAAGTTGCTGTTTCGAAGCACAATCAAGCCACTAAATTTTACAGAATCTGGATTTTTCGAAATATCAACCATTATTTCGACCAGTAAATAGATAATAAAGTACGTGGGTTCCGTCGATCCTTGAGTGCGTGGCTTGATCTGGGGCACCGATTGAAAAAAAAAATCAAATTTTATTTAAAATGAAGTGAAAATCAATTTTAAACGGAAACCTAAAGCTGACTAATTTCAATTTGAGCCCCGCAAAGTTTAATTAATCATTCACAGATACTGAAAAGTCAATAGAGTAATTCGACCGTGAGTTTAGTTTTCATAAAACAATCAAAATCATATTTGTTGATCTGAAAAACGTGTTCATATAACGTTGAGTAGAATACCATCACGTGGTACTTTGTGAAAATGCATGAAGATTGTTTTAGATTCAATAAATAACATATCAAAACATTTGACTTTTCAAAATATTGAATATACTCCGTGCCATGTTCTAATAGCTTAAGTTTTAAAAATATACAATGCGCGTGCCGGTCTAGACCGATTTCTCGCATCTCCTTTCGCACATTCATGGGTTCCTTGCCCTCGAACACGTGGCCTCTCATGCCGAGATCGACGCTCGAGATCTTCGTCGTCAGATCAGCCTTTGCCCATGTAACTTCGAGATGAATACAGACGTATATTTCCAGGTTCTACACCGGTGGATTAACACATTCCATCCTTTCTCTATTCCTTAAAATGAATAAATCCCACTGGAGATAGTTCTTCTGCTACTCATCCTAAGAGCCATGCATCTAGGAAAGTTTTTATGTCTCTCATGGGAACCAAAAGATCAGCAAAAAGGCAACAGAAAAAGGCAAAGATGATCTGATGGATGCTGGAGTCAATCGACAGTTTGATGTCCCATGATCTCGAATGATGCGGTTGCTGTACAAAAGCGCAGCAAAAGATGCCTTTGAAATCCATGATTATATTTCTTGCCCTAGAAAGTGTTCCCTACCCACCCCGAACCGAATCAAGAATACAAATTTTGCTTTGCCTTTTTCCAAAGGGATCACACTGTTCTGGGTGCAGCCGGGTTTGCATGTGTTTGTCCCTTTGGAGCAAAATCGCTTTCGGATCTACATAGGAAAGAAAAACCTAGGATGCTTCTTGTGCACATATACATACTGTGCAGTGCATCAGTTAGGCCTAGCATCGGACCCGGCCTTGTTGAAGTGCTCGGATGCGCTGCGTGCACCTGCATCGCGTGTGCCCGACAATGTCGCGTGAAGGAGGAAGCTTTAGATGCACAAGCTGCTCGTTCTCTAGATTGGATGGGATTCGAAATCTAACCGACACTGATGGATGTTGGAATTCCCTGAAATTTGTCTCTGGAACCATACTCTCCTAGAGTAAGAATACCACGGTTTAGGGTCATTTCGGTATGATTCGGATGTAAAATTGTGTTCTAAAGTTAATTGGATCATACCTAATACATTTTTCGTTCGACGGTGCGCGAAGAAGAATAGCTACTTGCCGGCAGCAGGGGCGGCGGACATGGTGATTGTGATGGGTGTCTTTAAGGGACTTCTACAGTTTGATCGTCACATTCCAACTTTGTTGAGCTATTGCTTACGTAGCTTTTTGTCTAGTCGGTCGTTTAACTTGCATTGATCAAACAGAGCTACCGTAAAACTTAGGTCAGACCGTCTTTCCTTTATCAGCAGATTTGTTCATGCGATCTTAAAGAGCAAGCTGAGAGGCATCAGTCTATGTATTGAGGCACGTGCTAGGGAGAAAAAAGAAGCAGGACTGATGGGGAAGCGGAATAAACAATGGTTAGTCGCTATATCGAGTCGTCGATGATTGGATCAGCTTCCTACAGTCTTACTTGCCCGATCACGTTACAATTCATTCCAGCTGCGAAATCATATGAGCAATTCTACAGTGAAGTTGATAAGGTGGAGGTTGGAGTTGATTCGGAGCTCGACACTTTAATGTGCAAAATTATTGGATATCCGATGCATGAGTTTTGATTGACCATTTGGTAGATTCAGTGAAGCATGACCAACTCCATTTGATCAGCACTGGCTCAGACGGTCTTACGTCCTGACGCTTAACGAGGATAAAATTTCTCTCAAGTTATTCATATCATGATAACAGAAGCCTACAGTGTGCGGTGTTGAATCTAAAACCTACAACAGAGCTGCAGAAAAATATCAGCAGCAGCACAGATATGACCGGGTTCGTTTTTGTCAGTTAAAATGCACGAAAGAAAGAAATACCAAAACATGAATATAGTCCTTGGTCATTCCCGACAGCGCATTGATTGATAAGGAATTGCTCAAGCCAATCGATTCTTGGGCATCTCTACAATAGAACCGAAGTGAAATGATTGAACCCTCAGATGGCCCAGATAGAGAAGGTGAAAAAGTAAGAAACCTGTCGTATAAAATGTGACCCCGATTTAACTTCCATCTCCCTTCTGCAATTTCATTGTGCATCAGGATTGGATTCTCAAATGTACAATGGCACCGCTAAAATGGCACAAAAGTTCGATCACATCTGTGAATGCTAGCATGCGGCAGCTGCCCCAAACTTCTGCTACTACACAGATAGCCCAGCATATTCACCAGCTAGAAGAATGCAGGTTCATATGATTGATCACTAATTTTAAGGTTATAAATTAGGTGCCGCGGCGACTCGTCCCTGGTAACAGCATCCACGTCTAAATATGCAACTAGCATACAAAAAGGGCAAAAGAAGATTGAACATTTACAATTGGCAGATGAAAGAGTTTCCTCTGCATTCTCGGTGCTAATCTGATCCTAGCTTCCAGAAGATCTAGCACAAACAGTCACTTCGCTTCGGCAAGCCGGTGCCGAATAGAATCGGGATCTGACATTTTGTTGACGCTGCAAATAAGAAGCTTCTCTGTCAAGTGCTGATATATGAAATGAAAGCTCAATGACACTTTTTTTTCCGATAAGGACCGGAAATTTTTGCACATGATCAGTTATCAACTAGGCTTGTTCTAAAGGACAATAAGACAAAGCACACCTGAAAAGGCGATCCCCGGTGGAAGCCGCCTTCTCAGAGATCCACTCAGGGACCAGCTCCTTCATCAAATCAAGTTGCTCTTCAACTTCTCCTGTCAAAAAGGCACAAAATGAATCTTCAGAACATGTGAACCCTGACGGCAACAATACCCCATGAAGTCGCCAAATAGAAAAGAAAAAAAAAACCTACTTCTGTCAATCATATCGAAGCGGCTTTTTATAATCTGATAAATAAGCTCCTCTCTTGTCATCACGGAGCGCTTGGTAGACTTGAACAAGAAATGCATCATGTTGAATAGTTGAGGCAGGGCAGCAAGTATTTCTCGCCTTCTCTTCGCTCGGGAGATGGCTGGATCTTTATCCTCCAGCGCTTTCTTCTCTCTATCTCTTATCTGCAGGAAGCAACAGAATAATCAATCTTTCGTGATTTGCATTGCATACAGATTTTAGTCGTATCCAACACAAATTTTAATCTCATCAAATTAGCAATTTACAAATTACTGTCATCAATATAAGAATGGTGCATTTGCCACCATTACAGGTTCCACTCTATTCGATTTTGGTACAGTAACACCCAGGAAGTTAATTAAATCAAAGCACTGAAATAGAAAAATGGAAGCAATTAGATTTAACTACTAGCTTTATTGGTAGATGCACATAAGAAGAAATAATGTTCTCTCCATTACTTTATTCAATATCTGACTAATCTCATCGATGTATATATCAGGGGAAAGCAAAATAAATAACCTTAAACTGATATGCCGAAGCTAATTATTGAATCCAAACCACATTATTAGTAGATATCCCCTTGGGAGAAAGAAAGGATGGGTTTCTAAATATAAAACATTACCCAGTGTCTCACCTTTTGGAGAAGATCCTGAGGAAGGATATCAAATATATCATCATCAGATGGCACTGAGTCCTTTTTCCTCACTTCATCCTCCACCGATGTGTCCTTAACAGGAGTATCAAACTTCAGTGAACGGGTACGAGGTGGACGCCTAACTAATTTGTGAGGTGAACTGGCACAATCATCTTCAGGGCTCATGAAACTCCTCTTTGGTGGCTGCAATGCAGGTGTTGCAGCCATTAGCCTAGCTGGAGTTGAAGCAAGTTTTGCAGGAGTCAATTCGAAGCTTGAGATTTTCTGAGGAGAATCATCATTCTTCAACGGATCAATCACTTTTCTTGGAGTGGCAATATTATTTGAATGTGGACAAACAACCGGAGCTGCAGAGTCAGCTAAACGTTCTTCGCTGCTCGTCTGTGAAGCCAATTCATCTTCAGGTGGTTCAGAAGAATCTGCTTCTTCGTCATTAGAAACTTTCCCTGATGTATTGCTCTCAACCTTCTGGGAGAAGTGTCTCCGAAACGATCCAGACAGATGAGATGCTACCGCTGGCTGCAATCCTATAGGATCTTCTGTTGATGCTTCTGCAGGCAAAGAGGCATTGGACCGCCGTATCTCATTTGAAATTCTATTTTGTGTGTGATTGAAAGGTTCTGGAAGTGGTTCCTCTGGAACTTCATCTCCCTGATTCAAGAAAACGTTGTTACGAACACATAGTGGCAATCCCATCAAAATATTCTAACTAACCTGATGCAGAAAGTGTTAAGAACCTCAAGCCATAATAAATAGATGAGAGCTAATTCCGTAACTGTCATAGGTGTAAATTTCCAGAGTCCAATGTACCATAAGGCTAAGAGACCACTTAATATTTCTAATAAAAACATTTTGTTTGAATGCTTTTAGTAACTAGCAACAGAGGGAAACTAATCATACTAAACTGTCAATTACGTGCAGCTAATATGCGAACTAAAAGAATGCTTCGCAGAACCAATCATCAGTCTATCAAATTACCACGTGCTACTTAAACTTACAGCAAAGTGCAGTGAATTTACATAACTGACGCCTTACAAAGTACCTCAGGATGGGCGTTAACAAATTCTGAGAGCCGGGCACGGAAGAGCTTTCGTAAATCGATCTTGCTATTATCCAAGCTCGTAGTCCCATCCTTTTGAATCGCGTCAGCATTCAGACTTATGTGAAGATTTGGCTTCATGCAACTGGTTTGGTCATCAAATGTGAGCACCTTCTTAATCTCAATTGCCTCAGGTAAGATAAACTTCAACTGGGATAGGTGTTTATGAGTGAACCTCCTGAAACCATCAGAAGAAAATCAGGAAAAACAAACCCATAGCTACCGGTTCTCACTAGCTAATTAAGGTATGCATCATCGAGTATCGCGGGAGACAATAAAGTCTACGATATCGGATTCAGTTTACTTCAGTTTCTAGTTTGCCATAGCTGAAAAACGAGTAGGGACCAACATTTCGACAACCAACTCATCACTTCCATGCTATAATCCCTTCCCTCTTCATAGTTCAAATTGCATCGTGTAATCGACGGATAGAAGAAATCAACAAGCTCGGTATTTCGTCAAAGGTTGCGATTCTTTCCATTGCGCCTAATGAAATTATGCACATTTGCACCTTATATAGACAATAAGGACTGCAATATATAACAAATACTACAATCCAGCTTCTGCCTCACTAGCCGAGGAAAAGAAATTCTAATTCCACGGAAATCAAATGCGAAATCAGTTTTTTCCTCAAAGATATACCTGTCAGTCAGGCACTCGATTTTGGGGCAGATATTCGTGAATGTCGACACTGATCCCTTCAATTTCAGCAGCCTGACCGAACTATCCAAGCCATCGAAAAACTGCACCAACACCTCGTACCTGAACAAATCGATAAACCATTTAACACAGACCTACGCAACCGAAATTACCCAACAAAAAATGCTTACTTTTCCGGCAACTTAGTCGACCCAGCAGCAGATCTCTTCGGCTTCCGAGCAGGAGCCTCGTCGGAGAAGATCCGCTTACGCGCCGACCCGGCCTCACGGCCCGCCGGCGGGTCCCGATTGGACGACTCCCGGAGGCTCTCGGCGACCCGCCTCACATCCTTGATCGAGAGCGCGACGCCGCGGTTCCGCACCCGGTTCGGGAGGCGCGACGGCTTCTCCGGGGTCTTGGAGCTCAAGAGGCCGTCGACTTTAGCAACGCCGTCGTCGTCGCAAGCTTGGACCTTTCTCGAGGTCGAGTTGAAGGGCTTCTTGGATCTGAAGGGTATGGAGGAGGCTGAATCCGAAGACTCCATTTCCGATGATCGAAGAGACGGGATGGGCGGAAGAGAGTGGCGGATCTGGGGAATGTATATGGACCGAGCGCGGGGTGGAGCTCCGCTAGGGCTTTCTGGCGGGAAGGATGACGTGGAGGCTGAGGTGGAGGGGCGCCACGTCGGATTTCCCGCGAAACTTGCCCGTTGCGTCCCGCGCTTTTGAGGGGGTCTGTTTGGACATGGGGTTGGTCGTGTCCTTGAGGGGGTGTGTTTGGAGGACCAACTATGTGAGAATCAGATGGAGAGTGCGTGATCTCCCGTGCTTTATATTTTCTTTTGAAAAAGGGAAATTAAAAAGGGAAAAATGAGTTTAAAATAAAATTTAAAAAACTCTCTTTATAGGTAGATATATTTGCAGGATTTAGGCATTTTAAACAATTTTCAACTATTTGGCGTGGATGCATTTTCACTATTACATAGCTCAATATATATCTTCAATTTCAAAAACAATTGGCGAGCCCCTATTGGGGCTGGCAAGCCTCATCGAGGGCCACCACCGCTGAGCAAAGGCTGGCGACCCTTGCCGAGGCCCCAACCACCCTCGCTAGCCCTAGTTGAGCAACAGTTGACCCTTTTTGGCAATGGGGGTGGCAGCCACAAGGGCCTGCTGTCCTTGCCCTTGCTTGCCTTTTTTTTTAATTTGTTTTTTTAAATGTTTTTTATTTTTAATCAAAAAGGTAAAAGATTGAAAATGCCCTTAAGGTCATGTCATCATATGAGAAAATGAATATATTTTAGGCTCTTATTTGAAATAATGTTCAATTTATGTTCTTATCTAAGAAAATAAAAGCACTTCTAACTCTTATTTAAAATAATATCCATTTCAATCGTATTTGAGAAAATAATGGCACTTTAGGCCTTTATTTAGAAATTTTCAACCTTTTTTTTTTATCAGAAGAAGGGGGCCACCCTTTTTTGTCAAAAGAAAGATATTATTCATATGTCGGAATAATATTTGAGAGGTACATAAAATGCATTCAAGCCTAGCAAACTCAAATAAATTGCTGAACAAAGTAAGCTTAAAAGCAACAAACAAAACACAATCTGCAGTTGGGAGCACACTCTTATCCTCGAGAATGGATTTGTCACTGTAAAACAGTTGGCAGCTGATCATCAGTAACATCGATGAGCACACGTCGAAATATTTCACTCCAATTACAACGGCTTGCGGTGCACATTTTAGATACGACGTCCTCATCACCATCGCCGTATAGGGACACCAACATCAGTATGTTGAAAGAATACATATTAAATATCTGTAGGGAACTCCCAAATTTGTATCTAAATTTATTTTCGAAAATTAAAACCCTCAAAATTTAACCCAAATATAAATTGAGAGAGGAGAGCGGCATGATTGAGAGAAGTTGTGGAGCCACGTCGCGAACATTTTCCTTGATTATTGTCTATTAGACGAATAGTCGAACTGAACTTCATGTTCTCCCAAAATCAATTGCAGAAATTTATTTATACACATAAACTCCCAACAGATCGGGAGATAAAAAAGAAACTTTCAAAGCAAAGAAAAAGGAAATCAAAGATTAAACAAGCTACGAAAGAGAATAGAGGAAGATGGAGATAGAGAGGGAAAGGGGGAAGCCTCAAGATGTCTCTGCAAAGAGGAGGGCTCAAGCAGCGGCCAAGAGGGAGAAGGGGGCCACTTTACTGGGGAATTTCTGTTGCCTATGTTTAGTTTTTGGGCCTAGCTCGAAAACTAAAATGAGAATAGGCCCATATGGATAATGGGCTTGGGCCAGGTCCAATCAAGCCAAGGCCAACACACAACAGACCATGTCAAACGCGACCCTTTTTCAGCAGAGGCTGTGCCATGCCTAAGCTGACACGGCTCAATGGCTAGGCTTAGTTTGGATAACACCTGTCAATTGGGTCAAGTTTGGGTTGAGTCGAGAATAGTTCGACCCATATTAGTTAATCAACTTGTTTTGATCCATTTACATGTAATACAAATCTAACGATCTATATCTGATCTATATTACTAAAACGCTTTAATATTAATTCCAATCTAGAAAAAATTGTTTCTTATACATTTTTTTAAAAGTATATATTGCTAAAACACTATGCACAATTTTTAGAATTAAAAAAATTGATTGTTTTAATACTTTTTTCTTTTTCTTTCTTTTCTTCTAAGTCCGGCAAGGGTTGTTGACAATCGACAATGGCAGCGGAAGCCATGTGACCTAACTGATGACTTAATTTTTTAAATGGGTCAAAAATGGGTTCAATTATGTGACTCATTTTCGAGTCATCTAATTCAACTTTAACTTTTTGGATCCATTTTCACTTGACCCTTTATAAATTTATAAACCATATACAACCCATTTATAAATATATATATAACCCATAGAACCATTCTGCCACCTCTAGTTTGGGTGGAGCGGGTTCAGAAAGATTAGATAGGAAGAGAAGATATAATAAAAGGATTGAAATGAAGGGATTTAGGATTCGTTTGTTTTGCGAAAAATGAATGATTGAGAAGACATTTTTATAAAAAAAAAATGGTCGCTCATATAGCTTAAAATACAATTTAAATATTCTCTTTTCCCTTTTTCTCTCTTGAGGTCATTATTTGAATTCTTTCATCTAAATTGAATGTAAGGTACCGGTGGTGGTAGGAGGGATCTACGAGAACAAGTGCAGAGATATTCAGAGACGACGTCGTTCAAAGGCATTTCTATGCTTCCTCCGTCTGTCCGAGGGTTTTGCAAGGGTTTATGTAAGCTCTGTCGCTGCCACCCAGAACTCAGCCATCGCCAGCGAGATCTTCTGAATTCACCATGAGAAGAGCTTCCGCATACTTCCTCTCGCAGTGCAGACGCCAGAACCCCAAGCCCATCTCACCAATCACCTCCAGAAGTTACGTTTCCAATGTCCCCTCCACTCCTTCTTCGTCTTCTTCAATCCTCAATCCCCGTTCCAAGTCCCACGGGTTACTCTTCAAGCCGCGCGAGTTCTTGGCACCCGCATCGCGAAACCTCGACACCCTCGCCGAGAAACCCGCTCAAGTCCCCTCGAGGCAGAGGAAAATCCAAGAAAGGTCGCGGCTTGAGGAGGCCTTCGAGTCCGCGAGCACGCTCGACGAAATGATCGGCGCGTTCAAGAAGATGGAGTCCTCCTTCGACGAGAAGGAGCTCGGCTTGGCCTCTCTCAAGATCGGCCTCAAGCTTGATCAGGAAGGCGAGGACCCCAATAAGATTCTACACTTCGCGGATAGGGCTTTGAAGGGCTTGGATAAAGATGGTAAGCCTAGTTTGCTTGTTGCCATGACTTTGCAGCTGATGGGTTCTGCTAATTACATGTTGAAGAGGTTTAGTGATAGTTTGGGGTATTTGAATAGATCAAGTAGGATGTTGGCTAAGCTAGAGGAAGAGGGGTCTAGTTTGGAGGATATTAGACCCGTGAGGCACGCGGTGCTTCTTGAGTTGGCGAACGTGAAGACGGCAATGGGAAGAAGAGAGGAAGCTATTAGGGATCTTAGGAAGTGTCTGGAGATTAAGGAGACATCTTTTGACGAGGATAGTGTGGAGCTGGGTAAAGCAAATCGTGATGTCGCGGAAGCTTATGTTGCCGTTCTGAACTTTAAGGAGGCTCTGTCATTTGGTTTGAAGGCTCTGGAGATACACAAAAATCATCTAGGTAATAATTCAGTGGAGGTTGCGCATGATAGGAGACTTCTTGGAGTGATATATAGCGGGTTAGAGCAGCACGAGAAGGCGCTGGAGCAGAATGAACTTTCGCAAAAGGTTTTGAAGAACTGGGGGCTCAGTTCTGATTTGCTCCGTGCTGAGATTGATGCTGCAAATATGCAGATTGCACTGGGGAAGACTGATCAAGCTATTAATACTCTGAGGGATGCCGTCCAAAAGACAGAGAAAGATAGTCAGACTAGGGCTTTGGTGTTTATATCAATGGGGAAAGCACTGTGTGACCAAGAGAAGCTTGCAGATGCGAAGAGGTGCTTGGAGATTGCTTGTGGGATTCTTGACAAGAAAGAGGCAGTGTCTCCAATAGATGTTGCAGAAGCATACTCCGAAATATCTATGCAGTATGAGACCATGAATGAGCTTGAAACGGCAATCTCATTACTAAAGAGAGCTCTCTCTTTGCTGGAGAAACTTCCGCAGGAGCAACATTCTGAGGGGAGTGTTTCTGCAAGGATAGGATGGTTGCTGTTGCTGACAGGGCAAGTACAACAGGCAATTCCTTACTTGGAGAGTGCAGCAGAAAGGTTGGAAGGAAGCTTTGGTTCAAAACATTTTGGAGTGGGTTATATTTATAACAATCTGGGGGCCGCATATTTGGAGCTAGATAGACCACAATCAGCCGCACAGATGTTTGCTGTTGCAAAGGACATTATGGATGTTGCGCTAGGTCCACATCATGCAGATTCAGTTGAAGCCTGTCAGAACCTTTCAAAAGCATACAGTGCCATGGGAAGGTAAGAAAAAAACCTTTTTAGTTTTTAGTTTTTTTCCTTAAATTGGTGTTTTTCTTGACTTGTCAGTTGGTGAAGTTGCTGCGAAAGCAGTAAGATAAGTCTAGACACTGACTTGTGGCATTCACATGAGATTGAATATGTGGCTGCTTAACTGAAACATTAATTAATGGAGAGCCTGTGTGGTGATGCATCATTCACCCATCATGACTTCTTCTTTTTTCTGCATTCATTTTTTAAAGAAGTAGCCTCCAACATGAGGGTATTTGACGACCATCCAGAAGGAATGAATCCCTCTCCCTGTCATTTGTCCCCCTAGCTCGTAGGTCCTTATTACTGAAGATCTTTGTTCCGAAATTTAATACATATGAACTCACATGCCGCTAGCGCATAAATGTAATTTTGTAGTGTTAGGTTGTACCATGTGGTCATCAGAGAATCACCTACCTGCAACTTCTTGATCATTTCCATCCAGAGTTCGTTCTGGACAGTAGACTGTAGTAGTTGTTTTAGATGTCCTACCAGGATTTCTCATTTTCTTTTCTATTCCTTGTTATGCTGGCGATCAATTTATGGTTAGAACTGCATCTCAGCTAGCCACTGTTTGAGGGGTGGAAATATTCCTAACTCCAAACAGCTGGCTATATTCACATTACTCTTCTGCAGGTTTAAGAATATTAGTTGTTTTCAACGTTTTGTCTCTTTTTCCCTTCCTATCTCTTGAGTTTAGTTCTTTATAGAATTCCTTTCGGTGGCTAGCATTTTCTATGATATTTCTTTAATGTCCTAACCCTGTGACTTTCAAGCCTATTGCTGTGATGAGGCATCTAGATTATGATAACGTATGTTGTCTGGTCTCATCAATATCTTGGCATTCTTTGCATACTCGGAAGCCTTAAAGTAAATTGTGACAAAAAATTTGTCACTTTTCTCGGAAACAATCGTACAGGGTATAATGCTTTATTTTGAGCCCATTCAAGGTGGGTTTGGTTCAGTTTTGCAAATGAGCCTTGGGGAAATATAAATGCTGAAAGCTCAATGCTGGTCCCTCCAGCATTGGGCTTTCAGCAGCATTGGGTTTTCAGCATTCCCAATGCCATAATTTGACAAAAAACTCCTTGGGAAGGCTTGCCAAACACCCCAGCATTTCTCTAAGGGGCTTTGGAGGCTAAAAGCCCCTTGGGAATGCTGAACCAAACCCACCTTCGGAGTAACATGTGGGTGTTTATGGGCATTAGATTTCTGTGTACAATAAGAGATACTGAGGTACTTGTTACTTCGCGTGCAAAAATAGTTCTTATTCTGAACCTTATCTTGTGCCCTAGGGGCACTTGTTAACCAAACCCTTTTCCTTGTGCTCCTCTGCCCGATAATATTTTTATGGATTGTGGTGACCTGCACATAGTCGTTGACTTGATTC
>BCNH02000011.1:14827859-14894021 GCA_001662345.2 Metrosideros polymorpha var. glaberrima | reverse complement strand
TTTAGCTGCTATTTAGGTCTTGAGCCTTTTTTTGATATTGAAATCAATTAGAAAGTAGGTTTTTGCTCAATTGGGAAAAATTTCAACTTTGTTGAAATTTCTACTCAACCTTGTAGCCTATTGTGTGGGTTGCAAGTAGCCCAAGCCCACAAGCTTTTCACGATTCTTTAGAACTGCAAATAGAGGGAACATATTAATTTTTCTAGGATTAAGTGCATTGGAAGTCCTAAAACTTGTCACTTTATCACGAAAGTGCAATCGAGTCCTAAAACTTTCAAAATTTGCAATCAATGGAAGGATTTGATTGAACTTTTTGAAAGTTTAAGGATTCGATTGCACTTTCATGACAAGTTTGAAAAGACTTGATTGGACTTTTTGGAAGTTTTAGGACTCAATTGCACTTTCGTGACAAGTTTTAGCACTTGATTGCACTTTTTGAAAGTTTTAGGGCTCAATTGTACTTTCGTAACAAGTTTTAGGAGTTTTAGCGCACTTATCCCAGTTTTCTGCCTGGTACATCCCAATCCAACCAAACTGTAAGATAGCAGAACCTTATGGTTCAACAAGTCATATTTTGGCGCCTTTTCTAGTGAAAGATATGTCTTACTTGTCAAATAAGAAATTGGTGTATCACGAGTCTATTGAATGGACTTGATCTTGTTTAGATGGCGCTTATTTAATGGTACTCTATTATTGCACCCATCAAATGCTAATTTTTTCAAGTTCAATAGCTGATCAAGTAATAAAAATATAATACTTCTTGGTCCATGCCAATCTTACAAAAAAACACACCTTTTTTGGTTTACTTTGCCAAGTCAAGGTAATAAGAAATCAAGTTACTGGCTCTATTCAATTTTGCTTGAACAAGCTATTAGGCAGCTTTACCTAACGTAACAGTTCTCAAGTATTTTAACTGTCAATATGCGAGATACTTGGTGTATAAAACACGTTTCCATTCCTTGGTGATGCAGCTATGCGCTTGCAGTTGAGTTTCAGCAGCAAGTCGTTGATGCTTGGGAAAACCATGGAGCGAGTGCAGAAGACGAACTCAGAGAGGCCCGGAGTCATCTGGAACAATTGAAGAAAAAGGCCCGTGGCGCACTGTCAGATGAGCTTAGAAGAAAGGCCTTCCCCTTGCCCCAGGTTGATTCTTCTAGGTCTCAAATAAACTGATCTTCTCGATGACCAGGGTCACCTGGTAATTACTGCTACATTCAGATTATCTTCGTCATATAGGGCATGGTTACAGGGCGTCTTGCGTATACACAAAGCACTGTGTCTTCGATAGTTCCTCGGCAGAGTTTGTTTCTTGCACAGCTGCCCATGTAATTAGCTGAGGCATGCAGCTAGGCAAGTGGTGAAGTCTTGTAGTTCTTGCTGGGTCTTGAACTCTACAATTTCAAAGATGAATGAGGAGCGACTCTGTATGCTTAAAAGCAAGATCAGAGTTTCTTGATTTGTTATTCTTTTCTGCCCAACTGCATATTTAATTCATTAATGAGTATGAAAATTTGAGAAATAGAAGTCATGGGCACAACGTTCTTCCTCCGATGTTGTATTCTAGGGGACTCTCTCGTTATGATTAAGGTTAAAGATACAGTGATACTTGGATCTGCTGGTACATATAAGGCTAGTTTGGAAGACTGGAAACTTTCTTCTTGAACGCCTTTATTAATGACATGCTAAACAGGTGCTGCTCTTTCCATGGTTGCCCTTGATTGCTTTTAATCAATTTCCATGTCGTGCTTTCTGCAGGCTAGTCATTTTAGCAGTTGCCCTATTTGTACTAGCTAAAGTATACTTGAGAAGGTATTGACTACGCATAGAAAAGAAAGTGCTTGGAACGTTAAAATTTGCCTTATTTGGTCATTCTACTAGTGCCCTCAGCGCATTCAGATGCTACATTCGTTCTCTGTCCACCATAAATTTTGATTTTTTTTTTGCCCTTCTGTTAATTTACTTATTGGCTCTAACTGGTGAACTCCTTCAGTAAAGTAGTCAACAATAGCTCATGCAACGATCAGGGGAAGAATGCATGACTGTAATAAGTCCCCATTTCCGAGAGTTCATACATTCTTTAGAGGGTAAAATGAGAGGGTTCATGAAACTTCCGACGCATATATTTTTCTGTGAAAGAGTGAAAAGAGGTTAAGTTGTCAAATGGTCCCGGACCGGAATGATACTTTCTCAATGGCATCAATGCAACAGGTCGAAGAAAAGGGAAGTTTGCAATCATTTTCAAAGATGATTATTCTTAATGTTGTCAGTCTATGTTTTACTCATTGCTTGGCTGTTTGACTGTTTAATTTCTACTTTGCCCTACCTTTGGTCTCAAGATTTTAACCGAATGAAAACTCAAAGCAAGCCATTTTTCTCATTCATAATGCATATGCAATAGATTCATAGCTGTAATTTTCAGTTCAATCACTCCCGAAAAAAAACATAAAGGGAAAATCCTTGTCCAGCCCCCAGAAGGCCATTCATCTTCATCAAACCGAGATTCACCCTCGCATTCATTTGACTTGATTGCCCTATCAAAGCATTCACTTAGGTTTCTGTATGTCTACTTTCGACACGATTGCGCGATGCATGCTAACACTGAAGGAAAAGAGTCATCTCCGAAATATGCTACTGCCTCCTTCCTTTGCATTTTCCTCATGACGGCCTTTATTCATAATCGTCGCCTGGATGGCCAAGAAAAGATTTCTATCTTTCGCGGAGTCCAGTGAGAAAGATCTCCTGATGGGTTGGACGATCAACTGGTCTTGATCTCTTACATCGATGTCTTCATGTGCCTTAACCGAACCCCGGTGGCACTTCTTCTTCTTCTTGAAGCCGCCAAGTTCCACTTCCAACTTCCTTTGATTGTGCTGAGATTGCACCGGCATCAATCCATTCGTCTCTTGCCTTTCAGATGATACTACTTCATCACTCCTCAGTTCGATTACCACGTAATCTTCTTCGTCTCCCATGTCGGAATACAATTGTGAACCCTGAGGAGAAGAGCTCGGCGCCATGATGTGATCAGTAGGACACGGAGCCATGCCTGAAATGCTCGTCCTGCAGAGTGGACATCTAGAATTGCTCCGAAGCCACATGTCGATACAATCAGAATGGAAAGCGTGGCTGCAAGTGGGGAGAACTCTGAGCAGATCCTGTTCCTGGAACTCGTTCAAACAAACCGTGCAGCCGCAGAAGCTTCTCCGCCTTGCTTCTATGCTTCGGAATGGAAAAGCCGGGATCTCTGGAATGATTGTACGATCAAGTCCTGCTTGATTCCATGTTGTCGGGGAGAGGGCGATGAAGGAGTCTTCTTCATCTTCTTGTTGTTGATGCCGTAGGAGAGAAAAGCGTCTTATGAGATGGAGTTGGCGCTGGCTGGGGCAGCATTTGATGAGGACGAAGCAGTAGCTGACCAGTAGAAAAGCCGTAATGGCAATGCTCAGAGCTGCAATGGTTAGAATGTGCAGAGAAGAGGCAGAAGTGGGGACTCGTGACTGGTTTTCCTGGGAAGTGATTGAAGGAACAGGTTGAGATTCAAGGTGGAAAGAGAGCTTGATCAATACATCCTCCATTCTCAGAAGAGCCTCAGAATGCGAAGAAACCTGGATTCAGAAAGGGCCTGGCTTCGCAGCACGGTTACTGACCGATCGAGAGAGCGAGAGGGAGGGAGGGCGACACAGAGAACCGATGCAAATTTTTTTTTCTTGTTGACAATGCTTAGCCATGGAGGGTGGAAATTGGGGCCATTGGGAAATAAAGGATGATAATTGTGGATGTGCTTAAGTTACATAATTGTGGACAAGGCATGCAGAGAGCTTGGAGTTTAAGCATTACTGAGTTTCTACCGAAAGTGCGGTACTGGAATGATTATGCGGTTAGCACATAGGGAGACCACTTGTCCCTGGTCATTCATATAAATTGAAATTTTCTACTTTTTATAATGGTTTTTTCATTCCTGTTGTTTAGCTGTGTTTTATAATTCTTTCCCTAGTGCTTGATGAATGCAGAAGACCAATTATTGAGCAAGAAAAGTGATTTACAGAAAGAATTAGCTTCATCATATGTCATCAGTAGCACCCAGCACTGTAGATTCAGGGAAAGAGAGTCTCGCACTCCTAAAAGAACAGGGGAAATTGAAATGGAACAAGAAAAGAAGGCTTTCCACATCAAAATTAACCCAAAACTAATCTGACTTCATTCTTTTCTTGAACTTCCAGTGACTGCGGCCTTGGCGGTTCACTTCACATGACACTGCGGTTCTTGGACCTTCTCCGCGATCCACGAGTTCATCTCTTCTTGCTCTGCGCATCATGAAGCTTCCGCTGGAAACCTATGAGTCGCCAACCACAAGCGTTGCACCGACTGAGCTCAACCAGTAGCAGCTGCCTGTGGATCATGTATCTTGACCATCTTGTAGGAAGTCGATCATCTTCCCCAACTGTTGTGCATTTACTCGACGAAATGGATGGCGAAATTTGTTGAGGATTAATCTTTACCGCATTCGAATTAAATTACTGTTGCCACCATCGCCATTATCAGCATATCCAACCCCGTTCTTGAAGGATTGAAAGTGTGTGTCGATGACGTTGAACTATATATGAATTCGAGGGCTTGCAGGTTTTTAAGAAACCTCATTTTACTCCCTGAAATTTGGCCTCGATTCCATTTTGCCGACCAAATACTAAATAGACAATAAGGTTGGGATAGAACTTGAGGGTAGATGGAAATATTTGCTTAGCTATACATCCCTTTGGGATAGATATAATTGCACTTTGTATCCTGTTTTCGAAAACATAGGACATCTCTTTCCATCTACTTTGTCACTTTCTCTCCAAAATTTGAAAATAAAGCATTATTCTAAGTTTCGAAAATTATTATGACAAAATTATATACAATGCTACATGTCGATTTTCGAATACTGAAAAGGTTTGAAATGTTTCGTATTTAGCAAGTCAAACTTGAACGCTAGAAGTTCACAAGAAATCAAATGTTAAAAGCAGAAGTCATCCTAGATAGAGTTCATCGTCACTACCATGATGTTCTACTATGGTATATCGCTAAATTAAATGCAGTCCATGAAAAATTTTGAAACAAAAATCGCAAATATTAGAGTGCGAACCATGCTTGGAGAGACAAAAAACAATTATTCACCACTTTCACTGTGGCTTCCCTCCAAAATTCGAAAATGAAAATACTAGTAATTTTCAGAGAATTATGAAATAATATATATGATTTCACATGTCAATATTGGTACCTTTTAAGAAGTTTCAACCGTTTTGCATCAAATGAAAGTCAAACTTTAAGGGACATAGTAATTGTAAAAGGTAAAAACTAAAAGTAGAATTCATCATAGGCACAAGTAGAAAGATTACGAGCCTGATAGTCCACCGGGTTTGACTAGAACTAGCCCCGCCACGATTGTTGGTAGACAAATTTAGGAAGGACTTAATTACATAAAAGTAAATGTAGAAAGCACTTATTTTGTTTTCTCACTAATTTTTCAAATACTATCTAGATCTAAAAGTTTATGGAAAAAAATACGGTGAATCTATATGTCAATATTTGCGTGTTGTAAAAGGTTTGATAGTTTCGAATTAAACAAAAAATCAAAGGCTGTAAATTGCAAGATTTAAATTAAATAAAATGTAACATATAAAAGTCAATTTATACATACCATTTTTTACAAGTTACGGTGGTGCTTTTATTAACTGCTGTGCACCATAAAAGTCAATGTACACTTGTACAGTATCGGTTCATAATTCATAGAAACTGGAAGTGTGATTTCCAGGTCGCATGAGTGGGCGCTCCACCAATCTTGTTTTTCATTTATTTTGCAAAAAATAAATGATTTAAAAAAAATTCCTAAAAATATCGCTTGTATTATTTGAAATAATTAGTCAATGAAATTTTTTTCGTTATCAACAATAAATTATGTGTAGACATTTTTATGGACAATGAAAATATTCTTCGTTTATTCATTTTTTGAAAATAATACAAGCGATCATTTTGTTAAAAATATTTTTTAAATTATTTATTTTTGGTAAAACAAATCAAATCTTAATCTTTTGCTTTTTCTTCGACATTGGACTTACTTTACGTTGAGTATCTTATATTTTAGAGAAATGTACAGTGCCTGGGATGCACGAGGTCTTGGTTTTGAGGTTCTAGATGTTGGGCCCAGGGCTAAGGTCCCGAGGTTAAGCTCATGGGGTCGGGTCGGGGTGTCGAGTATGGGGTTGATGTCACGATTTTGAGAGAGGAGTCCAAAGTACGAGTGTTTGGGATGTCGAGTCGAGACATTGAGGGTGCATTTGATAACCTGCTAGAATTTTTAATTCTCAGCCAGAAGCGATTTTGGAGCAGAAATACGTTTGGTAAAGAATGACTTTTGAAACAGTTTTCTATTTCTGAATAAGATTTGTGTTTAGTAAAGAAGTGATTCTCTGGGACCAGAATCAATTTTTGCCAAAAGTGATTCTTTTACCTTTTTATTAAATAAAATATTCAAAAATATTTAAAAAAAACAAGAAAAAAAAGGGGAGCCGAGGGTAAGGGCGGCAGGCCCTTGCTGCTGTCGGCCTATCGTCGGGACCTCGGCGAGGGCCCGGCGAGCCTCGCCTAGCTGTGGGCAAGGGCCTAGCGACCCTCGTCCAGATCTGGGTGAGGGTCGTGCGCAGCCCTTCACCCAGATCTGGGTGAGGGTCGTGCGCAGCCCTTCGCCCAGCGCTGGCGAGGCTTGCCGGCCCCCGGCTGGGTGAGGGTCGCCGAGCCCTTGCCAGCCGCTGGGCAAGGTTCGCCAGGCCCTCGCCTAAGGCCGGCGAGGGTCATCGGCCCTTTCCGACAACGGGGCTGGCAGTGGCAAGGGCCTTTTGCCTAGGCCTCGATTTTTTTTATTATTATAAATATTCTATTTAATAAAAAAAAAAGTGAAAGTAAAAAAATTTGAGGGTAAATGTGTCTTTTTACTTCAAGTGAGGTAAATGTGTCACAAAATCATAAATTTGGGATTTTTGGTGGTTTTTTCCCTTTTTATTTTCACTTCTCATTTTCCTTCTCACGCTCGTAAGTCGCCGACCGTCGATTTTCGAATGCTGTTTGGTAAACTTGTCAAAAGTAGAATGAGAATGAGGGTGCGTTTGGTAAACATAAATTCTAATTCTCTGCAAGAATTAATTCTCGAAAGAATGAATTCTTGCAAGAATAAAAAATTCTAACAAGAATAGTTTTCATGCAGGCCTGAGGATCTGATAGGGGCACTGGGCTGCTGAGGCGCAAGGTTGGCCGTCAAGCTTATGAGCCCAGGAGCCGAGATTCCAGGTCCAACATTCGGATCGCGGGTCCTGAGTATGAGCTTGGAGCCTTTAGTAAGTGGTGTCGAGGTCGTACACCGAAATCAATTTCTATCACTTGTAGAGTTTTCCGTCAACAAAAGTCTGAAAACGACGCCCGACTTATTTCAATGAGCCGATCGAATATCGAAAGATCACGTCATGTCTTCTATTAATTTGTTTCAAAGGTATTTTCAAATGATGCTTCAATTTTGCGAGACGAAGGAGCCTCTTGAAACATATTCGTTGCTACAGAATTATGATGAAAAGTAAAAGATCTGGCTCAGATAGAGCGTCGCGGTCAAGGCCGGTTGCTGTCACAGTTGCATGGACTAATCCCAGCATCCCTTCAAACCGAATTAACAACTCTCTCTCTCTCTCTCGTGCTAGACAAGGAACCGATACAAATAAGAAGAAGAAGAGGAAAGAAACGTGGTGTTGGACCGTCAATCTTCCCCAAAAACGACATCCTCAGCAGCCACGAACTATTTCCCTTTCCAGCAGCTTCCAAGAAAGAGGGGCGAGATTGCGAATTATTAATTTACTAGTGAATAATTGGAGTCAGGTAGCGACAGTTTTGCCGTCTCATCGATCGAAATAGTCTTCGAAGCAAGTATAATAAGACAATCTAGAGATTTTCTTAGCAGCTTCCTAAGCCATGGAAAGTCCAAGCTGCTTACTGAATGCAGTTCCTCTTTCTCGTCTTGTGAATTCCATTGTATTAGTTTGACAAGTAAGTAGAGCCTCTTTTGGATGCTTCACATGGTTTGAAGGGCATTTCAGCTTTATTTGGTCAAGGGGTTTCTTTTGTTATTATTATTTTTTGAATTAGTCAATACTAAGAAAAATTATCATAAAAGTCATAAACATATTGCAATTGTATCCATTTAGTCTTAAACCTTTTAATTTGGCCTATTTAATCCCAAACCTTTTGATAATCTGTTAATATAGTCCATTCAGCTAATTTTGATAGGATATCACTGATGTGGACGCTAATTATCCTACGTGGCATGACCGGCGTTAACATGAATAATTTTTGCAAATTTTTAAAATATTGTTGAATATATATTTTTTTGTTTTCTTTTTTTCCTTCTTCCTCCACCAATTGTTAGGCCTCCTCAATGGACAACGACCAGTCGCACCTTGCCAACCTCGAGGGAGGTTCGCCCTCACAAGGGCAAGGTCACCCGAGGTTGGTGAGGTTGAGCTTTGTCGAGCCTCGCTGGAAGCTAGCGAGGCTGACGAGGTTGGCCCTTGTTGGTCCTCGCCTATGGCTAGTCACCAGCCATCGCGGAGGCCGGCAACCAGCAGAGGAAGAAGGAAAAAAAGGATGAAAAAAGAAAAGAAAAATTCAAAAAAATATATTTAAAAATTGCGAAAATTGTTCATGTCGATGTTGACTGTATCAGTGTCCACGTAGGTGATTTCTGGCCAAAATTGGCCAGATGGAATGCATTGGCAAATTCTCAACATTTTGAATCGTAATGCCTCAAAGTCATGATTCGAATTCTTCTTTTGATTTGGTGGGACTTGGAGTTAATTTTAAGGATAACTTGTAATGCTTAGATGACAATAATTGATTCATAGCACTAACTTTACATTGAAGTTTGTGTAGGACTTTTGCCGAACCATGTTGAATTACTCGATGATCCTCTTGTCACGTTCCGGCTCTATTGGAATTTTGGATTGTGAACAAGATTAAAACATAATATATCATTTAGAAAAAAAGACGGAATGGTCAAATTCCGGATCCGATTGTTCATTCGATTATTCACACTCTTGCGCTAGAGTCTTGACCTTGCACGAAAGAGACTAATCAATTTGGAAAACCCTAGTTTTCATCTTTCTATATTTTGGTGGGTATGAAAACTAGCGGCTACTAATTGTTGCCCTTTTTAATGCTTGAGCTAGGCAAAGGTTCACTTGCAATTCTTAACTTAATGTGCCGAACACGACGTGGTCTTTTTCATCAAAGGAGTACAATTAAGCCTAGCATCGAAAGTTGCTTGTTTGGCAGTTGAAAAATTGCTGAAGTTGTAACTTTAGAGGTGTCGTGTAATAAATTCGAAAATGTAAAAATCAAAATTTTAAAGGATTTAGTTGCGCTCTTCTTGTTGCCGTTTAATTATCTGTACGAACCCAACTTAAAACTTTCAGTGTACTTTTCCCCGTTTAAACATCAAAGAGTTTTGCCCTATTTCTCGCATAAAAGATTGAAGAAATATTACCATAAGTTCAAGTTGTTCGAACCTTAGCAAGTTCTTAAAAGGCTACATCTAGGTCATCATTTGGATCTCGAGATCACCTAGATGTATTGATGTATTGCCGAAGATGAGGTAAGAAAAAGATATTGTATCAATTGAGGGACTTGGACGTGCGAGAACCGACACGTTAAAATAAGGAACACATTCGTGGAGCCCGCCTAATTATAGGACATGCCGCGGAGGGTCTAAATGGTAGCTTACTGCCTCTTTTGTGATGAGGTGCTCTCGTAACCGACAACCGAAGATCCACAGGTGGCCCCTTGATTGCGAGATGCCCTATTTCCCTGATAAAAGATTGAAGAAATATTGCCATAAGTTCAAGCTGTCGAGGACATTGAAGAGTAAGCATTAGCAAGAGCAGAAGAAGCTGGACCATCATGAAAATTGACGTTTAATTTTCCTTTTCCCTTACTTTATTTGGTTACTTTCCGCAATTTAGTAAAAAGCTTGTATTGTGCTTTTTACTTTATACGTTAGCAGCATTTTGAAAATTCTTAGTTAATGCACAAAAATCAAATTCCTCCTCCTTGGCTTGAGGTCTTCTATTTGTAATAACAAATTGGGCATTCGCTAGCATAAGTAATTTTTAATTAATCTTGAATGCACTTGTCTTTCGATTTAACTATGAATACTGCTAAGATTCCTAGAAAATTCAACGGATTTGAATCATATATTTCTCCATGCAGTCAAAATGATCCCCGTACTTCTTTGACTGCCTTTCTTGTGCAGTTGTTATCATCTGCCGAAAAAATTTGGCATTTCGAAAAGCACGGCAAAACTCCAATCACATCTAGTTTGGAAGAGAAATTACCGCATATATATCACGTGGGAGAAAACCATCTTGGTGTATCTTATTGTAGGTCCACATGATCCACGGTCGAGATGTGTTTGGTACATTTAATTTGTAGACCATACAATATCTTTTTCAATCTAGAATTGATGATACTTGTAAAGGAGAATTTAGAAACATATTTTCAAGAAGTTGTTGCGATAAAATTTCGCTACGAATTTCTTAGGATGTGGGTAATATTGGGCGATGCAAAGAGAAGCTAGCCCATTTGGAATTTGTGAGCCTGAACCGTTGTCCGAGAGAGACGAACAAGCTTGCGATTGGGTTGCCAAGGCCCAGCGAAAACACGAATTTCCCCTCAATTGGCTATCTTGTCCTTCGAAACTTATGTTGGACATTTTATGTTTTGATGTTAACAAACTTTCGTTCAGTAAATGAAATTTTAGTATTTTCGGTTTTAAAAAAATCTAGGAGTGAGTAAACTATCCCAAAATAGAAAGCTTGATTCAAGGAGAGGTGCCACTCAAAACATATATATAGGGTAAACGCCATTAAAGTCACTAAAGTATTTAGAAAAAGGGTAAGTTTATTAAGACTAGTCTTGAAAATTGATTTATTGAGTGATGTACCATAATGCTATTGGTTGTCGAACATGGCCCATTCATTTGAAGTAAGCATGGCCACGGTGGTTCGTTTACAAGGTCGGAATAGGGAATTGAACTGGTACATCCTCGAACCGGTTCGAAATAAAATGGCCAGTTCCATTTTGGTTTCTGGTTAGAGCTTAGAATTGTCCCCACCTCGTTTTTTTTTTTGTCATATTGTCCTTTTCGCAATTCCCTAGGTGTGGGATGGGAGTGGGTAGTTTAAGGGCATGAATGATAAAATTTATATTTCAAAAATCAATTTATGAGCAGAGAAACGCATTTAATAACAATATAAACTTTCTATTCCCGAAATAAAAATTCATTTGATAATAGTTTAAAATTTCTATTTCCCTGATTGCGGTGGTGGGGTCACCAGCGACAATGGTGGACAGCTGTCGATGGCAGTGGGTAGCGACGGCGAGCAGGGGTTGGTGGCGGTCGATGGGGTGACGAGAGAGAGAGAGAGAGAGAGAGAGAGAGAGAGAGAGAGAGAGAGAGAGTTATGAAGAGAGAGAGAGAGAGGAGAGAGAGAATATATGATTTTTGTTTCAAATTTATTTCTAAAAAAAAAGTTCTAGAAATAGAAAAATGAAATTACATTGCCAAACAAATTTCTATTTCAAACTTATTTTTGGAAACAGAATTTCTATTTCACCCAAGTGTGATCCTTTTCTTATTTTGAGTTCTACACTATAGTTGTTATCTAGGAAAATGATCAGAAAAAATCTAAATCTATGTAATTGTGCTAATTCAATGATAAACCATTTTTTTTTTCTAATTAAGTCATAAACCTTTTGCATTTGTGCCAATTTAGTCTATTCGGCCTATTTTGACTGGAAATTGCTAATATAGACATCGGCCGTTCTACGTGGCACGACTAGCACTAACGTGGATATTTTTAAATAATATTTTAATAATCTTTGTAATTTTTTTTGTTTTTTTCTATTTTATTTTCTTTCTCTTTACTTTTTTTGGGAGGGNNGGGGGGGGGGGGGGGGGGGGGCGGTTGTTTGAGAGTTGCCAGCACTAGGAGAGGGAGTCATGGCCCTCATCGACAAGGGGGTTACGGCCTTAGCTCAAGCCCTCACTGGCCATAGCAAGGGCGTCAAGGCCCTCACCAAATCTAGGCGCGGGCTACGATGCTCTCGTTGTGGCGACGACCTTGGTCGCCCTTAGCTCCCCCCCCCCAAAGAAGTAAACAAAAGGAAAAGAAAATAGAAAAAATTCAAAATTTAAAAAAATTGAAATTTTATTTAAAAATGTCCATGTCAATATCAGCCGTGTCACGTAGGATGGACAACGTACATGTCTTTGCTTTTCTGCCAAAATTGATTGCATGTGTTGAATTGGCACATATACAAAAAGTTTAGAATTCAGTTGGCAAAAAAAATTTATGATTGAATTGGTATGGTTATAATAGGTTTACAACTTTTTTGGTAATTTTCTGATTGTTACCTTGTTATTACAAAAGAAAATAAAAAAAAATTGCTGAGCAATTTAATTTGGGAACTGGCCTAGTTAGTTTGGTTCTTGGATAAAACCTGCGCATTGAGGCTCCAACCGAAAATTGAACCGAGTCTAGTTAGTTTCCAGCTTTTAACCTACGGTTAATATAACAAAAAACTCCAAATAGGTATATTTGTGATAAATTTATCCCAAATTAATTTTTTGATCACAAAAAACTCCAAACATGTACACCTGTGATAAATTTTACTTCGTTAGTTTTCGTTAAATTTTACCATCAAATTGACACGCGACAGTTGACGGGTATACCAGTTTGGTGTATTTCGTGGTATTAACCCAATTTAATGGAAACTAATAAAGAATACATTTGTCATAGGTGTACCGATTTGGGGTTTTTTATAGTTAAAAAATTAGTTTGTGGTAAATTTATCATAGATGTATCAGTTTAATGTTTTTTATGATAAAAAAAATTAGTTTTGGATTAATTCGTATAAGTCTATCAATTTAAGGTTTTTCGTGATATTATCCCTCTACTCTATAAAACTACCCATTCTATTAGGAATTTACTTTGAACACATGCTAAGCTGATCTCGGTCAATTCCGCGTTTGGATGTTGTCATGGGCGAGTTCTCAGTGGCAATGGCAATGAGGAAACACTCGTTTGGGGGGATGGGCAAATGTTCGCGTGACGGTGGTTGTCGTGGGTGGGGTCGACAATACCATGACTAGTTTGGCTGGAAGAGGAGAGAGACAAATGCTACGTTTGTTTCACGAAAAATGAATCATTTAAAAAATATTTTCTTAAAAATGATCGCTTATATTACTTGAAATAATTAACTAATTAAAAGAATTTTCATTATCGACAACAATTTATGTTTAAACATTTTTGTGAACGATAAAAAAGTTTTTTCTTCATACATTTTTCTAAGCGATATAAGAAATCAATTTTTGGAAAAAGTTTTCCAATTCATTCATTTTCTGCGAAACAAATGGAGACAAAGTGTGTGTGTTTTTTTGGAATGCTTTTCACCAAATAATAATGATCCATAAGACAAAATTTTAATACATGACCCCCTAACTTTTGAGAAAAGTACCAAAAAAGTCATAAACCTATTGCATTGAAGCAATTTAGTCCTAAACCTTTCGGGAAAATTACCAGAAAAGTTCTAAACATATTGTAAATGTGACGATTCAATCTTAAACTTTTTTTTTTTGGTGAATTGAGTCCTAAACATTTTTCATATGTGCCAATTCAATCTATCTAATCAATTTTGGCCAACCGGCGCTAACATGAATAATTTTTAGAGTTAATATCAAGAAAAATCTCAAAATTGTACATCTATGATAAATTTACCCCAAACTATTCTTTTGATCATGAAAAATCTCAAACTGGTACATCTGTGATAAATTTACCACAAACCGGTACACATGTGATAAATTTACCCTCCGTCAGTTTTCGTCAAATTTTATTGTTAAATTGTTGAGTTTGATGACATGCGATAGTTGATGGGGTGTACCAGTTTGGGGTTTTATCCTTCATTTGTCTCAAGTGTGCCAGTTTGAAATTTTTCGTGGTATTAACATAATTTAACGGAAACTAACTGAGGGTAAATTTATCGCAGATGTACCATTTGAGGTAGATTTGTCATAAATATACCAATTTGGGGTTTTTCATGGTCAAAAAAATAATTTGAGGTAAATTTGTCACAGGCATACCAATTTAGAGTTTTTCGTGATATTAGCCCTAATTTTTAATAATGTTTTAGTATTTTTTTGAAATTTAATTAATTTATTTAAATTTTTTCTTTTCTTTTCTTTTCTTTTCTTTTCTTTTCTTTTCTTTATTTACAACACTGGCCGGCAACGTCGTCGGCCAGATTTTTTAGAAAAAAACAAAGAAAAGAAAAGAAATAAAAGGAAAAAGGAAATAAAAAAAATTAAACTTCAAAAAATTAATAAAAATTGTCCACGTCGACGCTGACCGGTTAAAATTGAAAGAATGGATTGAATTGGCATAAATGCAAAATATTTATGACTCAATTAGAAAAAAATGTTTATGACTGAATTGGCACATTCGTAATAGTTTTGGGACTTTTTTGGTAATTTTTCCTAAATCTTTCAATTTGACCAATTTAATCATAAATATTTTGCATTTGTGCCAATTGAGTCTCTCCAGCCAATTTTGGCAGGAAATAACTGACGTAGACGTTGGCTGTCCTACGTGACACGACCAACACCGATGTCGACATTATTAAATAATATTTTTTTATGATTTTTATGATTTTTTCTTTTTGGGGGGGGGGGGGTGTGGGGTTGACGGTCGACGTCCACTTCTGCGATTTCCGACAAAAATTGGTTGGATGGACTCAATTGGCACAAATACAAAATTTTTAAGACTATGGTTCAATCGAAAGGTTTACAAGTTAATTGGCACTGATACGATATTTTGACTTTTTTGGTAGGCACCACTACAATAGATTTAGGACTTTTTTTGGTACTTTCCTCCCTAACTTTTTTATGCCACACTCTTAAAAATCTATTCAATATGTTAACCCGCGAATACAGACTAATGTTAACGTGGGACTCATAATGGATATGATTATTTATTATCGACTTTGTACATTGCAAGAAAACATGTTAATAACAACGTCTAGAACTCCTTACTATAATCTATAATATAAATCAAACATATGCATACATTAGTATGGTCATAAAAGATAAACCACATTTCATCATTGATAGTATAAACTACTAGCAAGTGTTATTAAAGTACCTATAAGCAACTTCACCGTCTCAGCTTTCCCACAGTTGTCTATCATTTCTCAATTCTTTCGCCGGTAGTTTTTCCCTGGTATTTTCTGAAACTTTACCACCATTTAATTCCAATAAAACTCTGATTTAAAAAAAAAAACCTATGATTTTCCCCCTCGTTTTTTGAGGGGGGTCTATACATCTCCAAGTGTGCCATTCAATACTCTCAGCCGCCTATCACCTAAAGCTACTTTTAATTAACCACGTATCTACATTGCTAGGCATATATATCCAAATATAATACAAAATTAATCATATCACTAATGAACAAAACCCTAGAAAGCAATGTAATCCTACCTAAATGGATAGACAAGTGGCAATATAGCCACAAGAAAACCAAGAAAGGTCAATGGTCAAGTTGGCCTTTTCTTGGGTTTTAAGGAGTCTCATGCGATGGACCAAGTGGCGCAACACGTCAAAATCTTTCTTGATGGCAAGAACGGTTTGTCCTATCGTTATTCCTTTTGATACTTTATACTATTATTAATTCCCACCAAAGGGAAAAAACTATATTATTTTATTTATCACTTTCAATTACGTCCCCCGAACGTAGGTAGATGCATGAACTTGAGCCCTTGCATTTGCGCACGAGGGCCAAATTGATAGTTTATCATTACGATTTTATCCGAGCGATTGCTTACAATGAATCGAGATCGTGTTTTGGAATTAGATAAGATTGGCATATTGCTGGGCACGAGCACAACATTCCTTCCTTTCTCTCGAAGGTAGAAAGGCTTGCCTAATTCGAGCCATTTTCATTAGTAGCTAGACACGTATCTATCCTGTGCTAAAGTTACTTTGAAATCTCATTGTACAATTGAAAAAGTTTGCAAGCCGGATTAGAAATAACACGTGAAGTTTGATGAACGGGGGCGGACACATGCGAAATAAACTGAGGCAGAACCTGACTTTAATATCATGTTCCACAATCCAACCAAAAAGTTTAAGATTATAGGCGGAGGAAAATCGCGTGTATATTAAGAGAACATAAATCTCGCGGTCAAGCGCGTGGGATATTTCAATGATCTGATCAAGTAATCACATTTGCGATCTCTTTAGGGCTACAAGAAGTTCATACCATGATAATCGCCTTTCATGCCTACGGTGAGAATAGTGAGATGCATCTAAAATATCCCATGCAAACCCAATAGAACGATCGATGATGGGAGATTAGAGACATAAGCAACACTCCTCTTTAAAGTTGAGTGACATGGGATTATAGCACATATCTTACGCCAAACAACCTACTATATGAGAAAAAATTCCTAGCTATATGATCCGCTTTATTAATTTTTTTTTTTGGGGGAAAAAACAGTCAAAAACCACAAATTATACTCATTATGACACATTTACCCTAAAAAAATTTTGTGACACCAAAACTCTTATATTTGTACTTGTGTGACACATAATATCATCAATGAGCATCGTTAAAAATCTGCCTACATGAACAACAGAAGGCAAACGATATTGACATAATGCACATGTAGCTTATATGAAATTAAATTGACGTCGTTTTGGCTAGAATATCATCTGACGAAGCCTTGACTGAGGATAAATGTGTCATATGGATACAAATTGGGATTTTTTATGTCACGAGAAAAAGTTTAGGGTAAATGTGTCATAGTGTACATAATTTGGGATTTTAGATGTCACAAAATTCTCAAGTAAAAAGGATGGCTACAAGGGCAACCCTTGATCCATTAAAAAGGCACAAACATCTCGACAGCTAGTATCTCAGAACTCCAAATGTCTCAGTTCCGCTATGCTAAACGTCATGAATCAAATGTACGGAGGCGCGACTTATATAGAAGATAAGGCGCGTTTAAATGCGTGCAGCAATTTCACTCCTTTGTCCGAATCTTTCGCGAGTCCAGCAAGTTATGACTCAATGCCATTTCTTTCTATCCACATAGATTCATGCCCCATCCCCCAAAACACGTTCGCATCACCACCCGTTCGACAAGGACACCCAACCTCGTCACCATTCTCACCGAGGAATCGATCGCTGGTTACCTACGCTCCGTCTATGGCCGAAATAAATAAATAAACGATGAATGTAGCCGAGACGGTGCACGGCCGAAACGACGTAATTTTACCGGTTTATGCTCTTCGGGAAAACGGGTCGTCTAACGTTACGATTAGGTAGCAGTCCTGCCTTTTCCCCTTTTATTTGGGATCGATTTTATGTAGAATTCAAAAAAAAAAAATAATTGACGAATTTAATCCCATCCAAAAGGTGGTCACTGCTTTGAAAGACTTTCAAAATTGCTTGTAAAAGAGAGGGTCTGTACCTGGACCATTCTCATAGTCAAATAAAATAAAATAAATAAACGTGGCTATAAAGCTTGGATAAGGATAGTTAACATAAAATGCCCCTAATGCCTCTTTACCAAGTCCTTGTCAAGAAACACGAAACCAGAGAAAACATGGTCCATAACCACACAACCATCCTTTTCATCGTTCAACGATGGAAACTGATCAGATCGGGTCGATGCCCTCTCGCTTCGGATTCCGGTTGAGCTTAGAACTCCCGAAACTACTTTCACATGAGCCTAACCTTTTTGCTTCTCTATTCCCACGATTCCTTCTTCTTCTTTTTCTTTTTTTCATCCTTTTTATGTGCTCTTCTTTAGTTTTCGCAATACCCGCATTTTGCATTCTTAGTAACTGGTATGATTCTCAAATATAAGGCGATAAGAAAGTTAAGGGTTTCGTCGCATCTGTCGACGCGTTGTCGGAGGAGATGGATCGAAGCATTTGTTGCGCTGGCTACGAGGGTTTTGTTTGGGACAGAGGATCCACGCCGTTACAAGATAGTTTCGAGGAAAGACGCCGGATTCCATTGTATAGAAACTCCATCTAGCAACTCAAGCTAACAGGGAAAATTGTCCAAAAAGTCATAAACCTATTGTATTTTTGTCAATTTATTCTTAAATTTTTAATTGTACCAATTGGGCCATAAACATTTTGCCAATTGAGTTTATCTAGTAAATTTTGATCGAAAATCATTGACGTGGACACTGGCTGTCCTACGTGGCATAGCCGGCGCTGACGTAGACAAAAATTTTAATATTTGTGATTAGAAATTGCTGACGTGAACCTGATCGGTTCTCATGAAAACCGCTAAGATCGGTGGAATAGTGTCCGTGCACTTCAAGTGAGCTCACTTTTTCACTATAGTTCTCGATTTCCCATTTCCTCAAGGAAATAGAAGAGTCAATACCAACTTTTCAAACGCTGGCCCAAAAAACCAAAAAAGAAAGGAACAAGTTTCCCAAGGAAGGTTCTTGGCAGGAACCTTTTGCTAACTTACTATATTAAGTAGAATTATAATATTCCAATTGGTGATCTTACATTCTTGACCAGCTCCTCCTATAAACATAGCTTTCAAAAAGAAAAATGGATCGCTAATTATAAGGGCCTCTCACCATCACTCTCTCTCCACTGCAAAAAATGAAAAATAAAAACCTAATTTTTTTTACTGTGGGAGATTTCTGGATTTTCTATAACATCCGACTAATATCTCCGATTACGAAAGTCCTCTAATCTCATGATTATTGGATAGTTAATTAGGTTTAGGTATAAAGCCTCAGCCACCCCAAGAGAGTGGCCTTCACTGAAACTTGAATAGGTGATCGCGTTTTCTGCAAATTAGTTCAAATTATGTAAAATCACGGAATTAAATAATGAATAATGTTAGCTAGTTGGGAGATCCTTATCCTGACCAACCATCACGGATCAAATATTTGATGGCCGTTGTCTGAAATTTCAAGTGTTAAATAGTACATATTCAGCTTGATGCTTTTGACCGCTCTTTCCCAAAAGGGGAACAAAATTAGATTACGCAATGAATAATAACAAAAAAAAATTTGAGCATATGGTGGTCAAACGAGGGGCATCTTGGTCCGCCACTGAATGTCATATCATACCCAAAAAAATAATAATGGAGAACCAGAATTAGAGGAGAAAACTAGTATGCACGGTAAAAGTTTTAATTCATGCGCTAAGAGACTGTGTAAAGTAAAATTTTAGGAAATAAAAAAAAGAATATTCCTCTCTTGCATTACACCTCAAATGGACACTGCTCCATGTTCATATTTCAACACATACTCAAGATCTTTAGCCACGAGCATCGTTACACATGAGTAGGGTAGCAGCAAACCGCCTCGCCCCCCATTGTTCATCGAAATCACGTGAAGAAGGCTTCCGGATGCTCTAGTGACAGGATGCGAGCAAAACATGGAGACGTGAGTCGAATTGGATGAAATCTTAAACGTCAAAGGAGATGGTAAAGGAAGATGTGCATCATTTAGAGTTCACGAAGAATCAATTACAAGATCGAGCGCAACGATGAAATATCAAGGTTGATACTACTAAATTCACAGCAGTAACTTCTATTTACCTATTCCCCTCAACTTGCATCATCTCTCTTGGATCCAATTGCCCTCAGTAAGGCTCAAGCCATGGATATTGGCTGTCCCACCGTGTTGGAACAGAGCAATCCGAGGGTGTCGTCTGGACAGGACAACCACTGACATGTTAGAAACTCACACGAAAGAAGAAAAAGGATACCCAAGAAAAGAAAAGAAAATGAAAAGGAGAGATTAATGAGGTCATCAAGAGCTGAGGTCATTTCTAGATGAATAATAATTAAATATTTGTCAATTTTCTATTATTATTATTTTTCTTGGGTCCAACCCCGCCGCCGTGCGTCATTTGACTCACGTGCTCAATGTGTCCACTTCCTTTTTATTGCTACAACACCAAGACATCCTCCTTGCCCAATAAACCTCCCCTTTCAATCCTCTGTTTTCATCATTTTTTTAATCTTTTCTTTGTCTTGATCTCTTATCCTCTTATCGAGTTACCAATCTCTCTCACCCCTAATCCCCCTTTCCTTTTGCATAAATACATCCCCACCTAAATCATTACCCCATTTCCAATTTTCCCTCAAGCATTGAATACCGCACAGCTCTCAAGACCTCAACTGATACAGAGCAAAAACAGAGCACCAATCTCCAGAATGCAATCTTGCTTCTTCCAATACCAACCCCAAGAATTCTCGCCCGAGAATTCCTTGAATTGTGGAACGTTCAATCACGATATGCTCCCCTTCAACTTCAACGACTCGGAAGAGATGCTCCTCCTCGACCTCCTCGCCTCGGGGGGAAAGGAGTCCTCAGACTCTCTCTCCTCCAATGGCTCCAAATTCAAAGAAGAAGAAGTCACCTCCAGCACTTGCAGCACGGACAATTCGCAGCAGCCGCGACAAGAGGCCAATGCGAAGCATCAGGAGAAGGAGAAGTCGTTCCGAGGAGTGAGGAAGCGCCCGTGGGGGAAGTACGCCGCGGAGATAAGGGACTCAACAAGGCACGGGATTAGGGTCTGGCTCGGGACGTTCGACAGCCCCGAGGCAGCGGCGATGGCATACGACCAGGCGGCCTTCTCGATGAGGGGGTCGATGGCGGTGCTGAACTTCCCCGTGGAGAGAGTGAGGGAGTCCCTGAGGGAGATGAAGTACTCCTGCGAGGAAGGGTGCTCGCCGGTAGTAGCGCTCAAGCGGAGGCACTGCCTGAGGAGAAAGTCAACATCGTCGGCTGCAGCGGCGAGGAAAAGGAGAGAGAAGGAGGCGGCTGCGGCGTCGGAGCCGAACCTGGTGGTGTTGGAGGATTTAGGGGCAGAATACTTGGAGGAGTTGCTTAGCACGTACGAGAACAATGGCACTGCTGCTAGTGCTAGCAGTCCCTGGTGAATTGTTAAAAGCAGAGGAGTTTCAGCTTCAGCTCAGGGGATTCTTTGTTTTATTTTCTCGTTCTTTAATTTCTTCTTTCCTCTCTCTTCTCTGTTTTTATTTTTCTGTATTTTCTTTTTCTTCGGTTTATTTGGGTGGGATTTTGCTAGAATATTGGGAGCAATGATAAAAAAAAAATTTCTAAAAGAAAAAATCAATTTGTCGAGTCCAGTGGGGGTTATCACGCAGAAGTCAGGTGTAATTTAGACTTCTTTTTTCTGATTTTACTTCGTGAAGCCAAAACCGGCGGATTGTAAAAGTTTCAGAAATTCACCTTTTTATTATTAGATGCAGTATATATTTTTCCCCATGCAAAAGGTGGTGTTTTTCAAGTACTCGATCAATTCTCACTGAAATTTGATACTTCTAACGCCCTACTTATGTTTAAAACTTTTGAAATCGATCGCGAGCAAATGCATATGGAATTCATATATCGATCGAGAAATAAAAATAGGGTCATTTCGCTTTCACGTTTGATGTGATATTACAAAACGTGGTAGATGATCGTGTCATGCTTAACCTTAATATTCTCGAAGGTCGGTATATTCTACCATTGATCCTCCACGATTTTATAAAGTTGCTTTATGTGACGTTTAAAAAAGCTCCTTTAGGCAAGTTGACTTGGAGATTATTGGTCACTACTCATGATACGATACCGAAAGAGAGATTTATTTACCTCATCATGTCACCCCACCCCATTTGATTTCTCCTGTGTCCTTGTCTTGCTAGTTGGCTACTTTATTGCTATTCTATACCTTGTTTCTTATAATAACATGTGCTAGTTCTCATGACGATGAGTAGATCTAGTCGGACCATACGATGGTCCGTTGTCGATTGTCGTTGCCGATGCGGTTCCCGATTCATCGGACTTATGTAGAAGTTTTCTTAATTTGTGATTCGGATGCTAACTGCTGATGAATTTCTGAAGAAGTTAAAGAAAGGAAGAAGTCGAAAGGCCGGTTTGAGAATAAAAGTCATTGGATTATTCGATTAGTGGGCCGCAACTTAAGGCGCATCACACCAATTCGGAAAAGCTCGGTTATATTTCAATATGGTACTCATTTGAGGTCATTTTAGGCCTCTAAACTCAAGTTTTCCGATGTTTGGGGCTTATGCTTTGGCCCATTTTTTGTTTACTTAATCAATTCCAACTTTGCAAATAGGCATGCGGCCTTGCTGATAAAGGGATTTGGGGATGGGGTGGGGACGCTAATATCATAAGTGCGGAATTCGACTCCCGCACTCCATAAGAGTCAGAGCAAAAGTCAGAAAGAGGAGAGTTAGAAATAGGACCGACCAAAAAAGAAAAAATAAATTCCGACTTTTGTTTTTGATTTAGGGTTAATTATGTTGGTTTATGGTTTTCTAGGGTTGGACCCTATTCATTTAGGATCTTATTAACAAACACCTAAATAAACAAAGATTGGAAGTTCCAATTCATTGTTAATGTCGTGTGATGTGTAAACAGTGTCCTGATAATCCAAAAACTTCCGGATTAAGTATATTTGGGCACTTGTTAACAAGATCGGTTTAATTATCATGCATAGATCCTTAGATATTCGCTGCATCGTTTTGAGAATTCGTAGAAAAGAAAAAGCAAAGAGTTTATCTTTGTACTTTGTGCTTTATACGTATTTTGGGATACATTATCCTCAATTCTGTCGTTCCCTTTGAGCTTCACGGCAGTCTCTTCATGACCAACCTTGTCCTCCGAAAACCATCGCTCTCAACAAGTTTAATTAGCGCTTTTCGCTTTGCTCGTCTTTGAACTTTGCACTTCATTTGGATATGGCTCCGTTTGCTTTGCCAAAAATGAATAATTTAGAAAATATATTCCTAAAAAAATGATTTAATTATTTGGCTTACAAAAATGAATGAATGACAAAAGAATTCATTGTCCACAAAAATATAATGAAAATATTTTTCATTGAATTTCAAGCAATTTCTTAAAAAAAAAAAAATTCAAATCATTCATTTTTCACGACATAAATAGAGCCTAAGTGGCACTTTCGTTCTCTCTCTCCATGAATTCATATAGTGAAATTTAGGGATAAAGGTTTACTTGGGAAATTTGGGGCTTTTGGGCGAATTAAGGCAACTATGGGTGGCAGTGCAATTTCACGCGTTTCGAGGTAGAAACGTGACTTGCACATGTTCATTGTCCGGCCAACATTTTGGCTGCGGCCGATTGATAGGGGGTCACCTGAAAACAATTCAGCCAATTTCGGGGTTATTTCGAAAAAACCTCTATCTAATCTAAGGAGAACTTTGAGTAATCCAACCAATTTCAAGGAGGATTTTGCCAAAGAAGATGTTGTTAAAGCTCAGTGGTTTTTAGATGGGATAATGACACAAATGGTTTTTAAATTTTGGTCCAATATGCAATGTGATCCCTAAACTTTCAATTTGACTTAAATGATCCATGAATTTTAGCTTAATGTTCAATATAGTTTATGAACTTTCAATTTAACACAAATAGTCCATGAACTTTTGGTACATGTTCAAGCTAGTCTTTAGACTATATATAAAAATGTTAAATGTTGTTCCTGAACTTAAATTAATTGAATGATCATATTGAACATTTTTATATAGTTAAGGGACTAGTTTGAACATGTACAAAAGTCAGGAACTATTTGTGTCAAATTAAAAATTCAGGGACCACATAAACATTGAGTTAAAGTTTATGGAATATTTATGTTATTTTCCCTTTTCAGATTAGTGATGTTTACATGTCCTTACCGGGTAAGATGAATTGGATGACGGGCAGCCATTTAAAGCAAAAGAAGAAATCGTTCCCGAATCATGTTTTCCGAATATTGCTCGGCCGTAGCCCTAGCCCATTTCTATTGGGGGGCCAGGTCAGATTCAGAAGGATACTGTGCTATGTGTACAACTCTGCCAGCCCAAAATCAATCCTATAAATTCGAAAATCCCTAGAAATATGATGTCAAATCAACATTTTAAGGCGTAGCCTAAACTGATGATTGATGTCAATCAAATTAGTGTGGATTAAGTTTTTATTGTCAATTAGTTGTAACGTGTATATATACTTGTGCAGCTTTCATGTAGGAAGCACGATGAAACAATTTGAGTGCAACCCTCTAGAGTTGGTGCGATTAATTAGGGTTTTGGAGTATTTTCAATTTAGGAGCTGAAGGATTGTACAGGTCAAAAGCCTAGACTTAATTATATTATAAGGCTTGGAAGGTGTTTCCATAGGTTTCCAGATAATCGGGCCTCCTCGTCTGTATCCCTATATATAAAAGGAAAAATGATGAAACAATTTGAGTGTAAAAAAGTTTTGGGGGTATATTCTTTCCAGAGTAGTCATCGTAAATCACAAGAACTAAATGCAATAAACATTAAATATATGTATAGGTCTATCTTCCAAAACGTTTACTTGAAAAGGCAAGTCGAAGCCACGCCACTCGTATTTTTAATAGTTTGAGCTATGGATTGGACCATTAATATGTCGAAATAGAAAATAATAAAACTAAGGGCATTCCTAGTGTTAAATTTTCCTATGCCATGTCCTTTTTATTTTTTTGTAAGTTAGGGCTATTTGGCAACGATTTTGATCCAAAAAATCAATTCTGTTCAGAATTAATTTTCTTTGATTCTATTCGCTGAAGTTTTAAAGAATCAGAATGCGTTTGGTAACCATATAAAATTTTTATTCCTAAAACAGAAATGCATTTGATAATTGCAAAAACTTTATGTTTCCAAGAACAATTTCTCTACCCAGGTGATCTCCAACTTCCCTGACGGCCTCCACTCCTTCTTCTCCGACTCCTACTCCCTCCTCATTGTCGTCATGTCCCTATCCATGACTCCAAACCCTCGTCCATCACAGCTAATCTCCGCCATTGACATCCGCTACCATGGCGACCTCACCTTTAGCAAAGCTGTGGAGATCGACGCAGACCCCAAGTGGTTCCAGTGCCCCATGTTCCAAATCAACGTCCTAGACCTAAAGGACATTGTCCGGACGGCGATACGTTTCCCAGACACCAAAGAGGCACGACGCGAGCTCAAGGACAGGCTCCGATTGAGCTAGGTTCTGATCGACCTAGTGAGTCAGTGGGCGATGGACCTGTCGAGCCAGGTGTTGGTGTTGGTGTTGGTGCAATGGCACTGGCTAACGAGAGAGCTACACATGAGGTTCACAATGGTAGTGGAGGTCAGGGAGAAGGGGTTGGCGATGGAGGCGGTGTAGTGTGGGATGGTGGTGACGTACGACGGCTGGGCAGAGGAGGAGGAAGAAGGAGGTGAGCCTGCAGGTGGAGGATGGGGATAGGATGTATCTGAGCAGGAGGGACAGTTTGGGGATATTGTTTTTAAAAAGTGATTCTGGAACAAAGAATCAACTTTTTTTTTATTCTTATTTCTGCTCCAAATCTATTCAAGGGAACAAAATTAGAGAAATAGAATCAGTTACATTACTAAACAGGTTTCTCATCTTTTTCTATTTCAAAGAACGGAATCAAAAAATCAGAATTGTTACCAAACATGCTCTTAGAATATCTGTTAAAGCCCAATGTCATGAACTAGCTATATTTTTATGAAACTATTATGTAATGATATGAACTACACATTTGTTTCACAAAATCGAAATGTAGTCGAATTAGATGTATTTAGTATATTCATGTTGTATACCAATCTTAATATACCCGATATTATGCAAATCTATTTTTTTTTGGTCGAATATGCAAATCTATTAGCTCGTTGATCTTTTTGGATATCATAACAATTTGCATCCTCACTTTTCAAAACTTGCAATAAGCACCTCTAGACAAAACTCCAAAGCTTAAAAAATAGAAAAATTATATAAAAAAAGTCTTAAACCTATTACACGTTTGCCAATTTAGTTATAATCTTTCAATTTGATCAATTTAGTCTTAAATCTTTTGACAATTAGCCAATGTAGTCCATTCGGCCAATTTTGGCCAGGAATTGATGACGCGGACGCCGACCGTCATACGTGGTACGGTTAACACTGACTTGAAATTTTTAATTTCTTTTCTTTTATGTTCTTTTTTATTGTTAAGGGTGGCCTGAGCCGCCGGCCACAGCTGAACGAGGGTCGCGAGCCGTTGCGACCAGAGCGAGGTTCGTGGCCCTCCCATAGTGACTGGCAAGAGTTGCTGGGCCTTGGCCGGTCTAAGCAAGGGTTGCTAGGCTTCGGCCGATGGCCCAAGCCACCCTTAATAATAAAAATGATAAAATTTAAATTTTCAAAAAAAATTAACGTTAGCGTCGATTATACCACGTAAGACTGCCGTCATTCACGTTATCAATTTCAAATCAAAATTGGCTAGATGAACTACATTGGCATATTGTCAAAAAATTTATGATTAAATTAACCAAATTGAAAGGTATATGACTAAATTGACATAAGTGAAATAAGTTTAAGACTTTTTGATAATTTTCCCTTAAAAAAACTCATTTGCCCCGTTTTAATTAGTAAAAAAAAGAACTGCCCACCACCAACTAACCAACCCAAGGCCCACAATACCCAAACCCAAAACCGACCACTACGTTCACGGCCGGCCCACCACCGATCGTCACGCTGCCCGCCGCCGCCACGTTGACTAGTACCACGCCAACACCACCATTCTCCCACTCTCCCGAGCCTCAAAGCTAGTGGCCATTGCGAGCTACAAGGCCGTGACACCCAGCTCCGCCCCAAGATCGAGATCAGGCCGACTTTGAAATGGGCTGTTATGGAGGTTAGAATCGTCATCGATCGACCTCCCATCTGAGTCAGAAGATGGTCGCAACGGCTTTGGAACAAGGGGGCTGGGAAGGTGGGGAAGAGATCACAGATTTTGAAGGTTTTTGTTTGGGAGAAGGGGTGAAGAGTATTACAAAGATAATTTTGGATAAATTGTGGAGTCAGTAAATAAGGGGACAAGCATTATGAGTAGAGATGCAAGTTGAAGCCAGTAACAATACGGGATATAAAAGGAAGGGTGGTAACTGAAATTTTCTCGAAAACTTGATCACTTGAAGGCCAGACACGTTTATAAAGTAGTAATTTTCAATGGCCGCAACTCACGCACGAACTCCCAAAGGGGTAAAAGAAGGATGGTGGGAACTCTTGTTTGTTCAGTTCATTCTCCTTTTCAATTAAGCAACCGCACAATCAAAGCTTGGAGTGGCATTCCAATGCCTCATAGAAACGAAGGATGGTGAAGAATATGTGATAGACTATATACTTTGCTGTGGCCTGGCCTTAATGTTTATCAGTGCACAGAGTTCACGATTGTGAAATCAACAGGTCACATAATTGTTGTTGGATATGACATTTTCTTCTCACTAGTGGCCTCGGTCCACTAGCTATGTGGAGAATTTTCTGCCACTGTGCTAGGCATTCCTCGGGAGCAATAGCTTTCATCATCCAGTATGAATCCATGATTTTGTTTGGGACATTGGCAAAATATCCCCAAACACTCGAAACTTTACACCTTTTTGTTGAGAATACTTTGAACTAGAATAATTATCAAAGCGACCCGTAAGAGTTCTATCGTAAAAAATTTTCCTTTATGAACTTCGATTATCAAGTCCGGCGCTAAGACACCGGCATGGCGGTTGACACGGAGAATTAGGGTTTGACGTGATCGCCATGGAATGCTGGTGCATCAGCAATATCAACCGGATGCCTCATAAATATCTACTACTCAGTAGAGATAACTCCATAAGCCGTAGTTCCTCAGAAATTGAGGGTCATCATGTTTTAAACCCATGAAAATGAGGACAAATCGACCCTTTTCTTCTGTAGCCGGAAACATCACTACCATGTTCTCTCCTCCCCTCTTATCAACATGATGGCCCTTTTCCAAGTTTTGACCTGAAAACAGGACGAATTCTTTGTGTAGGGTCTGGTCCTGTTGGAATAAAATGGTCTCGTATGTTTTGCCGACAACATAAGATACACTTTGAGTTGCTTCTTTCTATCTGAATCCCTAAGGATGAGATTAGGTCACCATGATATGATGATCTTTGTCCAAGAAGTTACAACTATATATACAACGGTTTCATCAATTAATGTTGTCATTGTATGTCGCAACCTATTATCCGCTAAACTACGTGTTCCTGACGGGCTCCTTTGGCCGCAATGGCCAGCGCCGATATCTAGCTTAGCAGGGGCGAGATTAAAAACAATTACATACAATACCTCGTTCCGGGGCATGATACAAGAACTTTATCTGAATATTGATAGATTAAGGAACACACATTTAGCGAAAATTGCATCAAGTATTGATAGGAATTTATACACCGTTGTGTGGTCGGGCCTTTTCAAAGGGTGCAAGACATATAGAACTCTCTTGACAATGATCCCTAGAAAGTATAAAAGATCCTATGATCACCTCCAAGAAATGGTTGAATCTCCTAATCTTAATATGCAGTAATCAAGTTATCGCCGCAAACCATGAGAAATTGTCATTTTTAGAGAACTCGGAATAAATTATAAAATTTCCAAAGAATTTGCTTTTAGCCATACAGGTTTTACAAGAAAGGATAATATTGGTTCCTATTCTTAATAATCACATGAACCTTTGAATTACCTCATGAATCATCGATCAGAGGGAGAGGGGCAAAAGTGAAACAAGTCTTTATGATTCAACCGGAGGAGGAATAATTTAGACATGCCACACAAAAAATCCATTTGATGTATTGTTTCATGAGATCTAATTCAAATCACGATCCCCACCCATTTTGCAGCTTTTGATGTTATTGGAACTATGCGGTATGGTTCAGCACTACCATTGTTGAATTATTTGGTCCCACTGGTTATCATTGGTATCGGGGATACTTCTAACAAGAAATAGATCGGAGAATTAGCGTTGGGCTAGCCATAAATCAAAGTTCTATTGTTTGTTCAATTTCTCTTTTGCCGGCAGATGCAATGTAAGAATTAAGTTTGAGAATAATGAAATCCCCTACCATCTCAAAAGTAGTCGTAATCCCATCACTAGAAGGAGATATAAGGATCGATACATAGAATAAATTTTTATTGGTTGATGGTACGATTCAGTTCAACGTTTTGTTCGTTCCGGTATTATTTTGTGCTACCCAATTTTTGGGAGATCCTTTACACCAATTATAATATTTTAATATAATCACATATTATATAATTAATACTATAGTTAATTATTATCATTGATAAATAAAAATTAGATAACAAGCAAAAATTTGTATAATAAATCAAATCATGTTGTCTTGGTAATGCATAATTCTTGGGAAAATTACCAAAAAAGTCATAAATCTATTGCAATTGTGTCAATTCAGCCATAAACTTTTTTTTTGCCAATTCAGTCTTGAACATTTTGCAATTGTGCCAATTTAGTCCATCCGGGGAATTTTGGCCGGTCGGCGTTGACGTCGATGTCGACCAGCCGGTGACATAAATTTAATTTTTTTTAAAATTTGTTCTTTTCTTTTTTTTCTTCTTCCTCCAGCCGATCCCCAAAACTCAACAACCGGCCAAAGGCGACGGCCGGCGAGTTTGACCTCAGGCGAAGCTCGCCCCGTCGGCCACTAGCGAGGGTGAGGCTCGGCGTTGCCCCTCGCCGTAGTTGGGCATCCCAACCATGGCGAGGCTCTGCCTCGCATAGCAACGGTGAGACCGAGCCTCGCTCGATCTAACCCCTCTCCTTCATTCCCTAACCCCAAACTCACACCTAACGGCAACGAAGATGTTCGGCAAGAGCTTGCAAAATCCCTCTAAAAAACCCTAATTTAAATCCCTAATCCGAATCGTGTTCGACTTCAATTCAAACCTTAATAAGACCTCCAAAGGTCTTCGTTGCGGAGTTTGGGGTTGGGGAATGAAGGAGAGGGGTTCGATCGAGCGAGGCTTGGCCTAGTTGTCGTTGGGCGAGGCCGATCCTCGCCATGGCTAGGATGCCCAGTGACGGCGAGGGGCAAGGCCAAGCCTCGCCAGCCCAGATCTAGCGATGCTCGATCTCGCCAGTGGCCGGCGGGGCGAGGTTGAACTCACCGGCCGTCACCTCTGGCTGATCGCTAAGTTCTGGCAATCGGCTGGAGGAAGAAAAAGGAAGAGAAAAGAAAAGTAAAAAAAATTCAAATTTTCAAAAAAAATATTAAAACATTATGTCATTGGCTAGCCGGCATCCATGTTAGCACCGGTCGGTCAAAATTCGCCGGATGAACTGAATTGGTACAATTGCAAAAGGTTTATGATTGAATCAGCAAAAAAAAAGTTTAGAATTGAATTGGCATAATGCAATAGATTTAGGAGTTTTTTTTATAATTAACCATTAAGTATGATTATATTGAGTGCTAAATGTATTAATGAACGCTCACATTTTCATATAATTATTATTTCAATCATACTACTATTTATGTAATAAAATACTAGTGCTCTAATAAAATCGCATTTTTTTTTATAATTGACTTCAAATCATAATCATAAATAAGTCCTTAAATGGTAGATAAAAGTTTCTATGTTAGCCTATAGTATCTCACTATATATATAACACTCATGATGGACTATTAAATTGATAATTACTATGATAGAATATTACGTTCATGTAATCACTGTTTGTGTGCTTAACTTCTAATTCTAATCATAAACAACTTATGAAAAAATAATAATATTTGGTAAAAATAATAGATGATAATTTATATGGGGTATTAAACCCATGATTGACAATTAAAAATTCAATTACTACATCCCTTGTAATTCCAATTTTAATGGTGCTTTAGGAACTCTAATGCTATTCTTCCCTTATGCATATGCTATCCACGAAATCAAATAGCGCAACAGGCATTACATTATTTAAATCAAGCAGAGTAATAGCGGTTGCATTACACTCTTAGGACCAAAGTCAAGAATTTTCCCTTTGTTTTATCCCTAATTCACCCTTGGTTGTGACTTAAGGAAAAGGGATACGTATCCACTGTAAGTAGGTCAATCCTTGACTTTGGTCCCATCTCTTTCTTCTTAGCCTAGCTATGAAAAGCACTCATTTGGGTTCAATGCATTTGTCATTTTCAAGAGCAAGAACCATAGCCAACCAAAATGGACGACATAATTGCCCCAAAAAAAAACATAAACATTCTAGTACAATAAGCAGAATGCACAAAAGAGCACTATCTTTGCAGGCTCCAGGACTCTCTCTCTCTCTCTCTCATGAAATTCTGGTGGTGAGTCACCATGAATGATTCAACTTAACTTTTGCTCATGTGGTCCACTAAGAAGTGGGGTGAGCAGGACGGTGAAGAATTTCAAACAAGCAATCCTGCAAAGTGGAAAATCACTAATTTATTGTGTCACTACAGTGCGAGTAATTGATTCAAGCTGAAGAAAGAAATGATTGAGAAACATCTGAGAAAGCTCCAACTTTAAATTGGAGCCCTCAAGATTGGACTTTAATTTAAATTTTACTATAAAAAAAAAGGCAAGACGAAATGCCTCCAACACATCTTGGTGGGGGTGGGCAGAAAGTGAAGAAGATATATGTATATATTCAAAGATGTCCGAAATATTATACCACGTTCCTAGCACTATTCGACAGCAATCATTTAGTCGTTCATCAAGTCCAAGTGTACTTTAGTGTTTTTTAGTAGAATATCTCTTGCCTCCAACATACATTTTGTAAATCTTTCTTGATACAAGTTTCCACAGGTTCATTAATTTCTGAAAAATCCCATGTAGCGTGGCATATCAGCAAATTTCGACTAGAATTTTATATGGAGTTTCCTTTTTCAATTAGAAATTCACTCTATTTTGTGGGGGCGAAGTAAATAATAAATTCAATGTTGGATTGCTTCTTACTGATGTGTCACATCATTCAGGAACTTTTTTTTCCTAGTAGACTATGGACACTATGACAAAAAAGGTTAACATAATGAATATACATATTATCGGGTCACGAAATTGAAAGTATAATGATACAATTTACAAATGACACGATCTATAAATGAGTCGAAGCTTTCTAGAATTTAGATGACTTACCAACTTCGAAAATTTGTTCTCTCCACCCATACTATAACTTTTTTCACACCTAATGTACTTTTCTTGTTCAAATATGATTCGCACTTTTTATCCCTCAAATTTGGCTGGAGACATTACTTCCACTTTAAATAAATAATATTACCCTAAAAAATTATTAGGATATGTCAGGAAACTCCTCAAATCAACAAACTAATGGATCGCCTTTCAATTTTATTGAAAGACAAAATTATTTACTCCTCTCAAACAACTTTTTCTACCCTTGCCTCACTTCTTCCACACCTATTATATTTTAATGTTTCCTTCAAATTTATCTTCTTCTGAACTTATTCTTCATCGTCCACTTGCAGGAGAGTTTAACCGCTTGTTGTAATTTGAGCAAGCATTGGTCATACATTAAAGAAAGGTTAATTTTATTTGAACACTGTTCACTTTATTCCCCAGATTCAAGGATCGTGAATTTTTTTTACTTCAATTCTTAATACAAATTCACGAGAATTACTCAAAGATTGGATTTTAAGGTTGATGTATACATTACACACAATTCATATTCTATTGTTTTAGCTTAGGGACTTTGATACTTACAACTACATGTATAAGTAGAGGGAAAATTGTCTATAAAGTCTTAAACATATTGTACGGCAATTAATTCAGTCTTGAACTTTTCAATTTAGCCAATTTAATCCTAAACTTTTTAACGATTTCTAATGTAGTCCTTTAGATCAATTTTAGCTAAAATTACTAACGTGGATGCTAGTTATCTTGCGTTGCATGGCCAGCGCTAAAAGACAAAAGTATCTACTCCTCTCAAATAACTTTTTTAACCGTTGCATCACTTCTTCCACACCCATTATATTTTTATGTTTCCTCCAAATTTTACTAATATTTTTGGAAATCACTAACGTGGATGCTAAAAATCACTATGTTTGCTTCAATTTTATTAAAAGACAAAACTATCTACTCCTCTCAAACAACTGTTTTTTACCCTTGCATCATTTCTTCCACACCCAATATTTTTTTAAAATATTTCCTTCAAATTTATCTTCTTCTGAACTTATTCTTCATCGTCCACTTGCCCAAGAGTTTAACCACTTGTTGAAATTTGAGCAAGCATTAGTCATCCATTAAAGAAAGGTTCATTTTATTTGAACATTGTTCACTTTATTTCCCAGATTCAAGGATCGTGAATTTTTTTTTTCCTTCAATGTCCAATACAAATTCACAAGAATTTACTTAAGGATTGGATATTAATATCGATGTATACATTACATGCAATTCATATTCCAGTGTTTTTTAGTCTAGAGACTTTGATCCTTACAACTACATGTATAAGTAGAGGGAAAATTGTCCAAAACATCTTAAATCTATTGTACGACGACCATTTCAGTTATACACTTTTCAATTTGACCAATTTAATTATGACCTTTTGATGATTTCTACTGTAGTCCTTTCGGTCAATTTTGGCCGAAAAATCACTAATGTGAATGGTGGTTATCTTGCATTGCACGGCCTACGCTAACTTGGACGATTTTTACAAAAAATTTTTTTACATTTTCTGCATTTTTTTCTTTTTCTTTTTTTTTTTCCTTTTCGCCTATGGTCGGTCTTAGCAATGGCCAGCAACCGATCGGCGCTGACTAGATCATCATGTTAGCAATTTTTGGTCAAAATTGGCCGGAAGGATTACAATTAAAAATAGTCAAAGGTTTAGAACTAAATTAGTTGCCGTATAATAAATTTAGGACTTTTTGGATAATTTTCCCTAGGAGTAGAAGAAGTCTGAAAATAGCCTATTGGGATCAAACAATATAGCATTTTGCATACTTAATGGCTTAAAGATGAAAATTTTACTAATTTTTGCATAAATGTATCTATTAATGATGAAAATGCAAATGGAGAAGAGCAATCAATCATGTCAACAAGCTTATTTGAAACTTTACCCTATAATTTTCTAATGCGACACAGTCTTTTAAGTATTGTGCAAAGGCATCTTCTTGCTTAAGCTTATGTCGTCTCTTTAAAAGGTCAAAGAAAGACAAATATGTTCTTCTTGATTGCGATAGGGGAGGTAATTATTGTGATCGACATAGTATTTCTATTGTACATCAAAGAAGAAAGATTGGTCTTGTCTGATTAATTGTTGTTTTGAAGTTCGTGGCTATAGAAAAAACGATTCATGGTCAATCAAAATATTGAACGCATCGCACAATCATGATTCATTAAGTGATATGTCCGGACATTTTTCTTGTCGTCATTTTCTAAAGTAGAAGCTTTGCATGCGAAAGAGATGTCTAAAGCTGATACACCTCACGCCGAATTCTTTCTTTCTTGAGACAAAGTAATCCCAACATTCAAGTTATTGCTAAAACTATCTGCAACATGAAAGCGAAATTCTATCGTAAAATCTTAATGGTCGCACTCTGGTCCAAGCTTTATTGTATGAGCTTCGTGCATATGAATTCATTTGCAATTTTAAACGTGATGTTGAGGGTCACTTGACACTGTTTATTTCTATCTCATCCAATCTTCATGGCACAAACAAAGAGTTTCTCAAATGTCTTTGTAATGGATTTTACTTACAAAGCTATACAACAAGCCTTTGTTGTGTATTATTGGAGTTTCCAGCTTTAGTACTTCTTTATACTTATGCTTTGCCATTTTGGAAAAGGAGTACGAGCTAGATTATGTTTGGACTATGACAATGCTTAAGAACATATCGGGTGTTGGTTGTCAATATTTAGTTATTGTCACTAATAGAGAGTTCGCATTAATGAATGACATTCGATTCATTCTTCCTAGAAGTGTGAACTTCTTGTGTGTTTACCACATTAAGAAAATATTGTGATAAAAGGCAAATCTCATTTAGGGGAAGGAAGGGTTTGGATTATTTACATGTCTGATAAGTCCAAGATTCTGAACTCCAGTAAATTACATCTTTCAAACAGCCTTTTGTGCCTACTTGAACAAGACTTGCCCATACATTTTGGGAATCACGTTATTTCAAGAGTTGAAGGGGCAAATTCGACTTTGAAATCATATGTGCAAGTTTCGGCTGGGATTTGATTGAGGTAAAAAGAAAATATGCCTTGTAGTTGAAAATCGGTTTCAAGAAGTCAAAATCAAATTGTCAAGTAAGAAGGTAAGAGTTTCTCATCATCTTCACTTTCCTCTTATCGGGAACTTGATTACTTGTGTGTAAGTATTTGCTTTAGACAGGCTCTTCAAGCAATATGAGATTGCTAAATGTAGGGTTGAGCTACTCGTAGATACCGGACATTTTAAGCAATTCATGGGCCCTCCATGTGCGCATGAGATGAGACTAAGGTTTATCGATCGGCTACAACTATATGGGAGTGTCATCAATCAACTATGAGTTGGAAAAAACGCGAGCTCCATATTATTCATCCTCTAGTATTTTGACGCTGCGAAAGTAAAGCATTATGCGCGACATCGAGTAAAGCAACCCATCACTTCACTGAGGTTACGCATCGAGCAAGCTTCAAACTTACAAGTAGAAACTTGGCAGACTGCTTTTGTAACATCAGGTCAGCAAATTCTTCCCTCACCAGATGCCTGCTCAGCAAAAAACATCACAAAAAAGTTTCAGTAGACAGTGAAGTGTGCGAGCCCCAGCCGCATCTGCATATTGCGGTTTCAGTTGTGCGTTGCGCACAAAGCGATCGCAAGGGGAGATGAATATGTCCAGCGGGATTGTCAATGCTTCTGGAAAACCTCCCCATGAAAGGTGGTCATTGAGTGGCATCGGTTTTGAAATACTTCTTCCATCCCATCAAGCAGAATATAAAAACGATTCTATGCTCGACTTTAATGATTTAGATTCCCCCCTAGATTCTCAGCATTTTAGGTCACTACCCTTTAATTTACTTCATTATTATGCTCTAACCCTTTCTTTAACCCTTGACGCTACGGAAAAGAAAGTGACTGCAATTACGTTTAATATATATATGTGTGTGTGTGTGTGTATGGGAGAATATTAGGATGGCGACAGAATTATTTTTGTAATCCAATTATAGGGAGAGGGATCGAGACAGATTGCGGCGGTGAACGCTGGCCTCCAGTTGTTGCTCATATTTACATTGTTAAATAAAATATGTTTTTTTTTTTTTGCCAGAGTTTATTAATTAATAATTGAGTGTGCATATACACTAAAAATTAACCCCCAGACGAAACCTATCGATGGACCGGTGGAACTATAATGATGAGTTCACCAACCCAAGACAACGGTTGGCATTTGATCAATTAATGCTTTGAACATATTGTAAAGAGTGGGATGGTTTGAAATTCTATTTTGTTGTTTAGGGAGAAAGATACTAAAAATGTCATAATTTTCGTATGGTGTTCACATTAGTGTTCAAACTTTTCAAACAATCACTTGAGTGTCACTTTTATAAAATGGCAATCACTTTAGTGCCATCGCCTATGAAAGTGGCTAGAAAATCTGAAGTGGTAAATTTTTAATATAAATCATTCGATGTGATTAGCCGGCAAAGCGAAGTTAGTATCGTTAAACCTACACGACGTCATTTGGTCATCTATTTGGCCCAAATTAACGAATTTGGGCAAAATCCAATATGAACCCTAATCCTAATTCGTGGACCGTCTTTGACCCTCACATAATGAGGACCACGCACTAGTGAAATTACGACGACCACAAAGTTAATCCATCAGACTCACCGGGAGCTCCATCGTTCTCGATTGCAAATTCACGAAGCACGCGTCTTGAGAAAGAGAGAATTTAATAAAACTTCTTCTCCTTTTTCAATTTTTTTTTGGTGTTGTTGGTCTCTTAGGACTAGACACTGGTTAAGAAAATGATTGGAGAAGAAAAAAGAAAAGAAAACTGTAAAATTGTTGGCTAAAGATGAAGATGAATGAAGAAGTTGAAGACGAACATGAGCGACGAAGTTGAAGACGAACATGAAGAAGAAGAAGGGGTATGGCAGTTTTCAATGAGGATTCGACAAGGAATTAGTCCACGTTTAATTTTAATTTTTTTTTAAAATGCCACGTCAAACGTATAATTTAATAAAAAAGCCCCATAGGACGAATCGCTGGAAGCATTTAAGTGACCATTTTTTCACCAAAGCGGCACTCAAGTGATTACTCAAAAAGTTTTAACACTAAAATAAGCACCGTACAAAAGTTGTGACACTTCTAGAGCGCGTTTGACAATGATTCTAATCCAAAAAATCAATTATGTTCACAACTGATTCTTTTTGATTTTGTTCCCTAGACAAGTTTCAGAGAATCAAAATGCATTTGCTAACAGCACAAAATTTCTATTTTTGAAACAAAAATGTTTGATAACTGTACATAATTTCTAATTCTCAATCTCTCTCTATTTCTTGTGAAATGCTTTCATCAAAACAAAATCTAATTAATAAACATTGAAATCATCTCATCTTTCGAATTACTAATTACTATTCTCATAGGGATTAAATCTAGATGATGGGTTCTTTACTTCTATTATTTTCAATACTTTATTGTGATGAGCACTTCTCTTTTTATCTTCTAGTAGATTCCTCAATCATTGGAAGGCTTATATAAGCAAGAAAATTATGAACTTTCTGAGTCTTTGAATGCTCTCAGCATCCACAAACTGGAGAGCAATGTGCTTTTGGCTAAGAATGTATGCCATGAAGGTTGGTTCTGCTAGAAAACAAAAGGCAAGAGAGAGAGAAGAAGATTAGATGCAAATTATTGTGAAGAGAGAGAGCGATACGAGATGCCAATCTATGAGATTCGTTTTAAGTAAGTTCTTTGAAAATGAAAAATCATTGTAATTAGTAAGACTTGATTAACATTTTGACATCTATTTTGAAATGTTATATAGTTAAGACATTTATCACTTCTTTAAAAATTTATTATGCTTTTTTCAACAATAGAATGAAAATACAAGACTTTCAAGGGGCAAAAGATGATTTATTTTGGTAAAAAAAAATGTTTTTAAAAGTTATTCTGGAACAAAGAATCAACTCTTTTTTTATTTTTGTTTTTGCTCCAAAAATGATTTCGAGAACAGAATAAGTGATTTTGAGAATCACAATCATTTTTGTTTCCAAACATGATTCTCATTTTTTTCAGTTTCGAAAAGCAAAATCAGAGAATCAGAATCGTTGCAAAATAGGCCCTAGTGTCCTTTTTCCATTTTCTTAACAGTCATGAATAACATGATCTCATTAGAATCTTGTTTGTAAATACCAATGTGAGTCGACAGCCCATTTACTTATTCTCACAAATTTTCCTTACCTTTGGTAATTATATTTACATGAGCACGAGAGTTTGGATGGCTTAGTAATATCTTAAGAATATGTTCATCAATGGAGCATTTTCCCTTTAAAAAAGTAATCTATGGGCCTCCAAGATGAATGAGGATTGATGTTCGTGAATGTTAAAAAGTTCAATTCAAATACTTAATTCAATAAGTGGAAGAAAACCACATAAAAATAAAAAGCATATAATGTCGTAGACAAGCGATGTGAGATGTTTTAATATCTGCTCTCAACGCGATTCTAATATCATATTAGAAAGTCCAACTCAAAAACTTAATCTAGTAGATGGAATGATACATCATATATGTAAAGAGCATATAAATTCTATAGACAGACGATGTAGAGTACTTTGACTCTGAAGGTGGATAGCAGAAGGAATATTGCAACACACACTACTTTGTTCTATTCTAGGATAAGACCGTATTGAAAATTGCAAATCTCTAAACTTACAGATATGGTTCAATGATGTAAGGTGAGAGGATGTTGCATGCACAATTTAGAACCTAATTAGGGTCAAGTTTGCTTTTAGTCACCTAACTTATAAATGTTTATTTGTCCCATTAGGTGCTCGATTTTTTTCTTTTTGTGAAATTGAGCCCTTCAAGTTGGTTGGATTGTGCAATCAGATCCTTTCCTCACCTGCCATTAGCAAATCCATCAAATGTGAGGACATAATAGTGTTGTTCAAAGTTGCCATTAGTAGTGAAAAAAATGAGGGATGGAGGGAGGACAGAAAGGGTGCATTTGTTTTACGGAAAATGAAGGATTTGAAAAATATTTTTCTAAAAATAATTACTTGTATCGCTTACGAAAATGAATAAACGAAAGTTATTTTCATTATGCACAAAAATGTTTAATCATAAATTGCTATTGATAATGAAATATTTTTCATCGACTAATTAATTTAAACTATATAAAGAAACTATTTTAAGATAAATATTTTTCAAATCATTCACGAAACACACACACAGGAGGCTAAGGCCACGTGGATTAGGACATAATAATGTTGATTGTGGGTCCCTCGTCATTATGTTGCCATGTGGGCAGTGATGGAAGTGGCAAATCTGGGGTCAAACAGTAAAACAGGAAGTCCAAAGTGGTCACAAAACATTCGATGTCTCCACGTGAGATGAAGAGGTCAATTAATCCCACTTCAATTCCTCCTTTTCCAAAGAGCCGTCAGTAGTAGGTGCGGCCTACGTAACTGGAGGTCAAAGAATCTGATTTCAGTGGATTTATATTTTCTTATGACTATTCTCAAATTAATTAATCATTCAAATTATCGGGCTGATAGGGTTTGACTTTCGTTTTTATGGGTGGGAGGCAAAAAAAAATCAACAATAACAGGTACGCTTTCTTTTTTTTTTGTAAACCGGTCTTAATATCTTCAGCATTCGTTCGATTAAATTTTGCATAGCTCTCCCAACTATTTAAAGAATCGTCCTCAAATGTAAACGTACCGAGAGAACATTTTGCAGGACAATGGTGCGTGTCATGCTGATCCCTCGAGATTCTAAGTCAAGCGATACCACGCTAACATGACAAGCTTATCGCATTCCCGAAATGGGAATAATGCGTCTCGTTCAGACGGGCACGAGCGAGGGAAATCGAAAGAGAATCAAACCAAGTATTTCCAATGGGATATGTTTATTAGAAGTCCTAAAACTTATAACGAAAGTGTAATTGAATTCTAAAACTTGCAAAAAGTGCAATTAAGTCCTAAAACTTGTTAAGTTGATGCAATCGATTTCTTCCGTTAACTCCGTCCAACTTGGCTAACAGAAAATGTTTACGTGGCTTTTTTTAAAATTCTCTCTTTTACATGGCGATAACATGGTTAAAACGATGCTGTTTTGGTATAAATATAATTTTTAATATAATTTTAGCATTTTTTATTTAATTTAAGTAAAAATCACATTATAAAATATATTTTGATCAAAACGACGTCGTTTTAGCCTTAAATTCATGTTTAGCCACATCATTGCCACGTAGGAAAGAGAAATTTTTTTAAAAAAAATAATGTTAGCATTTTTCGTTAGTTAACTTGGACAGAATTAACGGAAGGACTCGATTACATCAATTTGACAAGTTTTATGACTTGATTACACTTTTTACATGTTTTAGGACTCAATTGTACTTTCATGATAAATTTTAGGGCTTTCAATGCACATATATGTATCCCTATGTCCAATCTTAGCCTGCCCATATATTTCCTCTAAAAAGCGAGAGCAAATGGAGGCAGTGCATGTTGGACCCTTTTCTTGGTTCCATGAGTATCATCATATGCACCTTAATTTGGACAAGATTAGAGCTTAATTCAAGCGACAAATCAAGATCACACGGGCACCAAAAGTTTCACTAACTTGAAGAAATTCTTGGTAAAGAGCGCACTATGTGGAGACAGGAAGGAGGCGCAACGTCGCCGTAATGGACTGACAAAAAAGGAGGTTGAGCGAATATACCGACGGCAGATTCCTTTCTTTGGATTGGACACGACTGGCTTCCCATGTAATATAAATTGAACCTCACGTCTCCCCAACACTTACATTAAAATCTTTGGTATCTCACTCTCCTGTCTCTCTCTTCCTCTGTCACTGTCTACTGCCTTCTTCATCCCATATCATCCTCGATTTCCGCAAAACGGCAAAAAAAGAAAAACATAAACATACGTAAGGTTAGTACGAGGCCCGCCTCTAGCCCTTTTACTCTAGTCGCAATAAAGATTTTTCTTATTGTATCCATCTTATGACTGATGTGATATACTTGAAAATGCTATCGAAATAAATTATACGCTCTTTCGATGTCTTCGACCTCTTTATTTCCTGACCAATTGCTACTGTCATTCAATTTAGTAAAAGTCCATGTGCATCTCATACGCGCTTGCATGGGTGGTCATGCCGTCATGCATGTGGGGGCGGCGGCAGCATAAGAATGAACTTCTTGTAGCCGGAGATGTTAGACATTAGAATTGTCCTCAATTCCATACTAAACCTTACTTCAATTTAGCGCGCTTTATCAATACATATGATCTCAAAGTGGGGTTCTCGAGATTGCCGTTTATATGTGTTTCTTTTTATACTCGTGGTTCGTCGTCATTAGTCAAACTTGTCTAAGACAATCATATCCGTATTAGTGTACCTGAATTCTCCTGCTCCGGTTTTGCTGCTTCAGAATAATGTGGCTAGTGTCTCTGCCTGTCTCCGACACTCTCGGAGGTTGGTTAGTTTCATGTGGATTAGAGAGAGTTTGATCTTTTTTTGTCTCTTCCCTGACCTTTTCCCCAATGGTCCCCGAGACCCCTCGTGGACACATAGACGCCAATGTTTGAATCTTGGGACTTATGTCATATCCATATCATTTTGCTCTATCTTCCTTCACTTCCCTGGAAGAGCATGAAGTTAATGAAGAACGAGGAACGTTGGAACTTCTGCTGAACCTACCTAGTTCCGTTTCGGAAAGAAAACCGGTCAAGTATTTCTACATAAATGATCATCTTGTCTGAGAATACATGGCAGTTCTAAGGGTGTTTTCTGTCTGAGGTGGTCGCTTTGCTTTGAAGACGAGAACGGCACATACCGCTTGCTGTTCCGTTCGATATTGCCTCGATCATCCTCTGTGCTTTCGACATAGCTCTTCGCATTGATCATATTGAAACGATTAAGTCAGATCATGACATCGGTCATTATTGGTTATCCTTATGTTATACCGTTTTGCAGGTTGGAGAGAGAAGATAGAGAGCATTAAGTTGGCTTGTGAGTTGGCTAACTCGACATGGCCGGCGAACAAGTACAAGTTCTGAACGCGCTAGATGTCGCTAAGACTCAATGGTACCATTTTACGGCAATCATCATTGCCGGGATGGGCTTCTTCACAGACGCGTACGACCTCTTCTGCATATCCCTCGTGACCAAGTTGCTCGGTCGGATATACTACCACGTGGACGGCGCGGCGAAGCCCGGAACCTTGCCTCCAAATGTGTCCGCAGCTGTAAACGGCGTGGCCTTCTGCGGGACCCTGTCAGGCCAGCTCTTCTTCGGCTGGCTCGGCGACAAGTTGGGAAGGAAGAAAGTCTACGGCATGACACTGATGCTCATGGTGATAAGCTCAATTGCATCGGGCTTGTCCTTTGGCGGCGAGCCCAAATCCATCATGGCAACGCTCTGCTTCTTCCGGTTTTGGCTAGGCTTCGGCATCGGAGGCGACTACCCGCTATCTGCAACTATTATGTCTGAATATTCCAACAAGAAGACTAGAGGGGCCTTCATCGCTGCAGTTTTCGCAATGCAGGGGTTTGGAATATTGGCAGGCGGTGTGTTCGCGATCATCATTTCGTCCGCCTTCAATGCTCGGTTCGCCAGCCCTGCTTATGAGGTAAACCCAATTCGCTCAACCATCCCCCAGGCCGACTTTGTTTGGAGGATCATTCTGATGGTGGGGGCGCTTCCGGCCGCACTCACCTACTACTGGAGGATGAAGATGCCCGAAACTCCCCGTTACACCGCCCTGGTAGCAAAGAACATGAAGCAGGCGGCTGCCGACATGTCAAAGGTTCTGAACATTGATATGGAGGCAGAGCAACGGAATGCCGAGCAACAGAAGCCACTGCCAGGGCCGGCAGCTGAGGATCAGTCTGCTGGCTTATTTGGCTTGTTCTCTAGGCAGTTTTTACACCGCTACGGGCTTCACTTGCTTGGAACGACGAGCACGTGGTTCCTACTTGACATCGCGTTCTATAGCCAGAACCTGTTCCAGAAGGACATCTTCAGCGCAGTCGGGTGGCTTCCCCCGGCAAAGACCATGAACGCGATCGAGGAGGTGTACAGGATTGCGCGGGCTCAGACGCTAATCGCCCTGTGCAGCACTGTGCCAGGGTATTGGTTCACGGTGGCTTTAATCGACAGGATGGGGCGGTTCGCTATCCAGCTGATGGGATTTTTTTTCATGACGGTCTTCATGTTCGCCCTCGCAATTCCTTATGACCACTGGACTCACAAGGAGAACCACGTTGGCTTCGTGGTGATCTACTCCCTCACTTTCTTCTTCGCCAACTTTGGACCCAACGCCACCACATTTGTTGTCCCGGCCGAGATCTTCCCAGCCCGGTTCAGGTCCACATGCCACGGCATATCAGCAGCATCCGGGAAGCTTGGTGCCATCGTGGGGGCATTCGGGTTCCTGTACTTGGCTCAGAACCAAGACAAGGCCAAGGCAGATGCAGGGTACCCTGCAGGAATTGGAATCAAGAACGCCCTCATCGTGCTCGGTGGAATCAACTTCTTGGGGCTGCTGTTCACGTTTTTGGTGCCCGAGGCAAAGGGTAAGTCTCTGGAGCAGATGTCAGGCGAGATCGAGGATGAAGTCGAGGCAAAGCAGGCGTTGGAGCAGCAGCAGCAGGCTTATAGGAGTAGGACAGTTCCGGTTCCTTAGATGCCACGTCTGGCGGATTCTGACATATCTTCTCTAGTCCGTCTCCAAGTAGTTCCGATGAAGGCCAGTTTTCTTTTTATTAGCTACTGAGTTAGTGGGCTCGAATTCCCTCTCTCTCAGTTTCAGTCCCTAGGTTTTATAATCACTTTGAATTTGTAGCAGATATCCACGACTCCAGGAGTATAAGATGGTTTTACTGCTGCATCCTTCTCATTATCTGATGCGGTTTCTGCATCTGTAGTGAGACGTGAATTGTCAATTTCTTACGAGTTCAAACAAGATGATCTAGTTTCTCCAGAACTGAACGCTTTTTGTTTGCTTGTTGGGTCGGTGTGGTTCCATGAAATTCTCGGGTAATCAAACATCAGGAAACTGTCAAAATAAAGCACATCTTTCACTGACATCTTACAATGCAGATTAGCCTGGCTGAGAAGTTGAAGAGCTCTGCATGTCTTAAATATGCAATAACTTCTTTCGAAATTTCTATTGTAAAGTTTCTTCTCTAAGAACCATCGGAAGAAAATGAAAATCTCATAGAAACTCTGTTTCCCAGATTCACTTGTCAGAGAAGTGTAGCATGTTCATTCGGATAAGAAATTCACTCAACCGAGTAGAAGATTCAATAAAGAATCATTCGCAGCTGCATAGACGATTCCACTCCCTAGAATAGGATGTGTAAAATGCAGTTCAACACTTCTGGGAATATGATTACGACCACAGTTGTGGAACTCTCGAGGTGAATACAATGTTTTGAGGATGCAGAGGAAGCGACACAGGCAGTGAGATACTCCTGACATGAATTTATTCATTTACTTATATCAGGACAGGAATGTAGCATTTCTCTCGGAATACTCTCATTATATTGAGAGACTTCTTGCTATGCTGTGCTATGGTAACACATGCTTTGCTACATTATGCGATAATCAAAGGAACATCACTGAATGACAGCAAAGATGATATGACACTAGGCTGTGATTGTTACAATTGGTATTCACCAACATATCTTAATAGCCGTTTTGTCCCCTAATAGAATCATTCCCTGCAATTAATCTTTTCCTTTCGGAAATTGGTTCATCGAGTGTCCACGAACAAAACTAGCGTGAGCTCTTCTACATGGACAGGATGCTACTGAAGTCAAGTTGTTGTCAATGCCATGAAGAATATGAACTCTACTAGTTCTCACAATGCAGATTGAGGGACCACTTGGTGGAGCACGAGGCAGTGGCAGTAACAGATAAAGAATGCTCACCAGCCTAGAAGAAAAAAGCAAAGTGGTTAAATTTCAAAACTCGTTTCATTTCACAATTTGTTGGCGGGAGATCAAGCGACAGGGTTTAATTCAAAATTGGGAGAAGAGAGATCCTCTGCAATTCTTGCAACTTAAAGGGCTAACAACAATTTGTCAAGTGTGGGTTGAAAAACTTCAATTAGAATCAACAAGAATCTATAATGTGTCCTTATACAGGACCCGAAACGCAAGTGAAATTGAAGTTGCACAGCGTTTCTAGAGCTGAAACTGGAAACACATTTTATGATAGAGCAGTAAAGATGAAGACAAACTCAAATTACATCAAAAGATACTTCTGAGACAAGGATAAACTTATAAATTGCAAGGCCATTAACTGAAGAAATCAATGTGCTTCTCTGTTTAAAGTAAGGAAATGAAAACTAAAAAAAAAAATTAAAAGTCAAACTTAAGGTAAGTTCAGCAACCAAAGCATATAAGTACTTCTGAGAGAATTTCCAGCTACTTCGCAATGGCTGTTATCCCAGAAATGCAAGAAGGTAAAAGTTAAAGCAAATATGCCTTACGAGCTGATCATAAGAAAGCCTGATATTGTGGTCATAAATTGTAGCAACATCTCGTTACTATTTACAGATTTTCCAGGCAGTAAATGAAGAATACCGGACGTCCGATGTAGTCAGGCAATGCATCATTCTTTGGGACAATAATAAAATGGTCAATGTTTAACCTGTAAGATGGTTTATCAATTAGCACGCTCTTTGAGCACTTCAAGATCCATTTCTGTGGGGTCAGTAGCCTGAATCTCGTAATGAATGCCATCTAGATCCCGTCTGAATCTCTCTCTGGAGGTCGCATAGAGCATCTTGGCACGTATACGTGATGTTGAGGGAGACCTAATCAATGTCGCAGTTAAACAAACCCTCATGAAATATCAGGAAGACATAGTAATCCAGAACAAAAATCACATCTAGGTACTCGATTATTAGCATCATGAAGAGTGCTAGAAAACTTGAGAAGCTTTCCAGAGCATAAAATAGGCAATATCAGTGACATAAATATGTCCTCAACAGATGCCTATAAAGGAATGAGACTGAAAAATTCATGGATAGTTGTTCTAGCATGACTTTAAAGGCATCCAGATGACTACTGTGGTTTCAGTTCAGTTGCATCACCCAATATTTAATTAGCAGAAAGAGTCATAATACTTCCCACTATAGTAGGCCAAAGCGATGGCTAAGTAGTTCCTTCTTTTACTCCAGCTGAGAACAGTATCAAATAGAATTGACAATCCGCAGAGCGACAAACTGATAGGCAAGCTTAATATTTCCCATTTTTCGTTTGATAATATTCAGCATCACCTTCATGACTTCTGAACAAATTGAACATTCTTGCATCGCTTAGTTTGAGAGGCTGAGCAACTGCTAGAAATTAATACATGAGGGAGAAGGAAGTTCTTCCATTCGCGCTGCATTGTTCAGTCAAAAAAGTGATATCTATATTGCTGTCTGTGAACTAGAGAATCATTATGAGAGCTACAAAGACTATACTTGCCAGACACATCAGATGATGGATGCTCACGTTTCCACTTCAAGTTTTCCTTTTGCAAGTCAGGGACTTCTAAGGAGATTGCTAAACCAGAATGAAATATTAAGGTTATAAAGTGCATTTAGACTAACCAGGCAATGAAGAATATCTTGCTCTTTTGGCAGTTATCAGAAGTCACGAAGTCATAATCATAAACGGCATAACGGCAATCATTCTCAGGGAGAGCAGCTGCGAAATCCTCATAGCTTTCAGCTGGGCCACCAGTCTTCTCAACCACAATCTCCTTTATCTTCTCATCAATCTTGAAAATCACATAGCGATGGACTCTCTTCCTCTTTAGATCCATGAAAATGCTCTTGCTATGATCAGATACACCCATGCCAGATGAAGCATTTCCCTGGGTAAAAGGAATATAAGAACTCCTGACTCGAGGTTTCAAATGAGGTAGTTCAAACAACTCAAAGTTCCTCTCTAGAGTAGCATCTAAACAAGAGTTCCGCACATAGAAACCCCGTTATGCTACTATACTTCTAATTATAATTGCATACTTATGTTACAGAAATATACAAAGCATCGTATAACAGTATAATAGCCGAGGACGACCTGGAATATGGGAATAATTAGGCAAATTTTGCAACAAGTCAAATGCAGCCACTGAATTGCCCAGCTTTAGACTAATGGAAAAAGATCAAAGTGGGCCGAACGATCAATTCGTTTCCTTCTTGGAAATGGCCTTTTAATGGTTATAACTTCCAACATTCCAAAGGGCGAACAACAACGCATGGCAATCTTAAACTCATAGGTTCCAGCTAAACATTTTCATAATCCAAGGGATGTCTTTCGCATTTTCCCGAGAAGAAAATACAGCCAGAGCATCCTTGTTATTCCACGATTAGGTATACGAAATGCAGTTAAGCAAAGAAGCAGTAGACAGCCATAAGTTCCGCGGATTTCAAAAGCAATCTCTTTTCCACAAGTATGCTTAGCGATCCCAATATCAGGCATGATGTTATCAGATTATATTTGTGCAGAAGTGAAAATCTTTGAGCAAATTAAAGCTGCGATTGACATGTTCTCAATGACCATGTAGATTATCCGTAAACAAACGACACCATCATTCACTCTTGTGCCTCTCACAAGTGCAAAAACTAGAGCAACAAGCAAAATAAACACATCGTCCGTAAAAATCAGGCTGTTCCAAGAAGGCCCTTTTCAGCTAAACAATTATATCATCATCACTCATAATCAAAATCCAAACTTTGGTAAAGAACTCAAACGAGAAACACAAAACGCGTCAGGGTTCCACAAAGAATCGCAAAAGAAAGAAAAAAAGGATGATTGCAGAGAGAGAGAGAGATACCCGACTTAGCCATCTGAAAGACATGGCAGGCCGAGAATACCACAGATTACAGATACAGAGTCGGAATCGATGAAGAAACAGAGTATGGGGTGCCTCTCAAATGTTGGACTTTTCTAATAAGGAGAGGACCGGCCCTCTTTCTCTTTTCTAAAGCATTCTCTGTGGAGGCACGGGCAATAAAAGAGACTTCGAAACAGAACACGAATCCAGATATATTTATCTCACAAATATAAGTTTGAAATTTTTTTTATAACAAATATCTCAATTTTTTCTTTTATGTTATAAAAATTTTGGGAAGAAAAATTTATGGTATTTATATCACAATAAGCAAATTAAAAATTTTTAATGACACAACAAAAAATTAAAGTATATATGTCACGGACTCACAGTAAGTTTGATTTGAAATTTTTTGTGATATTAATTCTTTGTCTACAAGAAAAAGTTGACTGTTTTCAAATTATAGACTTTCTCGAGTTGTCCGAAATAGCATTTAAAAATACTCTCTTTACATTAAATATGTTTAGTGAAGCCAAAAGGCGCTAATTATTACGATGCATTTATTAATGCCGGAAATCGGAGAACCGATAAAAAAAAAAAATACAAGTCACGAATTTCCCCAACCTTTTCTTTGTGGTGTGGGCGAGAGGCGGAGGGGCAAAAGGAGAGAACGTCGTGCACGAGGAGAGTCGCGGGTCCCACTCATCTTTTTAGCGCGAGGGACAAAAATAAGACAAGGTTATACAACGTTAATGTTCATTTAAGCGAAATATTATCTTCGTAAATGAAATATAGATTAATTCATAATATTCAGATTGTTCAAGAGTGTTTTTTTTTAAGCCTTTTAAGAATTTCCCAAAAACAAAAGAAGAAGTCGAGGATTGTGGTGATAGACAGGCATGGCTCAATGTTGGACTTCCTTGTCGAGATGGAAGAAGCAACAACAATAATGGAAGGAAAAATCGGAATTATTTCTATTATATTCATCATCCAAAAGAAAATTTGATTTTGCCATATAGATGTTATATTTCCTATTAAAGTATCCAACGACGTTTGCTTACGGATTTATATATATAGTCTCTATCCATTTATTAATTTAAGCTTTTAGGATGGATTTTCTAACATAATATCATAATCAAGTTCTGCCTCAATTTATTTGGCGTGGGCCTTGTTCGTCAAATTTCATATGTCGTTCGTAATCCGGCTTGCATGTAAGATGTGGTGTTAAAGTATCCTATATTATTGGTCTACAAGGTCTTATATGTTTTTATATATATATATCGTCTCTCTCCATCAATTAGCTTAAGTCTTTGGTTGAATATATTAACAATTTCATTATGACATTGTTTGCGAGAGTGAAATTTTCCACAAATTAGTTTTCTTGACTTTTATGCTTTTGGTTTGTTGAAAATGATCAACTAATGGAAAACCATTTATGGTTAAAGAAAATGTGCATGCTTAAATTGGAAAATGAATTTCCTAACCTGAAAAGGAAAAATCATTTTCCTTTTATCATGAAACTTTCCTCGAAACAAATGCATCTCTCTTTTTTCTTATGAAAATAAAAGTATGAAAAATATTTTTATCGTTCGAGAAAATGTTTAGAGATAAATCATTGTCAATAATGAAAATATTTTTCATTAGCTAATAATTTCAAGCTATATAAGCGACCGTTTATTGTAAAATATCTTTTCAAAATATTTATTTTTCATGAAACAAATTAAGTACCAATGGTAGAAGGAAACTAAAATCAAAATTAAAAAACAATAGAAGGCAAGGTGATCGAGAAGATAGGAAGGCAAGTGAGATTGAGATGAGACACGCGATCGATGGGCCGGTGCGTCCCCCGCACGCTAAGAGCTTTTGCTTCCGTGCAAAAGGAGGTTTCTCTTTGTTGACTTTTTGCATTTATATTATCTTTTCTTCTTTTGCCTTTTTAAAAAATATTAATCTCAATCTCATCAAATCCTCCCTACAATTTAATAAGGAAGATAAAGAAAACCCCAAACGTCTCGTCAAATGGCAATGGCCTCATTTTTCTTTTTTTTAATCCCCAACTTCCCATTCAAGTCCATCCCATGTTCCCTCTTCCCAATTCGCCGCATAAATAATAGTGCGAAAAATTCGAAATTAAATCGACATTAAATCACATGGCATTTTACAACAATACAATCGCGCGAGTCTACACCAAACTCCATCGCTTTATTTTATCAGAAATACATTATTTCCATCCAATAAAATCTTTCGGTAGAAAAGAATTCGATAAAAAATGGGAATAAGCATAAAGAGACTACGTACAATTATACTTTTATTCTAAAATGCTATTGTTACGTATAGTAGTGGGGCAAGTTGAGAGCGGAGATTAAGGGTGTGCAACTCAGTTAATTCGATTGGAATATTGGAGGAATGGTCGACTTCTCGATCCTAGAAACCTCGCCTACGGCCAGGTTTCGATCGAACCAATTTCAGACAAGGTAAAAAGATCGTCCGAAAATATGGGCCAAGCCATCTCATCACAAGGCCTAGGCCGTGCAACATGCCTGGCAAGCTAGCACAAGTTATTGCAAGCCAAGTTAGCCCAACCCCATTTTCCGTACCTACATTGAATTAAAACTATCGACCATATCTAAAAATCTAATTAGATTTATAAATCTAAAAGCTTTGACAGGGAAAAAAAATATATCATTTCAAAAGTCCCTATTCCCAAACCCAACCGGTCTCGTACTGGTGGGCTAACAGCGGGTTTGGATCGGCTTCTCGGGAGCTCAACCGACCCGGCCCATTTCTAAATTTTGGCGGGTTCAAGATCGAGCGTAATCGTTACATTGAAATCAAATTTCCTCGTCTGTTTTTTTTACCATAACCTAGGAGTTCATGAAATTCCCCTTTCCATCAATCGACTGATTATCAAGAACGAGACATGGATTCCGAAGGTGAAGGAGTACTTTGATTTCTCTGTCTTTCGATTCTTGGGATTTCGACTGCGTCCGAGGTTTTTCACGGTGGACTGCTGTTGTCGTTCTTGATAATTTAGGGCAAAGACTCCCATCTAATCCCTCGGCGATGTTGTCGTCTCTTCTGGCCAAGAGGGTCAAGCTTCACGAAGAACTCCGCAACATCGAGAAGCAGGTCGTTATCATCTCTCCGCTTGGCCCTCTTTTGCTAATTTCGCATTTGTACTTCCTCTATGATGCCGCAAGTTGAAAAATGGGTTTAAGTTGGTTTCGGGTTCTGCTTCTGACTTTATCTAGACAGCAGAAATTTTAGCATAGTTGATGCATTGCTTAGAAAGATGGACTTCAAATGGGCAAGTCTCTTGCTTTTTGTCAATTCATAATGAAATGGTTGATATTGAAGCTAAGTAGCATGTCCTACATCTTCGAATGTCTTCTGCTGAGAAGAACATGATCCGGTAGCTTACTGTTTTGTCTGGCTTTCTGACCCTGTTATGTAACCACCGTTTGTTTCTCCGGCAATGATATTCTTGATTTTCTTTTTCAGGTATATGAGATGGAGACGAGTTATTTGCAGGACCCGAGTCAATGTGGAAACGTGCTGAAAGGTTTTGAAGGCTTTCTTTCTGCGTCTAAGAGTACAGCCCTGTATGGTTACTTGGCATTGTTCTCAAACTCTCTTTTATATACCTCCATACGCGGAACTCCACCTCAATTCTCAATTCATGAGTCGGTGTATGGTTTATGTGAATTTATAACAGTTTAAGTGGAATGCTGTATAGATTTTCTTTAACGAGGATACTGTTGCATTTTCTGATTATTAGATATCTCTCCAACATGGGGATTATGCTGTTTTCATCTTGAATATTCTGTTTGGCTTAAATGAAAAGTAGATCAGTTTTTCTCCACGAACTGTATCGCTTGTAAGTATTTTACGTCCTTCAGATTGTGGATCATTCTCTTAGGCTTTAATGGTCAACTGGGTGAGAGACTTGTTTGTTCCGTTTGTCTCGCCAGACACTATTGCCTGCAATTCCCTTGTATACTTATTTAGCTGAAAACTTTCGTCGTGTATCAGACTCGGAAAAAGGAATAGGGAACTTTTTAGAATATAAAATGTCAAGTCTCCTTCCTTTAAGTTGAGTAGCTTTTAAGAATGTGAAACAACGTAGACAGTGTGCTTCCTAAGGAATCAATTGGATATTCACTTGTATATTGTTTTATCCCGCTGAGGAAGGAGATTCAGAAATTTAGGCCAAATGCATTCATGGGCATTGGCAGAAGAGCACCTTAGTATTGAGTGTGCACATAGTGATGCATTTCTTTTTCTGCTAATACAAGGTAATGCTTCATCGCAACAACTTTAGATGCATCAGACAACTTACATTTGTGGTTTACTCGGGCATTTGATAATCTGTATGCAACGGTTGAATGTAGTGTCATCAATGCATGCTTATTGTACTTATTGTACTCATGTATTCTACAGCTTGAAGCGCTCGAGGAAATTTCAGCCTGAAGACAGGCTTTTCTCTTTGTCTTCAGTCACCTCACCAGCTGTATGTATTCTATAATGGCAGTTTTGGTATCCTTCTGAATTTCAGTCTTTTATGCAAATCTTTGGTTGAAGATCAGTCATGTGTATTATGGAAATGGGATTGGAGGCCATCCTAGAAGTGGTCCTTGAGGCAGTTTACACCCTGATTGTATAGTTCACATCTACACATCCTAGTTTGATGAGTTGTATTCAAGTGAATTCTTGAGAAATTTGGTCATTTATAAATTTGCCTAAATTTTTGTTTGTCCATTAAAGTTAGGAGCTCTTGAACTCAATTTGAGGAAGCAACGGAGTGCATGCTGTGTTATTGTAATAATTAGCATAGGTGCCCATATGGGGTGCACCAACATAATATGTACATTAACTATAGCTCATTGTCTAGTGGAACTTGAATGTGCACATATAAATGTGACATTTAAGATGGTTGCCCCCTTTTTTTCAGACTAGTAAGCTTACTGCTTTCATAAAACTTAAGCAAAGGGACTACTACCTGCTACAAGCCCCTCATTGCACTTCAAATATGAATGTTAAAATTCATTAACATAAATTTTAATGATGACACTAGATACAGGAGATCGAAGATCTTTCTCCATCAACATCTTCCACTTGACCACATACAGAATCTGCTTTAAAGAGGCAGAAACAGACAGATGATGTGAAGCTTCAAATTCCTTTATTTTCAGATTAGATAGATGAGGCGTTTCATAGAAGCTTTAATATTAGGACCTGGAATGATTTGCCTCTAAGGTGTCTCACAGCCCAACCAAATTTAAACATTCACAGATTGCATCGTGAACTAAATGCTTTACTTAACAATGATCTCCAAACATCCTTTTTTTTTTTCCAATTGCTGTTTTGTTATTGTGTTGTGGGTCAGTTGAATGTTGGCACTTGTGGTATTGGTGACAAAAGATTTGTTATTGTCTCATGGTGCATACAGCAGCAATATTATATTTCTCGAGAAGAATCTAAGAGAGAAAAACAGAAATTGAATTTTTTTATGAGATTCTGTGCTACTGCTATCTGTTATAATGACTTTCTCCCTCCTTAAACAAGAATTTACTACTTATGAATTCATGGTTCGTCTAATAAATCAATGGTGAGAAGATTGCTGCAATAGTTCAACAAGCTTCTACTCTTTCAAGACCCTTAATGTACTGTAAGCTGTTGAAGTTTGAGGATGCCATTCATAGAATAAGATTTGGCTGATTCTTATGGTGTTGTCCTCTGTTTTTTTCGAAGGCTGAAGAGCTTGCAGGGGGAAGAGATGGTGAGTTACATTGATCTTTAAAAGACATCTATTCTTTTATGAGCTATATCTTTGAACCCTTTTCTATGTTCACTCTTTTTCTTTTTCTTTTCTTTTTTCATTTTTCAGATGGGAGATCAGATCTTGGAGTTGGGAGATCTAAGGGGGGTATATACGCCAATGGGCAGTAAGTACTATGTTTTGTTCTCTTTGTGACTAACACAATATGGAGGCCGTCTAGGCTCTCATCGCTTTAATGGCCTCTAATCTCTAGTTGTCTGTAATAATTGGTTGAACGGTCATTACAGGGGTAAACCAAAGAAGGGAAGACCAGCACCAAGAGATGCAAAGAAAAACAGGGCTGCTGAACAAGATTTTGACTATGAAGATGATCCTGATTTGACCTCCTAGATTTCCATGCTCCAGCATTAATTGTCTTTATGGAGGTTTTTAGGAACCATAGTTTTCTGTAAATTTCTTCTTGCAGATATATTCTTTTGGTTTTTTTACCCCCTTCTACAATTTCTTAATAGAAATGGAAGCTGAAGTCGATGGGAATGTCATCTGAATATGTAGAGCTCATCTTTCTTGTGGCAAATGCATATTTTTCCTCTTCTGTCGTCGATTGTAATTGAGTTCATGAATACTTTGGGCAAGATAAGCTGGCTGCACATATAACGTTTCCGTTCTTAATGTGGATGAAACCACGTTGTGTTCGGTTTGAGGCCTCTTAGAGTGTGTATTCTTTACCATCAGCAAGTGAATTGATTATTGTGTATTGTTATTATGGATTCTTCTGCGATGACATTAGATGATTTCGCTTGTGTTCTCAGAATTGCAAAGTCAATTCAAAAAGGATTTCAGGTTGGTGAAATTTTGATGAAATCAAGGAAAGCTCTCTTCCCATCTAATGAATTACTGCAGTCATCTTTCAAATGTAACAGCTAGAACACACAAGACATCGATAGAAAGAAAGACAATTCACTATTGTCAGGATAAATAATCAATACAAAGAGCAGAAGTACAGAATGGTCCTTGTACAAGAACCTCTGCGTGAATTAGATCAAAACACAAAGGTCTAAAAGACTAGTAGACGCTGAGAGAAAGGTACAAATCCCTCGGCACTTCAAATGCTCTTATTACTCGAGCCTACAACATTAATCTACCATTTAATTCTGACATTATAATCATTGGAGGCGTGGATGATGCAGCGTCATACATGAAAGTCGGCCGGATTAGCATCTGGGTTTGCTTCAACTTGGCGACAATACTCTTCACAAGCTTTGTTACATGCAGAGATGGAGGCACCTTCTTTGAGGCACACCGGCATACACAGTTTGCCGCACTCCGCGAGCGCTTCGCCAGAGGTGGCAGCGAAGACCATCAGCACCGCTGCTGCCATGAGAATCGCAGCGACCGCCTTCTTGTTCATGGCCATCTTGATCTTTTTCCTGAAAGTCTTAATGATCTGCAAACTATAGTTTTTATCTTGAGCTTGAGCATTTTGGAAGTGTCTAGTGCGTGTTCTTAAATAAAGTAAGAGTTTTATTTTTGTCATTTTCTATATATATGAAGAACTAATTCTTATTTTTGTCATTTTCTATATATGTGAAGAACTAATTCGCGGTTTGGAGAATTACATGGGAGAGATTTCAGCTTGGGAATGATTGGAGTTTATTCACTCTACAGTATAATACACACATTCATGGGATTTGTCCCATGCATGTCTATTTATTGAGATTTCATTAGTTTTATCTCTTGCTCTTCTACAAACCAATTAAATGACATTTTTGTTTATCTGAAACAGAAAATTACATAAATTAAGATGTGCAAAAGAATGTCAAACGGACGTATCTGCATCTGAAAATACAAGAGATTATGGACATTATTCCCTGTGATTTATATATAAATCAAGAGTAATGTTAGATTTACTAAGAGTAAGGGTGTGCAACAGTCCAAGTTGGTCAGGTTCCAGTGGAACCGATAAACAAGGAAGTTCACCACAAATCTACAACTCTGGACTCTTATTACCAACCCATTTTCTTCAATAATTGAAATAGAAAAAAAAATTACAAATACCAACCCATCTAGTTGTTACATTTAGTGCGTGTAAATTGTGGGCTAGAGTACCAATCAACAGGTTTGGCAAATGAATTAACAATCATATCCTAAAGGCACAAAACTTCTGCAAGTCATGTAAGGAAGGGCAGAACAAAGCCTAAACTTCACATGAGAGGCTTGCACTTATAATAACAGAAGGAGGAGAGGGAAATCAGGCGATCGTGAGTGAATTTAGGTTTAAGAAATAAAATATATACATACACATATATGGATCTCCCTTGGAACCGGGAATTGGACCGCTCAGCCACCGGTTCTACTTTTAGGAATCAGGAGTTGGACTAATACCCTCAACAACCGGACCAAATCGGCCAGTCCACAATACTCACCCCTAATTAAGATTGATTTATGAAATTGATTTTTCAAATTATGAGCGAGAGGACTTTCAAACATGCGAGCTAATATTCAACAACCAATAGCAATACAAGTCATTACTTAGAAAATCGACTTGTAAATTAATTTTGGTAAGTCTATCATTTCTGTTAAATGAAATCCCGCTACCGAGCATACGAAGCATGTAGTTACTTATTATTATTATTATTCACACACTACATTTGTACTTAAATATATCGCTAAATATTGAGATAAGATCTCTTAAAGCCAAGATTGCATAAATACAAAAAGTGGGACCTTTCCTTTTTTAAAACAAGTTTGCTCTATATATAGGCCGCCTAGTCTGCTACTTTATCGGTTAGTGGATCCTGCCTCACCTAGACGCCATCAATTGGTAATTGTCTTAATCGGCCAAAGAAAAGAGAAAAAAGAAATCGTGACCATATTTCCTTTATTTGAAGAATTATGATAATGAATCCTTAACATACTAGAAGTACAATGCCTTGTGACCGAACTCATTAGTAGACACATATTAAACTAGGGTTTCATAAACGGCATGTAAATAAGACGCGCAACGCATGCGCGCTTTCGAAGTACCTAAGAATATCTACGGGGAGTGCAATTAATCAAGATAGTGATGCACAAGTACTAATTATTATTTTTTAATTGAATAACGTGTAGGGGCCTCTAACAACAGTCCCTCTAGAAGATGATGTAGCGAAAGGGCATCGCATGCGCTAATAAAGTTGATTTTTTTTTGTTTTTTGGCTTACTACCTTTTGCAGAATTGACGAACAAATGACCACTAATTGCGTAGTGAAAGACGGGTGAGCAAGTGGACTTTGAATGGATTCGATCTTGGCACGAAATCTTGTAAATGATCGAGATCGAGAGACGTGTAAAGGCAAGATCTTTGGTTTGCTCATCAACTTTGAGGAACGCCACAATTCAAAACGTCGGCGAAGAAGTCGCATAGGAAGACAATTTGAAGCTCCTTCCAAAAGGTTGCCTCACGAGCTTACGAAAACCTCGAGCAGGGCTCAAGACGTGGGATGTCTGATGATGGTGGCTAAGACCCATTTGACTTGGGTAAGAACAGTGGCACCTGATGTGATTTTGCTAGCCCGACATGTTAATTTCAAAACCCTAAAGTTAAGAAGAGAATACTTTTCATTGTATGAGAACTAGCCATTAGAGAGTGACGTCGGTCGCAATGGTGCATCGACATTTCTCTTCATTCGTAGATATAAGGTTTAAGGAAAGCTCGAAAGGCGTGCGTCACCTACATTGTGTTGGTAAAAGACTAGCAAGGTTAAAACTTTTGGAAGCAACTAGCTCAAAGGGTCGAGTGAAGGGCATCGATAATGTTTTGGGATAGAAAAACGAAATGTCTCTTTTCATCCCAGGCATGGTCGAATTAACTCAAAAGGTCTCTTGTCCATGTTGAACTCAGAGCTCAAAATCACGTAATTTGAACATTTAAGAAGAATTTATCTTTTCAATATGTTTTTGGCAAGGAAATAATTCTTCTTTAAGTGCCTTCACTTCAAAGTAGAGGTGGGCGGTTCTAGGCTCGATTCGGGTTCTCCAATTTTTGGAAATTGGAACCTGAAACCTATCATGTCACAAGTTCCAAGATTTACCCAGGTTCCACCTTTATTTATAATTGAACGACTACAATGAATTATCACCTCTAATGACCATCATTTGCTGTTACAATTCACTGATCACAACTCATATATAGATGCATGAAGAATATGAAACTTTAACAAAATAAAAGTCTCAGCCTCAGTCATGGATATCGCTGAAAATAGAAGCTCAGACTAGTGGTTCTATATTACACACTTATCATATGGAATACAGGAAAATTACCAAAAAAAGTCATAAACTTATTGCAATTGTACTAATTCAATCCATTTGGCCGGCTGGTGCTGATGTGGCATTTTAAAAATAATATCTTATTAATTTTTCAATTTTTATAATTTTTTCATTTTTCTTTTCTTTAGTTTTTTTTTTTTTCCTTTTCCCTAGTCAAGGGCGTCGCGGCCCTTGCCTAGTCTAGGCAAGAGAGGCCGTCGCAACCCTTGCCTAGCCAGATTTGGGCGAGGGGCTACACGCCCTCGCCTTGGCCGATGTGGGCGTCCCGGCCCTCGCCTGTGGCCGGCGACGATCAGTCGGAACCCTTGCCGGCTCTAGGTGGAAGAGGGAAAAAAACTAAAGAAAAGAAAAGAAAAGAATTATAAAATTTCAATAAAATATTAAAATATTATTTTTAAAATGCCACATCAGCTCCAGCTGGCCAAATGGACTGAATTAGCACAATTGCAAAATGTTTATGACTCAATTGGCCAAAACAAGTTAATGACTAAATTGACATAATTGCAATAGGTTTAAGACTTTTTTGGTAATTTTCCCTATGGAATACCGCAAAATCGCGCGAAAACATATAACAAAAAAAACATAATGACTTATTCTAGGTTCTAGGGATAGAACCTAGAAGCTACTTGTCGAAATTAGTTCCTTAATTTTTGGAACTTGGAACTTACATTGCATATTCTAGAACTTGGAACCAGACCAGTTCTCAATCTACATTGCATACCCTAGAACCTGAAACCGGATTAGTTTTCGCTTATCTGGTTATCCGGTTCCCGATTCTACCTTGAAACCAAGCTTACCCCTACTTGAAAGGTGGTAACTTTCTCATGAGAAATGAAAGAGAGAAAGACCCCACAAGGTCACGGAGAGCACGAAAAGGAAAAACAATCAACTTTCTAATTATTGGATTAAAGATAAGCTGTGGGGACAATCGGAGTAAAATTTAGAATTAGCAAAATGGACTTGGTCGTCTCTCATCATTCACTTGCAATGTGTATTGGAGTCTGGTCTAATTCTTTGACTGGTGGGAATTGGACTTCGACGGAGATCCTCATCCCCTTTTAGAAAGTGGCATGGCTTTCTTCGTGGTGTTGGGTACAAAGTTAGACTTGGTCTCACCTAGATTGTATTTTTAATTCCTATTAAATAAATATCTGCACACCTTGAACAAACTTCGTGATTAGACGAATATTAGACTGCTTATTCCCAAGGAGAAGCTTAGAGCGGTATGGTTAATGTTTTTCATGTTTACTATTTTATGTTCACATATAAGCAAGGATTTCAAAGGTGGCGATTGTTGTTGTGGAAAATAATTTCTATTAGAATCTTCTACAAAGTCTTATACAAAAAATGATTACTTGAAATTTTTATGCCACTATTGTCACCTCAAACATGGTTTTCTAACACTTTCCTCGTGGCCACTCTTATCTCCGAGAATTTGCACCAATTAAAGGTGCGTTTATTTCACAAAAAATGAATGATTTAGAAAATAATTTTTTTTATTGATAATCGCTTGTATCGCTTATAAAAATGGATGAAAGAAAAATATTTTCATTGCCCACAAAAATGTTTACACATAAATAATTGTAGGTAATGAAAATATTTTTCATTTACTAATTGTTTCAAGAAATTTAAAGAATTATTTTTGTGAGGAATTTTTTAAAATCTTTCATTTTTCGCGAAATAAACGGAACTTAACTTCAAAACTCAGCATACTTTACATCCCAAAATTGTAAAATTCTACTCTTCCCATTTTGGGATTTGACACCACTAGAAAAAGCTTGGGAAAATGATAGAAATTCAATGATGCAAAATGTAGATTTTTATTTTAATATAACGGGCTAAAAGCCATTAAAAGTGATCAGCGGAAAACTCCAATTTTATCACCAAACAGGAAAGAATTAAGACATGGAGGGGGACTGGACAAAAGTTTGATGGATGATCTTAGAATTGAGACTGTAATTGCTTACCAATCTGCACTAGTTGCCTTCTTTTTACACTTGTTTTACTTCCATAAGCCACTTTTGTCTGAAGTTACACGTGTGCATGTGGTAAAACTATATTTTACAGAAAAAGAAGTTTTTTTTTTTGGCAAAATTTAGTAGATTTCATAATTTAATTTGAAAAAAATAAAGTTGCAAATGGGGAAAATTTGAATTCAAATATAAAAGTCGTGAGAATTTGGTGGATTAGGTATATGTTAGATGTTAATCTATGGTTAGCATTAATTTTCATAGGATATATGAATTCTTGTGCACTTTCTGTAATTGTTTGAGGTTGGAGCTGTTGGGATTACTTTCTATACCATGGAAATCAGGGCGTAAAATCTTGCCCCTTGAAATTATAGTTTGTGTAATATAACTTTTGAAATAGAGAATGCAAACTATAGCTTAGGAAGAAAAAATTTGGCATATGCCAATTTAGCATAATATTGAAACAAGCCGAGTTTGATTTTCACTTTACTTTTTGTATAACAAGGAATCTTATTTTAGGTAGGTAGAACCCCCACTCACATAGATCCACTAATTAACCTCATTAGTCGGTTAATTAAAACATGATTTGACCGTGCAACCTAAACATTAGATCATTTAGGCTAAGTGGTGTAAAAAACTGAACTCGTGTTTTGTACCCTGATCTGTACACGTGCGTTCTCGAAGGAAACGAACTGTTTGCCTACACGAAGCTTAAACCCATCTCTTGAATTGAGCATGAGAGGGTGCTAAAAATAAATTAAGTGAGTAACTTACTTTAATTAAACCTCAGATACTTGTTAGCTACACGTCATCTTATGATGTGGTGTGTATTGAACATGAGAGAGTGCTAAAAACAAAATTAAGTGGGAAATTTACATTAATTAAACCTTGGATACTTATTAGCTACACATCATCTTAAGATGTGGTGTGTATTGAAAAACAAGGGCATGCAACCACACAAGTCGCAACAGAAGCTTAGAGTCATGGAGCATGGTCCCTCCTACATTAGAAAAGGCCACATATTTTCCAAGGTTGACCAGGGTATACTTTGACCCTCAAGGACGAAAATCAGCTTGCCCTAATGACCTTAACCTTCACGAAAAGATCAGGTCCAACTGATGTCCACTTGACGGGAGACTCGAATGAGAAAATTGCCAACACGCATGCCGTCCTGAAATTGCAATAACCAAAGAAAAATTTGATCCTCCCATGTTTGATCTCTTCCCATTATAGTCCTAATAATCCTATGATTAAATTACAAAGTTAACAAAAGAAACGACGCGAGAGAGAGAGAGAGAGAGAGGGGGATCCTGGGTGTCCGCCACGTGGCGTCCCGTTGCTTGAAATGGGATAGAAGTTTGACCGTGAAGGAGCACCGACGGGTTGACTGCTTCTTTGGAATTTTTATGGGCATGTTTTCAATGTCAAATTTGTGCAAGGGGGAGATTATTGGGTGACCCAAGAAGTAGCTTTCGAAAATGTGAATCGCACTTTGGGGAAGAATCTAGTGGGGACTTCGACACACAACTTTGTCTACCGACAAGATGTGTTGCCCTCGTTTGACACGATCCCCGCCTTTTGTCTTCGATTTTACCTTCAAAACTAGGGTTAGCGTCGGAGATAGTTAGGCTCGTTACTAAACTCGTTTATCAAGCGGCGAGGAAGATTATATCTGACGTTCAACGACGGAATCATTGAATGCGAGGGCCCCGTCCATTTCAACACTTGAACCTAAATTTGTCGCGATATTTAGTAAGTCCGTTTTTGTAAGACTCCGCACCACGGAATGAGAAAGAGACACGGCTGGATGTAGAAAGGCACGAGGAAGGCAGAGACGGACTGGAGGTCGGGGAAGAGAGAGCATGAGATAGCATCGGTGCCGATGACGGTGGCAACCGGAGGCAGGGCAGCAGCAGCTGGCGTTGGCCACGGTGGTTAGAGGCAACTAGTAGTGGCGATTGGAGGTTGGTCCAGTGGTGGGAGACATTGGGCATCTATATTTTGGCAATTAGGGATATGTCTATTTGAAAATTATTATTTTTAATGTGGCTGCTGAATTAAATAAATCCAACTCATTGGTTCTATATAATTGCTGTGTGATGCAATTAGATGGTGTATCGAATATGTCAATTCACCACACAAAAGAGCTCCAGTTTCAAATCTCTTAAAACAAATTCTTCCAATTATTATGGGAATATTATAAAAAAAAAAGTTCTAAATCTATTGTAATTGTGCCAATTTAGTCATAAACATTTTTTTTTTGCCAATTGAGCCATAAACCTTTTGCGTTTGTGCCAATTCAATCAATCTGGCCAATTTTGGCCAATCAGCATTGACCACCTTATGTGGCACGGCCGATACTAAAGTGAACAATTTTTAATAGTATTTTAATAGTATTTTAATATTTTGATTTTATTATTTTCCTTTTTGTTCTCTTTTTTATTCTTCTTTTCCTTCTTGCTCCAATTGGTCATCAGCCTCTGGCAAAGCTTGCCCCCGTTGGCCACCGGTGAGGGCGAGGTCAGCCTCGCCAGGGGTAAGCGTGGCTCGCTCTCGCCCAATGACAGCAAGGTCAAGCCTTGCCAGATTTAGCGAGGTCGGCCATGCCATGGCTAGGCGAGGGCGAGCCTGGCCTGCCCCTAGCGAAGCTCGACCTCACCTAGCGGCGATGAGATCATCGAGGCTTGGCGATCGGCTGGAGGAAGAAGGGAGGGAAAGAAAAAAAAGGAAAGAGAAAGAAAAAAAATAGTAAGAATTGTTTACATCAATGCCAGCCGCTCCACGTAGGACGACTATCGTCCACGTCAACGCCGACCAGCCAAAATTGGCTAAATTGGCACAAATGCAAAATGTTTAGGATTTAATTGGCAAAAAAAAAAATTAGAAATGAATTAGCACGATTACAATTCGTTTAGGACTTTTTTGGTAATTTTCTCCGATCATTATAGTTAACTACAAAATCACAATATAACCGATCTACTGAGTACTTCATATTGAGCTTTATTGGTTTCCGTTAATTATAACTAGAAAAAGATCCTACTTGTAATTAACCCAAACGTCATGAATTGAACTATTTTGTCAATTATTATATTGAAATAATGCGCATCTACCTAAATTAACTTAATTATACCATTTTAATATAATAATAGTTATCAATCACCAGTTCCATAATAATTGACAGTCTAAACATTGCATATGGGTTATAGTAATTCTTTCATCTTATGATAAGATGAAGAAATCCTTTTTGACAGTCTGTCACGTGGATATCAAACAGTAACGCAAATTAATTTCCACATTCATTCGGCACTAATCACTATGGCTAATCCTGTCGAGGGATATCTTGTTTGTTCTCAGTTTCTTACTCTTTTGGTGGAATTTTATATCTGACCTTTTAATCAGATGACTATATAAACGATTATCCTATCAAACATATGGACACGTTTCCACTCCAATAATATCATAACGACAGATGCTGTTGTTCCGTGACTTCATAAAAAGTTTATCGGAAATCGGGTTACTTTATCGATGTGTGATGTCTTCTCAATACATGCCCGATCGTGTCATCATATAGTTTTGTTTTTTTTAATCGATTCCACCCTATAAGCCTATAAATCGATAAAATTCCACCCTTCACCCTATATAAGTGACTTCGATCCAAAATAGCGGGCACGCAGTTAGTGAAATTTCAACGGGTGACGCATAATCAATAGCACTAAACCCGGGGTTAAAACGCTCCTGTCTTGTAACTTTTCATCAAGGTCACTAGAGATATGGTTTAAGAGAGAGAGAGAGAGAGAGAGGTGCCGGCACGATAACATGCCACTAAGTAAAATGGGGGCCTACTGTGGACTATGCGTATCATCCAGTACTCTCATATGTTCAAGGGAATATCCACTCAACGCTCTCTCTCTCTCTCTCTCTCTCTCAAGATATATATATACATAGAGAGAACGCTCTTGGCTAGCTTGCCTAGCCTGTAAGAGTGCATAGGGAGAGCTCACAAGCATATCTATACATATCTCCAGCTTATACTCAAGTCATTCGAACGGCTTAACTACTAGAGAGTGAGAGAGAATGGGGAGAGCTCCGTGCTGTGAGAAGATGGGGTTGAAGAAAGGCCCCTGGACCCCTGACGAGGACTGCATCCTCATCGACTACGTCCAGCGTCACGGCCATGGCAATTGGCGGAAACTCCCTAAACTCGCCGGTAAGTGGATTTATTCACGGTTGAGTGCTTGTGGTTTGCTAGTCACCCATATGAGAACGATATGCTAGTGCTATGAATTGAATCTACTTTTTTTCCTTCCATTTGATTTGTCATTTCCAGGCTTGTTGAGGTGTGGCAAGAGTTGCAGGCTCAGGTGGACAAATTACTTGAGACCAGACATTAAAAGAGGCAACTTTAGCAGAGAAGAAGAGGACAACATCATCCACCTCCATGAAATGTTTGGGAACAGGTTTCCTTTCTCCCCCTCTTTCCTTTCTTTCCTCCCTTTTTCTTGGCAATTTGCATTCAAATAGCAAAGTCCGATCGACTGGTCTTTCAGAACTGTCTTGAGCTCTGTGAATTCTTACTCTACTTGCTTCTTGTCTAGAAACAGTAGAGCCAAGTTCGATGAAAAAACATGTAGCATTGTTGCACCCACCGATTGAATCTTCGCGTCTGCTACTTAGAAACCATTGAGGCAAATCGTGAAATTACTGCAAAAGTTCAAATGCCGACATAGACAATTAACACCATGCAAGCAGGCACAATTCTTGTCTAAACTCAGTCTACTGCAGAGATATGAATGGTAAATCTATTAATTTGTGCACATTGACGACGTACACGGGAGCGAGATTGTACCATACTCCACAAAGAACATAGTACAATAAGCATAACTTAAATGATCATAGTTTGAAAACTTCTTCTGGGATTTTTAGCGGAGGACCCCAACAAGCATAATAAAGGTTGGTTTTTATTTTTTTTCCTTGCTAAGCCTGCCCTTTTGGATTGGCAAAGATTCCCTGTCTGAAACTTGTTTGTTTAACTGTGTCTTATTCATAAAATAGACCCCTCGTGTTTGTGGTTGTCCTTGTCCTTGTGCAACACACAAAGACAAGACCAAGGACAAGGCGTTATGCATCCGAGTATCGATTTGTTTCCACCCATGTTGAAGCAAATTGTATATATACAGTATCGATACACCTGAGGCGATCCTAATGTGACCTGTTCTTTTTCTTCAGATGGTCAGAGATAGCAGCGAGGCTGCCGGGACGGACGGACAATGAGATAAAAAACGTGTGGCACACCCATCTGAAGAAGAGGCTAAGAAAGGAGCACGAGGCGGCGTCGCTTGACGATGTTGCGTCCAAAAGGCAAGTCACGTCGTTCCATACCAATAACGAGGCACACGCTGAATGTGAAATCCATGGTGGGCCAATCTCATCTCCTCAAACTCAACAGAGCTCAAGTAGCACGTCTCTCTCCTCTACGACCACGGGAGACAATAACAGCGACGATAATAACCGCGACAATTGCATCAAAGAGGAGCTCAATGCGATCTCCGGGTTGATGGACGAGAGTTTCTGGTCAGAATTGGTGTCGTCAGATGACAATAACTCAGCCATGACTGGTGATATTCTTGCGGTCAGCAGTGAGTTCCAGTCGTCCCTAAGTTCAAACGTTGGACCGTGGGACATGAACGACGGTGGGATGGTGGATTGTTTTTGGTATGGTATCTTTGAAGGAGCTGAATTAGCAGATGTCTAGGTGACAGTTGATGTTAGCGACCGGACTTAGCTGACCAATCAAAGTTGGGGTCAAACGATGATGAGGATTTGAGGGTGGGAAGCTTTCAAACTTAGTCGGAGAGAGCTTGTTGCATATGTACCGAACACACACAAGGAGACACCATTGTTGGTGACTCTGAAATGAATGATCGTCCTGCACTAATAATTACTTTCCTTGTGATGATCAGCTGGAAAAAAGTGTCAATTATTTTAGTCAACCGCCTTGCTAGTCGGCATATAATGGAAAAGGAGAGGAATGAAAAGAAGCTCCGAAATGGTTAGAATAAAGTGTTAAATATGTCTTGAATTTCATGTACCCGGTTGGGTTTATGACCCGACCCGACATATTTTTTGTGCGACCTGAAAAGTGGAGATTTGGTTTGTGA
>BCNH02000011.1:14764870-14824489 GCA_001662345.2 Metrosideros polymorpha var. glaberrima | reverse complement strand
TTAAATTATTATTATTTTTCTTCCAAAAGTAAAAATTTTCTCTTGTTTAACAAACGCATTTCTATTCCAGAAATCAACTTCTGGAGCAGAAGTAGAAAAATCAATTTCTGGTCAGAAGTTGATTTCTAGAACAGAAAAGTTACCATTCACCCCCTAAATGCCTATTGTGATCTATAAACATCCCCCCTTCTTGAATCTCTCAAAAGGGTCGACACCTAATTAATTCCATCTCCAAACTCCGAAACGTATTCGAGTTAGTTAACTAAGTCGTGAGAGATGTTTAGGAGAATATAGAAAACGCACATGAGGTTTCATCTAGATATCATTTATATATTTTTCAATTTTCGAAAAAAAATGTCTGCATCCCCTTTGCTATCGATGGCTGCTCGACTTGGATCGAGTGGTGAGGGGCGGGGGTCGACGGTGGCTGCAGACGGTGATGTGTGGTGGAGGGTAAGTGAGGGTTTGTTTGCAATGGAAATGCGGACAGTGATTTTGGGGGCTTGAGGATTTTGCATGGGTAGCAATTTGGAATTTTCAAAGGAGGGGTTTTGTCTAGAGGTATGACCCGTTTGGTTCTCTTTGGTGATATGTCTTCGGGAAATGCAAAGGCCTTTGAACTAAAGTGGTGTTCGGAAATGCAAATAGTATTTAGTAAATTGTAATTTCAAAGTGTTTTGAGAAACAATTTTGACTTCAATGGTGTTTACCGGTCTGTCGATGTTTAGGTCCCGTGCTTTGTATATATGTCTTGCCACCTCATTGTTTAGATGCCATCAATCCTAAGTCCATAATGGGGATTTAGCGAACTCCGTTGTTCTAACGCCACCAATCATTAATAGGAAAATAGGCATCAATAATGGGGATTTAGCGAACTCCATTGTTCTAACGCCACCAATCATTAATAGGAAAATAGGCGGCTGTGAAAAAGCCAAAGTCATTTTCTAACGATGTTTATAAGTTAGGGATTACACGTGAATTATGAGTTAATTTAATACAATCTTGACCCACGAATTGAAACTTTATATAGCTGCTTGTAAACGCTAAATACTGTTCTTAGTAATTATTGTCATATAACCGAAGTTAACTATATCGATCTCTCGCCCGAGGAACCCATTAATTAGTTTATTTGGGAAAATACTAAAAACATAATTCACCTTTAACACGATGATCACTACATATATCTAATTTTGTGAATAGCATCGGCAATCCTCTACGCAAAACCCCACATTGAAAAGACCAAAGTGTCCCTACTTGCAAAACTCATTTTAGCACTTGCTTAGGGTTTGAGCGATCTCGATTAGAGTTGATTTTGAGTGTTTTGGGGGGATGTTAGAATTAAGAAATGCGGTGATAGGTATTTTTAGAAAGAAAATGAACTTTCGTAAATAGGGGCACGGAAATAATAAATGCGAAGGTGCAAACTGTAAAGTGATAAAGGCAAAGGTAAACCTCGAGTATGAACTTGATATCAGTATGTAAGTGGTTAGTGGATGAAATGTGAGATACGTTTTCGATATTTTCCTTGATTATTATTTCTTAATGCGTATACTTCTTTCAACAGTTTCATGGTTGCATGCTATAAACATTCTCAAGGCTATTTTTAAAAGCAAAATCAATTTATTTTGAGTTCATATTCATTCATGAGATATATCTAGTGCATAGGGCACGTAACACGTGAAAGAGGAATGTCATTATTCACATGGGAATTTGTACTTATCGAGTCACATGTTCAATATTAAGCCCACTTAGGTATCTGGACCCCACCCGATTGCAGTTGGGTTCTCTGCACCCGGAACCAGTTTTAAGTATACAACCTTGCTCTCCACAACTAAAAAGAAAGAAAGAAAGAAGGCAGATGGCAGTGATGTGGCAGGCTATATTATGACTAACTTACGAAATTCATTTGCTAAATGATGTGGCAGATTGCAAATTGATAACTTGTTATCAACTAGGTGGGTCACATTTAACATCCAATAACGATCTGCTATGTCATTTAGTATACGGACTTTGTAAATTAGTATTAGCATGCCTGGCGGTTCTCAAAGAACTTTTGTCTCATGAGCTCGGTTTCTTATAACGGAAAGTCTTGAAATGTTATTTTTCCATAAAGACTAGTGGATTAAAAGGCAGACGTGCAAGGAGGCACGAATCAAAAAGTTTTCTTATTGATACAGAAAAAAAAATAATAAACTGCACGGATATATGGAAGTAGGGTCAGCTAAAAAAGTTTCAAATCGAAAGTTAAATCGAACCGAACCGAACCATCTCTTTACGGTTTGATTTGTTCTAAGACTACCTCTCTTTTTTTTATTATCCATGAGCATGACCGCAACCCCCCCAAAAAAAAAATACTCGTTTTGAAGAAAAGGGTTCACAAACCGAATCAGACCCTTTTCTGCTGTTTGGTTTGGTTTATACTTTTTTAAAACCAAACAAACCGCGAAAGCGTATTGTGCTGCCAACATTTCTTTTTTAAATTAAATTTACATTCATGTATAAGCATCTGTTCCTTAAATGTAAAGTAATTTAGATTTTTCATTTTCTGTGAACTTATTATGAATTATGTTAAACGGTTCGTATAAAGAATCTTTTATGCATTCATCGATGAGGGAATGATATGTGTACTTAAAAATAGTTGTGTAAGCTAATCCAATTCATTCATATGGCTCCTATTCGACAGTGTTCATCATAATAATCCTAATATATATAGCTTAGTTATTAATTATGTGACAATGATGAGATCTGAAGTTCATATGTTGAAGAATTGTTAGATCTCATCATTGTCATACGTACAATCATAATTATTTGATACGGGCCATTTTCATGTAAAAAGGGGTATCTTTTATTACAATAGAGGCAAACATGGGCTAAGAAACAATCACAGTTAGACAGAACTATACTCCTACTGTTTACCAATGGGGAAAAGTACAAAAAAAAGTCCTAAACCTATTGCAATTGTGCTAATTAAGGATGAGCAACAGTCTAGGGTTGACCTTGAATTGACCTTGGAATGGCCCAATCCAACCGGTCCTAGTCCAGCCCCTAGGGGGATTGAGTTGGTCCTTAGTTCTGAGACTCTTGAAACCTGTATTGTGCAGATTAGTCCCTAGTCTTTGGGGCTTTAGGGTTGGTCTGGGTATTTATATAAAATATATATAAAAAGAATTTTTTTTGTGGAATAAATAAAAGAAGTTGATGTAAAGGAAGATATAGGCTCTTTTTTTTTTTTTTTCATTTCATTCACACACACATATACATACATATATGTTCCAAAATCCTAGGCCCCTCCCTCCTCTTCTTCTAGCGTTGAAAATAGAAACTCTGTTGAGCGTTGCATCTCTTCGCTTACTCTCTCTACGTCTACTCGCTATATTTGCCTCTCTTTACTCACCTCAGGAACTCAGTTCACCTCTCTTGGCCTATCTCATGGATGCAACTCGTCTACTATGGTTTATTGCTTTTGACAATTGAAGATTTTTGTTGTTGTTTTATCTTAAATTTTTATTTGATTTGTACCGGTATTCATAGTTTGGTTACTCAATATTGCATTGTCAATATTGTCGATGGATATGTAATTTTAAAGAGTACGTCTGTCCTTTCAAGGAACACAAAAAATGAAACAAAAAAATAAATTGGTTGGTCCTGGATTGACCCTGGAACCGGACTAGACCCATAAGGTCTGTCCAGTTCTCGATCCTAAGCTCGATAGGATCGGTCCCTGGTCTCAAAAATTAGGAACCAACACTGTGTGGGTTGGTCCCAAGGTTAGGTGCTAGACCCGCCCAACCCAGACCACGCTCACCCCTAGTGCTAATTCAGTTTTAAATTTTTCGATTATACCAATTTAATCATCAACATTTTGACGATTTTCCATTGTAGTCTATCCAACCAATTTTAGTTGGAAATTGCTAACGTGGACTCCAATCGTCTTATATAGTACGACCGACGTTGACGTTGATAATTTTTAATAATATTTTGATTTTTTTTTTACTTTTTTTAAAATTATTTATTTACTTTTTTTATTCCTTTGATTTTGGGCTGGTGAGGGCCAGCAAGCCCTTGTAGGCCGCAGAGGCCTTGGCCCTTGCTCGTCGATTGCTAGCGAGGGTATGAAAAAAAAAATCATTTTTCTAAAAAAATTGTTCATATTAGCGTTGGCCATGCCTAGGGGTGAGCATCTTGGACCGCTCGAATCAGGACCGGACCAACCCGGCGAGTTGGTCTAGTCCCCAGTTCCAAGGGGGATAGGATCGGACCCGATCGGACCAAACAAATCCTTTTATATATAATTTTTTTTATTTCTTAATTTGATTGAAAGTTTAAAACACTCGGAACCGGTGAACTGTGGAAAGTTTTTAGCTAATTTTTTTAGAACTTATTTGTTAGTATCATGGCCTCAAAAGCTGCCCCTAGAGCATCCTCTAAACCGCAACAAAAAACAGGTGGTGCTCTTAAAGGAGAGAAAAGTGATTAGAATCCTTTGTCTTTGCAAATTTCATGCACTTGAGTAATTTTTATCCACCATGTTGGGTAATTTTCATGCACTTGTGATCGCTAAAATAGAAATGTTGATTTCGAATGTTGAAATAGAAATGTTGATTTCGTATGTGGTTGATTTTATTGGTTCCATTGGAACCGGATTGTCGGTTCGATTCCCAGTTCCGAAAATAGGAGAACCGGTACCATCGGTCTGGTCCGCGGTTCCAGGGGGACCGGACCAATCTGGATTGTGCACACCCTTAGCCGTGCCACGAAAGACAGTCGGCGTTCACGTCAATAATTTCCAATCAAAATTGGCCGGAAGAACTCAATTGATAAATTGTGAAAAGGTTTAGACTCAATTAGTACAATTGAAAAAAAATAATTAAAAAGTTTAGAATTAAATTAGCACAATTACAATAAATTTAGGACTTTTTTTGTACGTTTCCCAACGTGCTTCAGAATGCACTTGTAAATAGTATTTTCCCTTTTCTTTGGGAAGTGGGCACATAACTTATAATGCGTGTTGTCTTAGCTTGATAAGAAAAGAGGTTCAAATTTATACTGTCAGAACCTAAAAGTTTAAATCACTCAATGGAGAGAGACCATATGTATATAAAGAGCGTATAAGACTCATTGTCAAGCAACGTGGGATGTTTCAATACCCCTTTCACTTGCAAGCCAGATTATGAGTGACACATGAAATTTAATTAACGACAAGGTGGACACACAATCGAAAGGGACAGCATTTGATTATGATGTCATGTTAGACAGCCCAATCGAAAAACTTAAGCCAACATATAAATCACATTGTCAGGTGATGTTGGATATTTTAACGCATCCTTTTAGAAGCAAGTCGGATTAGGTGAAGGGAGATCACATGTATATAAAAAATATATAAAATTTATTGTCAAGCGATATGAGATATTTTACTACATATCTGCTAAGAATCGGAGATCAGAAAATGGAAAAGAGTGCGCTTTCAACATCATTGAGATTGTGCTCTATGGATTAATGAAGAAGCATGTCAGGATCATATCTGCGATTGTCAAATACCGCTTATGAAGCTAAAGGGGAAATTCTATAGAACGACAACAAAGCAAGCGATTTGGTGTGGCATGAAATGATAGGACGTCTCCAAATTCAAGACAAGATGGAAGAAACTCGTTTCCAGATGGTATCGGAGCACGTCACAAAAAGGCCTCTCGATGCCTGAGAGACGTGATCTAGGGACGGAGACTCAAATTACAATAACCTGAGAAATGATTTATACGGTGCAACCTCCAGCAGTGGAATGGTTCTCATGCATGTTGGGAAGCTAGAAATTCGAGGAAAATCACAAGATCTACAAAAGGAAGAACGATCAAAGGAAGAATGTCCACAAGGAAATAAAACAATCTACAAAAAAGAAAAGACATGATCCTTAACCTTTCATCAAGTGATAAGAAAAGAAAGTATCCAGTTGTATCCTAATCCACAATGAACTAATGATGCCACACCAATCTTAGTCATTCCTGACTTTTGTTCTTGGGCAAAACCTATATTTGGAGCCACCTAACTAATGGCCAGAATTCGGACCACCAATCCTTGCTGTGGCAAAAATGGAAGAAAACCAAGACATATCTTCCCAAGAAAAAGGCAAAAACGAAAAGAAGAGGGCCGATCTTTGGGCTCAAATGGAGAAGGCAAGGGAATTCAGATAGCCCTCTTCTCTCTTCACCACAAATCGAACCCTCTCGCGATTCAGATTTCCGGCCGGTCAGCACGGTCGAACCCACCGGGAATCTGGATGACGAGGAAGCCGAAGCCCTCCGTGGCTGCAGCCATCCAGATACCGCTCAAAGAAGCCGTAGTCGGCAAAGAGACAAATTGCGATGGCGACGGTGACGGAGACGAACCATCCGACCACTCCAAGAAACATGAAAACAACGTTAATAACAACGATGGGACAAAGCCTGCTGCCGAGTGGAAACTCCCTAGGAAGAAGGCGCTGCTGCAGTTCCGATGCAAGCTGGAAGACGCGATCCGTGGAGACTACCTCCTGGGGCGGTCCTACCGGAGCCTCTCAAGGTTGTCAAGAGAGAACGTGAACAGCGCGTTCTCGCAGCAGCCACTGCCGTTGAGGGACATTGCGCTGTGGGGCGTCCCTCTATTGCCGAGCAAGGGGCACGAGGGCACGGACCACGTCCTCACGAACTTCCTGAAGGCAAGGGACTACAAGGTCGGCGAGGCTTTCAAGATGCTCCAGGAGACGCTCCGGTGGCGGAGGCAGCACAGGGTGGACGAGATCGCCAGCGAGCCCCCCCTCAGCCCTGACGAGCCAATCTCGCAGATGATGTACGTGAGGAGCGTCGATAGGGACGGTCGTCCGCTGTGTTATCACGTGTATGGGGTGTTGGAGGACAGAGAGGCGTACAAGAGGGCGCTGGGGACGAAAGAGAGGGTCGAGGAGTTCAAGAGGAGGGTCGTGCAGTTCACGGAAAAGGTTGTCAGTAAGCTGAGCTTTAAGGACGGAGGGGTCGACTCGCTGGTCCAGATCACGGACTTGAAGAACATGCACTCGAAGAGCGCGAAGGAGATGCGGGGCGTGCTCCGGAGCACCTTCCTGATGGTGCAGGATCACTACCCTGAGCTCGTCCACAGACATGTAAGCGAATGGCATCTGAAACTTGGCTGATTGCAGTTTGGTTAAAATTTTCTTGGTGTGAATTTGTTCTTTGCATGGTGATGAAAAGAATACGTATTCGAATACTACGTTCCTTGCCTACGATCAGTACAATTTAGCAAATATAGAAGGACTGCAATATTCCTTGGACTTGACTATCTGCATGTAGCTAATGTTTGGGCCATGTTCTTCAACATCTGCTTCTCTATAAAACATTCAAAGCATTATCAGATTCCGGAGTAAATCATGTCAACGGTGGGGAACTTCATGCGCAGATAATACTAAACGTCCCACTGTGGTACTACACGTTCCACTTGCTGCTCTTGCGACTTCTGCATCAATCCGACAAGAGCAAGTTCATCCTCGCGCGACCAGCTAAAGTCACCAAGACCCTTCTCAAGTGAGACCAGTATGCAGACCTTATGAATATCTTCGAGACTCTTTGGCTTTTGCTTGTTGATTTCAACCCTTGTTAACGCATTGCTGGTGCTTGAATGTTGGCTATACCGATGTATAAAGATTCATAGACCCCGAAGACCTGCCCGTGGAATATGGTGGTCTCTTGAGAGAGAATGACGAGGAATTCTCGACACTGGACAAGGTCTCGGAGGTCTTCGTCAGAGGGAACACGACCAAGAGCATTCGAATCCCGATTGCTGAGGTACTTTAGTGTATGCTTTTGATAATTTTTTCCATGTTGGTCTTTAGTTTTTCTTTGAACTTTTGAAAATTTACTGTAGTATAACTTCAACTGCCTCAAAGTGTTAGTCAATTGTTAATACCCCTTATTATTTGTATCCGAGAGCACTCTTTAACCAAGTTCTCGTTTCAATTTATGGAGTTTAAGCTAGCTCGAAACACATACGTATAATATACCAACAATTTAATGATTTCCCGTATGAATTGTGGATGGATATAGTTCAATATTTTGTGAGTTTTGCTTTGTCTTAATTCCTTTTCTTCAATAGAAAAAGTTCACCCCCCATTGCACATTGGAACTTATCAAATGTAGAATAGAGTGTATGTGCAAGTCGAGTTGCACGTACATCCTAGTACATGTTCCTCGATCTTGAGGACATCCCCGAAGAGGCGGGGTGTGGCGAAAGCATTTCATTCTTTAGAATTTGCGACTATATTGTTAATATTGAAAATCTAATACTTCAAATTCTTAGAACTTTACATAACATATTAGATTAAAATAATTAGAGAAGGCAAATGAATGAACAATATTGTGGAAGCTACCAACAAGAGGTATTCATGATGTAAAAGATTTTAAACACAATTGTATTTAGACTCGCTTGATGTTGCACGTGTCACGAACATATCATACTATTGTAGGCCGGCGCGACGGTGGTGTGGGACTTGACAGTGGTGGGGTGGGATGTGTCGTATAAGGAGGAGTTCGTACCGGAAGACGAGGGCTCGTACAAGGTGCAGCTCCACAGGTCGAAGAAGCTGAGGGAGAGCATGAGGAACTCCTACTACATCAACGAGCCGGGCGAGCTCGTCATCACCGTCGGCAACCCAACCTTCAAGAAGAAGAGGGTGCTCTACCGCACCAAGTTCAAGCCCACCGTCCCCATGTATGTCTTCTTCAAGTGATAAGTGAAAAGGCAACAAACACGCGCGCACAACGTGAATGCATGTTAAATTGTTAATCACTCATCTATGATCTTGGCCGATAATTATTATTTTATCCCCTGTTATGTCCACTTGTTTTGTTTTGCTTTGAATGAGGAAGAGGCCAACGATGGAATGGTAACAATTGGGCCTGTGATGTACCCTCTAGTCTCATGAACAGGGTAAGATGCGAGCAGATTCATCTAGGGGTGCAAGAATGTCATGAATATTATGTGCCTAATTCACGCACAATCATACCCTCAAATCATAAGTCGGATATTTAAGCACTAGACCATCCCCCCTAGTCCACACACAAGTCTATTTCTTTGTTTGTTTACATTTTATATTATTTTATTTTATGGCTGCGAGAACTACTCGCTAGTTAGGATCATGCCCTTTGTCCATGAGATTTCATATTAAGCTGTAAAATGTAAATTCGGGTCACCTCGGTTGACTGTATTATACGTGAGGCTTACCTCATCCAACATGTGATATTATTTTTCTTCAGAATTGGGATCCTCTGAATTTAGGAGGGTAAATTTACACGGTAAAGTTAGCCCTCGGACCAAAATACCTCGTCCATTGAGGAATTTAAATAAGAGACCATGCACCCAAAGAAAACCCTAATTTTCCCCTCCTCCTTCCGCCCTCCCTCTCTCCCAATCCCAATCCCAATCCCAATCCCAATCCCAATCGAGGCATGCCAGGTGCCGTTGTTGAGCCCCCGCCGCCTCTCCGTCACTGTCGAGGTTCAGGGCTCGCGGTTGATCGAAGGGAAGCACGGGGTTTTTGTCGGCGTGCAGCAGAGGTCGCCCGTCGGGTCATGCAGACCTTGTTCTCCATCTTCGACAGCCGATTTGGCCATCCGTTTACTCAGCGGTTGATGTATCTAATTCTTATAAGGAAGCAGATATACCTAAATTGAGAGAGATTAAAGTTTGAACAGGCAAGATAAACATCTGGAACTATAGAGGGTGGTCAAGATGGTAAGATCCAAGACAAAGGAGGTTAGACGATCCAGATGTAAAACCCTTTTGTTTAATTTTGAGGAGATGATCGAGTTATGAAGAACCCTGCTCTGTTAGCTATGAAGATTTTATTTTCCTCATCCCACAAAAATCTCCAAGAGCTTCATGACTACTTAACCAACATCATCACGGGAATCATTGTTCTTCACCAGTCGCTGACATTCAAGTTAACGCACAAATAAATCTATCTTTCTGTAAAAATACAGTGCAGTGAAGGTTTTAAGACTTTAAAATTCAATTTTGACACTTGACAACTCATCTGGGGTGCAACTGTATATTTTGGCCGATTTAATCTCCATCCGCTTTTTGTATGAAGACAGAAAAATTTATATGGTTAATATAAATCACGAAAAACTTCACTTTTTAACAAATAAAAACCATCGAATAATCAATTGATAAAACAAAACAACGTAAAATAATATTATATATACACTTCGCAAACATTATATATTGCGCTTAAAGTTCCACTAATAGGTAAAGTGAAAAAAAAAAAAAGTCTTATGTCATATGGATTCAAATAGATGATTCATTGTATATTTCAATCTAAAATAAACCATCAAGAAAATGATTACAGCAAAATTACGATCATATAGTTGAAAAAGATTGTACTGAAATTTAATCATTACTTTTTTCTTTTTTGACCAACAAATTTGATCATTACTTTACGAGCTAAATTTAAACACGGTGATGTCTGAGTTACTTAAGTAGACAAATCCGCATATAATATACGATGAATTGCGTAAAATAAGTAAAATTTACAAAATATTCGATAACTCAATCTCGATCGAATCGTAATCCACTTCGAGTCGAATATCTAACGGCATGGTCCTACGCCATAGACTCGCTCTCGGTCGTGGGTGCAATCATGAAGTGGACAACAACATTAAAGGTGGGTTTGGTTTAACTTTGCAAATACTAAAAGCTTAATACTAGTCTCTTTAGCATTTTGTTTTCAGTATTCTCAATACTAAAATTTGACCGAAAGTTGCTTGCCAAACACCTTAGTATTTTTTTAATAAGCTTTGAAAGTCGAAATTTTTTTAGAAATGATGAACCAAATTCAGCCTAACACTGTGTTTGGCTGGAAGCAAGGGAAAGGAAAGTGAAATGAACTGAGTTTTTCTATTTGTTTGGCCGAAAACGGAGGATGGAAATGGAAGTAAAATTGATTTAAATTAAAGGAAAGTATTTTCCTGGGAACCACACATTTATTTTCCTTCACAGTTGGAAGGAATTGAAAGGAATGGAGTTTCTTGCGGCTTTTATTCCATTATTGCCCCTCACTTTTATTCAAATCTAGGCAAGATTAAGAATATTTAAGTAAAATCCACTCGCTTTGTTTCCCTCTACGTCATTCCTTTTGGTAAACATTCAAATGATACGAGGTGAGTAAAATTTCTATTTCATTCTTTTCCACCCAATTTCTTTTCTTTTCTTTTCCCTTCCTTCAATTGCCTTCCAACTCGTGGAACCAATCGAAGTGCAAAGTTCAAACCTATCATGCCCTTTCGCGGGGTTAGGAGAGAGGGTAGGAGCGGGATGAGGGGATGACGGTTTGACAATGGCAAGAGAGGCCATAATGACTTTGCCATTAGCAAATCATGGTTAGAGGTGGCAAGCCGACAGTGGAACGACAAAGAATATTAGTCAAACTCTATCATAACAAATATCGGATGAATATGAACAGCATGATCTATACATTACCTTTAATTATGTAATTGACTGATACATTAGACATCAAGGGTGGCCCAATGAAGTCTTTGCAGCATGAACTTATGACCACACTTTTTTTAGCATAGTCCGATATTCACTTTTAACATACTCGATAAATCATATTTTAAGTTGGGTAAAGCAATTTTCACCGGCATAATATATTATAACGTGCAGTTTTACCATTTTGCTGCGTAGCTAAATGGCAAAAGATGTCGTGAGGTATAATGTTTCATAATGTGAAAATGCCAGTTAATCACACGTTTTATCGTAAAAAATCCCGTTGATGGACTAAAGATGAATAAATTTGGGGGAGTTTCTACGAGAAAAAGAAAATGAGGGGGAGCTAATCGTAAATTCAAAGTGGAAAGCGGGGGTAATTCAGTCCAAGAAAGAAGCCCTCTACTGTCTCGTCAGCGAGAAACGTCGGTGTCATCTCTCTTCCCCGTTTTTAAAATGTGGGGAAGAGAAAACGACATCTCAGGCCGTCTCGTCTCTCGAGGAGGAACCGAGACCTGACTCTGAGATCTACTTCCCCTCTCTCTCTCTCTCTCTCTCTGGTCCTCACTCAGATCCCCAATGGGAGAAACCGACGGAGAAGACAAGATGAGAGCTTGAAACCCAAACGCTCGCACGCATTCACGTTCTCTGCAACAAGAAGACAATCGCCAGAACATGGGAATGGCTCGTTCTCTAGTTGGTCGCACCCTCGCGGTGGGACTCACCCTCCTCTTCCTTCTCTCTTTCACCGCCTTATCTTCCGCCGCACAACCACCCTCTCGCGGACGAAAGCTTGGGTTTTTCTACACCCGCACCAGAGGACGATGCACTCCTCAGTAACCCCATCTCTCTCTCTCTCTCTCTCTCTCTCTCTCTCTCTCTCTGTAAACTGAGTCGGGTCGAGTTGACTCGCTGCCTCCGGGGGCTGACTCCGGTTTGCTGTCGTTTTACTTTGCGCAGGTACTGGAGCAGTGGGCGAGAGAAGTGGCCGAGGATGTTGCCGAGGAAATCGACGGTGTCGAGGGCGTTCGGGTCGAGGGCGATCGCCGAGCGTTACGGCGGCGATCTGACGGTGTGGGAATCGACGGCCGGGGTCGTCGGCGGGGGGGACGCGTACGGCAGGCTGGTGAAGCAGGCGAGCGCGGCCCTCCTCAACTCGTACGCCAGGAAAGGGTTCGCCTACTCGGCTTGGGAAGTGAAGACTCTGCTCATCCAGGCCTTGGCCTCGCCGCGAGCCGCCGCCGCTCAAGCCGACCAGTTCGCCGTCGCCAACGAAGCTTGTAATTGACAAATCTCTCTTTCTTTCTTTTTTTTGGGTTTTCTTGTTCTTTTTCTTTCTATAGAGATTTTTGAGTAACCGTAGGTACAGAAATCAGCATGTAAAAGTGACATGATCGATCTTCATTTGATATCCCAACTGGGTCGGTTCTGGTCTTGTAATGGGATTATGCGTTCAAATTTACAGTTTAACCTTAACCAGCAGAGGGTCACGCGATATCACGTGATGTCGCCTTTAAACGCATGAAAGCCTGACGATAGTCACGTGACTTGTCCCCGCTCTTTTGATTACTTTTTCTGCCACAGTCAGTGGAGGCCCGATCAGATAAGCCGGCTGCAGACCGAGCTCATCTTCAACAAGAATCTACACCTTTGCAAATGGGTGCGCGCTTTGATCCATCGGACGGTGAGGTGGCGACGCTGGCAACGTGTCTCTAGTCCCCGCCGCGACCAACGCCGGAACCCCCCTTGTTCATCACCGCCTCTAGAGAGGCACGTGGGGGTGGTCTTTGGTAGGGCTAAACATAATGGACCGTCCGGACCGGAACCGCTTAGACCGGATCGGAACCGCTTAGACCGGATCGAATCGGTCAGTTGGGACTAGTTCTCGAAGGCTTTGGTTCCGTTTTTGGTTCTATAAAATTGAAATCAGAATATAGAACCAGTCATTTACTGCTCGGATTGAATCGAATAATATATATGTGTGTGTGTGTTTTTTTTATATTTCCTAAATGTAAACATAAATCTAAATTTTTGCTTTATGTTTCCTATGTGACATGATGCAATTAACAAAATGTGGTCCAGTAAATATGTTGTTAACGTGGTGAATATGTCGTTAATGAAAAAAAAATTAACTATAAATCACAAAAAAAAGATGCGATCGATTCAATGATTGAACCACTTGGGAATTGGACCAGCTCGAATCGGTGCACACCCCTAGTCTTTGGGGGCATTGGACCAAAGATTAGGGCGCGAATGATAATCATTTTGTTTCTCTGTTTTTTAATTTTTTGTTCTCAAGAATATATTTAAAATAAAAATTCGTTTGATAACGCAATTTTATTTTTTTTTAGATAATTTTTTATCTTAAAAATAGGTATAAAACATAATCGAGAAGTAAAATTTTTCTACTTTTCTTTTTTTGAAATAGAAACAAAAATAAAAACCTATCTCTCTCTTTTTATTCTCTCTTTACGACTCACTCTACTCTCTCTTTCGTCGTCGGTCACCAGGCGCCACCACCACCACCTTGGGCCGCTTGTCACCAACCGCCACCTGTCACCCATTGCAAATCACCGGTTATTAAACAAATTTCTATTCCTGAACAAAAATTCGATATCGTTATCAAATACGTATTTCTGTTCAAAGTCTCGTTCATTAAATAGAAATAGATCGGAAATTGTTCTCGAGAATAGAATGGTTATCAGTCGCACCCTTAGCAGTTGAGGCGATGGTTGGTCTTCGGTGGTGCGGAGAAAGACTGAGAAGGCAGAGTAAATAACATCAAGGTTTGCTAGTTATGTGTATGGTTCGCATTTACCAATTTAGACTATTTTAATCCATGATTGACCGATCAAAACATCGTGCGACGATCAATGGCTACTGGCCGGATAACAACCGATTTTAACTCATGAGAACATGGTAATGGAACATCTTTCGTTCTAATTTTTATTTACAAAATATTCATTTATTCGAAGGAAAATTGTTCGTGAAATGTTATTTCTCAATTTCCTAGTGTTTGGATGCCGGAACACCAAACAATGTACAGACAATGTTTTTCATAAACTGAAAATAATATACTTAGATTGAGAAAAAAATGACTTCCCCTTTTAACAAGAATAAAAACCACTTTTCCCTAAAACCACCAAACAAATTAAAATCAACCTTCCTAAAATATGATCTACATGGAGTTTTTTTTTTCCTTTATCATAAAATTTTCAGTGCAACAAATGTATTATATAGTTACAAGACATAAAGAAAATAGTGGAGATTTCATCACATTGATTCTAAGCTCGAATTGTTAATATATTGTTTTTTGTTACGTTTTATTCTTATTAAAAATAATAATAATTTGGGCAATAGAGACTAGGCCAAATTTGATATGGGAGATCGGTTTTAAGGTGGGTCAATTTCCACCTTGGAATCTAGAACGGAACTAGGCAGGGGTTGTTCCAAGTTTATGGAACCAGGAATCGATCCACCCATTCCTGGAATCGGACCAACCGGCCTCGGCCAATTCCAGAGTCTATCTCGAAACTAGCGATACCTTTTTTTGTTTTGATTTCTTCTATTCCCTATAGTAGCAGTAGCAGGAGTTTTCCAACAAAAAAAAAGAAGCATTATTTTCGATTTATTCATTAAATAAATGTTTACATGATGGGGTGTGGTGCTGATTAACAATCGACTAATCTTTCAGTGAATTTTGTAGTCATTATTTTATTATATTGCATCGTATCAACATGCGTTTTAAAAAATGTATAAACATGAACAGACAAAATTATGGAGGAATACGTGGGGTTGGCTTCCATATATACGGAAGTTATTACTCTATTTCAGTAAATATTGAAACGTGATTTACTGATTTAGAGTTTGCTTCAAAAAAAGAAGAAGAGTAATATGGGCCGGTCCCTCGGTCCGATCCGGTGGGTCTGGTTTCTTACATGGAATTGGGAATCGGACCTCTTTGGAACCGGGACCATCCAAAATCGGCCGGGCCTGTTCCCGAGTTGAAATTATCTTGGAGGACGAGAATCGCAACAATTATTCTAACGGGGGCTCGATTGAAAATTCATCAGGGGCAAAATTCTAATTATCCAACAAAGTGTTCGCGGCGTTGTCCCCAAAAAGTAAAGCCAAAAACTTTCGCGAGACGGGCCTCTGCTCTTGGAAAATCACTGATTTTCCCATTCCTGCGATTTTTCTCTAGAAAAACAAGACCAGAGAGAGAGAGAGAGGGAGAGAGAGGGAGAGGGGCCAAAGTTTAAGGAATCGTCGGCAGCTGGAGACGACGAGTACATCGACGAAGTGGCGGAGGTGGAGGAGGACCAAACCACAACTCGCCAACAAAAATGGTGGCTATCTCGACGTGGGTCCGTTACCTCTACCACAAGCTCGAGTACTCCGCGTATCTCAGTTGGAAGGTATCGCCCACTTTTCCTTCCTTTCTCTTGTTGTTTGGATCACCGCGCGCATGATTCTGCCGCTTCTGATTCATGATTGGTTCGCTTCAATGTCGTTCGTTCTTTTTAATGGCGCGTTATGGGTGCTTTCGATCTCCTATTCGTGCCTTTGGTTTCTCAGAATTGCTTTGTTTAATATTGGAGCACCTAATTTTCGCTGAGATTGTTGTTTCTTGAAGTGATGGTTTGGGTTTTTGTGACCTGATTGATTCATTGTATCGGTTGGGACGATTGGTAGATCGCTTGAAATGTGTCGTTCGAGATGAAAGTTTGGTTTTTTAGGGCTCCTTTTTTCATCTCATGGGTCAATCTTCTAGCTGGTTCTGCTCTTGCATTATCTCTTTGTGGGACATTTACCTCTCTTTCTTGTTAATCGAAAATAGGGTTTGCTTTAGTGTTGGCTTGGGTGTATTTGGTTGGCTTTGTTGTCATTTCTGGTATTTAGGATATGGTTGGATTCTGTTTTCTGAGCTTTGGAAAATTATTAAAATCTTCAGAATAGTTATGCGAGTTGAACGAACTTCGGCTCGCTAGACAGAACAGCAGGTGAATATCAAGACTAGAACATATAATTCTAAGTGTTGATTGGTTGTTCCGCTCTTCATCGCGTTTCAGTTAAATTCGTCAGTATTAAACACAGAAACCCTTTAAAAGTTGTTGAGAGGTTGCCAGTCCGTGTCTACGTAGGAAACACAAACTGACAGGTGAAGTCTAGCCTTTTTTTATTTAAGGAGCTCCATGAAATGTCGAATGTAGTGAAGAAGCATCCCTGTTCAACTAATAACAAGTTCTTTTTTTTTTCCAAGTCTGTCAACATTATGGAGGAATGGACCGGTGCAGTCAACCTTTTCTTTGGTTTGCATGTTCTTATTCACTTGACAGCTGAACCTCAGCAGTCAGCGGATCTCAAAGCCAGCCAAGACCTGCTAGTCTCTTCATATTCAGCATTAGGCGATGGTCCCCCCGAATGGCAATAAAACATTACATGTACAATGAATGAGTTTGATTGTGATCATGTGGATCTGACGTGATGTTTTAGTACAATCCAGATTATGAACAGTGATCGATTCTCTTATAATTGTATTTCATTGACCTAGTAGTCTCGTGTTGAGAGTCGTCAGTCAGGAAATGATATATGTATCCTGATATTATAATGAATGTAGGTGCTACCGAATTCCCTCATAAATTTGTCTGTGACTTTTTGTTGAATTCTATAATTTCGACATCTAGATAGTAGAATCTAAATGTGATTTTGGGCTCTATCCAACCCCCTTCAATTTGCTACCAAGCTCCTGTCCCACCCTGTCATTTATGGAGATCTACTGATATGATTTAGTCCATACAGGGGACAATTAGTTTCGTTGAATGTGCTTGTTTTCATCAACAATTTGCTTAGCGATTACATTTCGAAAGTTTTGCGGCGTCACAATTCTTCCTACATGAGTAAAATATTCATATGATTCTTGTCTTTAAAAATAAATTTTCTTCCATGTGAAGTTCATGTGTTGGTGCATATCGAGTGCCTGCTTTAACTTTAAAGAAGCACCTAAAAAATCTTGATATGCATTTTGGCGATATATAAAAGTCTGACGGTTTGTATACATGACTCATACCATGAGAGTTAATATCGGTCATAGGAAGCATCCTAGACATATGATATGGAGACAAAGAAAACAGAGAAACTTGCAACTGATGCTTAAATTTTTCTTTGATGCTTCATCTTATGTCTAGGGAGTGCATGTTAGCTGAATCCACCTTTTGAATGTGTGCAGAGCTATAAAGGTGGCCTAATTACTGATGGACAAGTTGGAGATGCTATGTGGAGACATGTATTTCAAGGAAGGTTGACATACTTGCACTGGCTTAAAGGAGAGGACATGGCTTCCGCTGCAGGAGGGCTTGCAGGAACTCTTCTCGTTCGGAAAATTCCACATGCAGATCCAACGTGAGTACACTTTACTGTTTTGATTAAAAAAAATCCTCTCTGCCCCCTTCTCCAAGTTGCCAAGTTGCTGATTGAGGCTAGTACAGTTAAACCAGAGTTGTCATAACTCTCTTTACTCCAATTTACACATTAGCATGAATTTTTCTGCAAGGGGGAACATACAAGGAGGAAACAGATTATTTAGTAATACTTCCAATGTTTGTGGAACTGAGTGGCCATTGTTTATTGACCTGATGCGACTGTTTTTTTTTTTTCCCTGCAGAAATAGGCTTTCCCTATCTGTAACTTTTTCCTGGACATTACTTCCCAACTTTTGGAATGTGAAACTTACCGTGTAGTATTTCCGGACCTCCTTGAACGCATGAACCTCAGTTCTAGCGTGCATGGTTTTCTTTTCTTTGAATATCTTTTGTCAGCCAAACCAAATATTCACTAGCAATATATATTCATTTTGTGAAACCAAATGTAAATAACTACAACTTATTGGATGATTAGGATTTAAGGTAAGAAAACAAGATTAGATAACCGAGCAGACGACAGTGAGAGAGAATGTGTGTTTAAGCCTCTTTATGTGTCACACTTGAAACTAAATGGCAAATTGGGGCTAGTTAATGGAAGTACTCAGAACAACGTAACAAATCATAACTATATGGGTACAGCCAAGATAATCTCTAGTGTATAGCTTTAGAACCTACTTTATCCATTCTCTACTACATGGTTATGCTACCATGAGTGAATATATGTTGAGCAGTCCTACATGCCTGACAGGCACTTGTCTTCAAAAAAAGTTGCATGCTTTAGCTTGTTAACGATCACGATGGCTGGTGCTCATTTAATAGATAATTAAGTGCCGAAGCAATTTATGTGATTTGCAACAATAGCAGGAATTGTTTGCTTGAGCCGATAGTTTAGCATACATGTTGGCACACATCAATCCCAGTTGTATGCATGTTTGAGGCCTGGAGCTATAATGGTAGGAGTTGTTTAATAGATAGCTCATGGCTTCACTCGACGAGGAAGGATTGAATGCATATTCATTCGCAGCTTTTAATTACTCAGCAATTCCATGTTATTGGAACTTGTCATTTTTCTTTTGCAGAAGTATATTTCATGACGATCTTCTTTTAACTTCCAAAAGATATAATCATCCTGAGGATCTGATTGTTTGTCTTTCCCACTAAATGCTTGGGTTACTCGTATGGACTGCCAATGTTCTCAGGTTCAGTTTCTTGGGTTTGATATTGCAATCCCTCCATTTTTATTCTGTGAGTTTGATTACATCTAAAAAAGTATCATTTTGATAATTTTTGGCTGTCATGTATTTGGGTCGCCTTGACTTTGTACATACAACTTTGTCCTCTGTGCCACTTGAACCTTTTTCTAACGTGTACATACTTTCCTTTTCACAATCTGTCTCTGTGTCCTTCTCTCTCACACACATGCGCACGTGTACTGTGGAAAGCTAAACTTAAACCTTTTGAAAATAGCACTTTTCACAGAGTTCACTACTATTCAAGGGGAGATCTATGTCGTGGTGTGTGTACCTTTGCATAAACAGGTAAAAATATCTCTGAAGCACATGTTTGCCAATCATCGCTCCTCTCAGCACTGCTTTTATTTCTTTTCTTTTTTTTGGGGGGGGGGGGTTGGTTGCGTTGAACGGTGAGATAATTAGCGAGCAGCTTTTATTTAATCATGTATTGGGAAGTGCTGACCAACAGATAAACACATTCAATTGGGTCCACGTTTTGAGATCACCTACAGTGGCTGAATAGGTTGAATAATCTTGGAGAATTCTAATCATAATGTCATAAACTGAATTTCAGAGCTTGCATTATAACAATTTTCACTTTTTGTCAACCATCCTTGACTAGAGCTCATGATTTGTTATTCAGATGCAAAACATTTCTCTTACGTTGGGGTGAACTGTTCATTCATGTGTTTGGTAGATTTGGGGAATAGGGCCCAATCATTTGTTTTAGGTGCATATGCTTACTGTATGTATTCTTACTACACCTTCTGCAGCCATGTTTTTGTAGGGGATGTTCTAGTTTTGAAGGATCCTGGAAAATCAAGTAACTACTTAGTCAGAAGATTGGCTGCCATTGAGGGGTATGAAATGATGTCTAATGATCCAACTGATGAGCCTTTTGTCCTTGAAAATGGTCAATGCTGGGTACTGGCTGATAACAAAGATCTGAAGCCCAAGGTATATGTGCTGCTAAATTATTTTATACCCTCATTTCGCAAGTTGATCGATGAGTAGTAATGTTACTTGACTTTACTTGTTAGTGGTTATGCAACAGGCTATATTTATTTTCTTCAGTTAATAAGCCAATAAACTGTATGAAATCATTTTCCTTATCATGTTCTGTTGACTTGCCTCTCCAGTGAAGAGTTTGGACATTCCGTCTGACTATAGTGAGAAACGAGTATAATATATTTAAAATATGAACGCAACCATGGAAGTTTTTTCCCTAGATACTTAACGAAGAAAAATTCTGATGAGAAGCTATACTTAACCAACATTATTGATCCTAACCTTATAAAATGTTATTCTTTAGGGACAGGTTGTGGGAGTAAAGTTGAAAGCATCTCATCAGAGATGAATAGTCATATAAATTCAGATTTTGCTTCTGATTTTATGTGCATATTTATTGTCTGATTGCTGACTTTTGCCACAGAATTTAACTTCCAAAATGCAAGTGCTATGGACAGGCTGCATAAAAGTTTTAGATGTGAAGATAAGTCATATGTGGGCACCTGTTGACTAACTTCATTGGACCTCTAGGCTTAAAGCACCTAGTGTTTCATTATGCAAAAGACTAAGTTAGAGAGCATTCATAACCGCGGGACAAATAGCTGCAGAGGTTTTAAAATTGTGAACAGAGGTTCTCTTATTGTTGGTGGGCAAAAAGAACAAGTCTAATATTAACTATACGCAAGTCATAGTTTTCTATCATCCACAAGCGCTGTGGTAAATAGCTTGTGTAGTGGGCTTAATATTCTTTTCAACTCCTGTAGAAGGGCTTGTGCGCTCTGCTGTCTCTCTTCTTCTTTAGACGTGTATCTGCAACATTTTTCAGTTATAGCTTTGAGGCTCAAGGAGCCCAAGAGACACTTAAATCCTAAAGTTAACTACAATTTGATATCTAGAATTCATCACCACAAGGTTACAAATTCCATTTGAGAATTGAACAAACTATTATGAAGTCATTGGATCAAAATTGGGTCCATCAACTGGCAATGTTTATTCAATTCGACCTCTCTACTTAGATCTACGCTTACCTAAATCTACCACAGGGCATGGTAGCCTAGTGGTATAGGGTCACGCTGTTTTCCATGAGGTAACAAGTTCAAGCCGTGTCTTGAATGAACTTTTGTCACCTTGTGCCTTGGGCATTTGCTACCTTATGTGGAGAATTACCTAATTTTTCATGTGCCAGTGATACTGCAGTGACCGGCTCGTACATCTACGGGTGGACTGAGTAGCTAGCACTCAAACTGCACATTCAGTAGTGTGTGTGAGACCTTTATAGTAATGCGGAGAGAGGGTTATACTGATTAAAAATAGCTTATGGGAATGTATAAAATGTCGTACAATTTCTGTGGAAATATTCAGTGAGGACTGTAATAAAATAGAATATATTGACATCTCATTCTCTTCTGTGGATAATGTATGCCCGTATAAGAAACTTTTTGATGTCTTAAAGTGGTAAACCATAAGGTGCAAAGCTATTGGAAAAAAATAATAGTTGAATGTTCATGCTTGTTATTTTTGGTAGAGAACGACCTCGTTTGTTGGCATATGAAAAGAAACACAGAAGTACTGCTACATTTTCCAAATTGCCTTATGTCACTAGTTACGGCCATTCGAATATACCTGAGGTGTTTATTTACGTGGTATTTACTGATGTAGGTGTATATACTGCATTACAGAGTGAAAGTACTACAGCTCGGAGCCTCCATTTTCATGATCAGGATACCATATGTAATAGATTGCAAACTGGCATCTTGTAGCGGTGGCATGTCCTAAAATAGGTCCATAACAATATTGAGACTGATTTGGAATAAAAAATGGATATGAATTTGGGACAGATGCAAATTAAGTAAAAGCACTTGACAGGAGAGTCTTCACGATAATTCAGGTTCACAACAGTGTGCTGTGGTCATATAGGAAAAAATAGTCTTCTGTTGCTGTTATGGGAATAACAGGAGGACTGTCACGACCCTTCGGTCATATGGCTTGTTCAACCATTCTGTAATCATCAGATACTCCATTGACACTGCTCAAGTCGATATACTTTTTCAGCGTGCTTTATACTCGTCTGATGGCGATGGTTTAGTTGCTGCTAATGTCTTTGTGGCTGTTCTAAATTGGCTAAACTAATATCAGAAGAAAACTTAAATTATTAAAGTTTAAGAACTGCACCTTCCTAAACAGCATACTTGACGTATTCAGAAACTTTTTGATATGATTGTATTCTTTTCCTCTCATCTCATGGCAGGAAGCACATGACAGTCGAACATTTGGTCCTGTTTTCATGAATGATGTTGTTGGAAGGGCCATATATTGCCTAAGAACAGCTGTAGATCATGGCCCGGTGCAGAACAGGTGAGCTGCTCAAAAAAGGATATGCATGCAGCTCATGAGTCGAAAAGAAACCAGACCATGACCAATTATCTTTTTAAGCAGTCAGTATGGTTTTGGTGATTCATCTCTGTTTTATTCGTGCGCAGTTATTACAGCATGCAGAAGGATTCGCCTGTCTTGGAAGTTGAATTGGATGTTGACGAAATGGCGAGGAATCACAAAGCGTGAAAAAGTGGCTGACTAAGGTCACTCGCCAGGTCTTGCGTTCTCTCTCTTAAGAAGTTCTGGAAAATGGAAGTTCTTGTTAAATCTTTTAGAACAAATGGGAACTCACAGGCCGCATTGCATTCTTCATTATCGGATGGGCAATCGCTTTGTCATTTTGTCTTGAGTAGAATCACCCTTTCATTTATTCGGTGGCTCTTACTTCCCCTTTCGCGGAATATGATAATGGCTAGTGCTTGCCGTCGGTTTACATCGGTCTATCGTGTTTGTCAACAGTGATATGCTAGGCGAGAAAAAAAAGAAGAAAAAGGGACGGTTATCGAATTTCATACTCGTGTCTTTCTCTGCCGGTCCTTAAACTGCGAGTTCATTTTGCGCAATGTGACCCCGTTTGATGCTTAACTTGTGATCTTAATTTGCTACCGACACATTGAAAGTTAGTTCAACGTGATGTTTTCCTTTTTGATGGCTCTCCGAATGTGATGTTTTACTGAAAGATCTGGATAGCTGGTCGCAAAAAGAACGGCGTGTAAGAGCAAATTAACTATCTTGCAGAAACCTAATCAGCGAGCCAGACAGCTGCTAGGACCCGATATTTCTCACTCGATCTCGTCTAGTTTCACTAAATGCTCATAATAATTCCTGAATTATGTAATTACTTTGTTATTTGACTAGAAAAATATCACTCAAAAGTCGAAATATGAACATTATACAATGCGGAGGCGAAACTCTTGTTTTTCAAATGAACATAAGTCGATAGCGGGGTTTAATTGTCGAAATTAGAAACGATCCGTATGCTTTCACTTTGCTATTTGATGATCATTTGTATGTAAAACGATAATGCTTCAGCAATTATATGATTCGACATGCACAAGCACAAGCACAAGCGAAGTGTTCTAGATACCAAGTGCATGAGATGTTCACCTTAAACAAGTAAGGAACTTCGATGGTCCAATCTAGATGACCCGATTTCTTTACTGGCAGGAAATTTATTTTAATTGAAATTAGTCACTTGGAAAAGTGCAGTCAATTTTTACAATCCCGACATCAACATTATATACAACAACAGGTTAAATATGCTCATCTGCCCAAAGATCATTTTCTGTTATGGTAATTCATTAAAAATCAAAACTGATCCAATTCCAAATCATCCTTGCAGACAAATAAAATGATATATGATCGGCACATTTTCTCGTGCATGGAACTATCCATTTTCTTTTCAAAGATAGACCGCCCAATTTCGAGGAACATTTTAGTACAATCAAAACGAAGAGCGACTGACAAGCGTTGCACACATAAAAGATGAAAATGGAGAAACATGCGTTGCTCAATACATTAATCTCAAAAGGCTTATCCGATTTCTTGAAGGGCAGACAGAATTATATTGGATCGAATGCGTTTCTCGCCGCCCACACATTCGATGCCAATTTACAACCTCACTCGAGTGGCTCGAGACAGCGAGGTCGAAAGATTAATTGATTCTCAAGAAGTGGGAACAGAAAATTATATGGACAAAGGGATGTTGGTCCACCACATGGTGTCACCGACACTCTTCCATTCCAAATCGTTGTCGCTCTGAATTCTAACACCACCAATCCCGCGAAATCGAACCAGATTAACGGCAATTCCCCCAACTTTCCCATCATCATCATCATCATCATCATCATCTTCTTCTCTCGAATCCAAAGACAAGATCTTTCGGATCTCTCCATCTCCATCTCCGATCTCGACCCCCGAAGAAGAAGGAAGAATGGGGTCTCTCCCTCCTCTCTCCTCCATTGACCTCCCTCCTTCAACCCCAGATCAAGCCGAGAGCACTGCCACCGCCATCGACGAACCCACCCTCCTCAAGCTCTTCAAATCCCAGCAGAGCCACCTCAACTTCTTCTTCCAGAACCTCGACCTCCCCCAGACCCTCCGCTTCACCCGGACCCTCCTCCTCAAGTCCTCCCCCGCCGGTGGCGGCGGCACCATCTTCTTCACCGGCGTCGGCAAGTCCGGCTTCGTCGCCCACAAGATCTCCCAGACCCTCGTCTCCCTCGGCATCCGCTCCGGGTTCCTCCCCCCCGTCGACGCCCTCCACGGCGACATCGGCATCCTCGCCGACCGCGACGTCCTCGTGCTGTTCAGCAAATCGGGCAACACCGATGAGCTCCTGCGCCTGGTGCCCTGCGCCCGGGCCAAAGGCGCGTTCTTGATCTCGGTCACGTCCAGTGAGGAGAATTTGTTGAAGAGCTGTTGCGATATGAATGTGTATTTGCCTCTGGAGAGGGAGCTGTGCCCCTTCGACCTCGCCCCGGTCACCTCCACCGCGATCCAGATGGTTTTTGGGGATACCGTTGCGATCGCCTTGATGGGCGCGAGGAATTTGAGCAAGGAGGCTTACGCTGCGAATCACCCCGCCGGGAGGATCGGCAAGACTCTCATTTTCAAGGTCTGGTTTGTGTTCGATTCCGGAAGGGTTTATGTTGCTTCTGTGAATTGGTGTCATAATGTGGATTAGGATCTAGACAAAAGGGTGTGGCTTTTGCACTAGACGTGCTCGTGGTCGGAAACATATGCTATTGAGTGCTGTTGTTTGATTTGTTCATTCCCATTTTGATGAGTTTTGCATTTGTATTGCTCTTGCTCTTGGATTTTGTCTGTGAAGCATTTTCCACGATTTAGTGTCAACTTACCCTTTTATGATGGGTGTGATGTGATGTGGCTTATGTGTTTGATCCAATGCTGCTCGGACTTACCGGATAAAAAAACAAGATTCTATGCTGCCGATTAATTTTGTTTTCTTAGATATGAACTTGTATTGTTCAGCTAATGCACGGGTCATATGAAGCAGTCTCAAATTAGTTTCTAGTAAGTGAACTGTTAAGGCTTTTTTTCATTGTTGGTGTGTATTTCTTAGATTTTGCTCCTCTGTGCCACCATTTAATATCTACAAGTTCCCCGTCTACAGATCTATGGTTGGAGGATTGGTTGTAAAATCCTTGATGTTTGGTCTTATAGGATGGAAAATTTGGAAGAAAATGAGAATTCGCAGTTTCTCTCCTTTGGCACCAGTCTATGACTGATACAGGGGGTGTTTTAATGGGCCTAGATACCACTGTTCACGAGAAGTATAATGGTCTTGGTTATTATTCGAATTGGTGATCAACTTGCAAATAGAATGGGTTGATCGGCATAGCACAAATTGTTGAGGTTATGTTTGAATGCTGTTGGTCAAAGAGTTAGATCTGGTTGATTTTGGTTTCCAAACATTTGCAATTTAGTAAACTGGTCTTTGTTTTTCATATATGGACATTTACTGGTGGTTTGCTGGGTCGAAATAGGCTTGTGGTGGCGAATTCATTTCTCTATGTTAAGTTTCTGAATGTCAAATTATGCTTGATGATGATTGCAATGTCCATTGTTTTGCTAGAACCAGGGCAATCATAAATGCTGCACGAACATCCTTCCCTCTCCTCTCGCCATTCTCCAAATCCATTTCTTACAAATTCAAAGTGTCTGTTTTGATCACAGTAAATTGTTTTCTGCAGTAAACTGCTATCTGGACGACAACTCCAGCGCATAGTTTACCTTTCTGCTTGCTAACTACAGCTGCAATAGCGTATCTTCAGTTTGCAATACATGTTGTTTAAGTCAATTAGTTTGATGAGGTGCAGGTAAAAGATGTGATGAAGAAGCAAAATGAACTACCCGTCTGTAGGGAAGGAGATCTGATAATGGATCAGCTTGTGGAGCTAACAAGTAAAGGATGTGGGTGCCTTCTTGTCATAGACGAAGGGTACCACCTGATTGGAACTTTTACTGATGGGGATCTCCGACGCACTCTGAAGTCTAGTGGAGAGGGAATCTTCAAGCTCACAGTGGGTGAAATGTGCAACAGGTATGTCAACAACAATCTAGATTATGAATGCTCTAACTGAAAGACTTCTTAAATTTTTTTGGAGTTGTAATTGGTACATTTGAGCTAACAAGTATTTATTGTAGCATACGTGTTTTTTTTCTATTTTTCTTTTTTCCATTTTCCATTTTCCATTTTCCATTTTCCATTTTCCATTTTCCATTTTCCGGTGTCTGTTCATCCAACATAATCTTTATTTACCCTTTAAAGAACCTGAGGAAAAAGAGTTTTTTCAACACATTTCTTGGGCCGCTCAAGCACAAGCACAAGCACAAGCACAAGCACATGGACTTTGTGCATAATTTCTCGACCACGTCTTGATGTTATTTTGGCTGAATCAGGAAGCCGAGAACCATAGGCCCAGATGCAATGGCAGTGGAAGCTATGGAGAAGATGGAATCTCCACCATCCCCAGTACAGTTTTTGCCCGTCATCGATCACCAAAATGTACTGATCGGCATCATCACATTGCACGGACTAGTCTCTGCAGGCCTCTGATTTGCATTATTTGGTTAGATTCGATTCTATTCTTTTAGCAGGAGGAGAGAGGCTGCAACTTCTCCTGTGGAACAGATTACTTGTATTGGTAAACAGCTGAGTTATTTGTTAGGTGTACTGTACTGTAAAATACTCGCGCACCCCCCGTTGCTAGAACACGTGCCATTTTTGTAACATAGATTCAGCGCAAAGTAACACAATCTATGGTGGAAACGTGCTCGATGTTTCTCTTTCTGTTCTTGCCATCATATTGCGGAGAGTTGGTTAGCTACTTGCTCACTAAAAGCAAAGTCAGAATCGGTCATCCGTTAGAGGAAGTTAAGCCACAGATCAGGTCATTCACAAACTTAAAATGGAAAAGATAGGGAACTGCGCTTGCTAATTCCCATGAACATGTCTATCATCTGGACCTATCTACCTAACAATAATGCACAAGTACCCGAAGCACTGTCACACACAACCTACCCGACTCTAACTTGTTACAATGATCTAAGCACACTAGTTTTCCCAAATTCTCGCCCCGACCCAAAAGCCATAATGTACAACAGCATATGACTCTATACATGACTGCATGAATGTGCTGACAGATGCAGTTTCTAACTAGAGGAAAACTGAGCCACCATCCATCTCAATGCTCATGTCATCCAAGTTCGAGGGCACCGCATCTCCTGCAAAACTGTTGTCTTCGAAGTTCATGTCCCACATGAATCCATAACCATCATCGACGAGCTTGGTGCTCATTCCCTTGGACTGATGCAGAAGATTCGGTGCAGAGTGGGGCTTGTGGCCGTGGAGAGACGACGTCGAGGATAACAAGGCGACCTGAGGGTAGGTCATCGTCCCGCAAGAGAAGGCTTGGTTCGGCGAGGGATCATAATGGGACGTATCGAAATTCACCGATGGAACTGACGATGCGGCTGTTGCTTCCTTGAACGTGTAATGTGGGCTCAGCAACGTGTTGATGGCGTTATCTTCCTTGCTCTTGTGGAATACTCTACACAGCACCCAGTCCTCCTGCCAGTTATTTGGCCCCTGGATTTATTAGCAAAATGCACTAGATAGGCTCCAAAGCAATGCATGACTCGAGAGAGTTCTATCACCACACTCAAGTTATTTGAGCTTGGACACATCTCCCTTTCAGGAAAATAATGGGAAAACTGACGAATCATTGCTCTTTCCTTTAAGTAACGCCTCTCTCTCTCTCTCATGGATATTGCGGACGAACCCTTTATTTGCAAAGAAAAAATCTCCTTCCAAGGGATTCATTTTTCCTTTTTAGATAGTAAACTTCCACGTGATTCAAGAATGGTATAGAAATACTTTCTTAAAACTAGTCTAATAGGCCCAAGAATAAAAACTTCAAATATTAATTAGGCGTTACATAAACGTACGTACCCCAAAACGCGTAGACATCGAGCGTTCTTACAATGTAATTCTCATTGCCTATCTGACCCTTTTTTTTTCAAGAAGATAGCTGATTGTACGAGAGAGAAAGAGAGAGAGAGATAGAGAGACCTTGGGAGGCATGTGTGGGGACTCCAAGCGAAATTCATGCATGATCCAACCGGTTTTGATCCCATTAGGAGCTCTGTTCCGGTAAAAGACCAACGTCTTTCTCATCCCCACGACCTCTCGCGTGCTCGGGTCGTGCACCACGCGGTCCTTGCCCGTTGCCTTCCAGTACCCCGATATGGTCGCACGGTTGGTCCGGTAGCCGGTGGCGTACTTGCGGTCGCGGAAGCTAAAGAAGTACCACTCTGTTGCATTGAGCTTCGCCACCTCTGCGAGTTCCCAGCAATATGTTAGCAAACATTAGTACCGGATTTACAACCGAAGGACTCCAAGTCATGTAAAAGGACGTTCGGCGACTAGCACGATCACTATGCAGAGTCGCGATGATACGATCAACAAAATCCATTCCAACATGAAAAGTGTGTTGGGAAATTAAATCTTTTACCGCTTCATATAATCAGCAGTGAGGATGATGAGACGATTATATATGGTAGGGAAGGACATGCAACGTATGATATCCATGTGCAATAAGCAAATTTGTACATGCACAAAACATTCCCTCTTCAGCTAGACTCAAATAAAGGAAGAGTGTATAACACGAGTAAGGTCGATCATGTTAAGATTGCATTAGAAACTTGAAAACAACACCTCGAACATCTTATAGAAATAGCATGCGATCTCATGATAAAATAATAGAGAGAAACCTCAAGAAATTACATAATTACTACCATTCTTTTTTAATGATAAAGACCGCATAATCGTGTCCCTAACTTTTCGGGACAAGCGAGGTTTATACGTCGGCCGTCATGAATAATTCTAGCGAAGAGTCGATGTTGACGCAATAATTGGAAGAGAGTGTACAATTCATTTATGCGTGCTTCGAGGAATCTAGTTGAGTATTCCACATAATTATCAAAGCGTCACAATCACCTTGTTGACTATTCCACATAATTATCGTGAACTCGTGTATGCAGTGCAATGTATTGCCCTCGTGCATACGAAATGCTAAGACTTTTAATTTACAATATTAAAACGTCCTATTCGAAAAGTAATAAGAGAAGCTCGCTTCGTATGTAAAGCAATATATTATATATAATTAATTCGTCTCTTATAATGTAAGGATTTCAGACAAATAATGTATTGATTAGGACATGGGAGCCTTACGAATCCAAATACTTTTTATATTTATTTGAATTTCTGAGAAAAACGATTTGTTTAATACCAAGTGTCGCAAAAGAGATGACGGCTTGAGACATGTCGGACTCCATGTCTTCGTCATTTTGGTGTACACAGTGAACTACGGGTCAATGATTGTGTTCCTGGGTAGCAAACTGTCACCTCTAAGGAGAAAACAGAAACATGGATAGATCAACAACGATTGTCGGCCTTGATTTTTTGAAGACCGATACATATTCGAGCTGGTCAAGAATTGTAATAATAAGGTGATATACGTGTCATGTTACATAAGAGGATGAAAGGTCACAAGGAATCTACGGTTTCCTAGATAATTTTTGGTAATCATACTGTTAATACATAGCTCCAGCATACTAGAGGGGCAAGTCTAATAAGAATTAGATGACTCCAACTCCAGCTATACTAAAAAATTGCGTCTAAAACTTGTACTTTGCTGCAAAATTTGTAAATTCTCCGTTGCGGAATTTCGCTCCTTTCTTATCCGAACCAAATCTTACATCAATACTATACTTTGTAATTGACAACCTCTATATATTTTTATATATCTTATGAAAAAACTCTGGCAAAACCTTGCCAGGCACCCCTTTATTGTAGTTAGTCATCCATAGAAATGTTGAAATTGGAAAAAAGAAAAAAAAGAACCGTGTTTCTTCGTGAATAATTTTCTAAATAAAAAGCAAGGTTAGAGACCTATTGCTTCCAAAATTCTCTCTCTCTCTCTCTCTCTCTCTCTTCTAGAGCCAGAGCACCCAGTATAAGAAAGGTGACGTGCTTTTCACCTCTCAAACAAAGAGTATCTATATTACAAATGTCACTGCTCGAGATATTGGTGTCTTTAACAAATAAATTATGGGGAAAAAGTGTAATTAAACTATGTATCTATATGCCTTTATTTATATAATTTGACCTGGAATCAAGTGTGTAATCGCTTTTTATATAAATTCATGCTTCAATCTCTGTCCTTTGTTTATTTTTTGGGGAAAGAAATGGCGCGGATGCAAAGCAAGTAAGAAGAGAGAGTCGAATAGAGCTCAGAACTTCACAAAAGTTCACTAACAACAGTTTGAATTTGTCAAAGCATGAAAAAGGAAAAAGGCAAATAACATTCATACCAGCAGCTAAAGGTGGAGAGAGAGAGAGAGAGAGAGAGAGAGAGAAGAAGAAGAAGAAGAAGAAGAAGAAGAGGTGGACATACCAGGAAGTTGCCATGGCTCGCAAGTGTGCAAATCGACTTCAACCAAGCTCCCCTTCAAGACCTCTTCATTGACAATCTTTCTGTACAAATAATGGCACACCAGCTCCTCATCACTTGGATAAAACCTGAACCCAGGAGGCAGCGTCGCCCCGATATCTCTCAACCCCATTTCAAGAACCCAAACACAAGACCCTCACCCCCAAAAATAAGAGAGAGAGGGAACAGAGAGATCGTCTCTTTTCTTCAGGGTTTGGCAGTGGACGAGAGGGAAAGAGAACCCAGAAACTCAATTCTCCTTCGGCGACAACTTTTCCCAAGCGCTGGTATCATGAACAAAGCCTGTTATCCGCGTGTGTTTATATATAGCGGCAGATGTGAGGAACGACGGTCCCGGACATCTCTTGGCAATATTTTATCGGGTTAAGTCTCGTGTGGTTAGTTATGGTGGCAAGCTTTCGAAAGGAAAACCAAAGCGACAAGAAATCTTTTTCCTTTTGCCTCTTTTTAAATAATTTAGCTTGTGTGGTAGGAGACTAATTGCTTCTGTTGCGCATGATCATTGCAGCAATTAATGCTACATATGCACAACAGCCAAAGCATTTTAACCATGTACCTTCGTATTGAACTTTCGTTTCATACACCGCACGTGCAAAGTTTGGCTTACGCAGATTATCCTAAACGCATGCCGTGCTATTCATTCGATTGCTACTTCGGGGAACGGTTAATCAACTAAGCCGAATGCAAACGCGTAGCCGACGAAGAAGCTTCGCACACACACAATGGAGAACCCACCCATGTTTTAATGGGCTCCAATTTCTCATCATCACGTTATCTCATGAGGAGGAAGGTACGTGACATTTATATAGCTGGTGTGCATCGATCGGTCCGTGTAAATTCGTCACGTGCATGAATTAGTATGGAGAGTATGTGAAGAAATGAATTGCTAATAAGAACCTCAATTTCGTAGAAGCGCCTTTAGCCCTTGGCTCCTCAAATTTGTGATGTTGTTAATGATACGAAAGAAAGAATTGAGCACGAGTTTTGCACTTAAATTAAGGGTGGTCTCGAGAATAGTATGAGTTTAAAAGGAAAATAAGATGAAATTGCAAGCTAATCAAGAAAAGGAAAAAAAGGGTTTTTTTCTTTTTTCATTCTTTCTAAAGAAGTGGATAAAAACAAATGTCTGCCGCCTCCCAAAACTAAGCCGTCCTTCATATAAAGGCTAAGCACAATCCAACAACTTCTCGATGAAGCCCCTCGGTTTCACTTGTTTCATACTCACATTGTTTATCTGGATTGTTTGAACCCTTATTCATCGCGATCTGCTGAGATTTTATCGCTCTTTTGTAGTGTAGTCTAACGTTGGTAACGTGGAGAGAGGGACAAGACAGCATGATTAACAATAAGAAAGCTTAACACTGACATGATTCGAAGTACAAAACAGTTGAACACGAATGGACACTCGATGTACACAGTGAAATGTTTAGACTTCTATTTTATGTCTTGAATTTGTGGTGTAATTTTCGGCTTTTGTGAGGCGACGAACCCCGCGAAAGAGACGGCGCCTCAAAAGTTAGCTATTGAAGGTGAAAGAGTGCAATCCTCCGATGCCCGATTCGAATCCCATATATACTTTTGCAACTAGGATGTTTTAAAATCCACCGTGATTTCATTGTCCCGATGTTGCGATTGGCTGGTTATCTACTACTCTTTCATTAGCCCCGAGCGAAAAGAACTCTAACTTTGACATCGCCACCCCAAATTCGCAATTGAAGAGGCATAGCAGACGGCTGTAATGCCAACTTAAAAGGCAATTTAATCCCCGCATGAAAGTTTCATAATTCCATGCTGGGCGGATCCGAGTCCTTTATCTAGCAATTGAGACACTAACAAATTATATGACATTGGGCGAGAAATAATTTGGTGATGTACTTTGTCACTCAAATACATCTCAACCATTAGATTGGGTAAGACTCACATGAAATCTATATATGAGATCCATCAATCCTAAAGATCCGAGTTCGTTTTATTATATATAACATACTAGTTGAATATTTTTTTAACATTAAAGGCGCATGATAATCATTATGTTTATCTATTTTTCTATTTTTCTATTTCTCGAAACATGTTTGGAACAGAAATCTATTTGGTAACACAATCTCATTTTTCTATTTTTGAGACAAATTTTTAGCCTAGAAATAGGTTTGGAATAAAAATGAAGAGTAGAAATTTTTTACTTTTCTAATTTAGAACAAAAAAGAAATAAGAAATTGTTCTCATCGCTCACTCCCTCTCTCTCCAGACATCCCTTGGAAGACTCGCATCGCCATCTCACTCTTCTCCCATGTCACAGATTGCTACCGTTGCCCCGACGACACCATCAACTGACGCCTCCTCGGCTTCCTCGACTTCAAGTCCCCTCTCAACAGCGTCTCCTCCTCCAACGTCCTCGTCAACCCCTCTTGTGACCTCTAGTTTTGCCTCTACACCTCCACCTCCACCTCCACCTCCGCCTCCGCCTCCGCCTCCGCCTCCCTCCCTGTCCTCGTTATCTTCCATGGTGGCGGCTTCTCCTTTCTCAACGCCACCTCCAAGGCCTATGACGTCCTTTGAAGCCACTTCACTCGCAAGCTCCCCATCGTCGTCGTCTCCGTCAACTACCACCTCGCCCCCAAGCAACGCTTCCTCTGCCAATATGACGGCAACTTTGATGTCCTCCACTTCCTCAACGAAAGCTCCGCCCTGCCTCCGATCCCCAACGTTTCCAAGTGCTTCCTCGTTGGGGATAGCACCAGAGGGAACATCGTGCACCATGTGGCGGTGAGGGCCTGCCGGTCAAAGAGGAAGCTCGAGAGAGTCCGAGCAATGGGGTTGTTATCAAACAAATTTTTGTACTCGAAATAGAAATTGTGTCATTATTAAACATGTTTCTCTACTCAAAAACTCGTCCAAAAAACAAAATTATATTTTTGGCTAAAAACTATTCTAAAAACCAGAAAGGTTATCGTTCGCGCTTTAAGCTCTCATAGCCCAAAAACTAGCCAATGAGACAGAGCTGAGATTTCAAGGCTTCATACATCTCATCACATGAAAGACTCCTATCAGAGATTTGATATCCAAGTCCGGTAACTTATAATTGCCGAGATCGTAGCATGGAGATGGATGGATCAATCTGAACGGACAAATTTGACTTGATGCGACATGCAATTGTAATTTGTTCTAAGCTTTATTTCGATTTGACTTGAACCGAATGGACACCCACCACGTTTTTTGCAAATGAAGGTCACGATATATTTTCTAGGTAATAAAATAAGTTTTATTGAAAATAGCGCCATTACAGAATACTTTTTATACATAAATAAGGAAATGAAAACTCATCTAAAAAAGAAACGAATTTAATTGCCAGACTAAAAATTTTTGTAAGTGCTAGTGCTCTAGCACTATTCTTACTGGTGGATTAACTTTGCTACACTACCAGCATACTAATGCTAACAATTTATATATGGATATCAACCACTGCATGCCATGTATAGAATGAAGTCATTTTTTCATCTAATCATCGGTACCATCTCCAATAGCCTAGAAGCATTTGGTGCCTAATTATGTGAAACCCGACTAGTCCGACAACAAGGCATTCTTATTTATATAGAGAAATTACTCCAATCGAGACGACTCGACGTCGTTGTTTTATGCAATTCACTTATGAAGCCACTGCCATTCCAAAACTTTTCTTGGCCAAGAAAATCAAATTGATAGAAACAAAGAAAGGCAAACAATTCTTGTAGTTGTTGTTGGGCGATTAGTGATTAGTGCGGAATTAATAATCAGCAATATATTCTCTAGGAAAAAGTTACAGACATACATCGATTGGTTGGGGACATCAAATGTCCCAAACACTATGTGGCCCTCAAGGCCACACGTGACCCTGAATATTCAATCCCAACTTGAGCTAAATCACGGACATCCCACTTAGAAAAATCAAATGAAGCAAAATCTCCACGAAGACTATCCCTAAAAGAACATAATTAGTAAAATTAATCAAGCTAAGATCACGATCTGTTCGATTTCTCCATCACAAAGGAGATATGTGGACCCAACATGATTGGCGGGCCAACCGATAAACTACTGTCGTAGATCAAAGGGTCCACTCAATGATAGAAGAACCACGTCGAGCACGTCACAAATCTTTTTAGCTTATATTCTTGGGTTTTGGCCACTAATAATAATGTGCGTGCGGACAATAGAATTAGTACCCGTTTGTCGGCATGTGTCGAGGCCTCGATAATTAATAACTATGATTGCATAAGCCGACGAGGGCTGACTGTACCAAGGTGTCTCGGACAAGCAAAACGAATTCCGATCACGATGTGGAAATAAAGTGAAGCTCAAGCTTCTTCGGCTCATGGATGATGTGACAACGAACGGAAAAGCGGAAGCTCTCCACATCATCCTTCTCTAAAATTATGCATGTGAGCACGGTTGAAAAGATTGTCTAGAAGAACCTCCTCCACCCACCCAGTGCTGCGGTTTAGGGTTTTGTCACGACTGTGCAAGAAGAGGTTGGTTATGGTGGTCACTCTGAAACGATGACAGGTCGTTTTCGTGATTGTTTGTGCGACATGCAGTGTGATTACAGGAGAGGCCACTTGTATGGAAATTGAAATTGGTTCGAGTGTTCGTTTGGACTATCTCTTTTCCTGCACGTGTGGATTTGGCCCACTAAGCTATTTACTTGAATTTTTGCTCGCGTCTCGCCCGATTCCCGAGATTAATAGAAGGATTTCATGAGCTTGAAATTTACCTACCCAAGATAAGGTTTCCCATCATTAGAAAGAATACTAATACTAACATGATTGATATGGATTACAAGTGTGATGTGGACCGCATCCTCCTCTTTTATTTTTCTCTTTTCTATTTCTTTTTTCCTTATTTTCCCTTTATCTCATTTCTTTCTCTCATCACCTCCTCCTCTGTTCACCGGTGAGTCGCGTCACCACTCAGCCGTCGCCTCGCCAACTATCGCCATACAACCCCTACTTGGCTCTCTCTCTCTCACATACACACATCTCCATCATAGCTGCGGAACCGTTTTTCTCCATTGGCTTCCGCAGCTAAGGCAGGACCTCCCATAGGAGGTCGATGTCGGCAGTCTCCTAGAGGCAACCGATGCATCGGCCAAGACTCTCTCTCTTTGCTTTCTCTTCATCTTGTCACAAATGGTCCGGGAAACAAAAGGTCAAGTTGAGTGGCCATGCAGGATTCTCCGTTCGTTAGAAGGGTCGCTGGAGAGTCTCTATCCGTTACTTCAGAAGATCTCGCGAGTCGCAGGAACAGTCAATCAAGAAGTGCCTTTTATAAAACGTTTTTGATGTTTTTAAGAGAGACAATGCATACAAAGGTTTACCGGAAAGCATCTTAATTTTCTCGAAACGAGAATTTCGAAGAAGTGTCGTCTATCTGAGACAAGAATCCTGCCATCACGGGAAGCAAACGCGCCGGAAGACACGTCATTTCTCAATCTAGGGTTCACGTAATCTACGGGTATTATCATTCAAGACACGAATGATTGCTATTGCTGTCTAATTCAGGAAATAAAGTAGGCCAAAACCCCCCAAAAGAAAAGTGACGGAATAAAATAAAATAATTAATGATTTATAGAATTCTGGGATTAGGGTTCTTTCCCTGAAAGGGAATACGGATTGTTAGGTGCGGGTTGACGTTGAGGGGATGAGTGACGGCTTCGTATTCCTCTAACAATAATTTCTTCTTCTTTTTTGTATTTTGTTTGGCCCAGGATGTCGCATGTTCGTTTCCACAAAGTGTCCTTTCAGTTTATTCACTTCCATAAGTCATGGGCATTCGGTTGGATTCTCCACCGAGATATTTTAGAGCATCATTCGGGCGATAAACGTGTACCGTTTCTATCTCAAAGTCTTGAGTTTGGACAATATAATTGCACATTTTCGTGGGATCGTTCAGAGAGCACGAGGACACGTTGTGTGTTTCGGCGAATAATCGGTGTGTATAAAAAATTCGGGATTAGTTAGGTTATCCGAGTATATAGATATGAAACATACTTTACAATGAATGGGATAGACCCTATTACTTAATGATGTCCTAAAAGATTGCCTTACGCATCAAAACCGCGAAAAATTTGGAATTCTACCTATCAATTTATGATGGGTGACTTCAAACTGCGCCACCTCACATTGAAGTGGATACGAAGAATACTTTTACGAGTGTGTGCTCTGTTTTTGGTCGAAAGTAATTAAGGATCTCGAGTTTGTGACTGTTAATTGTAATCCCACATCGCTTATGTATGTAGTTTTCCTCCATTTAATGATTTAGGGTCTTAGATTAAATATTTTGACATGGTATCAGAGTACACGTCGAAAAATTTATAATATCGACACTCCTCTCTCAAATTCATTGTTGATGGTAGGTTCACAACTAGTCTTGACACACGCAACATAGGAGCTTGGACATTCTAACGATAACCATGATTTAACATCAATCTCTCTCCTCTTCCGTTAGAAAAATATATATGAGGTCCAAATTGCGCTATCTTTAAGTATTGGAAGTCTTTTTATAATCAGTAATAGCATCAAAATCTTCTTCCATCTAAAGGGTAGATTCATCTCTTGAGAGAATGATATATTTACGCATTAGGTTTGAGAGAAGGGCATTCTCTAACTTTTGTTATTTGTGATATCAATTTAGTCTCTTTCAACATTTTTCTTTTGTTTAAGCAAGTCCTCTAAAATTGTCGACTTGTGCAATTAAGTTTTTTACTATCGGCGATAATCTACTAAATGACCGAACATTGCTGAGGCGGCCGTGTAACACGCGTCACTAGTGTAGTGTCGCATGGGGGGGCGGTTGGATTCTAGGCATTCTAGGCAGTAGCCGGTGTCCATCAGCCACGTATGGAAGTCCTTGCCCCATGATGCGGATGGGAGGAAATTTCCTCCAATCATACCTCTAATTAGTTTGTGAAGATTTACTCCAATCAGGAATTCAGGGAAACAAGGCTCCTACTCAAATTAGATCACCATCTCATTCTTTTTTTCTTTAATATAATCTAGTGCAATTATTCCAATTCAATTCTAAACCCTATTCATTTGACTGGCTGAAACTGACATGGATAATTTTAAATAATATTTTAATATTTTTCAAATGTTTTTTTTTTTTCTTCCCTTCTTCTTCAACCTCTAGCTGGTTGCTTGGTCGGCAATTCGCTAGAGGCGAACGGGCAAGGCTCGCCCCCACCGGCCACTAGATAGGGCAAGCCTTGTTGTCGCTGGGCGAGGTTGGGGTGAGGCTGGCAAGCACGAGATCGACCTCACTCAACAACGGTGAGGTCAATCTCGCTCTCGCCTCGCCATCACTGGCGAGGTCCATCTTGCCCAGCCATGGCTCAACCTCGCCCTCACCAGTCTCGCCCAATGACGGTGAGGTGGAGCCTCGCCAATGGCCGGTGGGGAAATCTTCACCCGAGGCCGATGAGGTCAACCTCGCCGACCCTCGCCTTTGGCTAGTTGTAGAGATCTAGCGATTGGCTGAAGGGAGAAGGAGGAAGGAAAGAAAAAAAAATATAAAAATATAATTAATTATTATCCACGTCAGTATCAACCGATCTAATGAACTGAATTAACACAAGTGCAATATGTTTATGACTTTTTTGGTAATTTTCCCCCTAACAATCATTTAAAAGTACCCTTTGAGAGGAAGATGCCTCTTGGGTGTACGTACATCGGCCTTAATGGCGAATATCCATCAAGGGACTTAGATTTATGTTGTCGCCCTCAATAGTGGTGACAAATCTAAGTCATGCAGCTAAGATATACATCACCATCGTTAACGCTTGCGTAAATGGGTTGGATTGATTCAATGAGAAAAAAGTTGGTGAATTATGCTAATTTGGCTTGATAATCTTTTAAACGAGTTACTAAATGTAACGGATGGCTAACCAATGCGAATAAAAGTTAGTAATTCAAAAGAAAAGTTGATAAAAAAAATTAAACGTCGGTATGTAAATTAAATGAGAGTTGGTAATCCAAATAGTTGATTATTTAGTCTGACAAAGATGGTAAGTCAGTCTAATTAATTTTGTAATTTTATATAAAAGTTAGTAATTCAAAATCGTAGTAAGTTTTGTGAATAAATATGGTAATTACATAAAAGTATTTTTTTTTTGAGCTGTCATAAAAGTATTGATAAGTTGCTAATAATTTACCTAGAAAAAAAGTCACTGATCATTTTTTTGAATAACAAATTTTTTACACATATCAATACTTATTAAAATCTACCAGCACAGAAAAAAAGCCGTAATCTTGGGCATAGAACAATAGAAGTCTACATATGTTTAGACTGATTGCCAAATTCGATAAGTTATGTGATATATTGTTATTTGATATCGAATATGGTCCACTTGCTCAAAGATCCGCTTACAGTTTGTCATCTCATTTAGTGTAGACCGGTCTCGACATTTAATATTACTAAATAAGGAAGTCACTTCTCATTCGCTTGAACAGTAATTTTATGCAACTATAAGGGCTTGTAGGTGAAGATAATGCAGGAAGATAAAGCTTCAATTATACTAAAATAAACAAAAGAATAGAGAGAAGGGTTCTGATTCTAACCATAGCTATCGAAGTTTGATGGAGACCCAATAAAGTTCTACCTTCTTTTGGACACATGACATGTTACTCCGTTGAGAGACATTTTCTAAATTTTTCAACCAAAAATTCTGATGATAGTAGAAGATAAGAAAAGGAAACAAAAGATGAATACTTTATATTCCCAAAGTTTCCTGCTATACATAAAAAATCAAATAAAAAAGAGAAAAGTGCAAACTTTTTGAGTTTTAAGGTGGAAAAAGGAAACGATTTCTTTTCAAAAGCCTAGCAGTCTTGATAAGATTAAAGTAACATTATCTATGTACATCCAATAGAAACTAATGCAAAAATTTACTCTAAAGTCATAAAATATATTGTTCCGAAGTACAAAACCTCAATTCTACCTAAAGGAAAGCGAAAATTGAGAACGCTTTGTTGTAAAAAAAAGCAAGAGGTCCCGAGTTTACATCATTCCAAATCCCAATTCGACTCCCCTATTTTATATTTTCATGCTCTAGTCTTTTAGCCCACACGTGAGGGGATGTGTCATATTTAAATATTAAAATTAAGCCTTCATCTAACTCCTTAATCTTTTGGTTTGGACTTTCTAACGAATTCGATAAGCAAATTAATTAGATTCTTGATTTTCTTGTAAGGGGGGAAGAAAGATCACTTCGAGTAAGGCTAAATTTTGATGATCAAATTAGAAATTTGAAAGTGGTGGTTGCAATAATCAACTCACCAACGTTATTTGGCCGGGGGCACTTGAAGGAAGGAGGGGATGGGATTTCATGATTAATTAAGAGAAGAGCTACAACTAATAGCTTTATGTCCTTTTCAAATTAAAAGTAATCTTACTTTAATAATGCCCGTATCAAAAGATTCGATCTGTGGCTTGATAATATGGAAAATTGTTGTCTGAAAGCTTAAGCATCGTCGAACACGCAGGCATCGATGTGATGGATCGTTGAAGAATTATTTCATAATTAAGGGAAATGCGATGAATTCAAGTGTGTTATCCAATTAAAGCTTAACATATACTATCACTGATTTTTTATTACTCTAGAGCTGAGGCCCTGAAGTCAAGCTTTATATTTTCTGATTAGTAGATGATAATTTCCTCATTTTCTATTTTCTTTTTCAGCATTTTAGTGAAATTTCAAATAGAAAATGTCCAGAATAAATATTATCTCAAATAAGATTCTAAAATGAGCAATTTAATTTCTAAACACCCCTCCAGCTCATCCGCCGGCCAAATCTTTGCCGGCCGGTGAGCATCTTCTTCTTTGTTCTTTTCTTTTTCCCACTTTCCAAGCCTATGCAACCCTCCAAGCCTGTGCCACCTCCGCTCTTCCTCAATCTCCGTGGCGAAATCTTCAAGCTCACCGACTGCTTGAAGGGCTTCTTCGCTTTTGAGGAGACGACGGCGAGGAGCAAGAGATAGCGGTGGGGACGGTGGCTCCGAAGCGAGGACCGGATGCAAGTTAATCAACCACAAAGTGAGGACCATTCGAGTAGTTTACTATGCCTTCGTTCCTTTTTCTCTTCTCACGAAGTTCGCGACCTATGTTCATGGAAGTCGCGACCTCCGTCAATTCATTCCGGTGTTGGTCGCTAGCCTCGCATGGCCACAGATTTGTGGTTGCGCGAGGCCAATTACCTCCATGGCCACGGTGTCGGGGCCCGGCTTCGTAGATTCGCTCGATTTTTTGCCACGATATGTCAAAGCTCTCAAGCGACCATGGCCGCGAGTGAGAGGAGATAGAGAGTTGCGAGTGAGAGGAGAGGGAGCTGCCATAGCCATTGGCTCAAAGCTCGAGCGACCATGGCTTGGAGCTCAGAGATCTGGCAGCCATGGTCTAGAGAGAGACACATACACACACAATGGCCGCGAGCCACAACCATCAATTTGGAGATCTGGGTCCTTGGCCAGGAGCTCGGAGATATGGCTGCCAAGGCCGTGAGTGAGAAGAGAGAGAATGGTCATCGGCATCGTTCAGCCAGTGTTGGATAGAGAGCGGTCGTAGGAGAATCTCCGGTGACTTCCTAAGTTGAGCGAGATCGAACACCGAAAGTGGCCTAGCATGGGTGCGAAGGAAGAAAATTAAAAGAAGGAAAACAAAAAATGGCGCCTCGGTTATGGCTTAAAAAGCGACATGTGAGAGACACATGCTCTATGATAGACGAAGATTTGCCGGCTAGTGAGTTGATGGTGTATTTTGAGAATAAGTTGCTCACTTTAAAGTCTTATTTGATACAAAGTTCTCCCTGTAGATTATTTTGAGAAGATTGTTCTACTACAAGGCCGTATTTGAAATTTTTTTAGTGTTTTATGTGTAAAGACATTTTAATATGATTTATACATGTTGAATTTACTTTTTTTAATAATGTCGGGGTTCGGCCCTACTAGAGCACCCCCCCGTTAATTCCATCGAATCACATGGATTCAAATCTCTCATGAGAGTTGCTTGGAATGTTTAAGTTCTAACCGTACTTGACAAGCCAAAATAAATAAATGAAAAGGAGTAACTAACCCTAACTATATGTAGAGTGCGATAGGTTGGTAGGGACTCCATCTTAAAAAGATGACTAATCATCTAAGCAATTTTCGCGATCGGATGTCGCTTTCAGATCGTTGAAATTCTTTCCCCAAAGCAAAACAATAATTCACAAAGAGGTGAGATTCTCGTCGGCCTTGCATCTCTTGAGAGGCAAGGCAAATTTGTTATGCCATGCACAAGTGCTGAAGCTAGGATTTTTGCTAGGTCTAGGTAGGATAGCGGCACACGTAGAGTAATTAAGAGTCTCTGATTTGACACTGTTGTTGAAAATATTGTCAAGTGACAAGTGCCTTTACTGGAGTTGATTTTGACTCTCTCTCTCTCTCTCTCTCTCTCTACACTTGGTAAAGTAGGTTTAGTCTTTCTTTTATATTCATATCAAGCGAGGTCCAACAAGATTTGCAGTCCCTTGACTATGACACTGCACTTATATTCATCGGCTTTACGATACGTTTTTGGGAAAAATGCAAACCTTTTTACTCCATATTTCATTTGCAATTTTATCCTCTCCAAAGAGCCCGTTCAACAAAGCGTTTAAGGTCCAAAACCTGATCATGTGTGAAGAAATTTCACGTCGGAGAATTGATGTGATGTGATGTGATGTGATGTGATGTGATGTGAAATAATTAATATATTCAAATTGGCTCATAATTCATTAACTTAAATTTTAGAGTGAATGTGAGTCTAATTAAATATATTGACAAGCTTAGACTTAAACTCTATTTAGGAGATCTCTCTGTCCGAAGGTATCGGATTTCTGTTGCACACTTTAAATATTTTTCAAAACAGAGAACTTTTCAATTTTATCAATTTAATCCTAAATCTTTGCGTAAAATTTCAAGATAGTCCTTTCGACCAATTGCAGCGAAAAAGTGATGACATGGTGTCCAAGTCATCGTCGGCCTCCCCTTTACCAAATGATGACAACATAAATATAGCCGGATATTCCCATCCAATCCATCCGCTCGCTCTTGTTGATGTCGGTAGTGTAATATTTCATCCCCACCGCAGCTCCCAAGAGTGGGTGCAATAGAAGAAAATGGAAATGAAAATAGTTTTATCAAAACAGTACTTCATTTGAAATTTGAGTTTAAAAAAATAGATGAGATCGATACGAATGTTCATTTAAATGGTAAAGTATAGTTAATTTAATGTATTTCGCTAACAATGAGATATATCATGCCCGTCTCCTTTCCTTTTCTTACCTTTTTTTTTTTTTTTTTTTCCCTCCATGGTCGCCGAGGCCTCAACGATGACCAGCGAGGGTCACAGAGGTGTTGAGGGTTTGGCGAGGGAGACACTTACCAAAGGCGGTTGAGAGTGACCTCCACCGGCCATCACAGAGGCTCGACAGTGGCAACCAGCGGAGGAAAATAGGGAAAAAAGAAAAATTACAAAAAGTTTCCATGTAGGACAGCTGACATCAACTAAACTGCCATGTCAAAAATTTACTGGTCTAAATTGGCCAAATATAAATGTTTAAGACTGAATTTGGATCCGTCCAATAGGTTTAAGAAATTTTTTGGTAATTATTCCGATCAAAATTACAACTTATTTAAAACAACATATTTACAGTTTGTTTACATTTATTTTCCTCTTTTGAAATCCAATGTATCTTCAATCATTTAAAAAGTCCATTCAAAATAAGATAATCAAAATTACCATATAAAAATCCACTTAATTAGAAATCAATTCAAATTACTTAATTAATTTTCAAAGTTGAAACATTATAGGTTTATCATATTAACCCAACAAAAGTGAAACAAACGTTTAGATAAGAATCGAGAACTCATGAAAAACGTTAAAGACATGTAATAAGGTTAATATTACAAAAAATCCAACACTTGTATATTTGTAACAAATATACCAAAACTAATTTTTGGGTCACCAAAAACCCTATACTAGTATACTTGTGACAAATTTACACAAAACTTATTTTTAGGAGCTAAAAATCCCAAACTGGCACACTCATGACATGTTTATCCTTCATTAGTTTCTGTCAATTGATGAGCTGGATGACATGGCAATGACTCAATTGACACGACATGTCTATGTGGAAATCCATATAAGTTTGGGTAAATTATCACGGTGTACCATTTTGGGGTTTTTGGTAATCCAAAAATTAGTTTGAGGTAAATTTATCATGACTTACTAATTTAGGATTTTTGGTGACCCAAGAATTAATTTGGAATAAATTTGTTACATGTGCATCGATTTGGAATTTTTCATGGTATTAAAATCCCGTGTGATGAAGAGAACTGCGGTTTCAATTTTCAACATGCAAAGATGCCAACGGTGGAAAGTAAAAAATGAACGAGAAGTAACAAAGGGAATTGCATTCCCTGGAAGCAGCTTTCATTAAGTCTCGAATTTTGTCTTTCTTTCTTCTTAGAAAATGGAGTGCCGAGGTACGAGGCTTATTTTAAGGTGACAAAAGGGTAGTTGCTTTTCTCATGCTAACGGAATTTGTACGTACATGGCCGAGGATCGGTATCTTTTGCGTATACGCTATGCGTGAATTAAAGGACTAACTTGAGAATATGATGAATCCTTCTCTTTGGAGTTTCACTTAATTAAAAACATCAAGCAGAAAAAATCTCATTGGCCCTTAAATTCCATAAGTGTCTCCCATCAAATAAAACTTTCTTGAAACTTCCAGTCGCACGAGAGTCGGGACCAATGACGCCAGTCAGGCGAACATTAGTCGAGCGATCTATGAGATTAAGATACGCAACATCATAGAAATTCTATCTCATGCTAATTAAGTGGATGGTATGTTTCCTATATCCCATATACCCCATCTTGACGTGCCCCATACATGTTGACCTTTGCAAATCCAGAGGTGGTGCTTCACCAGGACAATGAAAGAGAGCTTGTGCTAATATCACATCTCAGACCTAACAGTGTCAAACTTCACTCTGCAATCTATAGAGACGCCTTCATAAAGATTGCATCTGCTACTAGGGTTCTTCGAACGAGCTTTTTAAGTGCTTGACACCAGATGAAATAGCTCGGTTCCGATTCGTATAACCGACGATAACAATCAAGCAAGAAAAGATTGCACAAACAGCATACAAAAAGTAGCCAATATTGGGGTCCGCCAAATTTAGACTTCCTTATCCTTCAAGGCCTAAAAGTTACAAACATGTCAAAACTACATGATGCTGTTCCTCTTAATAATTAAGGAAAATAAGGAAAAATTTGGGAACGGCTTTGTCCTATCAGCACCATTTTTAACTATACGAGACCCGCAAAATTTAAATAGCTCTCCTATCCGGTATCTGTCATAAGCTACATGTTCCCTCTAACCAAAGATTATTCCTGGAATATTTCGAGACTTCTATTAGGCCGATTTCAACTTAGCTGATGTTGAGGCCAGGTGAGATAGGGTTCTGTGTCCCACAAAGATCAGGAATGCCCCCAAGAAACCAAGGGCCTTCAACGTTGTAAACAGATCCAACTGTGTATGAGACATCAAAAGAGAAAAAGAAAGTCACAATGCAAGGACAAAATGACACAATATCCAGAAAAGCCTAATGGACGCCAGAAGGGAGACCGACCTTCAACCAGAAAAGCACATAGAGCAACAGAACTGCTGCAATGCCACCATGGAATAGCATGGCAGATGTGGCAGGTAAAACGGAAGAAGGGAAATTCTTCAAATTCACCCCCAAGCATAGTAACTGTCAAAGATATAAAGCATGTCAACTTCCATTTGCTCATAGAGAAAGACAAAATGATGCAAAACTATCGCAGATCATAACCGAGGAGATGTACAAAGGGAAGATGATCATTCGTGCACTATATCAATAAAGAATAAAGAAAATTCTAAACAACTATTGCATCATCCATTCGGTGTTTTGTTTATCATTATTGTGCACAGAATTTCATAGCCACCCAAAAAACAGGCAATAGAGAGTCCCTGCATGTAATGGGATGAGGTAACAATTGCCTAAAAAATTATAGTAAGAGGACAAGAAGCCAACTTTCCAACAAATGCAGATGGCCAGATGAAATTATCAGTTCCCGCAACAAATATAAATGTACAAACAAAAAATGAGAATCAGAAAACCACAACAAAAAAAGGAGAGATAATAACGCTTCGAGTTTAGCTTTTCAGGGTAAGTATCATATTTAAATTACTCTAAGCCTATATCAACCACTTCTACATGAAACATCCAAGCAAGCCAATAAACTATGACAAGCAAGAAAGTCGAATTCCTGATAAATGTATTAACATTCAAATCTAACGTACCCAAGGACAATTCAGGAGAGAATTGTATGCATTGCTTAGATAGACATGCTATTTAAATATCGATTAATGATCAAGTTAACTTGGTTGTGCAAAACTGCAAACTAGCTTATATAGTAAATATGCAGATGCAGAGGGATGTGGAAACTAACCCCAACAAAGAACCCAAGGAATGGCAGGAGGGAAAGACCCAGAAAAGAAAGAGAAAGCTCTTTAGGTGGACGTTTGTCAGGAGTTCTAAAGACATGGGCAATCTCCGCTTTGGGACCATATCTTGAAGAAAGATCAGCTGGCTGCAGAGGAGGGCGAGGTGCCTTTTCAGGAGCCTCTGGCAGATCTAACTCAATGTGACCAATGGGCAACAAGAAAGAATTCTCCTGAAAAATTATTATACACATATTAGCTCGCTTTGCTAGGAAAATCAGCAGCAGCATACGCAAGAAGAGGCCATTCTCACCATAACAGCATCACCAACAGTTAGCTGAAGGTCATATCTACCAGAGAGATAGAAGAACTTCTCAACCAGTCCCAGAAAATCCTACACATGGCAGTACAATCAGTCAGCAAAAAGTGACAAACTTCCTAAACCACAAGCAATTCACTAAATCTGTAAGGAAGCAGCTAAATTGTCTGGAACCCAATCTGAATTTCTAGTACGTGTAAGTCCTATTTCATTGAACATGGCCAAAGACCAACCAAAAAGTAGAGTGCAGTCTGGATGTCACTGTAATAACTTTTATTCCATGAAATTTCATATCTTCATGTTAACAAGATTAAGAGATCAAGCAGTTGCATGTGTAGCATCTTCGCCAATTTCTTTTATGACAATGCAACAGGCAAATCATGTTTACCGTCAAGAAAATATCATAAATAGGCATACAATCAGGAATATAAGGAAAGAAGATATGTCACTTAACTAGAACCAATTCAAACTGTTTTCCCGAGATCCCCAACACAAAAACGTGTTCAACTTTTGTCTCATGTTTCAGCTTGAGAAAAGCCTGCATCGAAAAAGTCCTCAATCCACATTATGTGGCAAACAATATTGTTTAAGGACAAAAGAAAATAATAGTTGACTAGCAGACCTGATGAGGCTTGTAGGTATGACCACGTGGAGTACCCAACTGAAAGGAAAGTCGCAGCTTTTGGAGGTGATTCGCTGACAATGAGACATCATTTTCTTGATCCAGATTAAGGCTGAATACATCCACACATCAAGTTAACTCCCACTAACTTCAATTCGAAGAAGACTAGATATGAAGCAGATTCTTGATGTGAAATTTACATAATTAAATCAATTCCAGATAGCAATAATTCAAAGCGTCAGTGTAAGAGAATGAATAAACCTTTCCCACTAATCCAAGTGGGCCATATTGATCATCTCACACAATTGTTCAGATACAATGTAGTCCAAAATTTAAATATTTTGAAGTTCATTCCTGAGGAGTCTATACTAAAAGCTCATGAAATCATACTGAAAGTTGGATAACAATTTCGACATTCCAACCACCAGAGATTAGCTGATTTGAAACAAGGGTAAGGCCTAATTTGGCATACAACTAGGTTTGAAATTAACTGAATACCTTCATGACAATAAATACTCCATCATTAGGACCAGAGTTTCATTTTACATTACTCCAAATATTAAAGTGAGAAGATTAAGGCATTTGGATCATAATTGACAATGCAGCAGACCAACCTTTTCTGGGTATCTACAGTCCCAAGATCACTATCAAGCACTGCGATTGCAGCATTCTTGATTTTCATGACTCCAGTAATATAAATAGGTATTTGAGTTTGACCTCCAATAGCATAGGTTTTCCCATCCTCTAAATCTTGAAGTGCCAGCTGTGGGACATAGGATTGATGCATTATGATTCTAGGATCCACTGCCACCGAATTAATACTCATCTACCCAAAGAATGAAAGGTACCTCAAAAACAAAGATGTAACTTCCCACATCAACAGTCTCAGGCAATACCAAGTTGTGAAATGAGCTCTCCGGATCATACTTGAGTTCCTACATTGTTAATTGAAATGATCAGAAAACCAACTAAACAGAAATACATCATGCCATAAGATCAATTGGCGCCAGAGGAACATTTCCACAACCAAGGAAAAGAGAAGGCCAACTGCACCTGACTCTCAATAACAGGAACATCTCTCAAAACCGAGCTGACAGCTCGAAGCAGCTTCACTTTCAAGGGAGGAGAGTTTGAACCGAGCACAGTATTTACCTTAACCTGTATTTACTTAGAAACATAAGAATTATGACCTGGATTTTAAAAAGGCCACATAAACAAAGCTGCAGGAATACAATGGTATCGTTGAGATATGTCCTAATTTACTGGACCCGATGGTCCGCTGCAATCATGTAGCCCAAACTAGCGACAAGTGCAAGATTTTGGAAATTCTAAGAAAGTAATGAACTGCAGATAAGCCATTTGATAGCATAATTACACTTCCATACATCATGAGAATTAGCAAGCTTAGCTCATCGACTTTCTTGGGAATGTAAATACCTAATGTTGATTGTTATTAACAGAGAGAACTCAGTTGTCAGAACTGACTTAACATCTCAGTAGCTTATTATCAGATGTTTACACTTTCTTTTCTTCAGCTAATGTGGGCATCATTGGTCGTACGGAGAGTTTGGTTAGAAAAGAGATAGCATTTGAACCAGGTTTTGACAGTAAACCACAGACCAGTTCAAATCTACTGCGACTTTTGCAGTAATTTGTAAGGTCCTTACAATTTTCTTTACCCTAAGATGTAGAAAGTCTGGCCAGATCAAGATTTAAAAGAAAATCATCTTCCCCAACATTGCTAGCATACTATCTTCTTGACTTTTGGAATGGGGCTAGTTTAGTAAAAGCCAATAATGACTTCCCTGTGAAACATAACGCTAAATACAAAGAACTCAATATTCCTGGTAGAGTTTCTCCTAATAAATAAATGCACTTTCAAGGTCTACACTAGAAATTGACCTTCAGCAGGTCTTTCTTTGTCAAGGAAAGGACTGTGCTTGGAAGTGATAAAATCAAGGGGATGGAAACCCTGCACACAGCAAAAGAAAGTGAATAAAATTAGGATAGTAAGCCCATTTTATGATGGGTCCATCAGCCTATAAAACTTCATATACATTTTTCTTCCTAATCACTTTTGAAAATCTCATTTATGCATTCCCATCATGGCATGACCTTTACAGTTACAGCCAAAAGTTGAGGTTGCTGTTACAATACAGCTCTTGTAAACTAATCAGATAGCATAGGTCATAGGTCGTTCCTGTTAATTTCTGGCTGAAATGGACCACAGACATGTTTCTCCTAACTATTATTTATTTCTGAATTATATTGTTTTGCTCCAAATTTTGTACATGTAATCCAACATGATGATATCAATTTAATCAGGGGCCACTTAAACTCAGCATGACAAAGTGAAGCATATAAGAATAGTCTTATTTCATTCTTCTGTCATTTTTCTGTAATTGTTAACAACAATGACGAGATAACTATAAAGGAGATGGTGCCAAGCTTCCACAAGTTCAAAAAGAGAAGCAAAACAAAGGGCCATCAGATCCAAAATTGTTTTTTTATCACTAAAACATAAGAGCCAGTTTCTCCCTATTGCATTTTCCCTTTTTTCCTTTCCTTTTCAGTTAACCCTTCAAATTTTATTTCATAGATAACATCCTAGATCCTGTTTAGTCATATATTTAAGCTGCAAGCTATTAAAAAGAATAATCAGATCTGCTAGACCATCTGTTCAGTAAAGGCTCTTTAAAACTGCAAATCCTCTGGTCTAATTACATTTTCTTCGTGATCTGACAGCAACTTATGGAGAGTTTTTTAACCAAGATCATTTCATTATCAGGCACATTGCTGATATCAAGACCACAGACACGTACCTATTGTTTTCTAAACAGGATAATGAAGTAATCTGATTGAACAAGTCTTTGGCATCACCAGGCACTCCAATCCCAAGGAAGAATTTAGCTAAACCCAATATTCTGTCCTCTGGAAGCTGCAAAAAGAAAAAGGGGCATGTATGCATTATGACAAGTTTTCACTGAAACTTACTTGACAGAGCCTGCACAAGACATAAGGAGCTCCAACTCACAGTTATACTTTCCGAAGTCACAGATGCAAATGCTGTTAGCCCTTGAATGACAGATGAGGTTACTGAAAGTGGACCTCGATGTTCACGTGCATCAACAACTTTCTCATCAAAGTAAAAGGTCCCATCATCTACAGCAAGGATCACCATTCATTTAATAATAGATCTAATTGTTTGGTGAAATGAGAATGTACATTGTACTTTACTGATTTGCCATCTATGTGAAGTATCATTATTATAAAGTATAAGACTTTTTTCACTGGAATATTCAGTAGACTTTACAATTAAATTCGAGACATCTGTTAACGAATGTCATTGTCTGTAGGCCATTAATGTCTTCAAAATTAATATCCACATCGCCTAGATGTCATCTATTCAATGAACCAATGAAGGGGTTATAACGATATTCCATAATCCAAAGACCTTGTACAACTTAAATGAACCGAAAATTCTGAATCTTGTGGCCAGAAAGAAGTACAACTTAACTTTCAAATGAGAAGGATGGGGCAGAGATGACAATCAGACATACCATATTTTTCAATACTGTCGAAAAGCTTCACTATATCATTCTTGACTGTCCGGATCTGCCATCAAGCAGAAAGTTAAACAAAGATTGATCTCATCCAGTACAAACCAAATGTATATGATAAGAACCGACAGAGTACAAAGCAGAACAATTGTGTATTCCGCACATCTATGTCATAGGTGCGCCTATATATATAAATAGGCCGTTATCAGCTCGCAGCTGTAAAATTGGCCATCTCGTAGCACTTTCTAATTCTTTTAACTGCATAGAAACATTTCATATAACAGCATCCCGGGCAATCTTTTGACACAACTAACAGCTAGAGAGCCTCTTTTTTCACCCTAGTCAACAAGTCTGGTTAATTGGATTCTTTCGGTTAAATATAAGGTATGAAATATCTAAACCATTCAATATGTAAGTACAAGACTAAACGCCACATTATTCTATCAATTTCAACTTGAGTCTATCAAACTACTGAAGATGATTTACATCAGTCATAACATGACCAAGTCCATCGAATGTATCCTGTGGAAGCTAACACCTACTCTTGCTGTTACATGTATCGCTGTCATCTACATTTGATCTAGGCACTTCACCAATCCTACAATCTTATGTGATTCGAGCAATTAAGGTACCAATCACAGATCAACCCTTGATAATGACACCACAATTTTGATTTTAATTCATAAGCAAGCACAAAAGCTTCAATGTGATAAACTCACATACTAAATAATCATCTAATACAAGTTCATGACTGTCCAAACCAGCAAAATATATCTATTCCTTAAATCATTTTAAGTTGACAATGTAGTCAAACCGAACAGGGAAAATATCAAAAAAAGAAAGAATCAGAATGCCTTGTTGAGAGAACGAATTCAAGGTGTGTTTGGAATAGTCCTTTTTTGGTCTTCCCCTCATACTTTTGCTTTGGCATTCAAGGTTGGACTTTTATCAAAAGTAAGCACCTCACATCTTTAAAAACGGATAAATATTGACGTCTAAGTCATCGAGAGATTTCATAATCTTTTTATATTTAAACTTTCCTTTTTTGTTTTGGTGGGAAAAACAAAAAATAAAACATACATATATAAATAAAACATACATAACCTTGCTAAGGAGAAAAATTATAGATCATGATGCATACCTAACCAACTCATTAACATCAAGTTAGAAACTTTTGAAGATATAGACATTTGTGAATATAGAGATGTCGGTAAATAAGTATTTTCCCCGTTCATATTTATTATAGGCCTTTTCAGAGGAGATAAGGTAAAATCACCATTGACTGATTAATTTCAGGTGAAGCCAGCGAAATGACACCAGCAAGTGCTTCAAGTGCCAATCCTACAAGAACAAACATCATCAAACCGAGTGTAGCCACAGAAGCTAGCTAAATCCTAAATACAAGACAAGTCTGACATATTAAAGCCGAGACAGGAAAAATCTTTACCTGCAGCATACGTGCTAGATTCAGGATTGCTAGAACTATAGCGCCACCTTCCATCACTCTGGCTGAGAGCCTGTCAATGAATTGGGAGGTTAAAGTACATTACCCAACAATGCCATTACTAAGTTGAAGTCATACTGATGTCAAGATAGATCTCCTTACAAAAGAAGGCAGAGAAAAAGAAGCATATAGAATTTGGGTCTAGCCTAGAAGTCCTCATTCCATCCAGATTACTCCATATACATTACCCAAATTTATACAGGATACTGGTGTCTAAGAGCCTAAATATTGTAGTGAATTCTTAGACAGTCCAGTCCCATTTAATCAAAGGTTTACAAAGGTTATCAACATACCTTGACCGACTGAAAAGTTCCTTCAGCGTCACCAAGAAGAACTTCAACTCTAGAAGTTTGATCCTAGAAATGTTCATGACAAAGGAGGAATTAGTCTGCTTGAGATGGAAAAGCTCCAAAATTGAAGCTGAAAGTCTTCCTGAGTAATGTCAATAGTGTAAATTGATGCCTCCCGTTTATATACGGAAGGCTCTGGACCAATGAAGAATGAAATTCCAGAATGATCTCTTTTTTACCTTGATTAGAACAAGTCCGCCAATTGAGTAGTAGAAGTCAAGTAACGAACTTGCATCACTCACAACAGCTTTAAGTCTTGATGCAACGACCTCCATAAGAGAGAAAAATCATTAAGCCTAAAAAAAAGGCATTTTCAACATCCCTCGACTGGGAAGTTAGAGAGAGAGAGCGCAAAGAGCAAAGAGCTCGAAATACCTCAAAGGAGGCATCGTCCACATTGCATTTCAAGATGCTGTTAACTTTCAGGGCGTAAAACAACTCTTTCGGAGCTGAAGACGAACCAAGAAACGATGTGACGGACGGACAAGTGGCGGCGCTCACATCACCCTTCTTCTCAACTCCGAGAATCTCGAATGTCCGTAATGCCTCATACACCTCTTCTAAGCTGAAATTTCCAGTGAAAGTTCAGCTAGTCGCTTAACACATAGATTGCGAATCCATAACAACAGAACTAAACAATCAAAGCACAGGAACTCCAACGTTCGATTTCACTAGCTCCTCAGCAACCATCGGCGGGGAGAGAGAGAGAGGGAAAACAACGACAGAACTCAAAACCAACAGCAGATCTAGGGTTTAACGGGAATATTTCACCAATCACCAAACAATAAAGGAACGACAGAAAGCAGACCTCGCAAAGGAGCCAGCAACGGGCGAAAATAGCTCGAGAGCGGCGGATCGGTGAGAATCCGAAACCGGACGGAAGATCGACGCGGCGTTACAGATCGACAGAGCCACGAGCGCGAGCGCGAGTGCGAGCATCAGGAACTCGTTCCTCCGGGTTCTCGCCATACCTGCAATTGCCGAGAGAAGATGGCCGATCAGCGCACGATTAAGCGCGAGACACCGGCGAATTCGATACGATAGGAGGCCAGTAGAGAATCGAGCGACGGCTGTACCGACGGCGACGGCAGCGACTACCAGAGCTGCGGTCGCACTGAAACTGAGAAAGTGTCGAGACGGAGAGAAGAGACGACTACTCGATGAAGTCCCCGAGTCTATGACTCAGTGGGAGTGAAGAAACCGCGCTCCAACTGTAGAAGAGTAGGGCTTGACTTGGCAGACGCGGCCTTTATAATGGGCCTCCAGTGGAGCCCATTGGATCAGCAATAAGCTACGAATAGGCCCAAATCTGCAGGTATTGGGCCCAAGGGGGTCACTCTCGAAGAGTTCTCGTATGCACGAGTGCTTGTCCGTAAGGGTGAGCAAACTGGACCAGGACCGCCCGGACCGGACCAAGACTGGACCGGATCAGCCGGGTTAGTCCGGTCCTTGAGGGTACTGGTCTGGTCCTTGGTCCCAATAAACAGGACCGGTGGCTGGGCGATCCGGTCCTCGATTCCAGGGGGCACAGGACCGAATCGGACCGCCTGGATCGGACCAATAAAAATATATATATGTATATGCACATTCTCCTCAAACTTTCTTAGGAGATAAATGACTAATTTAGAACCAAAATTTATGTGTTAACACAAACATTTCTTGGAAATGAATATGGTAATTTAATTATGTGAGCTATTTGTCAAAATTCATGAACTCATGTGAAACAATAGAAGAGTCAGATTACATAAAACTACATCCATAGCATTTTTCTCTCTCTTTGATAGTCCGACAATGTTCTGCCTTGAACTCATTTAAATTGAGAGAGACTCTCACATTGACAATGATCGATATTATTGTTGAGATAAAAACATACAGGTTATAGGATTGATACAATTTGTAAAGTTTTTTTTTAGTTTCCAACCAAAGGAAATCAATTGGTATTGAAATTCAAAAAGCAGCAGATGAATTCATCTTTTAATGAGCCTTACTCTTCTCGTCCAAAATAGTCAAATTGAGAAAACAAAAACTATGATTAAACAATACTGTGTATTTAATGTTGAAACTTTGTAGAAGAATACAACGACTCTTCTTTTAGCAAACACTTATTTATATTGTCGTTGGCACCCGCCGCATTTCCTTTCCATCTCCTACAAAAACGTTGTCAGAACTTACCGCACCTCCACAAGATCGAGGCCGAGCTCTCCAAGATCCGCGACAAGTGAAATCGCGAGTTACAACGGCTTTTTCGGTTTGTTTGCCGGTCCTATTAGGACCGGACCAGGACCAATGGTCCTGGTTCGACTGGTCCTGGTTCGGCCTCGATCCTGAAAATTTGGGGACCGGCCCGGACCATGCACACCCCTACTTGTTCGTTCGAGTCGAGCAGGGCTGGCGATTTCCGTTAGCATGTCATGAACGCGTTTATGGTTGGTCCCGATTCGCGTTGATATAAAAATGGGGGAAAATTCTAAATATTGGCTTGAAATAGATGTTATTTCAAACAAATGCATAAAGTGTCATCATTTTCTCAATTAAGGATTTGACTTCAAGGGCATTTTGTCTTTTTACTTTTTTTATTATTATTTTTCCTTTCTTTCTTTTTTGATTTCTCTGCCTGTTGGCCGTCGCACCATCACTGGTGGGGTGGCCACGATGGCCAACTAGGTTTCTAGCGCCTCAACGAGGGCTAGCGACCCTTGCCAACCAGAGGCAAGGGCCAGTCTAGAATTGAGAGAGGGCCGCGACCCTCTCCCAAATCTAGACAAGGCGTCTGAGTCGTCGCCAAAACGTCTTCGTGTTAAGATTGTGTCTGATGAAGAAAAGGAAGTTGGGCGATTAGAGACTTTTGCCATTAAACCCTAACGCGAAGGTGAAGCGAAGGAGTTCACATTTGAGAATAGGCATTTCGTGACAACCCTGCCGCGACCAAACCTGGGCAAAGGTCGACAACCCTCGCCTATATCTAGGAGATGGTCGCGACCCTCTCTCGATTGAGGCAAGGGGGCCCTTGCCTCTAGTCGACGAAGGTCATTGACCATCGTCGCTGCCCCACCGTCAATAGGGTGGCGATCAAAAGGCAGAAAAATCAAGAAAGAAAGGAAAAAAGGAAAAAAATATTTAAAAAAGTAAAAAGATGAAAATTTCCTTAAGATCATACCATTATTTAAGAAAATAATGATACTTCAAACCATTATTTAAAACAATGTTCACTTCATGCCATTATTAGAGACAACAGTCCACTTCAAATTTTTATTTGAGAAAATGAAAGCTCTTCAGGCTTGTATTTGAAAGAATATCCACTTCAAGTCCTTGTTCGAGAAAATAAAGGCATTCTAGGATTTTATTTGAATTTTTTCTTAGAAACAGTTGTCATTTTGATTCTGTGTATCAAAATTGCATCGGAAAAAAAATGTACTTATCCATGTCAATTTGTGTTGCCATACAAGGCTAAACGTATCATGTCATGTCATTTTCCAATTTTCTTCATATAGTTCGCAGTTTTATCTCATGTCATGTAAACAAGCCTTGTCCAATATCGTTGATCCTAGAATCAAGGTGCTTGAGTTCTTGATTGTATGTGAGTCTCTTCTACACCAAGAGGGATTCGCATATGATATCCATTGTTAATTTTTCTCTGTTTTGCCACTTGACTAAAAGCCCTTGTGATAAAGGGTTTTAGGGTAGGTTGGGTTCAGCATTTTCAATAGGCTTTCGGCATCTAAAGTCCTTTGAGGAAATGCTGGTCCCTTCAGTATTGAGCTTTCAGCATTTGCATTTCCCCAAAGCTCATTTGCAAAACTAAGGCTGCGTTTGGTTCAGCATTTGAAAAGCTCTTTGGGGCCCCAAAGCCCTTTGGGGCAAATATGGGGTGTTTGGCAACCACTCCGAAGGGGCTTTGGAGTGAAAGTTGAGCATTGTGAAGGCTGAAAGCTCAAAGCTAGTGGGGATTAGCTTTGAGCTTTCAGCATTTTTCGGAATGCTGAAGAGCTGATTAATGAAATATGGCCAACTTCCTCTTTTGCCCTCAAAAATTATTTGAAAACCCATTTTGCCCCTTTTGAAAATCAAAACCCTTCGCCCTTTCTCTCTGGAACCTCCATGCTCATTGCGCAGTTTCATCTCCTTTAGCTCTCTCTCTCTCTCTCTCTCTCTCTCTCTCTCTCTCTCTGATGAGACGCTAGGTTTCTAGAGCTCTCTTCTGCGGGCAACCATGTCCACTGACAAGCCGTCGTTGAAGCCCCTCTCCGCGCAAGAGTGGGAGTCCCTGATCGAGGACTTCCAACACGGTCGCGAGACCTGGACCTCCGCCCACCCCGCCGCCTCCATCGCCGACCTCACCATCTCCTCCCTTCTCAGGCAAGACCTCCCCCTCGCCCTCAAGCACTCCCTCCTTGTCTTACTCGAAGAGTTCGCCGACACCATCTTCCCCCTGCCTCACGGCCGCAGCTCCTGGACAGCCTCGCGGAGGCTCTCCAGTCCGTCATCCAGTCGCCCCTCGATCCGGCCTTCGCCACGTACGTGCTCAAGGAGCAGATGATGATGTCCACCACTTCGATCTTCGTTTTCGTGGTGGGCAGCTTCGGCGAGGACCATTGCGCTCGCGACGTCGCGAGTTTGGTCGAATTGTTGTTGGTTGTCGTCAATCGGCCGAATCACGGGCCGGACCGGCAGACGAGGGCAATGACCTGTGAGTGCTTGAGGCAGTTGGAGAGAAATTGGCCTTGCTTGTTGGCTGAGATCGCAGGGCACCTGTGGAGCTTGTGTCAGAGCGAGCGCACGCACGCTTCGCAGAGCTACATTCTGCTCTTCACTCAGGTAATCCATGATATCGTGACTCGTAAGGTCGATGTGTCAATCTTGAACACTTCGGTCCCTTTGGTTCCGTTTAACTTGCCTTAATGGGTGTTGGGTCCGACGAGGGAGGTTTCGGCTTTGAATTACAAGGTACTGAGGAGGGCCATGGCATTTTTGCTTGAATGGCCGCAGGTTCTCACCCCTTGTGGAATGATGGAGTTTATGCATATGATTGATACCTGTGGCGGTTGCTTTGGAGTAAAAGGCTTCAATGTTGAAGGTCCAGTTCTTCAGCATGATTTATTCCTATGATCCTGTGCTATGCCACATGGTTTTGATGTTGTATTTACGTTTCTCAGATGCTTTTGATGGACAAGAGTATAAAATTGCTGTCCGGCTTGTCTCATTTTCAAGGGAAGCACAAGGTTATCCGGTGTTTCGGATGCTTGCCCCTCATTGGTTATTGGGGTTTTTCAGTGGCATGTCAAATCGTGTAGTTGAGAGAAAGAACATGGTTGTTGATATGGCTTCGAGCTTCTATCCAACTGTTTTTGATCCTTTTGCCTTGAAGGCACTAAAGCTCGACCTTCTTGCCTTGTGCTCATTGTCTTGGAAGCCAAAAATCTGAGGATGTCTCACAAGCGGATTCATTGTCTGTGGTGAATAGAATTGCTTGGTGGTTGTAAAGTGAAGATGATTTATGAGTTTAAGATATATGAATTATGAATAACTATTTGTATTAGCAATCTTACACTACAATGTTTGATTTGGTATTGTCTATCTTCCTCTGATGTTTCTTCTTACTCCATCCCCTTTGGGAAGCATACTATCACACGATGGTGGTAAGTTTTCATCTGAGTGAGGAATTTCACATTGTTTTAATGCTTTCTCATATTTTAAGAGATGATTGTGGAGATGACTATGGAATTTCAACAGTTAGTTCCCACTATTGTTTCCTTCGTCAATAGATTCTTGGGCTGTAATAAGCACTACTGGTTGGGAGAGCGATTGCTCTAGCCATGTACAAGCAAGAACGTCTCATTTCTTGGCATTTATTTTTCATTTGTGCACACGTGCAATTTTTCATTTGAATGTCTCATTTCTTTTATTTTCTAGTTTATAAAATTATTAATACATATATCTAACATTGTTGTCAATATTTATTAAAAAATTGCATACATTTTTTTTTCAATTCTAAATAAATTAAAAAAACTTTAAATTAATTACCCAAATGGGCTTTTCAAATGTGTTTTTACCAAACAGCTTTCATTTCAAAGTTGCTTCTCAAAGCACAGTTTACCAAACGGTCTTTGCATTTCCCTCAAAGCCCCTTGGCTAAATTGCTTTGCATTTCCCCCAAGGGGCTTTTAAAATGCCGAACCAAACGCAGCCTAAATCAAACCTACCCATTGGTTCGGCAATAGATTCCTTCAATTGCGTCACATTGGCAAAAGAGCATCCTTGTTGTAGAGGTCTAATTTACCTTAGGTGCATGGACGCTGGAATCACGAAACTCTAAGCTAAACATTGCTAAGGTTGTGCGACCTTAGGTGACTCACCAATCAAGCCAGATACCGGACTTTGCTGGGGGCACAACCCTTAACTATATCTCGTCAAGGTTGGGAGACCTTCTCGGTAAAGAATTTCGCGGAGGGTGGTGGTTCGACTGTTGCCACTGCTCCTTGAAAAAAGGGCAGTGGTTCATCCGTACCAAGGCTCACCCAAGGTCACAGGACTGGCGTGGGGTTGCACGGCCCGGGCAAAGCGAGGTGGTTAGGCTGTTTAGAAGATGAATGGTAACTATTCTGTTCAATAAATCAACTTCTGGTTAGAAATTGATTTTTCCACTGGTATTTTAGAAGTTGATTT
>BCNH02000011.1:14715286-14761001 GCA_001662345.2 Metrosideros polymorpha var. glaberrima | reverse complement strand
GGGGGGGGGGGGACCAGAACATCATTAAGCAGCAAACGGAGATGCATACTGCACACCGAAGAAGGGAGGCATACCTCTCTCAAAATTTTCTAGTCCCTGGTTAGGACTGTTTACTGGTGGGAGGAATCTCTAGCCTAATTAAAATCCGCTGCATCGACTAGCAATGTGCTAGCTGATGATTGACCTTCCCAGCAGCCACCACTGCAGATGTCTGTTTTTGGTGCTGTTAAAATTCTCTCTGTAATGGCTGTACAACATCACACTACAGCAGCTATGGCTTCTGTACCGGCTTTGGCAGGCCTCTTGTTACTGAATGCTAAAGACAGCATGAATTGAAGAGAGAAAATCTGAGTTTTGGGCTGAGCAAATCTGGTTTGTCGCATTAGAGGAAGGTGTAGATTAGGCAAGTTGATAGTCGTTAATGAGCTTCCTCAGTGATTGTGTTGCAAATAGGCATTGCCTTTAAGGATGGAGATGCTTGGACCTTTTGAAATAAAGGGAGAGGATGGATAAGCTGAGGGCATCAGATCTTTCAGGCTACGTTGTAGGAAAGGATGGCTGTAATTGTCACATTTTTCACTTCTTGAGTAAATTGCGGAAAAACCGACCAAAAAAGAAAGTAAATTGCGGAAAAGAAATAGAATTGTCACTTCTGCTTGGGCGTTGGATATATTTACACTTACAAGTCATTCCATGACAATCAAAGAGAGAGTACCTTGTATACTGGGATTAACTGAAGTGGAAGTAAAAGATAGTTTTGCATATTAAGCAAGTATTTTGTTGTGAGAGAAAGTACATTACATAATAAAGATGATTGATTTATTGATTTTTTTAGGATTTAAGAAGACATTACCATTCGCATAATTATTGGAAAGGACCAATTAATTTGGATTCTAATGATCAATTATACAAGGAATTAGTTAAAACAAAATATCCTCTCTTTCACACAATATTTGAGTTTCTTTTTTTTTTTTTGAAAATATACGTCTGCGATGCTTGCGATCCATTGTGGCACCCAACTTCTGTGACAACTGCATCGTCAACCTTTATCTGATCTGTGACCATGATTTAGTCCCTCGCAGCCAATTGCTATTCATGTAAAACTACTCCAATAGATGATTTTTCCACCTCAATTTGATGTCTTCTCAGCTGACATTGATTTCACAGTCCGCGCACTCAAAGTACTTAGTTCTTCTTCATTTACTAATTTTATGGAGTAGTTTTCTCTACTTAAACGGATATCACTCTTTTGGTCCTGTATGTGTGTATCACCATTGGTAATAATGCACTATGCTTGTCAAGCTTCATCCAGTTGCATTCTACCACTACCTCCTTGTGGGGAAGTTTGTCCTCATAATTCATGTTTACAATCAGGCTGGAGCCTCTCATTTCCTATGTAAAGATGGTTTTTTTTTTAGTAATGTAACGATAACCCCTGAGTGGTCATTATTTTCCTGTAGTGCTAGAAAAATTTATTCTGATTTGTGGATAGAAATCGTGTATTTGTTCTAAAAGCTATACTGAAATTGTAGCAACTTATTCTCTCTTGGTGTTGATAGTGCTGAAGTCTGTTTCTGGTGTTAGCACATAATGTGCAAACTTCATCATGATAATTTGTAGACAATCTGTGTATCAAGTGGTGTAAGCATTGTGGTTGAAGAACAAACTGTTTGGGAATTGGATGACATATACATCTGGTAATTTGCAGAGAAACCTCCCTTCCACGGCCAGTTCAAGTTCGACCAAGACTGCTACAGCATCGGGATGGGCAGCATTCTGATGCTTGGAGTGAGGGATATGATTTATATATTGGTTGTTGTACTGCAGAAAAAAAGTTACAAGAGACTGATTAAAAGTGATTTTTGAGGCAAGTGGTAAATTCTTGAGAAATAATGACAGCTTGATATTATCATATGTTTGTCCGACCCACATTCTTGATTTTACACCTTTTGACTTTTCACACGATATGAAAGTTTGTATTACCTGTTTTGAGTTGGATTTTTTTGTTGTATCGATGCGTCTGTGTACATGTGGTTTTACGTGGAATGCTCTTGATTTTAAGTAAGTTTCGCTCGATAATTCTCTAGGTATCGTAATTAGTAAAAAAAGGAATGCTGTTTCTGCATTGTCGAGATTCAGATTCTGCCCCAGAAGTGACTGAATCTCAACTATTGGAACTCAAACCGATAGCATGTCATTGTTACGGCTTTATGCCACTGCCAACGAATGTAAAGATCCATGCATTTCGGCGAGCTTCATTGCAGTTCCAGCATACTACTGAATCTACTGATGCGTTCTACACTGATGGATATAGCTATTGCTGTCAGCATCAATAACAGGTACAGTAACAAGCTGCGAAAAGGTAATTCCTCGAATTCAATGTGGGAAATGATATTCGCAAATGTAACGTCTTTACACAGGTAGGGAGAAGTTACTGCAGTCCACCATATTCACTTGGCCACCAATCCATCAAGAAGTGAATCGCCTTTCAAATTATCCAGTTCCAGAGATCTTTCTCCTTTTAGTGGAAGCATCGAGAATTGGCGTTATTGCACAACGGAGGGATTTACGTAGTAGTTTGAGGCGGACTTTGCCAAACCATCCGGTGCACCGTTACGAGACCTAGGAATTTTCACCACTTTACACAAGTCAAAATGATTAACCAGGAACCTACTGTTTAACAGAATTGTGTAACTAAGTTCAGCAAATAAGCAAGTTGCAGACATAATTGGAGAGCATCACCATGCACAACAACTGAGATCCATCCGAATCTAATAGCTGGGCAAAGGGATAATTACCCAAAAAAGTCATAAACTTATTGTAATTGTGCCTTCAGTCCCAGACTTTTTAATTTGGCTAATTTAATCTTAAACCTTTTGAAAATTTGCTAATGTAGTCCATACAGCTGATTTTTGGCCAGAAATCGTTAACGTGGACACTAGTCGTCTTACATGGCACCATTGGCACTATGATGGACAATTTTTGTTATTTTTTTATTTTTTCTGAATTTTTTTTAATGTTCTATAATTTTTTTTTTCTTTCTTTTCCTTCTTCCTCCGCAGTCGTCAACCTCCTCGATGGCCGGCAATCGACAATAGGTGAGAGCTGGCAAGGCTCGCCCTCGCTGAATCTAACGAGGGTCAACCTTGCTAGCTAGCTGAGTGAGGCTCACCTCGCAGGGGTGAGGTCGCCCGAGGCTGGTGAGGTCACCTCGCTGTTATCTGGCAAGGGTCAACTGTGCCAACATCAAGTGAGGCTCAATAGAGGCTGGTGAGGGGCGACCTCTATCGAGCCTCGCCCAAAGTTGGCAAGGCCAACCCTTGCCAACCTTGGCCAACCTCGCCCATGTGAGGCAAGCCTCACTGGCTCTTGTATGTGACCGATTGCTGGCCATCGATGAAGAAGAAGGGAAAAAAACAAAAAAAAAACAAAGAAGGAAAAAAATTGAATGAAATAATAAAAAATTACAAAAATTGTCTATGTCAACGCCGGCGGTGTCACTTAGGATGACTAGCATTCATGTTAGCGATTTCCAGTCAAAATCGGCCAAATGGACTATATTGGCAAATTTTCAAAAGGTTTAGAACTAAATTGACTAAATTAAAAGGTTTATATCTAAATTGGCATAATTGCAATAGGTTTAGGACTATTTTGGTAATTATCCTGCTGGACAAAATGCATATAACATCGCCACAATTTTTGCTTCAAAGCGCTTCCAATGTAGATCGGGATCACCATTTGAAGAAGCACTTGATTCTTCAATGTACAAACCGCAATGCCACATCCCACCCACTCCTTATTCTTAGGGGTGAGCGGTTTTACGTTCCGTTCAGGTTTCACCTGAAACCTGGAATCTACCGTCAAACATGTTCTTTATTTTTTGAAACTTGTAACTTATCATGCATACTCTAGAATCTGGTACATATCCTGTATACTCTGAAACTTGGTACCTACCCTAAACCTAGGTTGTAAGTTCCAATCAGAATCTGAAATCTACCCTTTCACAGGTTTTAAGGTCTACTCAGGTTTTACATATATTTTCAATTGAACAATTGCAGTAAATCATCACATTTAATGACCATTACTTATTGCTACAATCCACTAACCACAAATTATATTTAGACATACGAAAAATATGAAATATTAATAAAGTAAAAGTCTAGTCATAAATATCGCTGAAAATAAAAGCTTAGACTAGTGGTTCTATATTATACACTTATTATCGGATGCCATATAATACATAAACAAAGAAAAACATAAAAACTTGTTATACGTTTTAAGTTTTACCTACTTAGAACCCGAAACCTATTCATCGAAATAAGTTCCCCAAATTTTGGAACTTAAAACCTATCTTGCATACCTTAGAACCTAAAACCGGACATTCCATTGGTATGGCTCTTAGGTTTCAGGTTCTACCTTGAAACCATGCTCACCCCTACTTATTCTAGTCCCAACCCTGTCACAAAAGACATGAACGGCTTGATTCTTGCAATCGTGATGGAAATTCTTCTTCGTAACACCTATTTCTGCCCATAAGTCAACACCGTCGATGGAAAACCTCTCCAAATAGTGCGCCCATGGGCTGGCTGAAGCAAATTTTGTCTTCACAAGTCGGCTCTGTCCATTTGATGAAAGCAGCGATATTGGCCATAGCAATTCTTTGTTCATGGCCTTATTTCTAGAACACCAAATACCCCAACAAATAGCATTTCTTCCACACTTCTAATTTTAAACAACACTCCTCCCCGACAAACTGAAGCAAAGAAATGCAACCAGAAAACGATATTATCATTTGTCATTATCAGTCCAAATACAAAGATCCGAGCCAAACCATACTCACGATGCGAAAGGACAATGAACAAAGAGGTGGTCTCTGGTTTCAGCTCACATTTTACCCATAATTCACACATTTTACATAAAAAGCTCACATTGAATAACCCGCCGGTTGAGTTGATCACAACTCGGGCAAAATATTACCTTAAGCATTTCCGGGCAAAACCCTAATCATACGAGGAAGAGAGGAGTGCCACACCATTTGCTATATAAGAGTTCGAATTAGCGCTTCCACTGCTCGCGTTAGTTTTAGATACCCATGTGACAGTTGATATAAAGGGTATAAAAAGGGAAAAAAGGAAGTTATGTTTACAAGATAAATGACATTATTAGTATCAGTAATTACAAAATTGGCCGCTGACATCAGGAAGCAATGAATTTGCCAGGCAACTTGAGAACCTGTGCCAGATCAATTTTAATTAATTTCCTCAGTTACAACCTGCCCTAGAAGTCCAGAGTTATGTACATGCTACAACAAAAAAGCTGAAATTGTAATCAAGATTCCAAAAAGCAAAAAGGCACGACAGAGTTATATAACCAACGTGCAGCCACATAAACTCAATAACCTGGGAAGCTCCAAAAATCAGGTAAACTTTCACCCAACCCAAGAAGCAATGGGTGGCAAAAATGGAGGGGAGACACCGTCATTGATGCTCTGGCTTGAGGACCCAAACTGACCCATTTGAGTCCTTCTCAAGTGTTGCTATCGCTTTCAATAGACTTTTAAACAATGGTAAGTCATTTGAAGGTATCCTGTCCTTGAAATGCTGCACTATTGTAGCCGAGTCAGTGCTTCCACCTCTCTGCTGTAAAAATGTGCAGATCTGACGAATCAATATTTCTGGCTGGACGTGAGAAGAGCTGTGTGATGACATTGAAGTCCCCACATCCGGTCTTCTCAAGTCACCCGGACCAGAAACAGACCCAAGCTCGGCTGAAGATAATGCACTCTGTTGATTTCCTCGAATTTTAGCCAGCAACTCTGCTGAAGATAATGCCTTACCAGCTAGGACACCAGCCACAATGCCATTGCTTGTTCCATTGCTAGGTGATTCATCTGATGACCTTTTAGAATAATTATTCAACAACTTGGAACTAACTGTAGCACCAAATTTCTTCTTTGCACTTGAAGGTGCTCCCGCCATCCCTGATTTTCCGGTCCATGTTGGGATTGATACACTGTCATGACTTCGCATCATTCGCGATTGGCGCAACGCTTCTGCTGCTCGTTGTGCAATCTGGGATGCTTGCTCTTCAAGTCTTATCTTCTCTTCATCATGGGCATTCATGATAATATCGTGATTCACAGCACTCTTGAAAGATGAATGAACAACGTACAAATTGAAGTGAGAACATGCACACAACTGTAAATTTAACTAAACATGGTACACCCAAAAGACATCATTCAATTGTGAAGAAAACTTTTCTCACTGTTGTCAAGAAACATGCTTCATATCAATTTCCAGGAGACATTTTTCAAGGACAGAGCAGACCTTTGACACACATATCCATTAAAAACTCAAAACAAATAAACCAGTCAAGGGAAATCAACTTACGTGTATCCCATGGGCTTCTAAGAGACCCCTTAAGATATTAGCTTCTCCATCCACTTCTCTGCTATCATCATTCACCTTCTCCTTTCCTTTCTTTCTCGAAGATCCAGTATTTGACTTGCCTGCATGACTGCTTGCGCAATCACCATCCTTGGAAACAGCAACACTTGGAACTTTACCCTTATCCTGCCTCTCACTTTGTTGTGCAATTACGATTACGTCCTCAGTCAACTGACTGAAGATATTTGACGTTTCAGTAGTCCCACTCTCTCCGTCTTCATTAAGAGTGAAGAGATCTTTCATATCACGGGCTTTGAAAATCCTTCTTTGCTGCGGATTCTTTAATATCTTGTTAGTGAGAAAATGTTTGTAAATCTGCCGATGATAAACTTTCTCCTCTATTGTTCCTCGAGTAATCAATCTATATACTGTTACATCCCGTGTCTGACCAATACGCCAAGCACGCTCCCTCGCCTTTCATAGGAAGAGCAAAGAATTAAGTATTAGATCAAATTTCAAATGCTTAACTCAACAACCCAGTCGATGTTTCAACATTTTTAAATGATCTTCAAATTTTTAACGTATAAAACCAAACATTGTAGGAGGGAACCAAAGAAAGTAAGCAACTTGAACATCCTTTTATTCCAAAGATGTCTTCCTCTTTCAAAATGTTAGCAACCAAATTTAATTCTCAATCTGTGGCAAAAATAAATAAAAATTCAAATGCACATAAGATCTTATAAGAAATGCAAGACTGTTTATTCATATTTGAAGTTATGCTCCAGAATCAAGCATCGGACGGATTTTTAGATAGGCAAGAAAAGCTGAGAACGACATGCACGTTCTGAAAGAAACATTTCAAAAGCTCAACCGAACCGTACCTATATTATTGCACGCTGTGCATATCATTCTGGCTACGTTTTAAGGTGCGTGAATTTGAAAGAAAAAGGAAAGACAAGCTCTTTTGTTAGTATATAATGGATTAAGTTTTTCAACCAATATGTTTTAAACCTTCAAAAACGTATACAGTACAAAGAAAATCATCTTCAACATTTGAAGTACCTGGATATCAGTTGAAGGGTTCCAGTCGGGATCAAAGATGATCACCCTGTTAGCCCCAGTTAGATTTGTCCCTAAACCACCAACTTTTGTCGTTAGGATAAATATAAACACATCATCCGAATTGTTGAACTCATCTATCAAAGCCATTCTCTGTTTAACGGGAGTGAGACCATCCATTCTTCGGTACTTATATTCACCAGAAACCAAGAAACTCTCGAGAATATCAAGCATTTGTTGAGTTTGGGCAAAAAGGAGAACACAATGTCCCTGCTCCTTCCAGACCTTGAGCACTTCAGCAACAACCTTCATTTTCCCACTCCTCTCAGGATTTCCATAGTCAGGGTTGTGGTGTGCATGTTCCCTCTCGAGCAGATCGGGGTGGTTGCATATCTTACGCATCACATCAATTCCATAAAGAGACTTTCTACTCCCGTTAAATATCTGCTCCACCTCAGAGCTAGCCAGAAAAGCTCGATATACAGATAGCTGTTCTGCAGTAAGGCTACAGAAAAGGACATGCTCTGTTTTCTTTGGGAGATGCGCATTGACATCAGCTTTCATCCGGCGAAGAAGATAAGGCATGACTAGGTCACGTAGAACTACAGCACACCTATACATAGGAAATTGTATGACACTCAGATGTCAAGTGTTCACCAAGAATATCAAGCTCAAGTACGCAATTGGAAACTGATCAATGCATAGCTGGATGTATTAAGTTAGTTGAAGTTGAACTTTGAAAAAGACACATAGGCATGACCTCCATGATTCCTAGTAAAAGGTCCATTAAACTACAAACTAAGTTCCATGATGCTACATGCAAAACAACAAAGTACGTAAAAAAGGACTTAGAATATCGACCTGTAAGCAGTAGATACTTGTAGTGGCGAAGCATTGGCATAACCACCCACCGTAATAGGGACCGCAAATTCTGCCTCGAAAACTGGCAATACACCCAGCTTCCCAGGGAAAACAAAATCAAACAAAGACCACAACTCAGTCAGCCTATTTTGAATGGGTGCTCCTGTCATGATTATCCGATGAACGGTTTGCAGCTGTTTGCAAACAAGGGTAATCTCAGCATTAGGATTCCGAATTCGGTGTCCCTCATCCAGAACTGCATAACCCCATTCTATGTCCAGCAATTTCTCCCCTAACAAGCGCAACTGCTCATATGTAGTGATGAGCAGACCAGATTCTGATCTCAAAACTCGTTTGATCAGTGGATCCCATTTCTTGGTGTTCTTCGATCGCGAAGTTTCCTCGTAGTCACTATCAAGTGAACCTTCACTCTCATCATCACTTTCATAAGAGTTTTTAGACTTCTTCGAGTAATTATCTTGTGAAGACTCATGTAATATCTCCACATGAAATTTGGGATACCATTTCTTTGCTTCTCTTTTCCACTGTCGCAAAAGAGTAACAGGGCAGATGACAATGCTTGGCTTATACTTGTCACTGACATGGAGTGCACCAAGAAAAGATAAAACCTGAATAGTTTTACCCAGACCCATTTCATCTCCAATTATCCCACCAGCTCTTTGGCAATGCAATTCCCACAGCCACTGTACTCCTACCTTCTGATAGTCAAAAAGTTTGGTGAAGATGGATTCTGGGATTTTCAGGCCCCCTTCTAGCACTACACAAGGGGATAGACTGTTATCTACCTCTTCACTTTCGTCTTGTACCTCACCTTCATAACTAGAGGTTACCAAATTACCACTCGCATCATCTGAAAGAACAGGAAGTTTGATGAGCAACAGAAAGTCCTTTTAGTAAAAATATACAAAAGGCAAAGAGTCATATTCACTAATTTCCCAATGTTTACAACATTACAAACTCATAATTCTTGAAAACCCCATATCTTAAATAATGGACGATGATATACTGTTTATGACAAAGTAGAGCATTATCGAGTAGTTAGGTAAACAGAGCAGAGACACCCATTGGTCATGCAGGGGCAAAAATATGAGAAGATGGAGCACTACCTCAACTTAAAGTCCTACTGAAAGTAAAAACTTTAGAAAGTTCAAAGATCACATCAGATCATTGATACTGTCACCAATCGACTTCACAATTTTACCAACAGAAATGAGTACCTGTTGATCGAAAGAATCACTCAGATTGTTGCCTACCACTTTTGAATGCTCTTTGATCAGATAGAGTCACTAAATGCAACAAAAAATATTTCATGATCGTAACACTATAACACCTGAACAACAATATTCTACAGCTTGTGCAAGGGCCACTACTAATGAAGAATACATGCGGTCAGTTGGCAGTTGGCACTAAATTAAAGTTGTAGCCTTAGAGATCCTGGTTTGAATTTTGGTTGGTTATGCCGTTTAGCTTTCTACAGCAGGCAGCTCTAGCATCCTCTATTGTACCCATTTTGTCTTAATGAATTTGCAAATTCATCAAAGGAAAATGAAGAACCCTCAGGTGAACACTCTTTTCCAGAGGATGGGTCATGGCATCAAGCATATAAACATGATAATATCGATAAGAGACAAGCAAATTTTTTCACATAAAAACATTAGCAACTAAAAGGACGAACATATTGTACTCATCAACCGCAACAAATCATGTCATCAGTTCCCATCAAGCAGAGTTACTAGCACAAATCAAATTAGTAAAGCTCACACTTAGAAACCATGACATTTTGGCAAAACAGTTATCACAACCAATAAATTAAACAACACTTAAACCCAATGCAATACAATTCCATAAAGACATTAAAAATACAAAGGAGCTGCACTACTATAAGCAAAGCATTTGAGGTACCATCATCGGTGGACTGCTTTTCCTCACGAGAAACAATGTTTCTCCATTTCTTGCCCGGCAAAGGCCTCTTCTTCTTCCCAGATGCTCGAGATTTTTCTACCTCACTTTCAAGGGAACTCAGAGCTTTTGGAGGTTTTTTCAATCTTTGGAATGGCGTTGTGGACCCTTCAAGCTTTGGTAATGCTTGTGAATCTACCAGCTTAGTGGTTGGGCGAGCTTGAACCGCTTCCGATATTAATCTAACAGCTCTATCAACGCTGGCAGTAGCAAGGTCATTGCCGCTTGCTTCTTCTTCAGAGAGACTAAATCTTTTTGATGTCTCTGGATCTTGTATACCACGTTCATAGCCCTTAAGCTTATGAAATGGAGTCAAAACACCTTTGCGGACCAATGCATCCCTTTCCTGGTTACCTTTCAAATTCAGATCGGCATTCAAACTTCTATTTCCTTGATATTAAAGACATGCAGTTCACTGAAAGAAGTCCAATAAAAAGTACATTTAACACAACTGTCTTAACATACCGTTTCGACAAAGCCATTGGATGCAGAATCCAGAACTGCGTCAAAATCATCGTCATCACGAAAAGAAACAACTTTCGGTCGCTTTTCTAGGTTTTTGCTTGGTTGCTGAACTCCTTTAGATTTTCGTTTCAGTCTGGGCTTTTCCTTCACAAGATTTCTCAAGATCCTGTCATCCCCATTGCTCTTATCAGGGTTGCCCTCCCGCAGTTCTACTAGTTCTTTCTCAAGCTGAGCCTTAGTTTCTTTGAGACTTCTCAATCTATCAGATGCCAAGGCGTGGTGAAGGGATGAATCGCCGAAAGAAGCCTGAAAAACCTTTCTAGGATCTTCATCCACATCACTTCCTCCATAACTACCTTCATGAGCTCCGTCCTCAGAGCTCTTAACATTCTTCGCCTGCTCAACGGTAGATGCAACAGCATCTATCTCAAATTCTACTGCCTTCAACTTATTGTATAGCTTCTCTTGCCCAGAAGAAGACAGCGGATCAATTCCATCCGAACTCTCCGGAACTTCCCCCTCAGGGACCCCTCTGTCTGTACCATCTCTAGCATGGCCTTTTGCCTGCACATAAAATGCTACTGTCAATGTTTTTTTTTGCTTTAAACAAAACGTGTTGTTAACTACTATTCATCTTCTTGCCTAGACATACGAGAGGTAGCAATGTTAAAACCCACAATATCATTCAACTTTCTAGAAGCTATGAGATGAAGCACGAGACAGATTCCCCACTCCAATTCATACTGTCTCGGTGTTCAGGCGGACACAACTCACGAAACATGGTGAAGCAGACCGATTGCAAAAACCAAGATTTCCAATCGTAAACATGACAAGAATAGAGCTTTCGCGCTGGCCAACGTCAGTCGGCTCAGAGAGCCGGCAACTGTGGCAAATCGCGGAACTCGGAACCGAAGACCGCGCGTTTCTCCTCACCGCGAACCGAACTAACCACTGCCGTCCCTCGGCGTCACGAGAGCGGACATGCAATCCAATCCAGGGCAAAAGAGGTCCGACGGAGCTGAAGAAGGGGAGGCGAAGGGAAGCAGCGTACCTCGAAGGCCCCGGCAAGAACGTTGCGCTCGATGTCCTCGGGATTGGCGGAGACGACACCGAGGCTGCTCAAGAGAATCCCGTCCTGATCCTCCATGGGAGAAGAACCGCGTATAGATTTAATCAATTGGGACCCATCTTTTGGGATCGACGAAGAGAACCCTAGAGGTGAAGGAGGAGGAGGAGGAGCGGAGGAAGCAACAATGGTCGCTCGAGGCGGTTCCCGTGGACGAAGAAAAACTCTCTCTCTCTCTCTCTCTTCTGTGAGCGATTTGACGTGCCGCGCGCTTCCCTTTGACGCCCTTTTATTTCTCCTTTTATTTCTTTTTTTTGTTAGTTCTTTTCTTACCTCTTTTAATTTAGTTCGGTCAAACAAGGTAACCTAGCAACCTACAACTTGGGGCCAATTGTAATCGGACGGACTTCGAGTTCTTTATTTTAATTTAGCGGTAACCACACGCTTAAATCTCCCTAATTAGTACCATATCTTTTTCCTGCGCCTTTCTTAACAGTACCTTAGGGATCTCAAAGTCCGAACAAAACCTCAAACAAAATAGTTTAAGAACTTACTTAAGTTCAAGTTAATTTAAATCTTATTTTTCACCAAATTTATTTTATTTACAATATCGATTGCATCCAAGATAGATTTGTTGTGACTTTTGTTATATTTTTAAAATTAGCAAGAACACGGAAAACATGGCGTTCTGATATTGTACTAGTTCGTTTTTTTCGCACTCGCTCTGTGTTGCTCTTTTCCCTTGTGGCATTATTGATGTTTTCTTGTATCTTGTGGAAATTTATCATTGCCCGATGATTCAAACCCAGCATTCACCATCCATACCTTAAGTTTTGTAATTAGGCTCATCGGGCCCATGGAGTTATCCTCTTCATTGTCGATCCTCCAGTGTCGCTTGTCCTCCAACAGTAATGCGGGCTCGCAATTGAGATCGACTGTCGTCTTCACTCCATAACCGCAGTCACAGATGGACCGCTGTGCTAACGGCCGAGAAAAACGGCTTTAGAGAAGTGCCGACAATTGACGGGATTGGATTTGAGGGTCGGTGAAGTTTGTAGTGAGAGGGAGCAATTAGAGTCTTTGTTTGTGATTAGTGATTACTATCGGAAGAGTAATTTAGATATCTAGGCTAGGCTGCGAAATTTAGTTTTTTGATGCAATTGAGTCCTCCAACAGTAATGCCTTTGAATGATTAGAGCATGTTGCAAATTGATTCATGAAGAGGAGCAAATCCGATATTGAAGATTCGCTAGTAGCATCTTCTAGTTCCCAGTTCTTCTCTCGGGAAAAATTACCAAAAAAATCATAAATTTATTATAATTGTATCGATTCAATCAATTCGGCCAATTTTGACCAACTGACGCTAACGTGGACGCTGGCCAGGGCACAATTACAATAGATTTATGACTTTTTTTTTTTATAATTTTCCCTCTTCTCCCTCCCTCTCTTCATGAGAAAGTTGCAATCACCGTACGCAATCTTCACTGTGGAAAGCCTTTCACAGTTTTTTTCCTTGCAAAACAAGAGATGTTTTCGATGACTTGATACTCCGTTGTAGACGAATAAGAACAATTACTTGAGTACTGAAGATTTCCATGGAGAGCACACGAAACCAAGGACGAAATAAACCGCGAGCTCGAACCTTCGCTCTAGAGTTGCTGCACATCGTTGCCGGATCGACTTGAAGATCCAAACTGCAGGAAGAGAAAGGAAGCATAAATCCCATACATGTTCAGTAAACTAAACAAAGGTCATTGAGTACGTGACTCCAATGGAAGAGAAAGGAAGACGAGAAGCTCAGTACGTTACCTGTGAACTCGACGAATGCTCTCTTGTTGCGCTAGCAAAGATCTAACTGAGCTTGCCTAGCAGACATCTGGGCTTGGCGGTTCTGCTCGCTCGCTCGCTCGGATCTGCTTTGGAAGGTGGCGTGTCTCATCATCTCTACCCCTCTTGAAAGCTTGTGAAGCAGAGAGTCGAGTAGGGTTGACGCCATAACCACACCCCTTTGCTCTCTTCTGTATCGATCCTCTCCAATCAACTTGGGGAAGACGTTCCTTTCCACCGAAGTTGAACTTGAGAAAATTCAGAGGATTGAAGTTGTTCTTGCACCAATGCAGTCGCTTTGTCCTGTCAATAGAAGTTTGAACAAGTGTGTTATGGATTTGAAGCTTTGCTTGTTATCTGCAAACGAAGTATCCTACGGGTGAGAGAAGGAGAAGTATTCTCTTTTTTTTCTTTTTTTCTGATTTCATTTTTGCAGCTAAAGACTTGTTCTGAATTGAGAGGACAACTCACCAACCATGTGTAGGCAAAACACAAAAAATTTGAAAAAGGATTGGTCTTGCATATTTCCATTAATATCGATAATTATATGTATGAAATTGATGAATGAATTTATATTATTTATATCTAAACCCGTCAAACAGGTGGGTTGGATTGAAAATAGTTCGACCCAAATTGCTCCATTTAATCTATTTTGATCCATTTTCATGCAATGCAAGTTTAACAACCTATACGTGACCCGACCTAACCCAATTCATATGCAATCCATACCCGACCCAATCCATATTGTTAAAACTCTTCCATATTTAACTAAATCTAGGAAAACTTGCTTCCTATAATTTTAGTGGACAATTTTTATAATTTAAAAAAATCTGAATTTTTATATTTTTATATTTTTTTCCCTCTTTTTTTCCTTCTAAGTTCATTGAGGGCCGATTGACCCTCACCAACCACAAGTGAGGGCTGGCGACCCTTGCCGGCCATTGGGCGAGGGTCGTGAGGCCCTTGTCGACCGCGGGCAAGGGTTGCGACCCTCGTCTAATGGTCAGGCCCTCACCTAGTGTTGGCAGGTGATCCTCGACGGACTTCGTAGGAAAAAAAAAAAAAGGGAAAAAAGAAAGAAAATTTAAAATTACAAAAATTACAAAAAAATTCAGAAATTTTTTAATAAAATTATGAGACTCACTTAGGGGCGTGGATTGTAAATAGATTAAATTTGACATGTTCTTTTATTCTCTGACCATTCACTATGCACTATAGGGGTCAATAGTAAGCATTATTTAATCCACGTCCGACATCCTCTAAAAGCTAATTTGGCTCGATTTCGTACTGGAGGGACTTGATTAAACATTTTATGTAAGTAGGACTCAATTAGAAAGATTGAAAGTATAAGGGCATGATTAGAAAAGTATTGAAAATCTACGGATCAAAAATGGAATTTTTTTACCTATATAGAATATCCATTTATTTAGGTGCTTCTTTTTTATTTATATAAAAAGAAAAGATAATTGCCGCCGGTCAATCTCTCTCTTGACTGAACGAATGAGAATGAGATGTCACGAGCATTCCTATAATTTAAAGTATAACTTTGGCTTATAGAGTGTTTCTAACCCTACCTTCAGACACAACATACAATAACCCGTCAATTCAAGCAAGAACGCCCCTTAAACACAGCCCAAAAATAATCAAACTTGACGGAGAGATCTTACACTGATCATGACGATTCAAGGTTGAGGGAACACACTATATCACCCGTCCTATTCATGACTCCTTACGTGTGTAACAAAAAGTTCATTGAAAATGAAATAAAGTTCAATTAATAACGTGTAGTAGTTCCGTCTAGTGGACGTTTATCTCGGAATTGAGCTTACTTTGTCTCCATTTGCTGGCTCAGCAGACTATAATCACATATTCTATTTTATAATTTAGGGATGCAGGCCGGTTATTTTGAGGCCGATAGAACGACCCGTGAGCCCCTTGCATTGAATTGCGATTCCTTGGTCTGTACATATGGCCCTGATGAGGAGCAGTTTGCATACAGTTAGTGGGATTTGAATGGATTGCCTCCGACTCTTGAGCTATGCACGCACGGTGTATGCTATGGAATTGATTCGTGGGATTTGAATGGATGACATCCGGTTCTCGAGTGCATGCATAGTTAAAAAACCGGAGGTTATCCGTTCAATTCCCACCGACTACATGTAAATTGCTCCGTGTCAGGGTCACCTGCACAGGCCAAGGCTCGTAGGTCGTTCTATCGGCCTCAAAATAACCGGTCGTATCACTACATTACAAAAAAAAAAGAAAAGAAAATGTGATTATACCCGGTCGTGCTACGGAATTCATTTCGTTGATAGGTATTCAAACATGACGAGCGTTATTGTGGCGGTAGATGTAGGACTTCAAGTCGAGAGGGCGAGATAAAAAGAATTTTATAATTATAAACTCAAAAAAACAAAAATTACTCGGCATTAATATTATAAATTTATTTATAAGATATGATACATATCCTTGTCATGGAAACAGCAAACTTTCTTTACACGCATGAAATGCCTCATCCATTGGAGCTATTTAATTTCCCCCATATAATATGTTATTAAAACTAACCAATTGAATGAATTATATGTTGGGGTAGTTGCTCTTTCCACATCTTGCTAATTCCACATATTCATCGTCAAAAGCAATTTAAATAAATTAAAAAATGCCTAACCCATGTGGAGATTTTCCCCCCCTGCTCAAGGGAAGGAAAAAGGAAAGTCCATATTAAATAAAAATTGAGAACATCACTACCAATCCGACTTGGTAGGGTTTGGAGCTTAGCGGTTCACCCTCATCTATATGTCTGGCTATGCCGGCCATGCTTGGGGAACTAAACAATTTGCATGAATTCAGCTTGTTACATCAATGACCATTTCTTTGGTCATTTCTTCTGGTCATCCCATGCCTACACGTCACCCTTTTCTATTATAAATGGTGCGTAGCTTCTCTCAACCAAGCCCTCTCTCGCTCTCTTGAGTTCTTGCTGGTTTGCTGCTTCACGCTGTCCAATTTCCAGTATTGATGCTGAGAGGAGGATTTGAAGTGGTGAATAGGGCTCTTGACATGACGCCCCCCCATGATCTGTGGGACTCTAGTGGATTCTCTAACCCAGCCTCGGCCCGGTGCGCTGGCTCGGAGCGGAATGAGCTCTCCGAGTGGGTGGAGCAAGTCACCAAGCAGCTCATTGACGACTTGCCCGAGACGCCTGGTGCGGTGGGTGCCGACAGGGGCTTCCACACCGACTCGGAGATGGCGTCAGAGGATTGCATCCCATCGATCATCGGCGACTTGAGGCCGAGGAAGGCTCTAAGGTGGAATGTTATCCATCACCACCTTGAGAGCAATAGCAACTTAATTCATTGGGGGAATGAAGCAAGCCCTAGCGATAGCAATGGCCTTGGCCTACTGACGCTCCTCCTTGAGTGTGCTGTGGCTATATCTGTGGATAACTTGGGTGAGGCACATAGAATGTTACTTGAGCTGACCCAAATGGCCTCGCCCTACGGCCCCTCGTGTGCCGAGAGGATCGTCGCCTACTTCGCCGAGGCGATGTCGAGCCGGGTCATCAACTCGTGGCTTGGCATTTGCTCGCCCCTCGTTGACTACAAGAGCGTCCACTCCGCGTTCCAGATCTTCAACAACGTCTCGCCCTTTGTCAAGTTCGCACACTTCACCTCCAACCAGGCCATCCTCGAAGCCTTCCACCGCCGCGATCGAGTCCACATTATCGACCTCGACATAATGCAAGGCCTGCAGTGGCCGGCCCTCTTCCACATCCTGGCCACACGCATCGAGGGGCCGCCACATGTGCGGATGACCGGGATGGGCGCCTCGATGGAGCTCCTCACTGACACAGGAAGGCAGCTCTCAAACTTCGCCAAGCGGCTCGGGATGTCCTTCGAGTTCCACCCAGTCGCGAGGAAGTTCGGGGAGATCGCCGACCTCCCGTACGTGGTGCAACTCCTACGGGGCGAGACACTGGCCGTGCACTGGCTCCAGCATTCCCTCTACGACGCAACAGGGCCCGACTGGAAGACAATGAGGCTGCTCGAGGAGCTGGCCCCGCGGGTGATCACGCTGGTGGAGCAGGATGTCTTGCACGGGGGGTCGTTCCTGGACCGCTTTGTCGGGTCGCTCCACTACTACTCGACCCTCTTCGACTCACTCGGCGCATGCCTGCCGTGCGACGATCCGAGCAGGCATCGGGTCGAGCACGGGCTCATGCACCGGGAGATCAACAACATACTGGCGATCGGTGGGCCCGGGCGGAGTGGGGAGGACAAGTTCAGGAGCTGGAGGAGTGAATTGCTAGGGAGAAGCGGGAGCTTCATGCAAATCCCCATGAGCGCCAACTCGATGGCGCAGGCACAGCTAATACTGAACATGTTCCCTCCTGCTCAGGGGTATAGTCTCGTGCAAGGGGATGGAACACTTAGGCTTGGTTGGAAGGACACAAGCTTGTACACTGCCTCTGCCTGGACTTCAATTGCTCATCATCACAGATAGATGCAACCTTAGATTGGAATTGTAACTCTTGATCATGATACATACTTGGCTCAAGCTTATTTTAATGAGGAAGTGTCTTGATTAGTTGTGATCTCTCTTCCCCTCTGATGGGTGTGTTGGCATCTGGAGTTCTTGTTAATTTTGTGTTGGAGTAAAGAGTTTGAAAGGTTGGTGTAGACTAATAGGTAAGGAACAAATGATAATGCCCCCAGCCATCCCTAATTACGGTATTACGTATGTGCTGATCAAAACTTTATGTGCCTTAACCTTCAAGAGTTGTAATTACACGTATTCTAGGAGAGATAGAGTTGATCCCTACTCCGTTAACAAAAGAAAAAGCAAATGAAGGGCCCGCTTATTTCGCAAAAAATCAACCAAAAATGTTTTTCTTATCCACGATTGTCTATGTCCCATTAGTTCATTTTTACAATTGATACGAACTATCATTATTTTAATATATTTTTCAAATAATTGATTTTTCACGAGATGAATGCGCCATAATATCGATTTTCCTTCACGCTCTCTCTTTGGGAATAAATCATCTTTGCTATATATTGGTTTTTAAAGGGTGTTAAAGCATCTCTAATGTACAACCGACTTTATCGATGTAAATAAAGAGTACATGTTCATCATTGGATGAGCAACACGTGTACGATGAGTTGGTTTCGTAACTGTTTTTTTTTTTCACGTATCAATCATCCAACGATAAATGTGTAAATCATTCATTGCACTGACTTTGGACCTAACAAAAATCCGAACTTTATATACATTTATTTTATCTTCATTTTAATATCATAATTTTTTTTTCCTGTCGAACTTTCTAACCATTAGGCTTAGGGAACATTTGCCATTTCACTAGAACTTATGTGCTCTGTGATTTGGCAAGATTGCACTTGATGAAGCGAATCCAACATAACCTCTCTCGGTTATTGAATTCTAGTATTCTATATCATGTCTCTTCAAATGTGACTGAATCCCACCAATTTCTTTTGCTTTTCATTTATACCCTTCACTCATTGATTTTCCTTTGCTTAATCTCTCTTATCAAAAGTTCACTTAAACTTCTCTGCTAATCAATGGAGACCGTCGGGTGCTTAAAATAATCTTATCCTATGCTGGCATTAACTCAAATCTGGCTAAGTCAATCCAACATAAATCCAAATGACAGGACGTATAAGACATACTCGAGTGTTTAGACAACGCCAAGCAAAAAAAGACAACGCCAAGCCAACTTGAACAAGGTTGGCTGCACGGGAGAGAGCACACTGATCCGCCCCGTGGCTGCTCCTCCATCAGCAACCCTTTTAAGCTATCTGCATATTCTCTTTTTGTCATGTCATCTTCTGGTTTGAGAATATACCCCTCCCTCACTTGCTAATTGTTTCGATTCTTCTTTGTAAATTTGATTAGAAACCCTAATCAGAAAAGAGTACAGAACGTATGATTTGTCTTCAATCGGTTGCACATTTCATGTCCTTATCTTAAAAAAGGGCCTAGTCGTTCCGGCATAAGATCTAAATCATGCAATCATGACTAATATTTTAGATCGAATTAATGCGTATCACGAAACATGACTAATCCAATGACCGGAGGCTTCCAAGTAAGACCATCTCAAGTAAGATATGCAATAACAAGGTCGCAATTTTCTCCGATATTTCTCTAATTAATTTATACTCTCGAATCATGACATATCTTGATCGACAGAAGGGAAAAGGAAAGAGATATATTTATATGAAATTTGCGTGTCACGATCTTAAAGGAAATTATTGATGAAATTTATTTTTATTTCATAATGAATTAAGAGGGTTCCGATTCAAATTTACAAAAGTTAATTGTCACGTAACATGGCATGCTGTGTGTGTGCGTGCAAAAATAGGTCAGGCCAGCGAAAACGTAGTAGAATCTGTAGAGCATTTCGAGTTGTTTTGGTTTCCCTAGAATCGCGATCAGCTTCTAATTGAGGTGTCCTAACAAACCCTACTTTCGCATGCCGATGGTAATTAAGTTAAAACCAAGTGTTCTTCCCTCAAATTAGCAAATCTCCTTTGTCTAAGTTAATTCCCTTCTTCTTCTCAACCCCCCTTTCAACCACATAATTTCTCTGGAAAAAGAAATAAAAAGAAAAAGAAAATTACAAGAATTTCAAGACTCTCTCTCTCTCTCTCTCTCTCTCTCTCTCTCTCTCTCATTCCTTTGCCTTTTCTAGTTACTGTACCATAAGTCCGAGGGATTCATCGGGTTTCTGCATAACCCGATCGAGGGAATTACACTCTTATGTGCTTGGATTGCATTGCATTGTGTTGACCTCTTTTTCTTCAGAGCTTGGGCATCTGTGGATGGATTGTGTTGATGCTTTGATACAATAAATCATCCCTTTTGAGCCAGAGAGATCAGTTCCTTTGTGGCTTGCTATTGATCTTGTTCAGCATTGGAGTCACGTCCCATGTCAACCAAAATGAAGGGCCTCTTGAAAGGCCTGAGATACATCTCCCAAATATTTGGTACTTCTCTCTCTCTCTCTACATGAAAAATCTATTAGGTAGACTCGTGGGCAGACGGATTCGAGCATCGCATACGACGCAAAGTTGGACGCGTGTTTCGTTATCTTTTTTCGGGTTTTCGGGAGGTTTGCATGCTGTGGTATATGTTGCAGATTGTGTTGGGTGGAGAAAGCTAAATTTGTTTAGCGATCAATGTGCAGAGAATGAGAAGGAGCAGGAAATGGAGATAGGGTTTCCCACAGATGTAAAGCATGTGGCTCACATAGGATGGGACGGTCCATCTGTTACTTCCCCGAGCTGGGTATTCTTCTTCTTCTTCTTCTTCTTCTTCTTCTTCTTCTTCTTCTTCTTCTTCTTCTTCTTCTAACGCTAGTGACATAGAAATTCCATGATTGATTGGGTGGCGGATGATATCGTCGTCTTTGATAACCTAAAACCCAAGATATATGAAATTAGACCTAAGCCGACGGAGTTTTTGTTCCACCCTCGGGTCGAGTCGCGACAAAATTCTTTCTTCATTGCCTTGGTTCAGATTTAACGCAACGAAAATTTTCCCTTCTGTCGCCGCTTTGGCCGAACCTAAGGCCGTGAAGCTTTCGTCGCGCAGGTCGCTCTAAGGCAGGGAAAGTAGGTTTTGTCGCCTTAGGGTACTCCTTTTTCGTCGCGTATTTGCCCGTGACGTTGTAGTACGTGCTAAGCAGAATGAGTATAGTCCATACGATAATCAATAGAATTCGCGAAGGCCACAGATTGAGACTTCGTGCACTTGAATGTGCAGATGAATGAGTTCAGAACGACGCCGGGGTTTTCTTCAGCTCCTTTAGGTCTCCCTGGAGATATGAATGGCGACGGTTCTGTCCGGTCGGTAGCTTCTGAAGGTACGACAATTTTACATTCGATTACATTCAATAGTAGAGACGTTACTTACATAACTTTTGCAATGTGATTCTCATCAAATGATTTCTTTTGATTTTAGCTTTAATCTGTTTAGAGGCTGATTTATTGACTTTGGCTTCCAGATTCGAGTCGACGAGGGACCCAAACCCCGATCTTTCCGAGCTCCCCAGCCCGGGACTTGCCCGAACTGCCCAAATCATCGAGACGGCACTCGACCGGCACTTCGACCGATTCCCCAACCAAGTCTAGATCGGACAAATCATCAAGAGGGTCCCGGCGGGCCTCCAAAGGCTCTACGGCGAGGGACCCGTCTGACCCGGTGCGGAAACTCCAGGACTCGAGCCTCGGAGCCGGGTCCGAGTCTCCGAGGAAGAGCAAGTTGCCCGACATCCCAAAGAAGTCCAGGAGAAAGAAGTCCAAAGACTCCTCCACGGGTGGGTCCTCCAGGACGTCGAGGTCGAAGGTCCAAGGCCAAGCCGAGGCTCAACTTCCGGCCTACGACGCTCCGTTCTCGGATCCCGGCTCCGGGACCGTATCCATGTTCAAAAACATGGATCTTCATCGGACCTCCGATTTGGGGTGTTCTAGAGAGGGGGGCGACAAGGAATATTTAGGGAGTCCTAAAGCTTAATTGGTAGAGGCTAATTTTGGTTGAGTGCAGGAAGCGAAATCTTCTTTTTTTTTTCTCATTTCCTTTTTCTTTTCTCGAGATTGATTGATGATTTGTGACAACTCTGTTTAATTTTGCCTTCGAAATTAAATAAATAATCAAACATTAATTTCTTGTCGCTCAGTGTCGATTCCTGACAAAAACGTGAGAAAGCGAATCGAACAGCTTAGAAATTCATTTAGAGAGACCCGAACCCGACACGACGCGAGCCCGATCGGACGAACTTCTGTCGAATGTATGATCGGGCTATTTCGAAGCCCGGCCCATATAGGCCCATGTTTGACTTTTGTTGGAGTCAACGTCGCGACATTCGCTTATCATATGTTTTCGTCCCCACGCTGCCCCCCAGAAAAGCCACCCTGTCTCAGCTCGCTTTCTTCACCTTCGTCTCCTTCTGCGCACTCGCTGAAACTAGGGTTTTGGAATGATGTGAAGCTCGAGGATTGTCCATTTATAAGTGAAGCGGGTTGGTACCAGAGGCGACGGGAGATGAGCCGGCCGTCGGTGCATCCGGTGGAGGCGCCGCCGGTGACGAACGGAGGAGCTCAGAACAACGGGCCGAGAGTCAGGATGAAGGACGTCCAAGGGATGCCGGGGACTCGCGGCGGGCTCGTGCTTCGGGTCTTCCAGTTCGTGTTCGCCGTGATCTCGCTCTGCGTCATGGCCACCACCAGCGACTTCCCTTCCGTCACGGCATTCCGGTAATAATTCGCTGTCGTTTTCTTGAGGCGATCTGCCGATTGGCTTTGGAAAGAAGGAAAAGAACTTGGAGTGGCGAGGTTGATTGATGTGCGGTTTGTCGATTTAGGTTGTGTGTCTTGATTCGTCGCCTTAATGGAGGTTTTGGCCAATCGGGGTTTATGGATGAGTGTCGGAAGTCTAGGCGTTTGGTCGAATTAGGAGTGAAATATAGTTTGAATTGTTTGACGTTGTATGACTGAGCGTAAGACCATGAACAATGAGAGCGAAATTGTGATGTAGAAGATGCTTTGGATCGAGCAACTTAACATGCCTCTAGCAGTAGCTTATCTAGAACTTTGTTTTTGACCTTTTGTTAGTATATGTCTGATTATTGGGTGGAGCTAATGTTGCCGGTGGAAAGATAGATGATCAGTGATTGCATCAGAGCTTTTCCTTTTTGGCCAAATCGTATCAGAAGTTGAGTGATCAGAGAAGGAAGGAACTTCTATGCAATTTGAGATGCCTCAGGTGGGAGTTTACTTAGCTTCTTTGTCAGGACACTGTGTGTGTTCATGGGCTGGAGGCTGGAGCTAATTTTTTCTAATGAAGGAATTCATAAATGGTGATTGCATTGGAATTTTTATGAGTAAAGTTCTGCATATGTGCGATGCAGAAAGCTTTGTGCTCAGTTTGCTTTCCTGTGAGCTGATTCTTTTCTTTTGGGTTCTTATCAGTGGTTGCAAAAGCTTGTCTTCATTATGGTTTTGATAGACATGGTTTCACATTGCACGCGGTCTTCCACTTCTGTCTAAGCCCATGTGTTAGAATTTGTGGATCCTATCCAAAGACTATTTTGGCCTATTTGGTGTTTTGGTTAGGTTCATTTTCATGTGAAGATTTACTTCCAAACAGCCTGTAGATTAGTAGTTTCAAACATGGTTGGCAATGTCAGGTGAACAGTAATGTGGTCAGATTTGTCAGTAGAGTCACGAGCACAACCACGATAGAACAAAATGGAGTCTGGAGGGCATGCTGAGGAGATAACATTGTCAAATAGTTATGTAAAATGAAGAACGAGCCGATGAGACATGTTCTATATCTGTAGCTATGAGAATATGATAAAGTTCTACATCTTAAATCTTGAAGACATAATTAGATAGCAAATGAAGTTAATGCAGATGCTTCCTGATCTTTACTGTATCAGCTACCTGGTTGCTGCTGTTAGCTTGCAAAGTTTGTGGAGCATGTCGATGGCACTTGTTGATATATATGCTCTCTTGGTGAAGCGAAGCTTGCGTAACTGCAGAGTTGTTAGCCTGTTCACCATTGGCGATGGGGTAAGAGAGATGCATCCTTGGCCCATTACAATTACAACATCCAATAGGTTGTCTTGCTATTATTATGGAAATTTTGTGTTAAAAATAGTCGCCCTGAAAAAAGTTGCATGAACCTACAAAAGAGAATATCTCAATGCCTTTGGGCACTCCACTTGCGAGTGCATCTTTAATGGAATGGTGGCGCTGGTCTTATTCAGCACGCTGGGATTTTATAAACTATTGGACCGTGTGCTTCAAGTTATTTCCCTTTCGAAGTAGAGATTCATCTGTTGAACTATTCCATTTTTCTGTACAGATTGCATCGACCCTTACATTTGCTGCTGCCAGTGCATCAGCTGGCATCACAGTCCTTATCGGCAATGATCTTAACAGATGTGCAGTGAATCACTGCGCGAGATTTGAGAGCGCCACGGCGATGGCATTTATCAGTTGGTTCGTGGCATCGCCATCCTTTCTCTTCAACTTCTGGTCATTGGCTTCCCAGTAAATATCTGCTGACAGAACACGTCTTCAGACTCCTTCACGTCTTTCTTCCAAGTTCATACAGTTCTCTTTACTGCACCATTATTAGCTCTCTGATTGCTTCTGATCTGTATATAAAAGGAATTTTGCTTTGAGTTTAATGAAGCGTTTGCCTTTGAGATTGCAATACCGATTTCATTCGCAGAAGTCGGTTGATTTATTCTGCAGGATTTCCTTTCTCCGTTCTTTGGGTTTGCGATACTGCTCGTTGCTTTTTTACATGTAAGACGGACAATCATTTCAGCAGTTGATAGTCGGCGACGAAATGTGAGATGTGACATATTTGAAGTCAATTTGCTGCATCATTTCTCTATTAAGGCCTTCCTTCCCTTTTCTTTTATTAGCTTTTTATTAGCTTCATCAGAAAGAAAGTTGAGGGCTTAAGTACGCGATGGTTATTTCAATACCACATGCTCGTGGTACAAGATTGTAGTTTCCTACCTGAAGGCAATTTTGCCCCCGATAAAAGATGCAAGAAGTAAAGGAGAGAGAGAGAGTCTTTAACTAAACTAATGCTACTTCTAATGCCAAACACCTTGCATAATCACCACTAATTGGAGTATTAACGACTCATCAGTCGTAGAAACTGATGAAATAAGGATGCCTTGCGTTCCTTTGAATGTGTACTAATGCCCAGTGTTCCAAACTCAATGCAGAAGACGAGCTCCACCAGAAGAATGCATTTTTTTTTTTTAACTAATTTGATGAATCCTTGAAAAAATCGTACATTGTCCCAAAAATTCTCTCTTAGGTCACCAATTACCATAAAGAAGGACGATTTTTCATCGTGAAAGATGGATGAAATACATGGATGATCAATAAGACGAAACAAATATACAAGGAGAGCATGAGACTCCTAACGGGTTCTGATAAGACAATTGGTATAATATTGGGGATGATAGCAGCAACAAGTAAAGCTTCTCTCGAAAAACCACGGACCTGTGAAACTACATCACTTCCGTGAGTTCATTCTGCTACCAAGGTCGGCTCGCTCATAACAATAGATATCTCTCGGCTACAGATGCATCAACCATCAAAGTTCTCACTTAGATATCTGTTCAACTGAACCTAGTAAGGTACCTTTTTTCAGTGGTTAACGTCTCTTGGTCTGCACTTCGACTTCTCAACCTCGAGCTCGTGTTTTACTGCTTCCACTTGCTTGAGTAACGCCAACTTTTCCTGTAAAAGATTGACTTTGCAAAGTGAAAAATGTATCCCGAGGGCAAAGCCGAATAACATGAATTTGTGGCATGTAAGTTCTCTTATCCTCTCTGACCCAACAAAAAAAAAAAAGTTCTCTTATCCTCCATTAGCTTGCCTTGGTACATGACTTTTTCCACATTCAACAAACAATCACTTTCCATTATCTTTCAAGAGCAAAAAGGCATAAACCTATTATGGCTGCATACAGATCTGAAATCTAGTTGTTGCAAAAACAGAAAAACTCAGGAACTGAATTATCTGCTGATGAGATGATACGGGAATATGATGCCAATTAACATGACGGGCAGAGCATCACCTTTTGCAACATGACCAATTTTGAGTTACTGAGAGTGGAATCTCCTGCCTTGTTTGAAAAAGACTCTTTAAGCTGTCAAAAAGAATTCAATACACACATGAGACATGTAGGCTTAAGTATACTTTGAATAAACTTCTACTTGTGAAACAGATGCAGAGTCAGAAACACTGCTCAAGCTTCAGGATGTAATCGTACACTTGATGAAACATGTATCGACTACCATAACATAAGCAAGTAGCACATAACTACTCCTTTTTCACAGTACAGGTTTGGGTAAAATAGAATGTTATCTGCATCTCATTGGACTTGTGCTATGTGTGTAGGTTGATTTAGAGAAAACATAAATAATCCAAATGATAGTATATGCTTCATTCAATTATGTAGGCAGTTCCAGGCACTGCAGGTCTAACAGAAGAGAAATCCAAAAATTGCATTGTCGTCTAAAGAAGAAGATCAAGTTGGGAACAATAAGAATGTGATAAGGTCTACTAATGACTTAATGGCATTCGATGGACCAATACTCATTAAGAGGATCCAAAAATTTCAAGGAAGCTAATTATGTGCACAAGCTCAGTAAATGCACAGAGCTAACAAGGTCTTTTCCCCAGCATCTCTTAATCTATAGTACGGAACTCTTCATCCCTATTAGAAATTGACTGATAATTATGAACACTTACAGACTTGATTGCTTCGACCAAATAAAAAAAGAGAGAGAGACTTCATTGCAGGAGTCGATGCAATTGCAAACCTCTAGATGAGAAATTATCTCTAGAGGTTGGATGTGTAACAGAGGACAGAGAAGAGATCTGCAGAAAGTACTTATTGTTCAGCACCTTCTTGATGCTAAATTGAAGGGTGAGCAAGAAGGAGCCTACCTCTCTAAGTTCCGCCCCGCACTTGTTCGCCCTCTCGAATTCTTCATCATACATCCGCCTCCATTCTGCGGACTCATCCATCGCTTCCCGGTGGGCGAGATCAAACTGCTTTCTGGAGAGAGTCAATCAAATCAGAAACGTTATCAACGTCACCAGTTAATCTCAGTTCTCCCCATATGAGAGAGGCTCAACGGAATTCAACAAAGAAACGGAAAACTGGAGCTAATCCAAGAAAAGGGATTGTAGTAACAATTCGAATCGATAGACTCCCCCAACTTCATCAAACTCAACAGTGAAAAATGGCATTACTGCGGATTCGCGAAAAGATAGCGATTTTTCCGACATGTCACGAGACCCATTCACACCGGAAACTCTGAAGACCACAAAATTACTCAAGGAACGGAAGACAACTAACAAAATCATCTGGGAACAAAGCTAAATTGGGGGGGGGGGGGTTTCCTCATGTGAGTTTTGACAGGAAGACAGACATTGCATCAATGCAGCAATTCGGATGCATCACTCCGATTAAATCCAAATTCGACAGCCTCTTGCAATCATCGCAACCACCGCTGAAGGAATTGAATAGAAATAACAAATGCCGATGCCAATGCCAATGCCATCCCTTTTATCAACTGCGAATTCTTCCATTGGAATTAACGTATTTCTTCGATCGAGAAGGAGCTCGTATGGAATGAAGCAGAAGTTCCAAAGAGAGAGAGAGAGAGAACAGAACCTGAGCAATTCAGTGTCGCCAGCAGAGACGGAGTAGTCGATAGACCAAAGCCTAAGATACACGGCCACTCCGAGCGCCATGGCCACCACCAATCCCAGCAGCACCGGCCTCCTTCCCATCTATCGAATCGTAGTCAAAGCTCAAAGTCTCGATGAGTCGCCACCGACCGATGCGGGCTTCGGGCAAACGGAGGGCATTGGACGAGCTCCGCTCCGCTTTGCAGTTGCAGGTTCAATTGGACCCGTCAAGCGGGTGTGGATCAGGTCGGGTTAAAAAAAATATCCGACCCATATCATCCGATTAATCAGTTTTTATCTATTTATATACAATACAAATCTAGCGAGTCGTATTCGATCTGACTCGTATTGCTTAAGCACTTCAATATTAAATTTAATAGACAATTTTTATGATTTTAAAACAAATTAATTTCTTTATATTCTTTTCTTTTTCTTTGTTCTTTTTTTTTTGTTCTATGTCTAGCGAGCATAATTGGCCAACCCTCGCCGGCAACCCTTGTTGGATATCTTAGAAAAAAAAAAGGAAAATAATTTTAAAAAACAACTTGTTTATGGCTCACTTAAACTTATGAGATAAGTATCCCATTTATGACTCATTTAAAATCCATTTAAGACTCATTAAGTTATTAATTAACCTACCATTTAATGTGACTCATTTATGACCTACATCATAAAATATGAATTTTAAACTCATTTGAAATTATCGTTTTCTATTTGTATCTCTTATTCTTTCTTTCATCTTCAATTGAATACCTTAATTTTTCAAAAGTAGTTCACTGCATCATCCAAGAAGGATACATTAAAAGCAACGTGGAATACTCCGACGGTGTTAGTGCCACATCAACTGATTCCATATGTAAGTAAATTCAACAAAGATATTACATCGAGTCGAATTTCAAAAGTTCGAGAGGCACTTAATTGGAAACAAAAAAATTGTTTGGGTACTCGATGGAAGGCCGATAATAGTTCGGGTACTCAATGAAAAACCGACAATAGTTAAGACAGCTGAAATTAGAAATAAAACACATCAACACACTTTAGCGGGCAATACGTTTCGTGAAAGTCACGTACACGGCGTTAGACCATGGTACCAATTCGAAGGTAAGAAAGACATTAGTCGGCATCAATTTCTCAACTTTGTTCAACCGAAGACAGCAGACAAAATAATTTGTGTCCTACTCCAAGAGAACTGGTCGAAGAAGATGGCACAACACACTCCTCCACAATCACGACCACCTCCCTCCCCTCCTCGTTCTCTTCTTCTTCACTTCTGTTCTTTCTTTTCCTGTTTTCCTGACGCTTTCGAGTTTCCTTCTTCTTCTCTCAATGTTGCTTCCATTTTTCCATTTCAGAGGGAAACAAGTTGGAAGAAGGAAGAAGGAAGAAGGAGAGCCTGCTGAATCTAAGAGCTTGAGATCATGAATAACAAAAGGGCGTGGAAGAAGTGATGAGAGTAATAACTTGATTAATAAGCTTTAGTCTGCAAATCCGACGGACTTCCAGATGGCATCTCTCACCCTGCTCAGATCCCTGCCTTTCAGCGTCCTTCCAATCCCTTCATGAACCGACAGCGAAGCCCCTCTCCTCCTTGCCAAGTACTCGTGAGGCGGAACCCTACTGTCTCCGTCGTCCTCCCCCTCTTCGTCGCTCTCAACTCTTCCTCCACCGTCGGCGTGGTCGAGTCTCGGATCCGGCATGTTGACAGGCAACGAGGATGCCGCCGCTGCCGGCTTTAGGTCGGACGAAATGTCGGCCCTTCTGGGCGGTATTCTTGATGTCCGCGAACTGGGCATTGTCGATCTGCTGCTGTGGATTGTTTCGAACGAGGGGACTCGAGCAACAACGTGGTTGCTCCAGACATCGGCCTCATCGAACTCGAATAGTGAATCGTCGTCGTAAGTGCTTGAATAGGCGGCGGCATGATCCGAGGGCAGGCAGACGTAAGTGGGTCTTGCACGAGAAGTCCTCCTCGAGGCATCCATTGTTGGTGACCGGTAGCTTCAAGCTCTTCTGTGATATTGTGCGCTGCTCTGCGTGCTCGGGTTGCCCTTTAATAATGGACTAACGGATAAGCTCTCTCGCCACTTTAAGCAGCCATTTAACTGAACAGAGAGGCCAGCGAGTCGATCCTTCCCCAGAATATAGAGTGAGTTGGCACAGAACGGATGGTCGCAGCGTACGTGGTCGGTCTCAATAGGAACAAACGCGCACGAGGGCTAATGGAGACACGTGTCGTGCGATTGCTTCTTCTCTTGTCGTTCCAGCGTGGAAGGAATCATCCCGAAACTCCACCGAGCCTGTACCTGTAGTAAAGCCATTGGGCCCCTAAGGTGTGGCAAACGTATCCAATCTTGAATCACAGATGAGTTAACTCTGTGTCGTGAGATCCACGGGATGTTAGATGAATTTTCAGATAATCAAAATATTTGCGATTGATTTGTGATAACTAAACATACAGATATATATATATGACAATCTTGAAAATCTTGAAAATGACAGATACGTAAATAAATAAATAAATTTCGACACGAAGGCAGTAAGAGAAAACCCCAAATTTGACACAATATGACTTAAATTCAAAATTGACACGTTTGTCATTCAATATTGATTGAAAACCCACTTTGTGATTATACTAAAATTATTTTGTACCGACACGAAATGACGGGACGAAAGCACGAATTGTCAGCTCTCCACAAAGGCCCAACAATTGGGCCGTCAAACATATTTGTCCAGAGAAGTCGTAAGGCCATGTTGGCCCATCAAAAGCCCATGATCACAGTTCAGCCCCAAATCACCTCAGCCGAGGACAAGTATGTCATTTCCTACTCCACGCAAAACCCTAGCGACTATATATAACTCCTAGAAGCGACCCACTCTCTTCTCTCCCGCTCAGCGCCTCCTCACAGACGACCACTAACCTCTCTCTGCGGGAACCCTAATCCCAACCCTCGCCGCCGAATCCACCAACCATGCCGCCGAAGTTCGATCCCACCCAGGTCGTCGACGTCTACGTCCGGGTCACCGGAGGCGAGGTCGGAGCCGCCAGTTCCCTGGCCCCGAAGATCGGTCCCCTGGGTCTCTCCCCCAAGAAGATCGGTGAGGACATCGCCAAGGAGACCGCCAAGGACTGGAAGGGCCTCCGCGTGACGGTGAAGCTCACGGTGCAGAACCGGCAGGCCAAGGTCGCCGTCGTGCCCTCCGCGGCGGCGCTCGTCATCAAGGCGCTCAAGGAGCCGGAGCGCGACCGGAAGAAGACGAAGAACATCAAGCATAACGGGAACATCTCTCTCGATGACGTGATCGAGATCGCTAGGATCATGAGGCCGAGGTCCATGGCCAAGGAGCTGAGCGGGTCCGTGAAGGAGATCCTCGGCACGTGCGTTTCCGTCGGGTGCACGGTCGACGGTAAGGACCCGAAGGACTTGCAGGAGGAGATCTCGGATGGCGATGTCGAGATTCCTGAGAACTAGGTGCCAGAGAGAGATAGAGGGACATTGAGAAGGTTCATTTTTGGCTTTGTTATGTTCAATGACGGTTTCAATTGTGCCTTCCGAGGTCATCTTTAGTTTCTATAATGAATCTATTGGGGTTTTTGCTTATAATGTTGGTGACCTTGAGTGGATCTTGGGACATGGAGTTTTTTTAGGTTGTTTGATGTTTTTTTCTCAATGCAATAGAATGTTTCATGTTCAACGGGGTTGGTTCGGCTTAATTTGGTTTTTATTTTATTTTATGCGATGGCTCTTCTGAAGCTCCTCCTTATGAGGAGATTTTGGTGCAGTTCCTGCTTATGGAGTTGAGAAAGATGGTGGTGATTAAACCCTTGCGAGTGTTGAAAATGAAATTATGGAGTGGATGTTTAATTGGTGGTCATCCTTGTGAGATTGGAACTAATGGCATGGATGGTTGATTGAGAGCTCTCATAGGTCAGACTAACTATTTTATGAAAATGGCTGTGTGTTTTCTATTTTAATTGGGTTTGATGTAGTTATATTAGGGAGGTAAATGGATTGCTTATGCACTTCAGGGTTTCAGATTTAAACTTTTAAAACCTCAAGAAGCCAATGTATTGTTAGAATTGGCAGGGGAGGGCGATTCAGTTGGTTCAGTGATTGACGTGGTTCTGTATATTTGTTAGTGGAGAGGAAGTTGTGGTAACTCTTGTTGGGTTCAACCGCGTGGGTTTGAGTGTGCTGTGATTATTTAATGTGCCCGTTTATGTTCGTTTGTTGACAGTCTGATCCGTGTTCATGCGAAAGGCTTGTCCCATTGATTAGGTAAGAAATGAGATAAACATGAATTTAATGCTTTGAGCATGTCTGTTCTGTATCTCGGTGATTGTCAGAAGTTTTATGTATTAGGTTGAGCTTTCATGACTATGAATCCTAGAAAGTAATGCCAAAAAGGATAAATTCTTGATTTTGCACGTGTGCCTTATGTATATGGAAGCCTACTTGTCCGAAATCTCTCTCCTGAATCATATGCTAGTTGATGAAACCATGACATAGTGTATGTCCTGAGAGTTACCGTATCTGATCGGTTGATATATCAAGAATACTTGAGATCCTCTTGATGCGTGGTTAGTTCTTACTAAATCACTTCTGCAAAATCAATCAATAAATCTCTCTCTCTCTCTCTCTCTCCCCGTTCTGGTGGATTCTGTTTTCTAGTTTTTATTGTCTCAGCTATCTGTTTGATTAATGCATTATTTCGATCCATTACTCATAAGTTTGTAGCTATTACAAACTTGATCAAGAGAGAATGACCTGTAATTAGTGATGGCATCTGGATAAAGTCTCTTTTCAAGGTAAGAATGTGTTCGGGAATGATTTTGCTGTTGATATAATCCCTACTTTCCACTATTGGCTTGCGCTTTATGCTGTGTCTTGGTGCTATTCTGGAGTTTTGGAGCTGTGCCTTTGCAAATAGTGGAACTCCTATTATAGCAGATGATTTGATATCTTTACTTTTAGGAGGAAACGATTTCTCAACCTTATTTCCATTCGCGCCTTCAAGTGCACTGAAATTCATCTCATTTTTTTTTGTTGTTGTTGCTGGAAAGACCTGTTTCCCACTCGAAACGTTCAGTGATTTTGCTAGTTGGAAAATTGCGGAGTGGATATTGTATATCTACTTCCGTGTCCTGGGATTAATGCGGATGAAAAATACTTGTTTAGCCATAATAACGGGTTTGTGATATCGGATTTTGTCAGCCTGCAAAATCTATGTTAGCTGGTTTGCCCTTAATTGATGATTTGGCAACTTGTGAAGCATCCTTCACCGTGCAGACTGAAGCTGTCTCGTTACAAGCTGATGACTTCAGAACTTCGTAACATTGGAAACACAAAAGGAGGAAAAGTAAGATGAACAACCGAAGCTGTCAATTTGCAAATTGTTCAGGACTACATAATATTGGAACACGGCTAAAAAGAGAAGGAAGGAGACGAGACAGAGAGAAAAATTAAAGGATGATCGACGGACAAATAAGAAAGTATGCTTCTCAAAGGAAAAGCCTCCCTTCCCGTAAAAGGGGGAAATCCTCCAGTAGTTACAAAGGAAAAAGATGGGAAGTGTGTTAAACATGCTGGTAAGATACAGAAGAGGTATTGTCCTTATGGTACTGTTATAACAACCTAGAATTATCTTGATGAGACTCCGCTGTTAGAAACCCCTATCCATGTTGTGGAGGGTGAGGGTGCGTGGGCTTTGGTGGCTAACTCTAATAAACCATCGGGTAATCAATGAAAATCCTAACCTGAAATTGTCAGGGATTGGGTACTACCCTGACATTCTAAGCACTAAGAGCCATGGTGGCTCAAGAAAGACCCAATTTGGTTCTATTAATGGAGACAAAGAATCAAGAAAATGTAATTTTTCGTGTTAGGAGGAGTTTAGAGTTTCAATTTAGTTATGTGGTGAACCCTATAGGGACTGCGGGGGGATTAGCTGTGCTGTGGAATGACTTAGTGGAGTCGGCTTCTCAGGAGATGCTTAATATGATATGTATAGACATTGAAAGCAGAAACAAAATGCGAGTTACTCTCATACATGCTCCAAATGTATTCCAAGAGAGGCTGAGACTTTGGGATAAAATGAGACAGGTAAGCATGCTCGATACACTCCCTTGGATTTGCTTAGGGGATTTCAATGAAATACTCTATCACTAGGAGAAAGTGGGAAACAGGATGGCTGGACATTACCGTTTAAATGCATTTCGAAATTGTTTAAATGACTGCTCTTTGATGGATATTGATCGTAAAGGGTGTGCATTTACTTGGGCCAACAATAGGGATGGGGCAAACTTTATAAAGGAGAAATTGGATAGGGTCTTGTGTAATATAGATTGGAGGTTGTTATTCCCTAAAGCTGAAGCGTATGCTTTCCCAGCTATTGGTTCCGGCCATAGCCCGTTATTACTTACTTGTACAGCAACCCCCGTAAAGAGAAGAAAGGAGTTCCGTTTTGAAGCATTCTGGATTGAGGATGTTGAATGCAAAGAAGTTGTAAAAGAAGCATGGCAGCTACCTGGGCTAGAGAGTGCTGTGTTACCAAGGCTTTAGTATGCTGGAGCAAAAGTAAATTTCCAAACAACTTTCGTTGTATCGAAGCACTTAAGGAGTTATAGGATTTAACTAACAGAACCATCCTTCCGCAGAATAGCAGTAGAGTTCAGAACATCAGAGAGGAGATCGAAAAACTATGGAGAAGAGAGGAGATGTTTTAGGGTTTGAGATCCAGAATTAATTGGTTAAAATGGGGAGATAAAAACACCAAATATTTCCATGCCACAATAATCCAGAGGAGGCAACGAAACAGAATTTCGATGCTGAGATCTTTAGACGATAATTGGATTAGGGACAAGCAACAACTTAAAAACTTGACCGTGTCCTTTTTCTGTGATTTATTTACATCAACAGGGCCTAGAAATTGCCAACCTGTATTGAATCTATGTCCAAGAAGAGTTGAAAATGAAATGAATGAGTCATTAGTAGCATAACTAACCATGGAAGAGGTACGTATTGCTGTGTTTCAACTAGGAGGGAATAAGGCTCTTGGTCCAGACGATCTGAATGGAATATTTTACCAACATCACTGGGAAGTTATAAAAAAAAGAGAGGATATTTTTGAAGCAATTAATGGGTTCTTTATATCAGGAGTCCTAGAACCAACCTTAAACAGAACCCATATAACTCTTGTGCCAAAAATCCCCAATCTAGAAAGACTCAAGCAGTTTAGTCCCATTAGCCTTTGCAATTTTGTGTATAAGGTTATCTCGAAGATACTGGCAAATAGGCTTAAAAGCTGGCTACCAAAGTTGATTTCGGGGGAACAAAGTGCATTTGTTAGTGGGAGACAGATTCAAGATAATATCTTTATTGTGCAAGAGGTGCTGCACCAATTGAGAGTGAGAGAGAGAAAGGAAAATTTTCAAGCTGTTTTGAAATTAGATATGCAAAAGGCTTATGATAGGGTGGAATGAGACTTTTTGGAAGCATGTTTGCAAAAAATGAGTTTTTGTGAAAAATGGGTTAACTGGGTTATGCAATGCGTTTCTACGATTTCTTTCAGTGTGAAATTTAATGGAGAACCCCTTCCCTTGTTCAACCCTACCAGGGGCATCAGACAAGGGGATCCTCTATCACCCTACCTATTTATCCTAGTATCAAACTGCTTATCTTACTTAATGGAGAATGTTGTGACAAATGAAAGAATAAAAGGAATTAAGTCGAACAGGTTTTGCCCTACCTTGGCCCACTTTTTTCTGGATGGGACTATTCAGGAATGTCAAAATGTCTCGGCTGCCCTTAATCAGTATTGCTATGCCTCAAGACAAGCCATAAACCTAAATAAATCAGACATTTTTTTTAGCAAGGGCTGCCCTCAAATGTTAAGAGATAATATGGCGGGGGTGTTGAGGATACCGGAGCTAGGTCACACAGGGAAATATCTTGGCATCCCTTACGATTGGGGAGCCTCGAAGAGACAGATGTTTGCCTGGATTTTGGGGAGGGTAAATATGAAATTGGAAGGGTGAAAGGAGCAATTAGTGTCTAAAGCGGGCAATGAGATTTTATTGAAGACAGTGGTTCAAGCTTTACCACATTATGCAATGTCGGTTTTCAAAATTCCAGTGTCAGTTTGTAAAGCCATTAAGCGAAAAATAGCAAATTTATGGTGGAAAAACAGTGAAACAAAAGCTAGTTTGCACTTAAAAAAAAAAGGGAAATCATGAAGAGTAGAAAAGACAACGGAAGAATGGGTTTCAGGGACTTAATTACAGTCAACAAAGCTCTCCTGGGAAAACAAGCATGGAGATTGGTGAACAATCCAGACGCATTATGGAGTAAGCTGCTAAAAGGAATATATTTTAGTCGTAAAGATTTCTGGCATGCAGAGAAAGGTTCCAAACCCTCTTGGGGTTGGCAAAGTATCCTAATAAGAAGAGATGCGATATCGAACTCGGTGATGTGTTCAATTGGAAATGGAGAAAAGGTTAGCATTAGAACCGATAAGTGGCTAAAGAGGGGTCTTATTGGGGGACTAGCAAATAGAAATGATCCACAACTAGTCTCGGAGTTGATGAATTTTGAAGAGGAACATTGGAATGAACAACTTACAAATAATCTTTTTGACAATCAGACCATAGAGGAAATCCTTGCTATTCCAATTAAGCGACAACATACGAATGATGAACTGGTGTGGACGGGCACTAAGTGTGGAAGCTACTCAGTAAAGAGCGGATATAATACCCTCAAACAAAAAATGGCAAATGAGACACAATTAGAACAACCATCCACCTCATTCCAAACCCCAAGAGCCCTATGGAATGCCATATGGAACATGCAGACTAGCACAAAAGTGAAAAATTTTCTATGAAGGATTTGTCAAAATGCTATCCCGTCTAAGGAAAATCTGTGGAAGAGAAAGATATTACCTGATCCTGTTTGTGACTTGTGTCGAAGCGAAGTGGAAACAATCGAACATGTGTTCTTGATATGTCCATGGACAGAGCTTGTATGGTCCAACCCTAGTCTCAAAATTCAAAATTTAACACGGGTTCACTCGGATTGATGTGTGGTTGATGCAATTCATAAAAAAAGTGACAGACTTACCTTCATTGGAAACAGTGGCGACTATTCTCCGGCATATTTGGAAGGCTCGCAACAACCAGATTTTCAGGGGATGCAAACCAAACGCAAGAGATAACAGTGGAATCAGCTCAGATTATGCAACACAATGTCAAAAAATGGGGACTTTATGCGTCTAAGGCAAGATAGAAAGGGGATCTTACCTCCTCCCAGGTTTGGACAGCTCCGGCGGAAGGTTACCTAAAAATCAATGTAGATGGGTCTCTCGATGAAGGGTCGACGGACGGTGCAATCTCCTGTATCTGTTGTGACCATACCGGATGCCTTGTCAATGGCTTCACCCAGTCCGTCCGTGCATCCTCTCCGGCTCAAATTGAAACCCAAGCTGTACTTGTTGCCCTCAAGTTTGTTGAGCAAAATAAGTTCAAGGGAGTTCTGTTGGATTCATATCATATAGATCTGATAAGAGCTTTGAAGATGGCAGATCACATTAATTGGGAAGCACGTGCACTGGTCGTTGAGTGCTCTCTCTTGCTATCCAACTTGCCTTGTGTGGACCTTGCTTTTTGCCCGAGAAGTGCTAATGCTGTGGCCGACTGGCTGCGTGTGCTCATAGAAAAAATAGCCTCCCGGCCAACTGGCTTTCTTCCCTCCTTAGGACCTTTGGGATTTGCTTTGTATTGATGCCCCTGTCTTGGGCTCTATTGGCTTAGTTCAATCTATGATATAAATAAATTCTTATTTTGACACAAAAAAAAAAATCATCTCCATCATTCGGCTTTGCTTCTTGACCATCTCTTTAACTTGATCGCGTTCACTGCAAAATCTGCTCTTTGTTGATTGTTTGATGAGCAATCTCTCACTCACTGAAATTGTTGTTCGATAGGTTGAGTCAGTTCCGGCCATGGTAGGGCGGATATGCTCTCAAGAATTTCCCCCAACATTTGATTCTTCCAAAGATCAAGAGACTCGAGCAATCTCATGTCACCAATCCTCTCGAGGATGCTCCCCTGAGAAAGATACTCGATACACTCAACCCTAGCAATATGACAAGCAAGGTAAGCTCTTCAGGGATCCCTATAGTCAAAATCTATTTCTCGAGACAGTCGAGATTTACTAAAATTCCATATTGACAACAGAAATCGTTGCCGGGCTTTATATACGAGGAATAGACCCAACCTAAAAAGGCACTTCTTGGGGACAACGAACGGTGCATTGCATCACATGTTTTACACTTGTTGAATTACAGAATCACATCGCTATTTGGAGATATGTTTCAATTGCCAATGTCAAAAGCATGCATGGAATTGGGAAAAAAGTTTCCTTATGGTTATCCCTTCTAATAGTTTTATAACTTGAGTAACGATGTTGTAAACTTTAGGACCTTCTAATCATAGGTTCATTCTTTTTATTCTTGACAAATTATCTACTTTGGACTGTGTCGCCGATGCTTTTCCCTAAACACCTATTTATACTCTACTATTTTCGTAGAATCATCGACCGCACAGGAAGTGCCAATTATATCACAAGTACAAACAAAGAAGCTGATTTGGAGCCTAGTCTAGCTAAGTGACCAAACAATCTGTCTCAAAATTAATCTTGAGATGTTGAATGGATCACCTATGTGCCTCTGCCTCATTGGCTTGTGTTCCCGTGAATGGAATACGTGTGTGCCTCTGTCTCATTGGCTTGTGTTCCCATCCGTTCTTGAAGTTGGAAGCAGGCTCCCAATAATTTCAGTACGAACCAATGGCTTGGATTGTAGAACAAAGTGGAGACCCGCCACTTGTCGCGTGTCAAGTTGCCGGCTGCTCACATTTGTCTGGTCTAGATGCGATAATAATAATAGATTTACTTGCATCAGACAGCGTCAACGTCAGTCCGGGAGAGGAAAAACATCAGAACGCAGCAACGATTGTTTTTGAGATATTACAGTAATCACATGGAAAAAGCAAGAAATGAGGTCTCATTGGCAAATTCTTGCTCTGGTGGGGATCCAGCGGGACAAATGCATTACAGCCGTTGATTTAGCAAGACTACGTGCGAAGCTCGCGTGGAAACCATAGAATCAATCGTTTTTTTTAATCTATTCGGTCCTCACGGGACCTGGGTCCTAAAAAGAAAATTCCCGGGTTTTGCTCTTCCTGGATTTTGAGCCCTGGTGGTGTCCGAGGTGCGTGGCATCTGATTAGACAAAATCCCACCATTTCTTGGCAACACTCTAAGTTGTTAACTGATGATTTCTAATGCAAGAGTAGTGTAAAAGAGCTAAAGAAGTCCCTATTATATGTTCTTTAATGAGCTGTGGACCATAGCAAGTTCTTGCTTTGTTTTTGATCTTTTGGAGGCTAACAGACCTGAAAGTCTCACCCTTCTATTCTCAGTTCTTGTCTACTTCCTATCTCCTGCTTTACAGAGTTCCCTATCAACATGTCAGACAAGGATATAATAATTCAGGCCAAGGTCATGGACATAACTATCAACGGTCGTTAATGATGCTCTGGCGAAATCTTAGAGGATGCTGCCGGTCCCGTTGAAGTCAATATTTTAACCAAAGTCAATCGAAATAAACAAAATTTGTCGAAATCAACATTTTGACCAAAGTCAAGGGAAAATTTCCATTCTGTTGAATCTTGATGCTCTAGAACTTAATATGTTTGAGAGGACTCTTATAGTATTATTATTATTTACATGAGAAAGAAAGAAAATGATTAGAAAGCTATTAATGCAAATGTAAGTGATGCGTGAATCGCATAACATGCATTGTTTGAGTGTTGGGGTTAAGTTATTGGAATCGTTAATGTTCACGTAGGTCTATGACAATGTATCAATTGCCTGCAAAATGTATGGTTTCAATGTGAGATGTTATACGATTATGTATGAAAGAATTACGAAATGATTCCATCATTCACGCGATCGTGATGATGATGCCCCGCAAATCGGAATGCCCGTGAATCAAATGCTTCGAGAGTTTCGAGATGCCTCATTGAGAGGTGGGATGCTTCGTATAGGATATTACGAGATGCCTCGGAGTTGAGAAGCCCCGCAAATCGGGAAGTAGAAAAAAAAATTGAATATGATAATTGATTACGTGACATATGTTTATGATGAATAAGTGATGATATGTGTGCATCATAACATGGCAAGCCATCTGCATGTAATAGTAAATAATAGTACGTATTTTTGCTATTGATTTGCCATCGACATAAAAAGGTAAGATTTTTCGTGTGCTTATCATGCAATGAGTTTAGAAATGATTGATTGCATGTTGTTGTTTGTACCAGGTTGAGTAGTGGGTAGATTTTCCTTTACTGGGCCTCGGTTCATTCCTTTATTTTTCAGACCTATAGGATGGATCCTATACCACCACCACCACTCACACCACATATGTTCGGAGCTCCTGTCTAGTTTAACGCTGTTATAAAAGATATAGTCGTACTTGGTTCGGACATAGTTTATGTTGATGCAAGTCGACGTAGGACTTCCAGAGTGGATCACCCATAGGTACATTGTCTGGTATATAAGTACTGATGATTGGGAGACGATAGGACCTCTTAGAGGTTTTGATGGTCGTTCAGGCATGTACGATGACGACGAGACTTCACCAGGCGAGATAATCGACCCGTAGTTTAGTGAATTGCCATATGCAAGTATGTTATTTTTGGAGTAGACACGTAGAGTGGAAACCTTGGAGCTGAACCTTCTTCCCAGAGTTGATGCGATATAATCAATTGTCTTTTGAGCGTTGTATTAAAACTTGGAAGAGGATTGAAATTACTAACGAAGCATATGCTAATTATGTAACTTGACTTATTGTGATTGCTCGTGCTATATGGTATTGATGTTATGTGCTTCCGCATGCAAAAATAATTTTAAAGTATTAAACATAAAAAAGTAAGGACACGTGTAGCGCATGACGTTCTGGAACGTCACAATGCTCCCCTAAGAAGGGTACTCGATACACTCAACCCTAGCAATATGACAAGCAAGGTAAGCTCTTCAGGGATCTCTCCGGTCAAATCTATTTCTCGAGACAATCGAGATTTACTAAAATTCCCCATCGACAACAGAAATCGTTGCCGGGCTTTATATACAAGGAATAGACCCAACCTAAAAAGGCACTTCTTGGGGACAACGAACGGTGCATTGCATCACATGTTTTACACTTGTTGAATTACAGAATCGCATCACCATTTGGAGATATGTTTCAATTGCCAATGTCAAAAGCATGCATGGTATTGGGAAAAAAGTTTCCTGATGGTTATCCCTTCCAATAGTTTTATAACTTGAGTATCGATGTTGTAAACTTTAGGACCTTCTAATCTTAGGTTCATTCTTTTTATTCTTGACTAATTATCTACTTTGGACTGTGTCACCGATGCGTTTCCCTAAACACCTATTTATACTCTACTATTTTCGTAGAATCATCAACCGCAATTAACTAATTTCATGTAATAAACTAATAGCGACCGTGTATTTCCCCAATATTCTTAATACATAATCCCGGGTAGGACACAAGTTGAATAACCATTGGTCCACCGCATACTTAAAACTATCTCTCTTGTCTTCAGCAGTTCCTGTAACGTACGTGGAAACTTCCGTTCCCTTCTTCAATGAAACCGAAACCCCACGCTCCATTTTTGTCAAAGGTGATATGTGGCCAGTCCCTTTCGTTCTTCAATTATTGTCCATTCCTTTCCTCCCAATATCTCCGGGTGCGTTCCCCTAACGTGTCTCGCATTCCAAAAAGCACCGTCGCTAAATGCTCTCGCCGTCGCACACCTGGCCCTTTTGGCATCCACTCAATTGAACAGCTGCTTTGATATCATTGGCGTAACCCTTTGCTTTCTTGCCTATATAAGCCAACCCCATTTCGAAACTCCCTAAGATCAGAAAGGCCCTTTGATCTTTCCTCCAACCCATCAAAAGGAACAAGCAAGAAAGCTTCTCCCTGACTCAATCTTTCTCGGGTCTCTCTTCTTCCCTTTGAGTTTGGAGGAGGAGAGCAACTCTAGCTTTCGTGTCACTAGCTTCGTAGCTCATCAAGATATATATCATTACAAGTCAGCTGAGCCAAGAAATGATGGCTGGGGAGATGAGGAATGTCAACTCTTGGATGGAGGTGGCCCCCAAGCCCGTCATCTACCCGCGCAAGCCTTCCAACTCGCCGGGGCTCGAGACGATCCCGGAGGAGCGCACCGAGGAGTTGGACGACGACTCGTGACTCTCGAGGCCGCTTCTCTCTCTCTCTACCTACTTCGACGAGGTCGCGGAGATATAAATGGAGTGCCATAGATATAGCTATGTGTAGTGGATGTATGCTTGTGAAAGGAATGCATGTTTCCATAAGAGTAGCCTGTGAATTTTGTACATTACGAATGTAAAGCTCCAATGTGAGAAAAGCAAATAATAAAAGAGTTAGTGAAATTTTGGGTACGAGGTTCAAGCATTGTTGTCCTGATTTTGTTGGCCCTTTGATTCATGAACGTCATCTAGTAGTGATCTTGATTTTGACTTGTCGTGTGTTTTCTATACTTATGAAAGTGGGATCCTTTCAATTTAAGGGGTAAATTGAATTATAGGATAGAAATGATGTCAATTGAAGTGGTAAAATTTCGATTGCGCAGCTCAAACTTTGCTTTTCTTCTTCCCTATTCAGCCCATGTCCTCCCCAATTCTAATACTCATTCGCCACCCTCCTTCGCTCTCCCTCCTTCGCTCTCGCTGCCGCCATCCACATCGGTCGCATGACATGACTAATAAGTTGTACGATAAGTTCCTCTAAAGTTTAGGAGCATTTTGATCAATTCGGTGAGTTGATGGGCTATTATGTTGAATAGGCGAGTGAGATATGTGAGCATACATCCTTTCATTTATTTTTAACGAGGTCGCAAGTTTAAAGCATTGTACCCTTTAAATTCATTTACCAAAGGGTTTTCGATGAATCCTGCATGATTATGACTCAAACGAGACATTCGCAACGGCATGTGGGACTCTTTTTATATATACCCAAACGAGAATTACAATGAAAATTCGCCTCTTCTGTCCTTTTCATATATAAGGTAAATTCATGCACTAGTTACTTATTTATTTCCTTAATTATGCTTCTCTAGCTAATTTTTAGTATAGGGTGTTGGCAGTATTAATCCTAAAAAACAAAAGCTTAAAGATAAGAACAAACAAACTTTATCAAAAGAAGACCATTTTCCATAACGAAACACGAGCATACTCCTGGTAAGAAAAGAAAGGGGGCATTCAAAAAATAATTTCTTTCGCATGTCCAGGTTAAAAAAAAAAGGGAAAAAAAGAAAGAAAGAAAGGAGACCACATTCGCATTTTACTCATTCATCTCGTGTTCTTTTTATTTATTGGTCTGAACTTATTTATCACATGTTCATGACGGTTTTTTTTTTTGTCAAAACGTGTTCATGACGTTGTTAACAAGCAAAACGTATGATAATAAAGGTTTTGTTTATTTCATGAAAAACTCAAAATTTGAAAAATATTTTTTGAAAAATAATTGGTTATATCACTTAGAAAAATTAGTTAACGGAACATGTTCTCATTATCGACAACAATTTCTACGAGAAAATTACCAAAAAAGTCATAAACCTATTGTAATTGTGTCAATTCAATTCTAAGCTTTTTTTTACCGATTCTGTCATAAACCTTTTGTAATTGTACTAATTTAATCCATCTGGCGAATTTTGATCGGCTAGCGCTGACGTGGATGCCGTCCGACACCGGGCGTCCTATGACATAATATTTCTTTTTCTTTTTATCTTTTATCTTTTTTCTTCCAGCTGGCAACCGGCCAGAGGCAACAGATGGCGAGTTCGACCTCGCCAGCCCCTAGCGAGGCCGAGCGTCGCTAATCTAGGCTGGCGAGGCTCAGCCTCGCCCCTCGTTATCTCTAAGGGTATTGGCACATAGTACACTTGGACGGCCCTCTCTCTCTACATGATGCCACTTTCATGACAATTAACACTATCACCATCAGCAACCCACCTAACACCACCAGCACCGTCCTTCTCTTCTATCAAATCACTCTCTTCCTTCTTCGGTCGCCATCGCCATTGATGGGATTCGGAACGACATAGCAACAAACTCCTCTTGGAAGAGGCAACAAGCTTCCGCGATGTTGCATGACCTCCGCACCGCACGCTTTGACGCACCGATGATACCGAGGTTACTGACTAACGACAACACACAAAGCTCGCGACATCCAAGTCGATCAATGGTGAGGAGCTCTCTCTCGTTCCCCAATTTCATCTTGAAGTTAAGGTTCACGTATGATTGTGACCCAGTTGTGAATCACGCGAAACCCACCATCTGAAGTTCGGTACCCAAAACTATAAACATTGCTCTCCTCCAAATCGGGTGGAAGGAAACTTTCTCGTGCTACAATTCTAAAAGTGGCTTGAGTTATAAGCTGCGCATGCAATAAGAAAGGACATGTCGTGGGGTGCGCCACGTCACGCTCCACGTCATCCTCGAATTGGTCGGGTCATTTAATTTAACCGCGTTCACACGTCTCTTTGTTTCCCCCACGTGCTCCGGTCTTCAAAGCAAGTTGAAGCGAAGGGAGGACGAAGCTTCCACTCCTAACTAATAGCGACAAACGCCACGTTTTCTTCAAGCCCAAACCACGAAAATCAAATCCCAGTCGTCCTTTCCCTCCTTATAAAAACAACCGCCATTTTCTCCGCCCACTTACCCAACAAATCTCTCTCGAAGCCTCCATCTCTCTCTCAGAGCAGTCGTAGACTTTTCTTCTTCCAGCGATTTCGACCGGAGCTAACCCAGCCGAGCTTTTCCTTCGACCAAAGCTTGAGCTCTCGAGTCGAGATCCGAAATCGCGGCCGCGATAATGGCGAAGGGGATCGGAGGATCGAGTCCGTGGATGGAGGTGGCGCCGGCTCTTCTCGTCCCGCCTCACCACAGAAGTCTCATATATCCTAGATTGGAGACGATTCCAGAGGATCGGGAAGCTGAGGATCTCGATGATGAATATTGAACAGCAGATTCCCCTTTCTTTCTTTTTTGGTCTAAGTCGTGGCTAGTTCACTCCCTCTTCTTCTTCTGCTTCTTTTCCCTTTGCTTTGAGCGTAAGCTCGTGCTCTGTGAAGTTGTGATGTTGATGTAAAGAAGTTCAGTCGGGATGAATTTGTGGCCTCTCTGTTCTCCAATAGTAATTTCTTTCCTCTTCCTTCGAAATCTTAAATGTAATCCAAATTTCGAAGAATTACAAATAAATAAATCATCCTCGCACGTCACGTCACGTCACGTCATAAGTTTCGAATCAAGCAAAAACTATTAAAAAAAAATTTTCAATTCGAACATGCCCTAAATTTCTTAGATTTATCAAAGGGTTTTGCCTATGATGCTCGGCTCCTGGCCTCTGCGTGAGGCTATTCACAACCAAACGACAATGACCTGCCACCTAGAAAATTTAATATTTAGGAAAAAGTCACAAAAAAAACCTAAACTTTATTTATTGTGATACTTTTACTTTAAACTATATTTTGAAACATCAAAAACTCTAAACTTATATCATTATGACACATTTACCCTAAATTTTTTTGTGACACCAAAAAATTTTAAGTTATACATGTGTGACATATTTAGACTGTGTTTGTTTGGTGAAAAATGAACCATTTTTTGAAAATATTTTTCAGAAAGTCATTTTTCAGGAAAATGACTTCATTTTTCGGTATTTGGCCGAAA
>BCNH02000011.1:14698511-14714292 GCA_001662345.2 Metrosideros polymorpha var. glaberrima | reverse complement strand
GTTGTGATATGCTTTCCTCTCAAATTGAATAAATTGATATGATGTGCTCTTCCCAGTCCATTTATTGTTTATCATGTCTATTACACCAAAAATCTCTGCAATTTTCTTAGCGACGACATTTTAGATTCTCTCTCTCAAAGACATCATGTCATCCTATCTATTACAAATTTATGCTGGTAATCATTGCAGATGCCTGGGATTGAGGCCATGTTTCCTTGTTTTTAGTTTAGTTAGCACCATAATTTGTAGCTTCTTCATGAGTGAAATCATCATCACAAGGACTTTTAAAGATGTGAAACAAGAATGTAGTAGCTAAATTGCTTTTCTCTGAATTAAAATCAGCTTAAGCTTTATATCTCGTGGTCTCTAGTTTGGCCACTGTGAGGTTGGTTTGTTCTTATTCACCAGTTCACAGCATTGTTCTGCACAGAGCTAAGATACCAGCAAATTGAGTGAAAGATGACCCTTATAGAGTGAAATTCTCTGACCATTATGGCCTATCGTTTTCTTGCAGTTTATAGTTTATACTGGTAGATCCTTAGTTACAATGTTGGTCTCCTCCTAATCAATATATCTGATCTCTGCTTGTGGTACTTTTAGATCAATAGCACCGTATTATTTGTTAATAACGGAGTATATTGCTAGTTGTTATCCTTTTTGTATTTCCTTTTCACTGGTTTTTCCTGTTCCGGTTTCTTTCTTCTCAGAAAGCCGAGGTCAAACCATCTATACACCGATCACATTCAGTCCCCGTGATTAACAAAGATGGGAGCATAAGGCCAATGGATTCTTTAGGCAACATGTTTCGCATAGTTCCCACAACTCCCCGGGTCACTACAGATGCCAGTGTATCAGATGCAGCTCCTGCAAGTGATACTGGTAAATAAATCATTCAAGCGAAATATCTGCAGTTGTCTGCACCAACCCTCATGCTGCATGTGGTCACAAGAGTATAATTTGAAACCTGAAATTTGAAGTTCCTTGCTGACCATGCATTGAGAGACCCATGTTTTCATTCTGCATATGATTGAGACCAGTGGGAAAACTTCAACATTTCATCTGAATGCAGATTTAACCTGGTTTTTGTGTCCTAAAGCAGCGAAGTGTGTGTCCTGATACAGGTTTTCTGTCTGTCCCGAAAATTGATTACCGAACCTGGACAGATGTCTTGTACGTTACCTCCTGTTGATTTCATGCGCCCTTGAGATCTCTAATTCATTTGAACTATTGTTAGACCTTCACTTGTGTGAAAAGTTCCTTCTATGATGACTCCGGCTAAGTTGTGGAGTTTCCAGCATGCCTCTTTGCACCTCGAACGTTTAGTCATATCTTAGCCTACCCTTACGCAGTCAAGTTGGAAAAGGTTTTTGGTCTGTTATGTTAGATCACTCTCACCACGTAAATATTGTCATTCTTGTGATATATGATATTTGACCTACAATTCATCTTAGAGGGACATTGAGAAGGAAATCATTTTTTCTCACTTTTGTATGTGTTATTTTTCAAGGGTGGAAAATATTTTCCATGATTAGCTTATTTTCCGCCCCCCAAACATCGCAAAATGGGGAAAATGTTTTCCGCCAAACAAATGTAGCCTTAATCTTTTTTTTTTTGTGATACTAAAAACCTCAAAAAATTTTCTATGACACTAATTTTGGAATAAATGTGTCACACGAATATAAATTTGGGGTTTTTTGTGTCACAAGAAGAAAGTTTGGAGTAAATATGTCATAATATACAAATTCATGGTAAATGTGTGACATAGGTATAAATTTAAAGTTTTTGGTGTCATACAGAAAATTTGGGTTAAATATGTCACACAAAATGAACATAGTTTAAGATTTTTTGTGACTTTTACCCTCAATATTTAGTGAAAAGTAGGCAAGTAGCTGCTGCTAAAGAGTGACCAGCCTGAAGGCGGTTTTCTTCTGTTAACTCCAATACCGCTACTTTACACATATTTGCAATTTTCCCCCTCTAGCAGGTAAGGGTAGTTGTAATTTCCTCCATTTTCTATGTCATTTGTCTCAAAACTAATATATTGAGGTGACTGTGGATCTTTGGTCCTAAATGCTATTAATAAGGAGGCTTTCATTATTAACGGAAAAGCCATATGGTGCTTGCTAGACTATTTGCCACCTTAAAGCTGAGGCCGGAGGAAGTTGGATTTGATGCAAAAGCAGCTGCTTGAGCTGCTAGGGGCTACGTGTTGTAATGGCCTCTTGGCGAAAGTAGCGCAAAAATGGAATGTACTTTAGGCTTTATATATTAGGCATATCCATGAAATGATGTTCTATAATTTAGATTTTATGTTACATATTTTAAGTTTTTTCTTGTTTATTTTATTTTATGTGGTCATCTTTTATAAATTAATAAAGAATTTAAAATCGTCCATCCCTACTTTACAATAAAAAATTTATAAAAAATTTAGAATCGTTCATTTTTTCTTTACACCCATCAAGTCATTGTCATCTCAAGGGAAAAGGAGGGAGGAAAGTGCGTCAAATCAAATACACGTGGAAAATAAGCAAAGCATGATGTATGAAGTGACTATTTAGGAATCAATAAGATGATGTTATTGCTCGTTTGAAAAATGTGTCTTTTTGGGGATTAACGTCGTTAAAAGGACACTTGCATATACATTTTACTAGTTGTCTATGTACCAATCCCTCTTTCTCACTCCGCCAACCGCCCTAGCCATCGCAAACACATACATCAATCAATCACAAATGATGCCACTTCCATCACAATCCGTCACTACCACCGTCAGCAACCCCCACCTAATACCACCATTGCCGTCCTTCTCATCTATCAAATCTCTCCCTTCCTTCTACAGTCGCCATCACAATTTTAGAAAGACAATAGCTACAAACTATCTTGGTAGAGGCAACAAGCTTCCTCCATGCTGCATGAGTTCTGCACTAGGGCTGAGTATAATGAACCGTTCAAATTAAAAATTGTCTGGACTGAATCAAACTGGCCAATTATGTCCAATTTTCGATTCCATAAAATTGAAATCGAAATCGATTGGTCCAATTCTTGATTCCGGGAGAGAATTAGATCGAACTGAATATTATATGTACATGTATATTTTAAATTTTTCTAAATGTAAACTTAAACCTAAATTTTTGCTTTGTGTTTTCTTAATAATGTTTTAGCGACAACGCGATATAATTAACGAGAAATAGTCTGGTGAATATATCGTTAACAAGCAAAATTTAACGATAAATCACCAAAAAAAAAAATACAACCAGTCCAATGATTAGACCTCTCGAAAACTAGCACCATTTAGAGATTTAAGACTAAATTGACATTAATGCAATAGATTTAGGATTTTTTCTACACTTTTTCCAAAATTCTTGGGTACGACTAATACGAAATTCCACAAACTCTAACCCATTGTTTGGTATATATCTGTCCTTGAACTAAGTCGGTATCTACCAGCAACCTATATGATCCAAGGACTTTGTTGTTGTTGATAAGAAATTATTGTACAGACTCTGAATTAATAAGTCTTGCACTCCGTGAATATCTGGTGAGAATCCTCACCAGAATCGACCGGTGCAGTTGTGTATGTTCCGAAGGAACTTTAGGGAGTGCGCCACGTCATGGCAAACGTCGTCCTCAATTCGTTGGGGCAATATAATTAATACGCGTTCACACGCCTCGTGTTTACCCCCCACGTGCTACGTGTCGAAGTGAAATGGAAGGCGAAGTTTGCACGAATAGCGACAAACGCCACGTATTCTTCAGGCCGAAACAACCAAATCAAACCCCGGTCGTCCTTGCCCTCCCAATAAAACAACCGCCATTTTCTCCCCCCACCCAACAATCTCACTCTCTCTCTCTCTCGATCGAAGTCTCCATCTCTCCCGGAGCAGTCGCAGACATTTCTTCTTCCAGCGAATTCGACCGGAGCTAACCCGTCGAGCCTTCTCTTCGACCAAAGCTTAAGGCTCTCGTATCGGAATCGGAAATCGCGAAACGCGATAATGGCGAAGGGAATCGGAGGATTGAGTCCGTGGATGGAGGTGGCGCCGGCTCTTCTCGTCCCGCCTCACCACAGAAGTCTCGGATATCCGGTGTTGGAGACGATCCCGGAGGATCAGGAAGCAGATTTTTCTGGAGTCGTCGCTAGTTCGCTCCCTCTTCCTTTTCATGCTATTTTTCCCCCTTTGCTTTGAGCGTAAGCTCGTGCACTGTAAAGCTATGATGGTGATTGTGAGTAGTTTAGCCGGTGATGGGCGGACATAAATTAAAGCCAAGCTTCCGTGTCAAGCAGGGCCTTTTGTTCTCACAAAGTAATTTTTCTTCCAGTCCCCTCAAATTTCCTAATATAAGAAGGACAAAATAAGAAAAATTCAAATAATGATCTAAATTGCCTTTATTTTCTCGAATAAAGTCTTGAAGTGGACATTATTTGAAATAAGGATCTAAACTAGTCGTGTCGGTTTCAAAGAATGGTATGATATCATTGGCTGATCAAGGATATTTTCGTCTTTTGATTTTTTTATTTTTTTTCACTTTTCTATTTTTTACTTTCCTTTTCGCAAGTGGTCAATCTCAAGCATGATGCTCAGAGAGGGTCGATTGAGGGTTGGCCTTACCCGGGCGACCCTCACCATCCTCAGGCAAGGTCAGCCCTCGCAAGAACTGGGCGAGGCGACCCTCACCCGTGACCAGTGAGGACTTGAGCGAAGCGACCCTCGCAAATAGCCCGCAAGGGCTTGCAAATCCTTACCCAAGACTCGATTTGTGTAAAAATTAAGTATTTTCACTAACTCCGTCCAATTTGATTAACCAAAAATGTTGATATGATTTTTTAAATATTTTTTCTATCTTACGTGGCATTAAGGTTAACTAAAGCACTAAAACAACGTCATTTTTATCCGAATCCTAATTTTTACACAAAATTTTAATTAAATCAGGTTGAAAATCCATAAAATAAAAAAAAAGACAAACTAAAGGCTAAAACTTAAAACACACGCACACAAAAAAGAAACCAGGCCCCGCCAATATTTTTCTCTTTTCTTAATCTAATTTAAATAATGTTTAGGTTTAAATTGTCTTTGTATGAAAATGCTCTTGACCAGCCAGAATATTTAGTTGGCCGACGAGATCACTCTTATATGAAACTATCAAGGTTACTTCAAGTGCTTATTTAAAATGATCATGGACTATTTTTTTTAAGAGGATCCACTTTGAATCTTTATTTGAGAAAATGAGAGTACTTTAGACCTTTATTTGAAATGTTCTTTAAAAAAATTAAAAACCTTGAAATAATCATAACTGAATGTGCGTGTGAAATCAACATGTAAAAGTTTCGAGCGCTTCAACACGTAAAGAAATTATAGTATGTTGTTTCACTAATTCTGGTGATAAGAAATTTTGTCTTATCATCCGTTTAAGTTATCAGTTGTAAGTTTTGGACATCACCTACTTCAAAACTTAATTAAAATAAAAATGGATAATGTCCATATTTATTATGGGTGAGCATGGTTCCAGAATAGAATCGAACCTATGGAAATCGGTCCGGTTTTAGATTTTAAGGAATGTAAGGTAGGTTTTAGGTTTCAAAATTTGGAGAATTCGTTCCGATCTAGAACTCGAAACTTAAAACAAGTCTTTGTGTTCATTTTTTGTTCTATGTTTTCGCGTGATCATGTGGTATTTCATGGCGTTTAATTATGAGTGTATGATCTAGAACAACTAGTCCGAACTTCCATTTTCGGCGATATCTATGCTTAAGATTTTTACTTTATTAATATTTCATATTCTTTGTGTGTCTGAATATGAGTTATGATAAGTAAATTACAGTAGCAATTGTGGTCATTAGAGGTGATGATTCACTGCAATTGTTCAATTAAAAATATAAGTGGAACCTGGGTAGACCCTGATATATGTGACATGGTAGATTTGAGGTTCTACGATATGCAGTGTATATTCAGGTTCCAAAAATTGAAAAACTGGTTTCGATGGATAAGTGTCAGGTTCTAGGTAAAATCTAGACCGACGTTAGAATCACTTGCCCCTAATATTTATCATTGACTAATCAGAAACTTAGTTAGAGAAAGTACCCCACGGATGGATGAAAACATGTTCCGAACCAAATTCCCTCCAAATTCTAGCCGGTTGTTTGGTTTACGTGCGTCCTCGAATTAAATTGGCCCCTACATACTAACTCATATGATCTAACGGCTCAACTATTCTTGAGGAAAAGTCATTGTACGGACTGAATGCATGCACCCCGAATTATTAAGTTTTATTAAGTGTGGTCGCCCCTAGTGAAAATCAGGTGCATCCTCCTAGAATCAAAGGTTATAGATGTCTAAGTTTCGATGATACATCCGATACAAATACTTGGGATCGCTAGAGGCTCGAGTGCACAAGAAGGAATTGTTGCGAGTGCGCTACCTCACGGTCCATGTCATCCTCCAATTAGTTGCATTATCTGATTAAGAAAAAATTCACAAAAAATTTTCAACTTTTTTCGTATACACACTAATATCTCAATTTTTTTTGTCCGACTAATAATCTAATTTGTGCAAATGACCCAAAAAAATATTATGTTGAACTTTCGTCCATAATGACCGTTAAAAATCCGACGTGGTGTTGTTCATGCATGTTGTCACATTGGATATTTAAATATTAGTATTGATGAAATCGTATGGAAATTATATTTGAGTCATTGGTACGAATCTGGAAAAGAAAAATTAATTACTTTGGTGAGATTTTTTCCCTTTAATTAATGGGGCCGATCAAATTCCCAAATCCGCGTTCGCGCGTCTCTTGTTCCCCACGTGCCTTGGCGTGCAAACAAGTGAAAGTGAAAGTGAAGGGAAGACGAAGCTTCCCCAACAGCGACAGACGCCACGTTTTCTTCGAGCAAAATAGCCATCGTCAAAGTTGTCCCTTGCCCTCCATATAAAAAACCGCCTCTCGCCCCCGATTTTCTCTGACCAGAGCAGCCGTGGAATTGTCTTCTTCCAGCCATCTCAACCAGAGCCTTACCCAGTAGAGCTTTCCTCTTCGACCAGAGCTCGAGCCCTCGAATCGGAATTGGGAATCGCGATCGCGACATGGCGAAGGGAATCGGAGGATTGAGCCCGTGGATGGAGGTGGTGCCGGCTCTTCTCGTCCTGGCTCGCGACAGAAGTTTCAGACATCCAGCACTGGAGACGATTGCAGAGGATGAGGAAGCAGATCTGTTGGGAGCCGTCGCTAGTTCGCTCCCTTTTCCTCTTGATCTTTTCCCCCCTTGCTTTGAGCGTAAGCTCGAGGACTGCGAACTTGTCACTCGCGAAGTTGTGACGTTGATGAAAGTAGTTTAGCCGGCGATGGGCGGACATGGATTTGTGGAATTTTTCTTGGTTGCCAATGATCATGTCTATCAAAGCCAAGTTTTCATGTCAAGCAAGTGCTTTGTTTTTTTTTTTTTTTTTATAAGATAATTTTACCCTCTCAAAATTTCAAAGGAAAATTTCAATTAAGGGCTTGAAGTGCCTTCGTTTTTTCAAATAAAGATCTGAAATAAATCTTGTTTAAATTAAAGGCATGAAGTACTCTTATTATTTGAAAGAAGAGCCTGAAGTAGCCAAATCGTCTGAACTAAAGGCCGAGCCGGCCAGTAATAATTCCAGTTATCGAAGAATGGACATTTTAGTCAAAACAATTATAAATATATTTCTTACTTTTCTTTTCTTTTTCCTCCTTCCGTCTTCCTTCTTCCTTCCATCCCTAGCCATCCTTGCCGGCCTCAGGCGAGGGCTACCCTTGTTGCTGTGGGGCTAGGGTCGCCCTTGCTTGCGCGGGCTAGGGCCGCCTTGGGATGGCGAGGGACGCCCTCACCCGACCTGGCGGCGGCAATTAGATGGCAAAGTCATCTAAATTACATGTAAATTTGTTGTGAACATCAATATGCGAAAGGATCGAACATTTAGAAACAAACTCAAAAATTCGCACATAGTAAATTTCAAGCCCTTATTGAGAAAATGAGCACAATTCGGATTCTAATTTGAAACAATGTTTACTTTATGCCTTTATTTGAGAAAATGATGGTACTTTAGACCATTATTTAGAGTTTTTCGAAAATTAAATGAAAAAAAAAAAAAAAAGTTCTTGTACTGCCAAAGTCAAGTCGCCTCGCCTTTGTTTTTCTTTTTGCCTTTTGAATCTTAGATGACAAAGGTTCGCGACCATGGATAGCAGCGCCACCGGCCATAGACAAGTAGGGCTCGTGAGCAATGCCGACGGCTAGATTTGGAGAGCCAGCAACGTCACCGACCATGGATGAGTAAGGCTCATTAGAGACACCAACGACCATGGATGGCAAGATCTAGAGTACCAGCCGTGTCCTCGGGACGAGCGATGCCAACGACCAAATGTAAAGAGCCAACAACATCATTGACCCTGGTTGTTGGTCCATGACCAGCGACGTGGCTCATCCATGGACGGTAATGTTGCTCTCCCGTCCATCGTCGCTCACGGTCGACTCCGTCATTGCTCATCCAGATTTCACCTCGCCCCATCTGGAGGTCCAAAGCCAATGAAAAACTCTGTCATTGCTCGTTCGGATCGAGGGCCTCAACGCGGCTTGGCCTAGCCGATTAGCCGGTGATGCCGCTAGTCCATGACTTGGATGGTCGGATAGGCGGTGCTTTATAGATCTATAAAGGAGGAGGAAGAGAGAGAAATTATATTTTTATTTTTTTTATTCCAAATCAAATGTCCACACGTCAATCTATAATTGGACCTGAATATATAAATGCGCACCACAATGGCGTTGTGGAACCACCGAATAATTTATCAAATTGGAGATACTGTTTTATGTGGGCTGAGTAGAAAGTGCCTTACAATTTTCTTTCATTTCCCAAATAAAAGAAAATTGCACCGTTCTTTTTTTTTTTTTCACTCATATTCTCTTCCACCCTTTTCCCTTTCCTCTCCTCCGGAGCAAGGCCCAGAAGAAACTAGCCCAACCGCTTGAGAGCCGTGTCCCCGATACAAATGTGAAGTGGCTTGTCACATGAGATGTAGAACCGTGACTTATTCTTTTGTTTTCAACTGTGAATATATTTTTTTCGACTTATTATTCACAATATAGCGATCATTTCCATAAAATATTTTTCAAATCGATGATTTTTTGCTTAACGAACCCATTAAGTGTGTTTTTCATTAAGTATATAGATTTAAGATTACGCAAATGATATCATCGAGTTACATCTCTTGTGTCTGTTATTGTGAAATGATTATACAAGGGCAAAGGGCTCTTGAAAGTTGCCCTAACGATGGCCTAGAATGCATGATCGTATATCTTGATGCACAACTGATTGTTGACTTGTGTTTCAAAAATTGAATTGAATGGGATTGATAGGGTTGATCACGAATCCAATCGCTAATTCATGTTTCCCATCACTTTTTTGACAATTTTCTGGACTTTATTTGACAAATAGTATTTGTTTGGATTGACTTTTACTTTGGAAAAATTGTCAAAAAATTTCTAAACCTACTACACTTTTGTCGATTGAGTCCTAAACATTTTAAGTTTGTCAATTGAGTCCTAAACCTTCTGCACTTGTCCCAATTAAGTCATTTTGGATGATCGGTATTGACGTGGACAACTTTTAATAATATTTTATTTTTTTCCTTTTTTCTTTTATTTTTTCCTCCATTCTTCTTCTTCTTCCTCCAACCGGTTGCTGGCGATGGCTGACGACTAACTAGGCCGTCGCTAGAGGCGACGCCAGCCTCAGGTGAGCCTCGCTTGGCTCTAGCGAGGCTCAGCCTTGTCTTCACTAGGCAAGGTTGGCCTCGCCATGGTCGGGCGAGGCTCGGCCTCATAGATTTAACTCAAAACACTCGAAGATAATGTCAATTTATAAATCCACCTATAATTCTCTTACAAATTTTCAAAAATATGAGTAAAAAATTAAAATTTAGGTGGGAAAGAAGAGAAAAAATTTGGAAAAATACTCAAAGCGTAGTTGAATTTTCATCTAATGAACACTTACTTAACTCTGTTTTTCAAATTTCGACCAAAACAAACACTCTAATTTTCAAATTACCTACCATTAATCCAAAATGAAAATACCAAACCACCTTCTCCCCCTCCTCTCACTCTTTGCACGGCCATAACCCCCGCATGCCCTCAGCCTCTAGGACGACCATGGCGAGGTTGTGGAGGTCGCCCACTCAGCAGCAACCTCGAACTAAGGTCGTCCATGGCTTCCACGACCTCGGATTGAGGTGATGGGGCTCGATGACCTTCTCGACTCCCCTTCCAACCACGCGCGAGCAGTCAAGCATAGAGGAGCGACAAGGAAAAGCACAAAGGAGGAAGAGGGAGGAGGGGGCGCACGGACGACAGCGAGATCGACCATTTTAAACTTAAAATTCGCATTCAAAACCAGCGCGGCGGTGACGGATACTTTTGATCAATAGAACAAGAAGAGGGGCCAGGAGTAGTTACCGCCAATATGTTCTTAGATTATTCGTTCGTGATGAACAACGACCAGCTGGAAGGTGGCGGTCAGTGCGGCAGTTGAGTTTAGGGCGTCGGTGTATTGACATGGCGTTGATTCGAGAGATATGGGCAGGGTGGACATTTTCTAGCCCTTAACGGGAATTACTGAATAAAAAGAGAAAAAGAAATGTTATTTTATTTCGACAAAAGACCCGCCAAATCTATATTGCTTATTGATGTCTATAGATAAAATCTTAGGTGTAAATTGATATTTTTAAAAATAGAGAAATGTAATTTTTTCCGGTTGAAAGTGAAAGGTGCGTTTGATAACCTGTTAGAATTTTTAATTTGCACTAGAAGTAATTCTAGAGTAGAAATGCGTTTAGTAAAAAATGACCTTTGGAACAGTTTTTTACTTCAGAATGAAAATTACGTTTAATAAAGAAGTGATTCTTTAGGGCCAGAATTAATTTTTGCAAGAATTGATTCTTTTCTATTTTCACTTCTCACGCTCGTAGGCCGCCGATCACCGGTTGTCGACCACTGCTGGCCGCCAATTTCTCGAGCGTCGTTGCCAAAAGCAGAAGTAGAATGAGAATGTGTTTGTTAAATATAATTTCTCGTTTTTTGTCAAAATTGATTCTAATAAGAATGAATTATTGTCAAAATAAAAATTCTGACAAGAAAAGTTTTGAAACAGGCCCGAAGTGCACTTCAATATGGTCCCGATACGTTTTGGTATTGGCGACTCTTAAACAAACAGGGCCTCGGATGATAATAAACGCGTCTACGTGCGGATAGCGACGAATGGATTTCCACGTGTCGAAGCCCTACGTATTCCAACGATGACGGCGACACGGAAGCGCCACCGACCAACTCATCAGCCCCTCGATTTTCTCCTTCGCTCTCTGTCACGGCCTAAACATGTGCAGACAGAATCTTTTTCGAAGGGACCCGACCCCCGACACGTGGCAGCACAAGCGCCAAGTTCTTCCTGTTCACGCTTTTTTCGATTTGTATGTTTTTGAGGTTCTTCTCTGTCCCGTCGTTCCTTTTCTAGGCACATGTCGCAATTGATGGACTGGGAGCGATCATCGGCGACGGAGCGGGCGCCCACCCCCGGGAACTTGCAACGTGGACGGTTAAGATCGGCGAGGCGAGGTCGAGGGAGCAGGGGTCGGACGGTGGTAGTGAAGTTGAAGGATTGATTGGGGGCGACCTCCTTGAAAACGTGCAACATTATCTAAAGCTCTGTGATTGCAATCTAATTCGAAAATGACAAGAAATTCTGTAATTACACGTGTCATTCCAAAGGGCAGCTGATAGGGGGGAGTGCTCTACTGACAATTGAGATAGGTAAATTTGATTATAGCCTATAAAATACCCCGCAATAAAAAATATCTTTTCCCCCTTTCTTAATTGTTTTTTTTCCCTTCTCTCTTTTTTTTTTTGGGGGGGGAGTTGGTGCGAATAACCAAATTCGAGACATGCCAACCTCTGGAACACACTGGAACAACCTCAGATTCCAAGACCAAAAATAATAGAGGGCCAGGCCAGATCACCAACAAGATCCCGGAAAATCAAACCCAAAGTGGGGCCCAGAAACAAAAGGCTAATTTAGAAAAAGAGAAAAAAAGAAAAAGAGAAAAAAGGAAAAGATTTTCACTACATCCTTCTCGTTTGTTCGCTCACTCCCTTAGTCAACACACTCTCTGTAGCACCGCCATAAATAGAAACAGACCTCCTCCCAGCTCTCTCACCCCTTCTCGCTTCTTCGCTGATCGGCTACGAACACTCTATAGGATTCCCAATCTCTCATCGTTATTTCCGTTCTCAGAAAACTTGAAGGGAAAGGGATCTCGAGGAAATGGCCAAGGAAGTCGAGGTCGTCGAGCAACGCGGGGAGTTCCGCGCCAAGGACTACCAAGACGCGCCGCCGCCGCCGCTGGTGGACGCGGAGGAGCTCACCAAGTGGTCCTTCTACCGGGCCATCATCGCCGAGTTCGTCGCCACGCTCCTCTTCCTGTACATCACCGTGCTGACGGTGATCGGGTACAAGAGCCAGACCGACCCGGCCCAGGGCGGGGACGATTGCAGCGGCGTCGGCGTCCTCGGCATCGCCTGGGCCTTCGGCGGCATGATCTTCGTCCTCGTCTACTGCACCGCCGGCATTTCTGGTGCGCACCATATATGTCGACTGCGATTACTAATAGCTTCGCAATTTGACAATTATATAGTTTTATAGTGAACTCAATTAATAAGAAAATAAAATTCGAATGAGAATCGTAATGGTGTCGTGGTGTAGTTGGTTATCACGTCAGTCTAACACACTGAAGGTCTCCGGTTCGAGTCCGGGCGACGCCAATGCAGCTTAATTTTTTCTTTTCTTTTCTTTGGCAGGGGGCCACATAAACCCGGCGGTGACGTTCGGGCTGTTCCTGGCGAGGAAGGTGTCGCTGGTGCGGGCCATCCTCTACATGGTGGCCCAGTGCCTGGGCGCGGTGTGCGGGTGCGGCCTCGCGAAGGCCTTCCAGAGGGCCTACTACGAGCGCTACGGTGGCGGGGCCAACATGCTCATGGACGGCTACGGCAAGGGCACCGGGCTGGGCGCCGAGATCATCGGCACCTTTGTCCTCGTCTACGCCGTCCTCTCCGCCACCGATCCCAAGAGGAACGCTCGGGACTCCCACGTCCCGGTAAGCTTTAACCCTTCCCATTTGCCTCTCCCACTTTCTGTCTCTTTAGAATTGATTTTGAAACTGCGCGCATCGTACATGAAAGGTGTTGGCGCCGCTGCCCATTGGATTTGCGGTGTTCATGGTCCACCTCGCCACGATCCCAATCACCGGCACAGGCATCAACCCGGCCCGTAGCTTCGGGGCCGCGGTGATTTACGGCAAGGAGAAGGCGTGGGATGACCAAGTAATGAATTTGAACTCCTCACCTAGCTCTAGTACACTTCATCTTATAAATTGACCAGACCATAGGATTTACGTTATGTTTTTCTTTGGATATCGAATTTGTGCAGTGGATATTCTGGGTGGGGCCATTCGTTGGAGCGGCCGTAGCAGCCTTCTATCACCAGCACATCCTGAGAGCTGCAGCTATCAAGGCTCTTAGTTCCTTCAGGAGCTCTTCCGCCTTGTAACCACGAATAATGCCCTCAAGACAACATCATCGTCTTGATCATCATCTGAAGATTTATCACAGAGGAGAGAGAGAGAGAGAGAACTTTGGGGGGCTTCATGTGTGATGTTGTGTAAATTGTGGGTCAGTACGTAGTGTGTGCTTGAGGCACTGGTTTTCTTAATTTTGTGTGCCTAAGTAGTGGTGAGTTTCTTAGTTCTGTTTTTCATTTGGGTCATTGTCGAACCATGAAGTTCTATCAGAACGAGAGTCTAATGCACTTTCTCCATATCCCACTTACTGTACCTCATCAATGTACCCCGAACGAGCCCCCTTGCGGGCCTGAAGTCCTTTTCAGATTCTTCTGTTACACTAATAGGAGATCCTCAATTTCGGGATCGGGTCGGAGCGAACCTAATCGGGCCTGAATGGACGGGCACGGGCTCGAGAGGGAATGCTCTTACTGGGCGTGCCTAAAGTGCACTTCGGGTCTAGTGAGCTCGGGTGGCTTTGGAGAGGCTCGGGATCCAGGTCGACCGCTTGTGAAAGCTACCGAACTAGCCAAGCGGGCAGAACCCGGGGGCGCATGTGAATCGGGTGATATGCGTGCATCTCTCGAATTAGTCTAACAGAAAATTTTCAGTAGAAAAAGAAGGGACTTGAACAAACTAGAGAAGGGATGATTCTTCGCTGCCAACAACCTTCTTTGCCGGGATTTTGGCTCTGTCTGTGGCCAAACATTCTTGTGCACATAAATTGAAAGGGACACCCAAAGGTTGATGCTGATGAGAGCTGGTCCGTCCAGCTGATCCCGTTGTTGATAAACATGTTTTCATTATTGTGTTATTTTACTTTCATTCTTCACCTTAAAAAAGAATGGAAAATTTCAATTAAGGGCATGAAGTGCCTTTATTTTTTCAAATGAGGGCCTGAAGTGGATCTTATTTCAATTATGAGCATGAAGTGTCCTTATTATTTCAAAAAAGGCCTAAAGTGGCCGAATCGTCTCAAATAAAGGCATAAAGTGGCCAAATTGTCTCAAATAAGAATCTGGCTGAAGGGCATTTTCGTTATTTACATTTTTTAAATTTTTTTCTTTGTTCTTTTTTTCTTTTTTCCTTTCTCCCTAATCCTCTTCACTCTACCGGCGTCGATGGTCGGCAAAGGCACCGGACTCAGGCAGCGGCCCTCACTTGTGTTGGGCAAGGGTTGTCGACCCTCGCCTAACGTCGACAAGGGCAAGTGTCGCCCTCGCTTGAGGCCGGCGAGTCGCTGGCAAGGATGGTTGCAAATGGGAAGGAGGAAGGAAGAAGGAAGAGGGAAGGAGAAAAAGGGGAAAAAAAAAGTAAAAAGGAAAGAAAAGTAAAAATTTTAAAATATATATATTTATAATTGTTTTGACTAAAATGTCATTTCTCCGGTGACTGGAATAATCGTTGGTTGGCTAGGTTCTTATTTGAAGCGATTTGGCCACTTCAGGCTCTTATTTAAAACAAGAAGAACACTTCATGCTTTTAATTGAAATAAGGTCCACTTCATGCTCTTATTTGAAAAAATGAAGACACTTCAAGCCCTTAATTGGAATTTTCCCATGAAATAATGACAGTAAAAGGGCACTTTCCATGTTATTTACTTATTATGGGAGGGCGAGCATTTTCAAGGCAAAAGCGAGACAAAAAGAGGTACGTGTTGGGTTAAATATATTGAAGATATAGTTCATATTTATCCAATCGCCTCATGGCGATTGCAACTTCATTTCTGATTTCAATTGCCACTTGATTTCAAAATTGATAGATGTTTACAAGATGATAAGTCATAGCCATCGTTTAAGGTAACATGTTGAATTTTCGGTAATTAAGTACTCTCATGCATGCAAATCAATATATTTTTGGCATTCGATTAAATAAGACGTATCAATAAAGTGTTGGCTCCTCATATTAAGGAAATGATTAACCGAAATTAAGGTAACATATTTTTTATTGATCAATCAATTCTTTTGCATCAACTAGCCATTAAAAATCATAACAAGTATCCAATTTTTGTTACTTGACCATGATGTGTTTTTTTTTCCTTTTTATTTAATTGTTTTCTCTTTCTCGAAATATGTTACTTGGTCAATTGCTATACCGTTAATTATTAGCGATGTTTATTTTTAATATTATTAGTATTTATTTTTTGCAATATAAATATCTT
>BCNH02000011.1:14649829-14682308 GCA_001662345.2 Metrosideros polymorpha var. glaberrima | reverse complement strand
GAAGGTAATTGGACACTGCTTGCCCAATTACATCCTTTGGTTGAGGGGTAGGGGTTCTAGCACTCCCTAGGAGAATTCATCTAGTCTTCAAGACCCGATTTTCGGTTCTGCGGGGCAAACTTTGTTGGGAAATTCTTTACTAGACAATGAAGCCAATCTCACGGTCATCGGGACTGTCTACAGAATCTTGTTCACCATGTGAAATCCATTAGGGTCGGTCTTTCTTGGCAATATTTTCCTGCTAGCCCTTCTACTCCTTGACTTGTAGGCAGTTAGATTTAGCTGCTTAGATGACGGTAAGGCTTTCCTGATGCGTGAAAGAACTTATCTTCGCCTTGTTTTGTAGGTCAGAAGTGCTCCAGAAATAATTGAAGAAATCCCAGACGCTGATCATCAAGGACGGCAGAGCCTGGTCGTAGAGATACCCGCCAGAATCTCCGAGTTTGGTAGAGAGGATGCTGCAGTAATAGATATTCCACCAACGCCTAACCTTACTCCCAGAAGAGTCAACTTTTCACCCATGCCCAGTCCCAGTTTTGCCAAAGTGGATGGAACTTCCTCCTCCTCCCCATCAAATCGCAGAACAACTATGAAAAGCCTCCTTCCCAAACTGAGTTTTAAGTTTCGAAATAATACTTTCGACATTGAGAAGGCGGCAATGGTAGCATTGGGTAATTCTCCAGCAGGAAGAAGAGAGAGACCTCTCATTCCAAGGACGTTCTCTTTTACGAGGCTTTTCACTCCCAGAATGAAAACAGCATCATCCTTACCTGTCACTCCAATTGCTCATTCCAATCCAGAGTCTATGCATGGACGGAACACAACCGAACAGCTAAGTTCTGTGGTGAGGATAACCTTTCTCTGTTTTATTGTGCATTTTGGTCTTACTTAGCAGGAGAACTCTTTGATCATTTAAGCTGACCATTTTTAAGTTGGCAAGTACCAGACATCAATGCAATTTCCAGTTTTATAATGTCAAATCTCAGTGTTCCATCACTAATCGAGTTGTGACAACCGTTGCGATATGCTTTCCTCTCAAATTGAATAAATTGATATGATGTGCTCTTTCCAGTCCATTTATTGTTTATCGTGTCTATTACACCAAAAATCTCTGCAATTTTCTTAGCAATGACATTTTAGATTCTCTCTCTCAAAGACATCATGTCATGCTGACTATTACAAATTTATGCTGGTAATCATTGCAGATGCCTGGGATTGAGGCCATGTTTCCTTGTTTTTAGTTTAGTTAGCACCATAATTTGTAGCTTCTTCATGAGTGAAATCATCATCACAAGGACTTTTAAAGATGTGAAACAAGAATGTAGTAGCTAAATTGCTTTTCTCTGAATTAAAATCAGCTTAAGCTTTATATCTCATGGTCTCTAGTTTGGCCACTGTGAGGTTGGTTTGTTCCTATTCACCAGTTCACAGCATTGTTCTGCACAGAGCTAAGATACCGGCACATTGAGTGAAAGATGACCCTTATAGAGTGAAATTCTGTGACCATTATGGCCTATTGTTTTCTTGCAGTTTATAGTTTATACTGGTAGATCCTTAGTTACAATGTTGGTCTCCTCCTAATCAATATATCTGTTCTCTGCTTGTGGTACTTTTAGATTGATAGCACAGTATTATTTGTTAATAACGGAGTATATTGCTAGTTGATATCCTTTTTGTATTTCCTTTTCACTGGTTTTTCCTGTTCCGGTTTCTTTCTTCTCAGAAAGCCGAGGTCAAACCATCTATACACCGATCACATTCAGTCCCCGTGATTAACAAAGATGGGAGCATAAGGCCAACGGATTCTTTAGGCAACATGTTTCGCATAGTTCCCACGACTCCCCGGGTCACTACATATGCCAGTGTATCAGATGCAGCTCCTGCAAGTGATACTGGTAAATAAATCATTCGAGTGAAATATCTGCAGTTGTCTGCACCAACCCTCATGCTGCATGTGGTCACAGGAGTATAATTTGAAACCTGGAATTTGAAGTTCCTTGCTGACCATGCAGTGAGAGACCCATGTTTTCATTCTGCATATGATTGAGACCAGTGGGAAAACTTCAACATTTCATCTGAATGCAGATTTAACGTGGTTTTTGTGTCCTAAAGCAGCAAAGTGTGTGTCCTGATACAGGTTTTCCGTCTGTCCCGAAAATTGATTACCGAACCTGGGCAGATGTCTTGTACATTACCTCCTGTTGATTTCATGCGCGCTTGAGATCTCTAATTCATTTGAACTATTGTTAGACCTTCACTTGTGTGAAAAGTTCCTTCTATGATGACTCCGGCTAAGTTGTGGAGTTTCCAGCATGTCTCTTTGCACCTTGAACTTTTAGTCATATCTTAGCCTACCCTTACGCAGTCAAGTTGGAAAAGGTTTTTGGTCTGTTAAGATCACTCTCACCACGTAAATATTGTCATTCTTGTGATATATGATATTTGACCTACAATTCATCTTAGTCCTATGGTTCAGATGAAAACCGTGACGATGGGGAAGATATTCCTGAAGAAGAAGCAGTCTGTCGAATCTGCTTCATCGAACTTGGAGAAGGCTCTGACACACTTAAGATGGAATGTAGTTGCAAAGGTGAATTGGCACTAGCTCATCAAGAATGTGCCATAAAATGGTTTAGCATCAAAGGTAATAAGATATGCGATGTGTGCAAGCAAGAAGTCAAGAACCTACCTGTCACTCTTTTGAGAATTCAAAATCTTCAAGCCCGTAACGTGCAAGGAATTGGAGCTCCTGAGGTTGTTCGATACAGGTAATTAGTACGTCCATATAAGTACTGCTGCTGTAAATAGTACTAATTCCCTTCATCAAATCACTATCTTCTGTTGTATTATGCAAGAGGAACAAACACATTTACAAGTGGATGTCCTCTTAGATATTGTCCTGTATAACAAGTAGAAGGAATGTGAATTATTGAAGATCTTGTTGAGCAATGTAATGCCATATAAGCTGTACCAAATTACAAGTTGATTAGTGCCTATTTGGGCAGTGCATGCACTTAAGTTTTATCACAGGTTCCCATCTTCATTCATGCACAGTATGGCCAATAATGAACAATACAAGAATAGCAAGCTTCCGTGCTATCTTGATTTTCATGACTGAGAATAATGGAATTGTTGCAAAATTATGACAGGTTGTGGCAGGATGTCCCGGTTCTTGTCATTGTCAGCATGCTTGCTTATTTTTGCTTTCTCGAGCAGCTTCTGGTAAGTGTTGAACGTTCTCGTGCGGCTTTTTGAAGCCTTCAAGATCGAGAGTGCATAACTACTGTCTTTACAGGTAGGCAAAATGGGTTCTGGCGCAATTGCCATTTCTCTCCCATTTTCCTGTATTTTGGGTCTTCTTGCATCCATGACATCCTCCACCATGGGTAAGTCTAAATTCTTATTGTTCACAATGGCAATGTCTCGTCTCCTTTCCAAGGATTTAGTGATTGCATCCCAACACTGATGGATCTGAATTTCGTTTCAGTGCACAGAAGATTTGTCTGGATTTATGCAACCATTCAGTTTGGACTGGTGGTTCTATCGGCACATCTTTTTTATTCACTGGTGAGAACTTAGGTCATACATGTTATTTTGGAAGTTTCATAATGCTGCTCGGAGTAGATGTGATGTAGTTTTCTGAAGAAAGTTAAGAACCTTGATAGGCCTTGTAGTTGACGACATCCATCTTTCTGTGAAGATGAATCACCATTGGCTTTAAGTTCCAAGCCATGCTTGATTGCAGAGAGCATGTTACTTTATATAGTATTTTGAGACATTCCATTTGTCTTTTATTTCCAGCTTCACATGCAAGCTGTTCTATCAGTTCTCCTAGCTACCTTCGCTGGATTTGGGATGACAATGTGCGGGACTTCTATTCTAGTTGAGATTTCGAAATGGAGGGTCTGGTGGCTGGCCCGATCAGCACAAAGACATAATGCCCAGGAGAACTCGCGGACAGATCAAACACCTGTGGCTGTGGAGCAGAACCATATGCAACCACAGCATCAAGAAACTGAACCCGGGAACTCAGAAACTTCACGTGGTAACTTGACTCGATACGTATGAAAGTGTAGGAGGTTGCAAGCAGCCCTATGAAAAGAAGCTGCATCAACTGTATAGAAAGCATCTTCTTCTTCTTAGCCAATTGCAGTCTTTTTGTTAGCTGTGGATACGTTTGGTGCCCTGTTTTATTGCTGTTACTTTTTCCTCTTCTGCTTCGTTTGGCTAATTCCAGTCTTTTGTTGGTTGTGGATACATTCGATGCCCTTGGCATATGCTTGAAGCATAAAGATATGTTATCTTTATGAACCTGTATGTTTGGGTCATTTGTAGTTCATTACCAAAATGCTTCGTGATCAGATGACCGGTAGTTTCTAGTTGCATCAAATACATTATTTTGGCTATCATTATTTCCGAATCTCCCGTATCCCAAAATCAACTACCATCAGGGACTTTTTTTCTCCTTGGCCAAGGCTACCATGACGGACTTAAAAGGTAATCATATAAAGCCTGTTTTTATCAAGGGAAAGAATCTCTACTTAAAACCACTTCGCTGTCTTCACGTCATTGCAAGTCCGTAGATATCCTGTACAAGCCAAAAGCTACTTCGGAACCCCTCGCGATTTCAAGTTCCCCTCTCAAAAGTTCATTGAATTGTAAGTTTGTGCATTCGGGTATGTGATGAATACAGATTGCATAGGCATCAACTTGGATGCTTGTGAATTAAATTGACTAACTAACACATTGGATTGGACGATATAATCTGCATCAAGGTCGCTGTGAATGGTAGAAAACGGAAGGGTGCCATGGGATGGAGTAGGCTTGGTTGCTAATGCCCTCATGACATTATCTATTGCTCAACATCTCCAGGTAACTCGAAGTATTAGCAATTACTGGGTCGAACAACTAAAACTCCATCAAGCATTAGAACGCGACAGCAAAACGAAAAGAAATGGAAAGAAAAGGCGCATAAATGAAGATAACTGGAGCATCATACTCAGAAGGGCCATTTTATAAATAACTCATTTGGGCAGAATAAATTTCGTCGACGTCGCTTTCAGGCTTCAATCCTTATACTACCTACATCTCCTTCCCATACTCATGGGTGCCATAAATTGCACCTTTATCCCGAATATACAAAGGAACCAGTTGGCAAACCCAACAAAAATTAGATTACATTTACACAAACCAACTGAATGAACAACATGACAAGGCCACGTCAGTGACCAAATATTCTGCCTCCATGGAAAAAACCACCATTGGTACTGGCCATTGCTTGTCCGGAATAATTAACCTTGGTTGACAAGAAAGGATTATCCTTCAAACTTGTATCCTAGGAAAAAATAAAACACCACTTTTACTGATCATTGCTTGTAGCCGGAATAACTAACCTTTGTTGATGGAGGCTTATCCTTCAAACTTGTACTCAAAACCGTCTCCACGTTGCTTGCTTGACTTTCAGCAACCCCAGGTCTCATCCATACTTTTGTGTGACCCTCCCGGCATACCGTCAAAACTGACTCTAGGGTAAATATCAACCCAGAGAGAGGTTCGGTGTGCACTCTATGAGCAACCAGTGGAGATAATTTCGGGACATCTCGCATGCTAGGAGCCGGTTGGAGGATACCTACTGGAGGAGTGCTGTCCCAATGTGCAGACTGGCTTCCAGTACTGAAGGTGGGTGAGCCACCTGGAGGCCGCCTCAGTGGGACCACAATTTCGTCCAACTCTAAGTCCCACAAGAGCAACTGTGTATCCTGCTCAGACAGGCACATCAGAACAAAGGCAAACCAACACAATAAACCCAGCAGCAGAAGACGCTGACGACAGGAAGAAACGTAAAATGAACAGAGACAATGTTATACACCAGTTAACTTCTTTTTCGGCTCAGAAAATTTTAGCTGTCAATAGGCTAAGAGAATTCCCCAAACAAAATAAAACCAAAACCTTACTGGAGTATCTCCAAATGGTTTGGCCGCATATTCAGTTTCTGGATATCAAATTTGCACTTCCCAAAGTGGCTCAAAAGTCAGGTTACTACGTCCAGGATGGAAGAAAGTCCACAAAGAAGCCAACAAAAGGTACAATAAAATAAAATTCGATAAACATGTGAATGTTGATTTATCTCTATTAATTGCTTGGACATCTTTCAGGCACTCAATCTGTTTTGGCTTTCACATAACAAATGTGGGGCTTTCAGAATGGTGACTTATGTCTTATTTGATATTATTCTCAAAATTGACTCATCTTCCATGACCCACATTGCTTTCGAGAAGAGAGGAATCTTAATCCACAATTGGTCACATACATCATTCAAATCAATGCAATTTATTGACTACATTGCAAATAGAGAGACAAAGAAAATTTCATCTGCATATAGGCTCCAGCAGTCCTCTTCAGATTTCTTCTTTTGAAACTCAGACTCCCCACCTCAGGCAAGTGGTCTATCAGAGTTTAGTCACTACACAATGCTGCGTCACTCGTATTCCTTCATGGGTCTCGCTCATTTCTTTGCGAGTAACTTTTTCTTAATTTCAAGAGATTAATCTAGGATCCACACCGCCACATCACCGAACAGATTTCCAATCTTCATATACAAAAACAGATTGTCCAAATGCTCTATGTTCCTCATTCCAAAACAAATAAGTGACCGACCAAAACCGAACTGGATTAATTGAAGTGATAGTGCATACCACAGTCTGTACTAGGTGAAAAGGTGGGAGTCCTCTAATATCTTATTTCTAGCAATGAACTCCCTCCTAGACATGTTTGCCCTATGGACCATTAAGTTTAGTCAAAACCACACACATAGATAGATAATAAGTGACTAAAGAAACTTTGCAAATACGACATTAACTGAATACAATTTTCCACCTGATAACACTCAGTAGAGCATTTCTAGAGAGAACTGATCCTGGAACTACAATTTTGCCTGCATTCACATAAAGTAAAATTTGGGCAAAACAGTTGCATCAAAAGGCTCACGGTTATTCTGGGAAATAGATGGATCACACTAGAATTGAAGCTCAATGTAGAGACAGATATTTTGAGCCAAGAATTGAGACGTCCTTCATTCCATTGAAAATTTGTTTGGCCAACCAATATCATAATCATCACCTCCATAGTTCAATATTCTCTTCCCTTTTTGGTTTGGCAATTACCATAAAATTAAGGTTTCCTGAACCCAAGAGGTCGACACCTGAGCCACATGAAATAAGTCAAGCAATACCCTAGCAGCCACTACTTTTGATGGTAAACTATCCATATCGACATCTTTACAACGTTGGCAGTAAAAAGAGTGGTGCGTGCATTTCGGCTTGAGTGATGAGGAATCATTGAATGAGCCAAGAGGTCCACCTTCAACTCTTACTGGTTCAAATGGTCTGTTTTCTATAAGGGTTAATGTTACAAAGAAACTATTGGCTCAATCAAGCTTAAGGATTTTTCTAAAATTGACAAAAGAGTAGGATCGGATAGACATATTCAAATCTATCATCAGGTAAGCAACAGAAAGAAAAGACCACAACCATTTTTAATACCTGACCCACTGAACCGAACCGGTACATCACAGACTCCCCTGTGTCATCAGCATTGGGTGGTGACCAGTATGAATCAAAAGCCACTCCACTGACCTGCAGCACCATCAAGTCTCATAACGTAAATGAAACCTTGCAACTTAACACATGGAGTAAAGCTCATAATCGCTATGCTAAATCTCACCCATGAATTGTGCCCCTCGCCCCAGGCAACAACCTTCCTTTCTTCCATACTCCAGACTTGCACCAAGTCATCTTCACCTCCAGCAAGAATGTATTTTCCGTCCATGCTGTCAAGGGACATAATCCTCACATTTTTTAATAGTTAAAGTATTAATGTTTCAGATGCATGAGATAGTGCAAGATATGATTTCTTCTCTATTAATTAAAGTACCAAAAGTAGTTATGATCTTATGGCCAAGCCCAATCAAATGTTGCATCATCAATGCCAAAGAAGTGAATAAGCTAACCTCCAAGCACAACATAACAAAGCACCATAATAACTTTTGCCACCACATATCAGCTGTTCCTTTGAAAAGTCAAAGACTCTTAAATATCCTGGATCAACAAATTGCTTGAACTCAGCTATGCTTTTAGCACATAGAGAAAAAGCAAAAAAAACAAATGAAATTGACATGCAAATTATTCAGATGATTTACCATCTCTTCCAACAGCTGCTAAATAGGCTCCATCTGTCGAGAATGCTATGCTATTAATTGAACCTTGGCAAATATGCCACCGGGCTATGGGGTTACTCTGCACAAAGGAAATAACAAAAGAAAATGACGGGTATAACTATCGCACCAAAACAACTGCTCTTCCAGATACGGACTCTTGTCTTTAAGATGTTATGGAACTATGAACCTATCTTGGAAAACAGCTTCACACAAAAAAAATGAAGCTCTATGCAGCTAATGCAAGATGTTTATGCACAGATTCTACAAAGACTCAAAAGAAGAAATACAAGCTCAAAAAATCTTCCAGAGTGTTCGACTTAATTCTTTTAAGTGAGAGCATGTTTTCATGTAGAGAGAAAATCTGCAAGAAACGTTGGACAAGCATGTGTTCAAGTCTGGTGTAGAGTTAACTAATCAGTGCCTTTTGGCGAATGTGTTTTCTGCCTACTCTCTGTATATAAGTCGGTACGTGAATTGAGGAAAAATAAGACAACTATCGCTCTGACATCCCTCATGTGTTCTGGCCAGATCTCATCAAATGCATATAACCAAATTTAGTTGTACACAAATAGAAGGCGTACCATGCAAAGTGAAAATGGACAAACCACCGATCACCCACTCTGTTTAAGGCAATGGTTGCTAGAACTTGTATCAGAATGCAGTACCACACGAATTGCAGACATAAAGCATGAAATATGCTGATTGACCATCCACACAAACAGACAAATAGGTCCAAGTCTGGCATGCCAATACAACCTCATTTCAACAGGTACATAAATAAGAAGCTCTTAATGTTTTCATGGCACCTAACATAAATATAAGTCAGAAAACGAAAAACAGAAAAAGGCAAGAAGAAGACTCCATAAACCAGTTCATAGGCAAGGTTGATACCACAGCTGCTAAACAAGACATGCCATTACGCATTTATACTGAGAGAGAGAGAGAGAGAGAGAGAGAGAGATTAGGGTAACCAAGTAACAAAATGCATCTTAATCATTACATCAAAATGTTGTCAAAATCATTCAAAGCATCTCCACACCAGATTGTTTACAGCAGAAAGTATTTTAACAAGCCTCATAAAAAAATGCCTTAAAATATTGAAACATATACAAGCGAGTTAAACATCTGCAAGAGAGAAAAACATCATTAAGACTAACATGCTCCACCACATTAGACCTTAGAATATGCATCCAGTGGTTATTAGAGGAAATTAATGATGCCATGGTACAACTTAAAAGCACTTGTGAAAGTGAGCGACAAAGTCAACCAACATAAATTACTTTACCTTGCTGTAGCGTGCATGTGCCACTGAAAACTGAGTTTGATCCTTGATGGCAGGGAATGAAGATTCACCTGCACCATCTTTGCTCTAATACAATGTACAGAGTACCAATCAAGACACTGGATATGATGATATTCAAGAAACCAACAGATTTTTGGATGCATAGAAAATGTAACAATCAAGTCTTGCCTTCTCATAAACATACAAATTTCCATCAGCATGTGCAACAACAAAAGTCCCATCACCTCCAGGCACCCATGCGATACAAGTACAGCGACTATTTGAAGAAAAAGCAGATAGTCAGGCAATACAATTGTGGATAGGTGGACCACAAACCAATTAATTGTCACATAATTGAGATACGCAGAAACCATGCAGCAATTAATTACATTTTCTCCCTATCTATTAGGTGAAGGCCTTAGCAATTCACTAGGAACCTTTACATGCTTGGACACTTCCAGTAGATGTGTACCACGTATCTTGGTAATAGTGGTTGAGGCTAGGCACTAGGCAATGAATCATACTCAAGAACATGTTGAAAGAGGAAGGGACTGAGCCAAATATAAGCTGTATGCATAAAATGCTATCTCTTGCCATGTCACCACAATTGGCTTTTCATCAGCAAGAGAGTTTAGTGGCTGAAGAAGACTGCCAAGTACCAGGCAAATAAACCAGAACAATTAGACTTTTGAGACTGAAAACATATAATAAGGCCTTCGCAAGCATGCAAAGAACACTCTAAGGGCCTGTTTGGTTGGAGCAATTTTCCATGTCAGTTTGTCCTCAGCAAACACATAATACTGCGTGGAAAATGAGTTTGGTCATCTCCTCATTTTGATTTTTGGCTTTCTAAAGATATGAAAAATAGCTGTCCAGAAAATTGATTTCATTTCCGGTTCTCATTGAAATAATAAAAGGGATATGTTCACAATAAGTCCTAAAACTTGTAAGGAAAGTGAGTTTGAGTCTTAAAACTTGCAAAAAGTTCAAACAAGTCCTAAAACTTGTCACAAAAGTGCAAATGAGTCCTAAAACTTTCAAAAATTGCAACTTTAAAAAAGGACTTGATTGGATCAATATGACAAGTTTTAAGACTTGATTGCACTTTTTGAAAGTTTTAAAACTCAAATGCACTTTTGTGACAAGTTTTAGGACTTGTTTGAACTTTTTGCAAGTTTTAGGACTCAAATGCACTTTCCTTACAAGTTTTAGGACTTATCGTGAACATATCCCATAATAAAAAGCTGTTTTCAGAAATATCCTATTGATGAGTCAATATAGAAGTTTTAGTGTTCAAATAATCCCAACTAACATGAGAGATAAAATCTTCTAAAAAAAATCGACGTAAGAAGTTGAAACAATGTAGCAAACAAAATTCTAGAAAAGTTAAAAGGTGAGGACCAAAACCAGTTTTCATGATATCTGCACTAGAGATGAGAACCAAGAAAGCTTTTCCATAGCTAGAAACACTCTCAGCTTTTAAAAGCCACGCACATGAAACAATGATTTAAATTTGCTTCAACTACCCAAGATAGTAGGGATTTAAAAATATTCATGCAGGACGATTCACTTGATAGAATTTCATGCACTCTTAAGGTCAATTATATCACCATCTATACTGTCATCTATAGGAGGCAAATGGTTAAGCCAGGGCAGCCCTGAAGCCATGCAACGTTAAGAGATTTGAAATGAGTTACTGCATACCACAAGAGTACCTGCCCCACTTTCTTGCACAAGGGCTCGAAAAGCTCACCCCAACTGTTCTTTGAAAAATTTTATTCCGACAATTATCATGTTCTATCAGTTAAAGTCTACCTTCAAGCACAAATTACTTAAACTTATTGAGATATGTAAAGATAGGAGTTTATGGAATGTATTTATTTCCACCCAAAGAAGATCCTCTAACTAGAGCTGTAAAACAAAATATGGATGAGTCCTCTCCAAACCAACTCTACAAAATTAAAGACCTCTTAAAACTGTAAAATCTCATACAACTTACCATTCAAAAGCCAAACATTGAATAATCAAAACATCTTCTAATCGCAAAGATGAGGGAACCTGGAAGACACATTCCCTACCCAAAGGAAAGGCTTCTAGATTTTATATGTCCATGCGTATGTATTCCCACTAACTTTTAATTATCCTAAAAATGAAGTAACATTTATATCTTGATCGGTTTTAATAAAGCAAAGGCGACAGTTTGCCAGCGGCAGTGGACTGATCATTAAATAGAGGAAAGGAATATCTAGAATAAATGCAAAGCACTCTGACACAAAATTGCATGGAAATTATAATTTACACTACCTGCTATTAACTGAACCATCTTTGTTATAATGCTGAGCCCCAAGAAGCTTCTTTCCACTGTCTTGTAATTGCTGTCTCAGTGACACAGAATAAACTAGAATAAAACGAGAAAAGCACGCTGAGTTTTTCTGTTAAAGGTTTTCAAACAACATGAAAGTTAGCTCTAGATGCAGAAATATACCATCACCAGTACTCAAACCAATGACCAAATCATGCCCTTCCTTAGCATCCTGGTCAAATGCATGGCAAACCGGGTAGACGTTGTTAAAGTAGATGGCCTTCATAGGTTCCTATGATATAAATTAACCTCTTGATTACGGACTGAAGCTTCTCGTTGTTTAACTTATTGAACTGCACTTAGTAAAACTTACCTTGTCTTGAGAATTCAAATCACTAATAAAAATTCCGTCTCCCATATTGAAGATCAAGTAAGTCCCTCTACCGTCAAAGTTTGAAGTTGAAGTTGAATTACTCGAACTAGAAGTACCCAATGAACCAAGTCTGCTACTTGCACTGACACTCTTACTCCCACCATTTCCTCCCACAAAACTTAGAGCACGGCTCCCATTGCTGCCACCCAACAGCCTCACAGCAGCTGATCGTACACCACTGCTGGCACTAAAGCCAGACGACGATTGAGCCGGTGGAGTCGGTGGGGACGGCCTGTCCTTCAGATGAGCTAGAGTTGCCTGACAATCAAGTTCAAATCATACATCCTACCATTAAGCATCCACGATCGACCAAAGTTTTCACAGACAAGAAGAATTGGAAAAAGTACAAGTCACAACATATGGCACTACAATACGATTATCGTGTGGAAACTCTAGATATGAAACCAACAGGAAGAAGCTCCTGAATTGGCCAAATAAGATTGATAAACAAGAACCAAAATGCCCAAAAGAAAGCCTCGTCAGTATCGCTTTGACCTCCATCGAAATTAAGCAATAATCGGAGTCAAGAAATCGCATCAGAAACAGCAAAATGAGACGAATCCTCGGGAATTAATTTCACGAAAATCACCCGCAAACGACTGATACTTGGCAATCATCAGAAACCGCCAGCCCTAACATCGAATCTAACACGAACCGCGATATCTACCCTACACCAATCGGCTCGATCGGGATTGACCCAATCGACCGCCCCAGAAAGGGTTGACTTCGCCGAGAAGCATTGGGCCAAAACAAACGAAGGAAAAAGGGGGGCCAAAAACCCGAGAATCACCTGAGTGACGGTCTTGCCCTGGACATAGTGCATCAGGCCGGAGGGGTGACCTTTCTCGTAGTGGAGCTTGTACCGCCCCTCCGGCGTCTTGAAATAGGTCTTGAGGCCCGGCGACGGCGCGTTCGCCGACGACGAAGACGATGCCTGCGCCGACGCCATCCCGTTCGCTGAGTTGATCATGGTGTCCTCGCTCGCCGCAACAGGTCGTGGAGCATGTGATCATGGACACGCGCACTAGGGTTTACCTCCTCTCTCTCTCTCTCTCCCCCTCTCTCTCTGGGCGCGAGTGTAGAAGTTCACTTCGTTTCGTCTTCCTTCTTTCCAAGCTTTTGTAGTTCTGCGAAAGAGAGAGCATCGAGGGGGGGCTCTGGTTTTTGGTTTTCTTCGCTGGGGGTTTTCTCTCTCTCCGGGTCTTTAATTTCAATGGCTACGAGATCAAAGATGAGTGGGGAGGCTGGGAGGTGGCATGGATTGCGTGGATCGCGACCCACGGTAACGCTGCTCCGGTCAACGAAATGGACGTTCTCGATGCGGATCTCTTTTATCTCTACGTTCGATAAGATGCTTTTCTTGGGATGACAGCGTCAAAAGGATCGGCACCCTCCGGAGGTTTTCTTACAACGATGCATATACATTCACGCTTAGGATAAAAGGTGTTTCTATAGCCCAAAACGAAAAATACAAAAGCAAAAATTAGGAATGGGGCATTCCGCATCGATGACCCGAATCGAACCGACCCGACCCAACCCGACCGAGAAGGTAATTGCAAGAGTTCCAAACCCACTACAGAGTTGCCTGATTCGTGCGGTGACCTGCTATTGAGAAGGGCGATCCTATTAGCCAAACCCTACCATCATCCGAGCGCGCGCGCGATGACGACATCCTTTTTGGTACAGCAATAGGCCGGTTATTGTGCGTAGTACTAAATTCCTCTTCTCATGAGGACCAAAAGCAGGCCATTTATGTCGACGCTAAGAGATTTGCAAGGAATTACCAACACTGCATTCGTTGGTCAGAGTCGAACCGGATAAAAAACCTTAAGATTTGATAAATTTGGAGTAATACCGAATATAATAATGGATATGGGTATAGATGTTAATAATAATTGTTCAATTAACTAGGGTTAGGATCAGATAAAAAAGAAAATAAATTAAGCAAGTCAATATATGAAAAACAGAGCGTACATCAACTATGTGAAAGTCTTTTTACACGAGCGGGCTTATCCACTGTTAATATAAATATTATAATTACTCGCTCTCTCAAACTAAGGGAAAATTTCGATTAAGGGCCTGAAGTGGTCTCAATTTTTCAAATAAGGGCTCGAAGTGGACCCTGTTTCAATTAAGGGCCTGAAGTGACCAAAAAGTTTCAAATAAGGGCCTGAATATAGGGACATTTTCGTATTTTCATTTTATTAATTAAATAAAATATTAAAAAATGAATTTATTTTTTTTTAGAATGTGAAGCAAGGGGCTGCCGCCCCTTGCTGCCGGCCCCGTCGCCGGCTCAGCCAGGGCCGGCAGCCCTTGCTTCACATCCTCAAATTTTTTTTTCATTTTTTAATATTTTATTTAATTAATAAAATGAAAATACGAAAATGCCCCCATATTTAGGCCCTTATTTGAAATTTTTTGGCCACTTCAGGCCCTTAATTGAAACAGGGTCCACTTCGGGCCCTTATTTAAAATTTTTTTGCCACTTCAGGCCCTTAATTGAAACATGGTCCACTTCAGGCCGTTATTTGAAAAAACGAAAGTACTTTAGGCCCTTAATTGAAATTTTCCCTCAAACTAATGATGAATTGGGGATTGGCTCGCTTGCATAACAATTTCTTTGCACTAACGATATATGCTATGATTACTCATAAACATATAAAAGAAGAAGAATGTGTTGTTTGCACCAAAGAGAATTGTGTGTTTGTGTGAAAGAGAGAGAGAGAATTTGAGAGTTAGGCTGCTTTTTGTTTGGAGAAAAATAAATTATTTATAAAATATATTTGTAAAAATAATCATTTCTATCGCTTACAGAAATGAATGATAAGGATAATATTTTCATCGCCCGAGAAAATGTTTAGACATAAATTGTTGTCGGGACTGAAAACATTTTTCAATGATTAATTATTTCAATTGGTACAAACGATCATTTTTAGAAATTCATTTTTCGAATCATTCATTTTTTTACAAAATAAACGGAGCCTTAAAATCTCAAACAACCCCCCATAAGGACAGTCACTTGATCGCTCTTGTTTGCCCTCTTTCTTTTTGGCTTTTTTCTTTTTAGTTTTGTTATCCAATCTACTTTCGATTACTTTACTCAGGATTTTTACCCACCTTATGCAGTTTTATCCTGTCTAGAGCACGGTATCAAACACGGGATATAGTAACTTACCTAGGCTACCAATTGAGGTGCGAGCGATTGCTTTGAGTATGAATCGAAATTCGAGGCCTTAAGCTTCTTGAGACGCAAGATCTCGATCATTTAAATACTCGATCGGTCCTGACCTCGAGGCACTTATTAACTGAACAAGGAAGATCTAATTTTTGAAGCATTGATTACGAGAAAATTCCAAGTTTGAAAATTACTTCTTTTACACTGTGGGCGGGAAGGAGGTGTAGTGAAGATCTAGTTTTAATTTGGCCTCTTGGATTCACCAGTCTCCAAAAAGTTCAGCTGAATTTTGGAGAGTTGACAAAACAAGAACCCTTCACTAGACTTATCCTAGTGAAGAGTCCCATGTCACCACGAAAATGAAATATTTCACTCATAACATATCTAATTATTAAATATAATATTTTCACCGAGCATGAAATGTTTAATCAGTCTTTTAGGAACACTTTAATAAAATATAAATAGGTAAAAAAAAATTATGCTTTGAGGATGATAATGAATCCACCTGATGGCATTCAAACTCAGGCTTTTCATTAAATAAATGCTATGAAAAACCATTCTAATTTATCATATGGTTCATAACAACATGATATAGCAAAAATGATACATCGTAAAATAGTCAAGTAATTACCAACCTGTCTCATAAATATTTTAATTTGGAAAATTGAATTTGAGTTTCCCTCATCTAACAACTATTTAAATAACTTTCACGAATTAATTTGCTTCTTCAAATTTTCTCTCTCAAATGTTCTCTCTCTCTCTCTCCATGTCAATTTAAATCGATATGTATATGCATGTGTATTTCTGCGAAATTATTTAAGGGACAAAGCTACAAAAACCTCAAATTTTGCATACTGTGACATATTTACTCTAAACTATTTTTGTGACATCAAAAACTTCAAATTTGTACTCGTGTGACACATTTATCCAAAACTTTTTTCTGTGATATAAAAAATCCAAAACTTATACTTGTGCAACACATTTACCTCGATTTTTTTTGTGATACTAAAATTTTTGAGGTAAATGTGTTACAAGGATACAAGTTTGGAATTTTTGGTGTCACAAGAAGAGGTTTGGGGTAAATGTGTCATACTATACAAATTTTGGGTTAATGTCTCATATAGGTAGAAGTTTAAGGTTCTTGGTGTCACAAAAAAAGTTTAAAACAAATGTGTCGTAATGGGCATAGTAAGGATTTTTGGTGACTTTTACTCATATTTTAATATATCTTAATATGTATGATTTTGTAAAGCTGAAGCTATTAATTGTATGTATTAGTTCAATCTATCATTTTTTTTTCTTAAAACACATCGGAAAGGGAAACTTAAGGAGGAAGAAATAGTGACTTAGCGAAGAGGTAAATAACATTATACCCACAATTAAGTGGTATAATGCCAGAAGATCTCTTTAAGTTAGAAATGTATGACCTTATACAATATACATCTTCCAAAAGTCGCTGCCGAAAACTGATGTTGAAAATTATGGCAAAAATTAAATGAAGAGAAGAAAAACATACCGTTACAAGTGCTTAAAGTCATCAGAAGGTGCAAATTGGTAAAAGCATTACCCCGATGTTATCTATTGAAGTCCTGGTCCAACGTAGACTCAAAAGATGGGGATGTCATCAGTGTTTGATTTAAAGATAGAAACCCAAGAACAATTCAGTCTGTACGGCACAAGGTGCGCGCGAGACGAAAATGGCGACGCATCGGTTGGTGGCAATTCGTACCATCTCGTGCCACAACCGTTGCCGAGAAGTGCGATCTTGTTACCAAAGCCCTACCACGATGTAAGCGCGTACCAAGCCAATGATAATGTGCGTTCTAAAGCCGTATCACGATGTAGGCCGGTTTTTGTGCATGACACTGATTTCTTCTCTTCGATATGAACAAAAGGCAAGTCATTCACGCCGAGACCAGGCGATTTACAACGGATTACTTTATTGTGACTTGACTCCGAGATTGCGTTCGTTCGTCGGGATTATTATTATATTTTATCAGAAGTCATGGCACGCATTCTTAGTGTGAAAAAATTGTAAGGGCGGCCACCGTCAATGGTTGATGCCCACTGCATCGTCATCGCAATGATTGCGTAGATAACATCAATGACGTTCACATCTCTTCTGTCTATGTTGGACCAAGACTTTCTTAGATAACATCTGGTAATGCTCTTACCAAAAGTCGATGTGTCAAGCGATACTTTTCTAGCTTACGTTAGTTCCTGTCACCCAAAAATTATCGTAAGTTGATATCTAAATCTGGTCCAATTCCAAGTTTCATCATCCAAATCGGACGTTCTTTTTTTTCTTTTCTTTCAGAAGTCAGACGAGCAATTAAGCTCCCAGAGAAAATCATGTTATTATTCTTGTTTACGCTTACAGCAAACCGGACAGCATGTTGGCATTTTAAGACAGTGGTCACGAGGCCATAACACGGGAGCTATAATTCGCTTCTCTGTAATTTTAATGCGGGAAAACTCCGTTTCCTTTGACGATCGAATTTGAATTTCGCTAAGGAACTCGGACAATTTCCAGCTACAATAAAGCAACACTTTCTCGAAGACTACATTTTCAATTGTCACGGATCTCCTAACCTGTATACCGAGCACCTACCAGAAATTAGTCAGCTGGTGTTTTGGGTCGCCAAAATGCATTCAATTTGTCTACCTCCCGAGTTGAAATAATCAAAAATGGAACTCAAACCCGCCAGGAAAGCCTCCTCCTTGGAACCCACCAAAGCCACCGGGAAAACCACCTTCGAAGGTATAAGTGAATTGCTGTCCCCCGCCGCCAAATGGGTTAAAACCGCCACCGCCACCTCCCATGCCCATTTCGTCAATGTCTTCACCTCTGTCGTATCTTGTACGCTTTTCTTCATCACTGAGCACCTGTGAACGCCAGTAACCGAGTCAACCTCTCTATCCTAATACCATTTCAGAACTATCTTTGAGTTGAAGACCTGCAAACCACTAATTTAAAGGTAGTGCTTAATATGATGATTCTAACCTCATATGCAGCAGCGATTTCTCGGAACTTGTTCTCCGCCTCTTCTCTATTTTCCACGTTCTTGTCAGGATGCCACTGCAAAGCAAGCTTCTTATAGGCACGCTTGATCTCAGCAATTGATGCAGTCTTTGGAATTCCTAAAATCTTGTACCAGTCCTTCCGTTTGCTCATCTTCAATGCTTTCTCAGCTCTCATAAGTGCTTCACGAACAGCCATGTCCTGCATTTTTGGCAATTGGAATTCTTTCACGGCAAGGCACAAGTTCATGATTGATGCTTTATCAGTCAGATCTTGGTACACAATAAAATGAATGCAAACAAAAGTTAGTTCTAGACTAATTCCAAAATCATCACCTTACCCCCTCATTAAGGGAGGCGAATCTGATTGGCCATCAGAGACTCATTCAATCAGTCTCGATTTAACAGTTAACAAAAGACAAAAGCATTACTTGAAGACAAGGCCACTGCTGCATTATGATTACCTCTCAAAAGAAGAGTTCCATTTTCAATCTCCGCTCTGCTGATGTTAACAGGCAGATGGGAATGTATTATATTTAGGGATGAAAAGATCTGATCTCCTTACACATTATCAACAAAGAAAGCAAGATATGAGGAGTAAGGATGATTTTGTCCCCAAGAGGTTCAATGAGCACAAAGTTGCAGCATTGGTTTGCAATTTTCACGTCCAGAGCATCAGAACATGCTTCATTATACATATGAAGATAACAAGAGCCCAAACTTAAGTGGCTCTGGAAAAGAGGTTAAAAGATGCATGTCCAGACAATAAGGTAGCTTATATTCTCTAGCCATCTATTCTGAAGAACACAACCGTAACCTTAAAGCTTCTTTACATATTTTCCTTTAGTAGAAGACATGAAAACTTCTGGTATTTGCAGTACTGGGCTTACTTAAGACAATCCACATGGAAACCCTCAATCAACAACAGAGATAGCATGACTAACCTGAGGTGAACTTTGAGCTGCCGACTTTAGATCATCCACAGCACCCTCCCAGTCTTCAGTAAGAAGTTTTGCCTCACCTCTCTAGAAACATAATAAACACTCATAAGTATGCATTATAGATACTGATCAGGGATATATTTTCTCAATTTGAAAGAATGAGGGGCTACCAAAGGTACATATAGAGGTCATCACGGTTACATGATGACGTATGCGAAAAAAAAAAAAACAGCATACCTGGACTAAAGCTTCAGTAAGATCTCCATCAATGTTAAGTGCTTCAGTGCAACTAGACAAAGCTTCCTTTCCCCGACCAAGCTTAACCAGTACCTTACACAAACCAAGATGAAGGTGTACGTTGTGAGCGTGATGATTGGGGTCCAAAGCAATAGCTCCTTTATAATCCTCTACTGCAAGTCGCAATTTACCCTTGTTCAGATTATCTTCTGCCTGAATAAAACAAATGAAAGTTCAGTAAATGAAGGAACCGATCATCTTCATGAAATCTAAAAGGTTTAACTGAAATAAACACATCCAGTGACAATCCCACAAAAAATACACATGACAGACCCTACATAACTAAATGGTTGCAAGTTCAATGAACTTACACTCTTAGTCTTCTTGAGCAAATTTTTCAACCCAAAATATGCTTTCTTCAAGTCAGTATGCTCAGGGTCCAGGCGGAGACCTTTCTGATAATGCCTGATAAAGAACATAAGTCAACGCTAAATGACTTCAGATCCTTAAAACTTGATACACTGGGTAAATAACTCTACCTCATAGCCACGTCGTGATCTGCCAAATAATAGTAGGCACGGCCACGAAGCAATAAAGCCTCTAAATTGTTCTCATCTTCCTTGAGAATATATCCAGACTCAGCGATGGCACTGGAATAGTCTTTAGTTGCCAACAACAACTTCACTTTCAAAAGTTTGGCCTGGAAATACAATAGGATATATTTTTTATGGAATGATCAATGACTAAAAAGGACTTGCATACAGTGACCAAAAGTCAGCCAGATCAGAAGACAATCTCATAGTGCCATCGTCTTTGAATCTAAAATGAGTAAATGGATCATGATCCTACCGTTGAGCAGGCTGGAGAAAAGACGAGCACAATCTTATCAATATATTCCAAAGCTTTATTATATTCTTCTGAATCAAGGAGAGAAATTGCTGATTCAAGAGCACTCCGTGCCTGAAGCAGTTGAGAGAGTTCCTTTTCTGCAGCTTTATTTCCAGGTTTTAACTCCAAAAAATTTCTGTAGCTCAATTCTGACTCCTGGTATCTACATCAGCCAAAAATTACCTGAATCATAATTAGTACTCCAATCAGAAATAGGAGGAGGGTGCAGTTCCTCTTCATGTGATAGACACAAGTGAATGTATGAACTTACACCTATTTCCATAATAGCTGTCTCAATATATATTTTGAATCAGAGACAAGGTCATAAAACAATCCAATAGCAGCATCAAGTTCATGTCACAAAATATGATTAGTTCCCATAATCATATAGCAGAAGTAGTCTCACTAGCAGTTCATATTCTTCCGTATCTTTAACTGACAATGCATTTCTCTAATTCCACAAAATCACTATCCTGTGAGATTGTACATCCTTAGAAAGACATAAGAAGAATATAGTGATCAGAACTCACAACATTGAAAATAATCTAACCAAACATGGAGATCTGAACTTGTTCGGAGGAAACCATGTTGCCTCAGGATACAGACTAGGCACTCTGGTTATATTGTCCACAAGTCCAAGGATGCGTTTAATGACTTCATTAAGAGCTGAAAATTTTCAGTCAATTAGTGCCTCATGGAGCTCAGTTGATTAATTTAACTCAAAATCACTTAATCACTTAAGCCAATGGGTACGTACATAATAATTTGAATGATCGTGTCAATGATAGTAGAAAAGGGACCACATGTAGTTGAGTGGAATTGGTAACGACAGAACTGTGGACTTACAGCGGTGGTAATGGCAACACTAGGTAATGATCAGTAGCAACGGTGGTTAAAGTGATGGGTGAATGATGGTGGTAATTGTAGTGGTGCATGAGGTGGTGGTAAAGGTGAAGGTACTGTGGTGGTAGGATGGCAGTGGCAGCAATGAGGTGACAATGGCAATCGCTGGGGACTGGCAGTCAAGATATTTATTATTATAACTGTAGTGTCTTGTATGAGATGGCGGTGAAGGTGAACATAGTGATCATAATTGTGGAGTGGTAGTGACGATGACAGCAATGACCATATATAAATATGACCTCCATTTCGATGCTTATTTTAGTAAGCACAATTCTAAATCAACACCTACTTGATAATAATGTCCTGTACAAATATTACAGCAATTATATTCTTCACTAGTTAAAAATTCTGCTTTAAAATTCTTAATTAATTTGTATCAAGCAGAGCCAAAGTAGAGTTGATCAGTAATAGTTTTAATTTGTCCATTCAAATGCAACAAACAGGATTATGACAGATGCCTTATTGTAGAATATTTCACAACAGGAACTATAATCAGAATCTGATTTTTTCGTCTAATATATTCAATCATGCTTGAATGTCTAAAAAACTCAAATTTCCAACATATATCACATGAACATGTGACTTAATATGCAAAATAGGCATCATGACAACAGTTAAAGAAGCACTCCGTGTCATGAGCTCAAAGGCAGAAACACAAAATAAGAAGAGAACCTGCATAGTTGCCGAAGAGTGGACGCTCGATGAAGATAAGCTTCAGAAAGTTTTGGATCTGCCTCTATGGCAGCATTAAGATCATCAAGTGCCTCATTATAACGTTTCACCTTGATACTTAGGGATGCCCTATCAAGAAACTCGGCAGCATCAGCTTTTCCATCTGCGCATTCCAGTACCCAAAAAAATCCCAAAGAAACATATGAGCCAGCGATTAATTGCCAAAATATAATCTAAAGCACAACATAAGCATAAACGAGAACCATCCTTCTAAATTGGTGGACAAAAACCTACAATCGCGAAGCTTTCCATTATAGATCTGCTATAGTGCCAGGAATTACTTTATCCACTAAACCAGTTTTCTGCTTGGACATAACACACCATCTACAGACAAGATATTTCAGACTAAGCACACCAGAGAATGGTAGTAAGTCTTAAGCTAACATACAGGTTCCGTAGACTAATGCCCGTTTGCTTTCCACAACATCCGCGAAGAAACTGATAAGGCAACCATTGGCAATCAAGAGCATGAGCAGCTTAGAAAGTGCTTCATTGCTGGAAACCCTTTTAAACTCATCACGAACACAATTCAATCCCCCCTGAAATGCTCTACAATCTTACAATCTCGACCCATGGAAAGTCCCACAATGCCGTCACCCCGAGAACAATGAACTAGAATTACATAAAACTCCCCGGTCCCCACACTGGTAGTAAATTCATCAATCGCGCAACATATGCATCACATTAAAGCCAAAATATCCCTCCGAAACTAGAATTTTTTAATCCAGCACGGACATTTCAAGACTCTTCAGCCCATCTCATTTCGCCTTTCTGCACAAACCATCCTGCCTAATCACAAATATCCGAGAGGATCCCTAGGAAAGGATCCACCAATTCATCACCGCTCTCCAATTGGCGACTCGAGACGCGAACAATTAGAGCACCCTACGACCTCTCGAGACCTCCATCTCGCAACGAGTTCGCAGATCTAAGCGAGAACGACGTACCCAGGGCGGAGACGAGAGGCTGGAGGAGGAGAAACTGGCAAGCGAACACGAAGTGCAGGATGAACACCGTGTAAAGCCATCCTCTCCACGCGATGCCTTCCATGGCCGAGGAGAAGACGGACAGATTCATCGCGAGATCGTCGTCTCTCTACGCGATGTGCGATAACTTACTACGGCGACTCCGATTCGGAGACTCCAAGGAGAGGAGAAGGCGAAGGGCACAAAGCAGAGGAATTGGAAGAAGATGAAGAGGAAGAAGAAGAAGAAATAGTTCCGTCGCTAGTGAGTTGTGCCGGGAAGAGGGAGGACTTTGCGAGAGGTTACACGTAGCTCGGGCCTATGGGTGAGCTCCACGTGGGCTCTGGTTTGTTGACCTGTCGTGATCATATCCAATCAAGAGGTGCCACGGCATGGCAGGGGGCCACGTCAGATCGCTTTGAACTTTTCGTTACTTGGGTTGGGAGCAGTCCAGGACCAAATTAGACCCGAGCAAGTTTAATCCCCGATTAAATTTGATGGATCAGCACGCTTGGGATCATGTTGATTAAAGACGTGGAGAAGCCAAGGTCGTTGAGAATGATTAGTGTTATCTAAAGATCACCGTAATTTCTTGTTTTTTTTTTTTTAAATTTCACGTGACTTTTCGAAAGTAATCATTCCTTTCCATATTTTACCCTATGAAACTTCTTGCAGCACCAAAATTGTCTAGACAGGTATATTCTAATAGCTTGATTTTCATATAATTTCGTGTATACGAGATGATTAATTTAAAAAATTTATGCGAAATCAAAAAACATAAAGTTAATGGAAAAAATTTCTTACAAAGTTAAATCTTGAATTCTCGGTTCTTTAATTTTGGCAAATATATGCCTTGGAATGACCATGACAGATCGTTAAGAAACCTATGATATATTAGGAGTGGCTAGTAAAAATCGAAACTTACCAAGGATGAACTTCTTCCTTTATCTTTATCAGTTGTAATCGTGTATTTGCAGAATGGACTGAAAATAGCCCATTAACCTCAATATGAGGAAGACATGGAAGGTGGAGTCATTGAATCCCGAAGGATATCGGCGGTTGGAACCAAAAAAGCAATCTAGTTTTAGCAGCTTTTTACACATATGACGCAACAGGTTCCCTCTTTTTCTTAGACACAACAAACTTGAGCACGACCAGTTTCTGCAGAAGTAATAAAACCAAAATGCAATATCCTAACCAAGTTAATCCTTTGCTAACTTATAGCAAAGTCCACTCCTTTGCAAAGTGAAAAAGAGAATTGATATCGTGCGACAAGCCAGAGTCCTCATGGTGTGAGAAATTCAATTCCTTGCACGTTCTACCACTTGACATATTGGGAAGAAAAGTTCTTATTAGTTTGCCTCGTCATCGTGGACCGCTTAGGATTGAGGGTAGTAATGCAGTGGTAGCACTGAATTCAACCTCCATTCGACCGAATCTTGCTGCTCCACTGGTGGAAGGCTGAGCAGAGAAATCATAATCCAGGCCTTCTTGAACTTCCATGACGCCCTCTAACACCTTGATGACCATAGACATGGAGGGCCTCTTTGTATAGTCTCCTTGCAAACACCATGCAGCAATCCTCATCATTTGCACCGCCTGTGGTCCATTTAGTTGCATGTCATCGCTAGACTTATCCACAATGTCCAGCAATCGTTCTTCTTCTGCCTTTCTCTTAAAAAGGCTCAGTAAATGCATGTCTTCTTCATCTAGAGAGCGATCGAAAATTTTTCTCCCACACACTATCTCCAAGATTACCACGCCAAAGCTATACACATCGACCTTTTCAGTGATTGCTGCACTCAGCCACTCTGGGGCCAAATAACCAGGAGTTCCTCTCATGGTTGTGACGAATTGGCTTTGGTCCTTATCTATCAACTTGGATAATCCAAAATCAGCAACCTTAGCATTGAAATTCCCATCCAAAAGGATATTTTGGGGTTTAATGTCTAAGTGAACTATCTTCTGTCTGCAATCTTCATGAAGATAATTCAATCCTTTTGCTATATCGAGAATGATCTTCTTTCTTTGTTGCCAGTCGAGAGCACATTCATTGGATTTGGGAAAGATCCATCTATCTAGAGACCCATTCGACATGTACTCGTAGATAAGGAGCCTGTGGGATTTCTCAGCGCAAAATCCCACGAGTCTTACCAAGTTCACGTGATGGATGTTGCCGATAGTCTCAACTTCGACTAGAAAGGATTTCTTAACCTGCCCAAAACCATCAAGGCGTTTTACTGCAACTTTTGTGCCGTCGCTTAGAGTACCTTCGAAAACAGAACCAAAACCACCTTCGCCAAGCTTTTTACTGAATTCGTCAGTGATGATTTTCAGATCACCGTACGTGAATCTAGTGGGCATTCCAGGTACCTGATCAAGGTAATCCTCCTCTGCTTGATTATCATCTCTCTTATGAACAAACAAAACTATGACTACGATGAAAATCATCATGGCAAAGAGAGCTCCGAGGCTGGACCCAAGTAGTACAGGGAGACGGTTGCTCCTTCGATTGTCAACCGAAGTATTAGGAGCTCCATTGGTCCCATTTTGTACTTTAAGGTAAGTAGTAGAATTATAGAGAAGCGTTGTATTGGCAGCGTTCATAAGTGAAAACACCTGAGTTGGTAAGTAACAACTGCCGCTAGTGCGATTCGATTCATACCGGAATATAGCTGCTTTGCATGAACAGTTCTTTGCGCAAGCCTCTTTACAACTTGAAGCATCGATGTCCTCGAGATCTGGAGTGAAGGAGAAATACTCGACATGTTCGAGCTCCAGAAGACTTTGATATTGTGAAGCTCCACAAGACAATGTAACATTCTCAGAACACCCAAGATCAGGCTGCAAATCATCTACTTGCTGGAAATAGCTCGTCCCCTCACTCGAAGGCGGACAACTACATTGCCCATTGGAGCAAATTCCATATTGCCCACACACTGTCGGATAGCCACAGTCCCCGATGTGCACTGTGAAAAGATCGGCCACTTCTTCCCACCCATATGATACCCACTCATACACTCTCAAATGCCCATCCGAGCCCAGCTTCATGTATTGCGCAGAAGATGCTTGAGGGATTGGAATCAAGCTCCAATTCAAGGTAGAATTTACGAGCAAAGCCAAGCTTCCATTTACAAACTCAAAATATCGAAACTCGATACTTGGATTCCTAAATCCAACTCTACGCGAATAATAGATCTGAGGAGGATTAGTCTCCATTTGAGCAAATAAAGCATCTTCATTCATGGAAAGCGTAATCATACCATCAACGGTCCAATTTGTCTCAGAAACACTCGGCATCAATCTTTGCCCCACCCTCAACTTTTGTCCGGGGACAAGTGAGTCCGTTGGCTCATCAAAAGACTGCCAAACAGTCGCACTGTCCTTATCAAACAACACGAGGTTCCCTAAATCTGTCAAGTTCAAGCCAGCAACAGACTTTCCAGAAGTATTTGTAAACCAAGCAACCGTACCATCAGCATCTTTCAACACCAAATTGCCTTCCGACGTCAGCTCCAACGTCGCACCGATCTTTACAGGATTGTTTCGATTGGCAGACCATACTACTTGGGGATATCCAACGTCGAGCTCAACAATTAAACCTTTACTGTTAACTTGGACGATGAAAACAGCAAAGAGGTAAGTGTTGCAGTTACCATTACAGTAGAAGCCACAGACGTAGGCAGGGCCAGAATCTCCTTTGCCTCGGAGTAGAATTTCCCGCACGATCGATCCATCTCCATATTGAGCGAAGTGAGTAATTATTCCGTTATTTGTCCACTGCGTTGAAAGTAGGGCAGTTGGATAATCATAATCTTGAGCTTGAGCGTCGATGAAGTTTGAGAATTGCGTTAGAAAAACAAAGGAACAAGAAAGCAAGAAAGAAGGGAGACTGCAGAGTAAGACCATGGCCGGTAGTGAAGCTTTGAGCAGAGAGAAGATTGAGAAAGGAAGGGAGGAGGAAATAAGATGGAAATGAGAAATCATAAGTCTACTTTGAGTCAAGATGGAAGCAAAATAGGAAAAATTGCATAGGAAGTCCTCCATAATGTGTATGGACTGCGGTCAAATCCTTAATTTTTCAATTGGCTCAATTGAATCCTAAATCTTCTTTAAAAAAATGCAATCAAGTCATTTCGATAAATAGTACCTAAATTGCCAACATCACTCAAGGTGTTTTTATGTGCCATCCTTAAGTTACACTTTTCATCATAATTTGAGGACTTCATTACATTTTTTGATAAAGTTAAAGATTTCATCGAACCCATTGAAAAGTTTAGAGGTCAATTGCACATTTTAGTAAAGATTCAGGACTTGATGAGATCGTTTAGAATTCAATTGCATTTTGCACGTAAGATTTAGGATTCATGGTGCAACTTTTCCTAGGATTTATGTTGCTTCTTTGCAATATAGGACCTGAGTTATTAAATGAAGCGAGCAGAGCAAGTTGGAAGGAATACCAGGACAACAATCACGCAAGTGTATCACTAAAGGTGGTCAATTCCAGGATCATTTATATCTTAAACATGAAATTATACACCTGTGGGGTAAGTCGGTCTTGTGTTATACATCTAAACTCAAAGGTACAAGTTCGCTCCTTAACGACTACAACCCGTGAGTTCTTTTTATCCTTTTTCCTACATATAGATGCACTTAGTAAACAATATGTAAGATATTTTATAAAAACAAGTTATTGTCTCGACAAATTTTTTTATAAGATGCGATTGTTTTCTTTTTGAATAGATATTAATGGCGATATGTCCCATTTGAAATGCACAAGTCATAAAATTAGTGATTTATTTAATCCGGTCAAAGACGCGTGATCTTTCGTTGTTAGGAAAATTCAATAAACCATCATGAGTTTCACCTTGAAATCACTTTGCATTCACACCCTATTTTTGTACGTAGGTACCACATACCATATCCCAAGAAACAACCACGTGAAGGAGGCAGAGAGCGCCAGGCGACCAAGACCGTGGACTTCTAAGAGATGATTTAGGTAGGGATCTTTCCCTTTGTATCTCCAGAATTTTTCTTTTTCAAAGAGAAGTTTATCCCCCTCGTCCATAAGAAGAGCCTGCAACAAAAGGGATGTAGCACATAAAATTTCTCTTTAATTAATTGAAAAAGATATAGAGTCTTGCTTTGAACGAATGTTCATCTGATGGACCAAGGAGGCAACGAGAGTGAACCTTGAAGTTGCTACCTCTCGAGGTTTGACAGCATCCGTCGTGTGTCCCTCCTCTGCTTCAGCACGTTTCAGTTGCATAACTGACTTTACGATCTCATCATCTTTCTCTGCTTGATGAGGGAACACCAAGAAGCTGCAAGCAAATGTAATTTGCTGTGAGTGGTTCAGCGAATGGAAAACATAAGTCCAAAATGCGAGATAACAGTAAATGCATGCTTGGTTCCCCGTCCGGCTCCCCTCGGGAACTGGGAAGTACTGGTTCCTTTAAAAAGAAATGGAATCGTAAATCGGATCGGGGCTCACCAGAACCTGAAACCTGACCCGATGGGAATCGATCCAGTTCTTCGGTTCAACCTTAGAACCATGTTCACCCCTACCGACGACCTTGCTATTTATATAGATATATTATTTGAAATTCTTCCTTAAGGGGTTGTCTCTAAAAATAGCTAGTGTTAATACCGTTAAAAATTACAAATTGATACTCTCATGACCCCTTTATCCTAAACTAGCTTTTGTCTCACAAAAAAACCCTCAACCGGCACCCATGACACATTTATACCGAACTAATTTTCGTGTCATAAAAGAACTCAAATTGCTATCTCTGACACAAGTCTACCATCTATTAGTATTAAGTTTAATATCATGTTAAAATGCACACATGTCACTACAAACGGCAAACAACTGGGAAGACGGATCTGACGTAAAGAATGACAAATTTGGCGTGAAAAACCTACACATTTTAATAAAGGGTAGTAGATTGGATCATGAGTATCAGTTTGGGGTCTTTTGTGAAACAAAATTAAGTTAGGGGTAAATATTTCATGAGGTACCAGCATGCGATTTTATGTGAGATGAAAATTAGTTTTGGGTAAATGTGTTATAAAGTGCCAATTTGAGTTTTTTGTGAGACAAAAATTAGTTTCAATAAATGTGTCCTGGCGTACGAGCTTATGATTTTTGGAATTATCCCGGAACTCTAAATTGGGATGGATTGATCCCTCTCCTTTCAAGTACTTCAGTTTTGCAATCTCCACTCATTTTGCTTTCGACTAGAATAAGTACTTTCCTCATTAAATAACACGAGTTTTGTTCAACACAAAGGAAAAGAAATTAGTTTTAATGAGTTTTAACGTTGCAAATTAGCAGTTATTGAAAATTCTTATATTTTGTTTCAACTCTTCCTATCAACTATTTCCTTAAAAGATTTTTATTATTTTCTCTCAATACGACAATAGCGTCGTTAATTTCATATCAATTCTCCATGTGTCATATAAGAACAAAAATTAACAATTTCCTAAGAACAAAAATTAACAATTTCCTAACTGTTATCGAGTTTGACATTTTCCATTAACACATCATTTGAACTAAGAATTCTGCCTTTGTTTCATTCCAGAGAGGGAGGTTAATATGAAATATGATACAATTTGGCGAATAATTTACGCTGAAATATATACACTAATTTTCCATAAATGGAAGAAGTCGTGCTATTACAACGCACGAATTTGCTAGTTGTTTTCATAGTGCGTTAGTCGAGTGTTCTTAGAGTGGTTAAAATTGGACTCGTAACCCATCGCTCCGCACGATTCGAGCCAAACCGATGCATGTCATCATATGCAAAAGGGGCTAGCCGACCCAAGATAAGTTGTTAGGCACAAAATGAAACCAAATACAAACTCAAATCGTGATTAGCATAATTATAGTGTGCTTTCCCTTGTTATCGGCCTAATACCCAAAAAAAACCTCCAATTTTAAATCTTGTCCCAATTTTACCTTTTATCTTATAAAAAATCTCAAACTTTAGGTCTAATTTCAATTCTACCCTAAACTTTTTTTTGTCTCATAAAAAACCATCAACTTTAGGCCCACTACCAATTATACACTAAACTTTTTTTGTCTCATAAAAAATCCCAGCTTTAAGTCTAGTTTTAATTTTACTCTCTTTTTTTTGTCTTATAATAGATCACCAACTTTTCTTGAGTTCCAAATCTGCCTCCATTAACCCTCCGTCAAATTCACCCTCAGTGATTTTGCGCTTGGTCTTCAATTTCTCGTGTTTGAGAATATTTCATCTCTCGCGGTCGGAGAGCTCGCGCTTAAGATGCTCAAACATGTCATGCTATGAGTTTTCTATCTCTTGATTGTTAACAAGAAATTTTGAACAAAGTGTTAACGGGGGTAGATTTGTGACTCAAGTAAAAGTTTATAGTTTTTTTATGAGATTGTAAAAATTTTAGGGTAAAATTGGGACTAGAGAGTAAAATTAGGACAAAATCGAAAGTTGGAAGTTTTTATAGGACAAAAAAAGAGTTATGGATAGAATTGGGACATGACATAAAGTTAAGGGTTTTTTTATGATAAAAAAAAAGTTTAGGGTAAAATTGGGACTGGAATTAAAGCTGAAATTTTTTTATGAAAATAAAAGTAGAATTAGAACAAGAGCTAAAGTTGGAGCTTTTTAAGGGTCCGCATGATAAAATTTCTGAAATAGAATTTTTGTTCCAAAAATAGGTTTGAAACAGAAATCCGTTTGGTAACGCAATTTTATTTTTCTATTTCTTGAACAAATTTTTATTTCAGAAACAAGTTTGGAATAGAAATCATAAGTTTATTCCCTCTCTCACCTCTCTCTCTTCACGACTCGCTCTCGCTCTCCTTTTTCTCTCGACTCTCCACCTCCTCCCCCCCCCTCCATCGGCTGCCTACTGCCTCCACCGTCGCCGTCGGCTAGTGCCGCCACCACTGTCATAAGGAAAATAAAAATTTTATATTGTTATCAAATGAATTTTTGTTTCGAAGATAGAAATTTTCTCTTGTTATCAAACGCGATTTTCTGCTCAAAAATTGATTTTTAGAGCAGAAATTTTATCATTCACGTCTTTGGAGTATTAGTCCCCTTGTTATCACAATAAGCATCACTTGTTAATACCATTTCAAACAGGCAAAAAGAGACTCGCAACTCTTTGTTTCTCAAACTTTTTTCTTTTTGTTGGTTTGGGTTGGCAGAAGAGACTTGCAACACGTCAAACAAGAAACGGAAAGTACTTCTTTATCCATACGCGACAAGAGTAAGAAAGAATAGGAGAAAGCCCAAAGCTACCCGTTTGGTCCAAACGGTGGTGTTCAACGTTTATCCTAATGTTGTTCCCTTTGGCGCACCTACATATGCGTGGCGCATCCGCCTTTCTTATTCTCTCCTCTTGCGACGCCAAAGAAAGACCACCCCAAGACTGCCCACAAGGAATCCTCAGTAATCTTGTTTCCATACGAGGACGGAAAATGAGAGGGACAATAATAGTACCGTGTCCGAAATCTTAATACGAAAAAATCGCAACCGGGCTCTAAATCTTTCGTTGGTTTAGTCGAGTCTCGGACTTTCTACTAGAAAAAAGTATCGGGAAAATTCTAACTTCAGCTGTTTTTTTTATAGTAGCAAAGGCAAATTTCTGGTGGGAGGATCTCGTTGAACTTCTCTCTTTATAAGAGATTCAGAAATTGCGATAGACCAAATCGAAAAGTTTTACCGGTCGATCGCTTTTTGGCATAATACTTTGGAAATTTCCACTAGATATTTCCTTTCGAATAGCTAACTGATTCTAGCCGAAGCAGTGATGCTTCTTTGAAAAGTATAAAGACCCTATAATAAAAAAAGATTTACTTAAAAAGCGCCTCGAAAACACTTACCAAGCAACCGAATAAGAAAATATCACGATTCTCAATACATTGATTGTCATCGTAATATACCCAATCGTACATCGAATATCAAAGATCCCCTTTGCCCAGGATACTCATTAAAATAGCCATAATCAAAATAAAGTTTGCCGATATCAAATGCGAGTTAAAGTTAGAAAACATGTCGTTACCTTCGCCATATATGAATATGGCATCCATACGAATAAAATCACAATCAATAGAGGGAGCCACCCGGCGATGGCCCCTCCCTGCCCCTTTCTTTACAAAGAAAGAAAAATCAACTCTATCATTTTTTTTGGGAAAAAATCACCAAAACTCCCAAACTTTACCATTTGTGACACATTTACCCCAATTTTTTTTTTATCACCAAAAACCCCCAAATTTTACCTTTGTGACACATTTACCCCAAACTTTTTTATTTGACATAAAAAACCCAAAGCTTTTGATTGTGTGACACATTTACCCCATTTAAAGTAAAAAGACAGATTTACGCCCAATTTT
>BCNH02000011.1:14638080-14649769 GCA_001662345.2 Metrosideros polymorpha var. glaberrima | reverse complement strand
TTTTATTTAATAAAAAAGTAAAATACGAAAATGCCCTTTGATCAAAAAAAATTTGGGGTAAATATGTCACACGGATAGAAGTTTGAGATTTTTAGTGTCAAAAAAAAGAAATTTGGGATAAATTTGTCACACTGTATAAGTTTGGGGTAAATGTGTCACAGATGGTAAAGTTTGAGGTTTTTGGTGATACAAAAAAAATTTGGGGTAAATGTGTCACAAATGGTAAAGTTTGGGGTTTTGGTGGTTTTTTTCCTTTTTTTTTTTTTTTGCTCAATAATAACTTCGTTACTTTCTTCATTATGTCTTCATCATGTTTCTCAGCATTTATTGCGTTTTCTAATATCGGTTAATCGAGTTCTGTAATATATTAATTTCAAATGTTATTTTGTCGACGGTTGTGTAAGCTATTTTTTATTTTATGAAAATAGCAAAAATCCATACAATTCTTTTTCCTCGATAAAGAGCGCGAGCTATATGCGTGATCTAATTCGACCAAAAATATATATAATATCTAATTTAACATAATCTAATTTAATTTTTATTATCAGAATCTAATCTAATCAAATACAGTAATTACTAAAAAGCAAGAAAAAGTATTTGTATACGTATCCAGAAGAGCGGAATACGATAACGTCTCGGCAGAGCAACAAATTTTCTCATCTTATTATTATTTTTTTTAAAGTCTCTGCAACGCACCCAACTGCGCATAAATCACCGTCTGTCGGGACAAAACTCTCTCTCTCTCCTCTCTCTCTCTCTCTCGCTTCCTCGCTCGCCTTGCTCTGCCTTTCTCGGCGGTTGTTCCTCGGCTCAGCGACCTGCGATCGAATCGACCTCGAAGGTACTCTCTCCCGCGGAAATTGTTGTAACTCTGCTTCGATCGATCATCGCCTTTAAGATTATCGGCTTCTTCCGTGTCGGTGTATGCGTTCGTGTAATTGTGTAGTTGGGCCCGATCATGATCGCGTGCTGTGAAATTCTCGATTATCCAACTCCGATCGCCTGTTTTGAGAGTTAGTTCGGGTGATATCGTTGCGATCCTTTGGAAATCGAGGGGGTCTCTAGTCGTTTTACGATGGGTCATTTCTAGCTGCCATGGTTTACCTTATTTGTAATTTTGTGGGTAAATTTGTGGCTTGAATCGCGAGGAATCCAGTGACGTGAACCGTGGGATGTGTAACGTTGGGCTTTGGATGTGAGTAGTTGGTTCATCTTCTGTGTCATCGCGTTATGTTTTCCCCCCTCCCTTTAAGTGATTGTTTCAGGCATCATAAGAAGTTTTCCCCCACTGGGTCAGTGATCGTTGGGCTGAGGTTGGTTGATCCTGATTTTATCGCGAGGATGGCGATTATAAACATTGTCAGTACTTTCTTGGTCATAGAATTTGCTATCTAGAAAACTTTACCGCGTTGTTTTCATCTTCCTCCTAGGCTATGCTAGAGCTTCGCTGTTATGAATATTTAAGAAGTTACACCATCAGTTACAAGTTCTTCTCTCTGTCCTTCTTTGGCTCTGTCTTTGAGTTGTAGTCAGGGTAGTGGGTTATTGATGCTGGGAAGGTTTAATTTTACAATAGGATTGCCTTACGCGATGATCAATTCCGATGTCGTGGAATGTTTAAACTGAACATTCTGGGTCAATTCATGCTACAATGAAGATTAGAAGAAGGGGGGACAAGGACAGTTGTTGCTCTATGTATCTTTATTTCCAACTCTATGATATGATGGCAAAAATGAATACACATGGATTAACACAACCAGTACTCTTCATTCTAATCTTCTTCATCTAACATTCTCTTTCCAGTGTCTCTATGCATAATCAGTGGCGGCGATGATCAATAAATTACTCAAATAGAGAGCCAGTGGCTTAGGCTTTAGACTATCATATGACCTCCACAGAGGCCTTCAAATAAGCAGCGCCTATTGAACACAAAGAATGCCCACTTGTGCTTTTTTCGGAATATCTGCTGGTTTATTTTTGTCTAATACGGACATCTTTTTTTTCATTAGATACTCGAATAGAAAGCACTTCTCTTACGCTTGAGAGTATATTAACATCTTCACATAGGCCAACAAGTATATCGCAATGATTGTATATAATAAGTACCTGCCCAGTGCTTATGGCTTTCTGGTTATCTACCAGTTCATATCAATTCAATTGGATGTAGTTTTTACTTAATCATTGTTTTATGAAGCACATAAAAGTGTACATTGATTTAGTTTTTCCATAATGCCTGATGAATTTAAAGTTGTAGAAATACTGAAGTCATCGGAGAAGAAATTCACAGAGAATGTCATAGTGGGTAGACTAAGCTTATAGTATCTCCCAGACCTAATGTTGCAAGTATGATGGCTTGATATCATTGGGACCTAGAGTTAAATTGAATTACCTTTGGCATCGACTAGGTTTGCCTGTTTCTGTTGTGCAGGTTTTGTTGGGTACGGGTGGTATGATTTTTGTTGCTTGACTTTTATTCTATGGAGAATTTGGAAGGACATGTCTTCATATGCAGGTGAGGATTGTTGGATTGTGTGGCATCCACCTACACGAGTCTCTCTCTCTCTCTCTCTCTGAGAAATTCTCGTCTGAGTCCCCTTTCCAGTCATGTTTGAGTTGATAAATACAGGTGCTCAAGAGGTTATGTAGCCTTCTCTTCATTTTTCAGAGTAAAACAGGTTATGTGGTCTTCATTTTACTTCATTTGGTAGTTATTTTAGAGCGGCTTTTTTAGTTAGATGTTGATGACTAGTTTTAGCTTAGTCATAGCCTTTGCTATATACATTCTGAATTGCAAATGGCGATGCAGGCACTTTTTTGATTTATCAGGTGATTGAAGAAGCCTAATTTGATTGATCCCATCTTCTGGATTTTTATGGTGCCCTGCTTCCTTGGAGTGCTTTTCGATGGTCTGATTCCTGGGATATCAATTGATCTTTATTATAGTAGGACTTGCCGATTTCTTCTGATCAATATAGATCTCCACAACTTGACTTAACTTTTCCACAGGGTTCTAGTTGTACATTACCACTGTCTGCTATTCGAAGGAAAGCCTATTACGATGAGTATGAGGGTTTTGCTGACTAGCTCTGGTCCTTCAGATCTGTGTGCTCTCATATGGAAGTTCCACTTATTGTGGTGACATTCTCTTGTAATGTTGAGGACTGTGAGTTAGTAACCCTCGAACAAGAAGTGGAATAATGCTTTCCTGGTGTGCTCCCTGTTAGAGGACCTTGTGAGATCCGATTGAGTTTTCAATGAGCAATTGGCTTTCGCATCGGTGTGATCATTAATTCAAAATCAAGGGCCCTGATGTTGTGAGCTGAGATAGTTATCACCCTCTATGGAGATGCATATGGTCTTGATTGTAGGATATATCCAATTGTCTAGCTATGACTTCTCAGAACATGGGGTCTAACAGTTCATTAGATTTTGGTTAAACTAATCTTGCAGGGCGTTTTCTCTTAGCTTGACGATGGTTGTATCCAGGAAGTCCAGTTGACCATGTTCACAAGGCTCCGCCTTTCTAGGAGTTTCTCCGTCTGTTTGTATTAGTAAACACACATGCTTGAAGAAAAGATAGTGATCACCCTGGCTCCGCTGGTGGGCTTTTGGATGGTTGTTTTGTCAATAGTAGAGAGACACGTATTTAATACTACGTGCTCCTCATGGAGAATAGATGTACCAATCTTACAGGGAATGAAAATGTGAGCAGTACTTGGAAATTTTGTTATACTCTATGTAACTTGTGATAAGTTTGTCAATTCCATCATCAGGTTACTTAACAGCTTACTTCTCCAGAGAAATGAAAAATAGTCACTAAGTTGAAATCTTACACAGTAAACCTTGATTCACTCATAACTAAAACAGCAGAGGTTTTTTAGTGTGGCTTGGCCTTTTCTAATATTTAAACTTTTCCTTGATAATCTATTCCTTAACATTAATGAATTAATGAGCCCTCTCTGTATGGCTGTATGCACTTGTAGCTCTCCATTTGTCCAATACCTGTTGCATGAACTGTCAGGAAGAAAATGTTTGAAGCATCGGCATTATGTGATTGTATCTTACTTCGAGCTTCATAGTTATATGGAGATTACCTTGACATCCTTTAGGAGGAAGCAAGCTAAGAAAAGAATGCTGCTGTGTCTCTTTACACTTTTGTTTTGTTGCATGGCAAGCTGATACTGTGAAACAAGAGTAAACTCCTCTTTAATGAGCTGGATCCAGTTTGGGCTACTGAAAAGAAAGAAATGGACCACTGGCTATTGATATTGAATTTGCTGTATTTCTGATGCTTTTGCATGGCAAACGGTCTTATGTTATGGTCGAGATGTGTCATGTGTCATCGCCTTTCTTCCTCTCAGCCTTCTTTCTGCGTGGGTACCTTTTTTTTTTAATAATCACATTGGTTTTCTTGTCTTGTCTTTTACTTTTTGGGGATGTTATGTACTGCTGAATCCTTTCTGTTGAAGGTATCACAAGATAAGTTCTCGATCTAACGGTTAGTGGGGCAGATGAAGTCTAATTGATTATTTTGAAGAACTATTTTCCGTATTTTGTTTTAAGGAGAGTTGGATCAGATAAGATCAGATAAGACCATGTCAAAATCTGTTTATCATCCTATTTCCTGCTTCTTGACCTATGAGCTGATTTAATCAGTATGTGCATATTGCATTGTTATCTGATCTCCCATAGTTTGTCCCTCTTAAAGAGAGAACCTAATATTGGTTTAAAGAGTACTATACTGCACTCTAAATTCTAATTGGCTTATTTCTTCAGCGGGGCGAACCTAAAGTTGGTTTTATCATCAATATGTCATCAATCAATGGTGGACACGCCCTACAAAACATCTCCAATTGTTGAGAATGAAGTTTGATCTAATAAAACACTGTGACCAAATATCTTGATGTACTGAATAAAATACAGTTGGAGCTGAAAAGTTTGGAAGCAATAAATGGAGGACTACTCGCAGTTCTTTGGTTTCTTGTCACTGTAATTGATGAGACATCCTTCATAAATGCTGATAAATATTGTCATTATGTTTCACTTGCAGAGATGGCATTTAAAAGTTGTATATTTGTTGAGAAATTTGTGCTGTTGCTTCCTTTCTTCCTTTCCTTTTTGTGTTTACCATGCTAATTTTAGTTTCTGACTATATTCATTAGGTCTCAAAATTCTTCAGTGCCAGTGAAAACGTAAAATAATAGTTTAAGTACTGCATGCTTTGAGGATTGGGTTGTTCAATCTTCTCTCTGGCTAAAATGCATCAGCAAATGTATCTTTTTCATTGCTAACAGAAGCTTGGTTGTATTAGTGAAGTTTATATTCTTCCTTGGTCTTTTCACATTTCTTGACAGACTGTGGTATGTATATGTCTAAAACATGATGGTGGGGATATCTATGTTGCAAATGCATAGTACACTCCCTGGAACTTTCAAGATTGAAACCTTCCTGAATAGTGAAAATAATTTACTATTGCTGACATTCACATAGAAAGTATGAGGGACTTTAGATGTGTATCATGCAAAGTGGCGGTACAGTAAGAAGGATGAACTTGATTAAAATGTTATCTGGGCACACTTGTTTACCTACTATCTGGGCATGCTTGTTTGCCTATCCACTGCATGCACCTACATTAAGAAATCTTTGAGTGTAATGAAAATGATGAGATGGAACAAGCCAGCTACAATAGCTGTCAAAGTCCTTGATGTTATGCTTAGACATGACATTGAATCTTCATCGGAAGTGTTGAAGTTTGGTGTGATGGCTTACCTTCTGACGTGAGATTAAGAAAAGAAGGAAAAAAAGTACCAAATGATTATGCACTCTCTACTCTCTCCTAATCAAAGATCAGCTCTTTGTTTTTTCTTGCCTTTTTGATTGAGAAACATGTTAAAAGGGCTTATGACTTCCTATATGAATCTCTTGCAGCTATACATACAGTGATCTATGGAGAATAGAAAGTTGAAACCGTACATTTATTGCCAGAGACGGTTTTGAACCAAAATTTCATCAGATAATGGCCCCTAGACCTTTTAAGAATGCATTGCCGAGCATTAGTATTTACCATATCTAGTGGAAGGCTGTTGAATCCAATGTTGAGGACATTGTTGAGACTTGAGAGAAGATGGCTTCCCCCTGAAGATATCAGATTAATGTACCATAGAAGGGTTTGCCAGTACTTAGCAGAACAGGTAGCATGCCATGAAATAGGAAATACTTTGAAAGAACTCTGGTGGATTGATGCTGATTACTTAACTGAAAAATATTATGTTAATGAACAATGTTTCAATAATCTTTCGTCTGACGCAGGGTGTCTTTTCGCTTTGGGATTTGACTCATCTTTGGCTCGTCTTTGTGCAGTTATGGGGCATAGGCATTTATTTGGTGCATCTCAGACATTTGAGGGTAACCATGCTCAAAGCTGGAGTAACATGAATATGGAGCAACCGAATATGCAATTAGGTACTTGGTTGTTACTTGTTACATGTTGGCATGCTTTTCTTGCTCACTGCACCTGTTTCTTTTAGCACCCAAGAAGAGGACAATCATTGCTTGACAGTGTCAGATCTGCCCTGTCTTTATTCCCCCCGTGATGAATTAAGTTCTAGTGTAGGCAACAATTAGAACTTATAACTTGCTAACTTTTATTTATGATATATTATTTTTACCAAAGGATTTACTAATGGGCATGCATTTAACATATCAGGGATTCAGGAGTTCATTTAGGTGAATGCATGAGACTTTAGTTGTTAAGTGTTTGTAGATTATTTACTTATAGCTCTTGCTTTTCTTTACTCAACTTTTCAAATGGATTCAGCCAGGGGAAGTTCTGTAGAGAATGGTACTTACTTTTATCCTGTGGAGAATGTGGCGGTGAATGGAGTGCACTATGCTTCTCATTGGACTGCACCAAGGTCAAGTGAATATGTTCCTCTTGGGCACAATGATGTGTTGCCACATTGCCAACCCAATGTTGCTGGGCTATCTCAGGATTCTTTTGTGCATGCACCAAACATTGGGACATTCAGGGCATCGACAGAAAATTATTCATGTCATGGATCATCGTCATCGTCATCATCGTCGAATTACAATGGGCATGCGCCATATGGTGTTGATGGTGGATTTACTGATTTCACGGCTGATGGTGGAAGAGGTCACCTTAAGAGAAAAAGCCCTGTAATACCATCATTGTGTGAGAGAGGCAGTAGTAGCAGATACTACTGTCCAGGAAGTGGAAGTTCCTCTGCTCCTCCTGTCTCTTCTGAATTACGGCTGGACGAACCAGACAATGACTCGCTTCACGCGCCTTGGGATCATCTCTCTGCTAATGGAGATTACACCTACAATGGGCCCAATGGCCTTTCAATCAGGGGTGAGGGTCCTTTAAGGAATGTGAGAAGTCGTTACGGGGTTGAATTAGATACCAATGTGTCCAGGACACACATGCCAACCAATCCACACAATTTTATTTATACAAGCAACCCGGTTGAGCATTCTCGCATGCTAGATCTTCAAGGTCAGTCTAATGGTCTGACATGTGACTGGAGCCATACCACTGTTTCTCCTGCTCACGGGAGGATGTTAATTTCAGGTACATTTAACTCAATTCTTTTATCGTGCGTTCGATTTTTGCATAATGCTGCTTTTAGGGGTCCAATTTGGAAAACTTGTGGATGTAGGTGGATATAGAGATGGGCCACCAAACCAGTCTTTTGGTGGAAGCAGCACTGTTGGTTCTCCCATAGAGACTGTTGGATCTGATTTTATTTCACGGAGAAATCCTATCATCCGTCAAGGTCACGTCGGATCCTCAAGCCAGCCACTGAGAAGTGTTCGCAGCATCTCTTCTCAAAGATCTAGCCGAGATCCCCGGCCTTCTTCAAGCAGCTTACGATCTTTGCAAGTGGGACCTTCAGAAGAGAGACTGCCATCAGTTGCAGATGGTTACTCAAGACATCCAAGACCACTTTCTGCTATAGGATGGCGTAACAATGATGGGGCTCGGAGATCCAGGGTATCTACTGAAAGATTTCGGTCATTTCCTGATGAAGGAAGTGGCCATGATCAATTAGAATATGAGGTGTGTTGTCATTCTTGGGGAAGATTAAAATGCATTCAGGGGGAAAATGGTCTTTTCCGATTGGAAAACATGCAACTTATTTGCTAAATTGATTATTCATCAGGAGCCACAGAAGTGGCACTTTGTTTCTCATTAAGATGTTCAGTGATGATTGAAGTTTTAGTTAAAAGTGTATATGCTTTCCCAGTTTTCAGTTATTTGTGGGAATTAGAAATGACATTATGATAAGTTAGGAGGAGATGAAGTTTGGGAAATTGTCGACATTGTAGAAAAGGTTCTCCAGAGGTTTTCTTAAGCAAGATCTCTTTCGATTGGAAGTTGTGTAAATATTATGTGGCTTTTTGACGGTTCTAGATGCAGGTTCGTTTGTGATGAAACCTGCCCTATGAAACTTGTGCAGCTGGTTCAAAGGCCCTTGGAGCCATTAGGGCATTACTGCTAGTTAGAAGATGATGATATTCTCTGAGAAACCTGTATTGACATTTGGTTATTTAAAGGAAGAGTCTGGCAAGAATAGATAGTAATGTACTACTGTTAATGACTAGTTGACCCAGTTGATGTGTGCATAGTGGATTGAACTTGAAATGAATGGTCATACAGCCAGTTTGTCTGCGTTGCTTGGACTGTAAATAATAATGAATGAGTGAAGTGCTTAGATTCTATACGTAGTTTTTTTTCTTTTGTCTTCCTCAATTCCTTACCAGATGTTTACTTGACTATAAAAATGTTTGTTCTTAGTATATTGCATTGTTTCTCATTTCTCAGTTTTTAATTTATTTGAAGGGATTCATGATTGCGGATCGCTCAGGCGTTTATGCTTCAAGAAGTGTGTTTGATGAGCACCGAGACTTGAGGCTAGACATAGATAACATGGGCTATGAGGTGAATATGAGTATTGCATTTTCCCTTTTATTCTTGATATTTGGTTCCTCAATATTAAATGTCTGCATTTGAGCAGGAGCTGCTGGCATTAGGGGAAAGGATTGGTAATGTCAATACAGGCTTGTCTGAGGATTCAATAGCAAAATGTTTGACAGAAACTGTACAATATTCATCAGAGATATTTCAGGATCAAAGTAGATGTGTTATCTGCCTGGTAAGCTTTCAGTTTTGAATGATTTGTCTTAATTGCATGAATAGATATTGTACCTGCTGGGGACTTGTTGACATGCCCAAAATGCAACCTATTATCACTCCGTAAAGTTTCTTGATCATTTAACTCGGTAGTATGGTAATAATTGAAGTACGTTCGAGGCTGCTGTCTCCGTGACTTCTTGCCTCAATTTGCCAAGAATTTACTATAGACGTTAATGTTGTGCATAAAATATAGAATGTTTCGCTAGCAGCTTGAAATCTTGCCCTGTCGTACAGGAGGAGTACCAAAACATGGACTACATTGGGGCACTGAAAACTTGTGGCCATGATTACCATGCGGGCTGCATAAGAAAGTGGCTGTCGCTGAAGAACTTATGTCCGATTTGCAAAGCTCCGGCGCTGGACGAGGGCATGACGCAAACCTAAGTTTATTCTTCTGTGTTTGCTCTCTTGTCATGTATGTACATATTTGAAAAAAAATGCGCAGCTCCAAATGGAGTCTTAAAGATGCTTAGGGGACTTGTATAGGGATTATCTGAAAGATTCTATTCATTTATTTCAGGCTTCCATAATGATTCGTGGACGCCGATTTAAGTCTATGATTTAGTGTGGATGTGGATCGAGTCGTATGATTCTTTAGTTCTTTTGGAATGGAACGTGATAGGAAAAGGGGAATCGAGAGAGGCGTCATTAGGACGAACTTTCCAGGCGATGTATGTTTCACCTCTTTTAAGTGATTGTTGAGGGACGCTTAGATGCGCTTTTCTGTTCCATTTGGTGATTGACTTTGCGATTGTGATCTGCTGTCTCTGAGCTTCTTTCTTAGGAAATTTCTCTCCGGTTCTACTATGTGAAGGTAATTCCGACGCGTTCTTTTGCTTCGATGGGAATCCGGTGCTCGAGCATGGCGAGGAAAAACAAACGTACACCATTCAATAGTCTTTTACACTATCTTCTTCAATGAAAGGAAACGGAGCATTCCGAGAATTGAACTCGGGACCTCTCGCACCACCCTAAGCGAGAATCGTACCACTAGACCAAATGCCCACGTGCAAACTGCTCGTGACTGACAATATTTCTTCTCTTTTGGTAATATTTCCCTTCTTCGCCTTTTCTTCGATCGCATTCATGGGAGACTTGAGCTAAAAAGGCTATCAATGCTTGCACGAGCAGTGAGCACGAGAGCCCAGTCGTGGACGATTCTTTGGATCCCATAATTCAAGGGCACAAAGTCCAAAACAAAATTCGTGGGCCAAGGCTTTATGTCTTTTTTTTGTTTTAAATTAGGGTTTAGAAAACACAAATTTTGGTATGTGGATTATCATTAGCGCAAGACCTAATTATGATTGCCATGCCATCAAATAGAAACAATTCCGTGTATAGGCTAGGCATTTAGGGTTTGTCTCGTATCTTAATTGGTCTTTTGGATTAGTGAATTATTTCACGGTTTCAGAGTTTACCAATCTTAAGTGGACTTCTTTTTTATATATAAAAAAATTGAGATATGCATACTTGTGATTTCGAACTTCAATTAGTGAATCTTTAAAAAAAAAAAAAGTTAGCATTGATTTCCACATGATTGGAATTGGGAAATTGACTACCCCGTACTCCGACCTACTCATTTAAAGATTGGAACTCTCATTTTGATGTTATTTTTTATTTCGATCTACGTGTTATTGATCTTTCAGGTGGTTCATCCTTTGAAGGTATTGTTTAGATATACGTTGGGGATTAAAAGTCATGATATAGAATTCTAAGTTCAATCCATCTTAATATTACGAGGGAATTCCTTATCTCTGAAGGATATCGTTAGTTCAAGGAGTGTGTCGCGTACTCGTCATTTCTTTTGACACAAACTATAAGATGACGATGCTGCGGTGGTAGCATTGGCAATTCTTGTCCGCATTCCGCAGCACAACTTAGCCTTCGATTGAACGTCGGGATCGACATAATCATGAGTCACCTTTTAGTGTTCTATAATAGCTCATTGATTTCATCAAAACTACGTCATTGAACAACAATCATTGTTTTCCGCCCGAAAAGAAAATTAACAATCCTTAGTTTTAGGCTTCCTTGACGAAGACTGCGACTTTTACTTGGTCGGCTTTTATTGACCAGCAATCTCCATTGATTTCTGTATTGTTCTAAATACCAATTTCTTTTTAACATCATGGTTGACTACTTAGAAGTCAATTCGTTGGAACTCGCAGGTCATCTTTGACTTTTGCCACCAAGGAACCAGAAAAAATGAAAAGAGGGGGGAAAAAACTTGCGACTTGATTCGTCATGTGATATATGCACAGGGATCTATAACTAGAACGAAATGACACGTGTAAATTAAGACCTCTGTAATAAATAATTAACATATTATGATAAAATAAAGATAGATAGGAACAACGTTGCTCTAGCTACTTCAGGTTCTAGATCTCTCTCATTGATATGAGGATAATCAAATGATAGATTCAGTCTAGAATTCATTTATTTCGTGAAAAATAAATAATTTAAAAAATATTT
>BCNH02000011.1:14621697-14637480 GCA_001662345.2 Metrosideros polymorpha var. glaberrima | reverse complement strand
AGATCATTGCACGAAACTTCAAGAACGTACACTTGTTGCGTTCTCTTCTCTCTCTTCTTCAAACTTTGAGGATGTGCGGCATTAGCCGGAACCGGTCAAAGAAAATGTTGTACAAGCAAAATAATCTGCCGGTTGCAAAAAACCACAAAAATCCCAAACTTTACTCACTATAACACATTTATTCAAAACCATTTTTTGTGACACAAAAAATCGGAAATTTTGTCCACTGTGACACATTTACCCCAAATTTCTTCTTGTGACATCAAAAACTCCAAATTTATATTTATGTGACACATTTACCCCAATTTTTTTTTTTTCATCTTTTCATTTTTTATTACATGAAAATACTAAAAAATATTAAATTTGTGCTTATCAAATTTGTGCTCCTAATGTCTAGGATGATATGGCTTATCCGCAAGTATGGACAATTTCTTACGATGCGGTCGATAAAGCCACTAAAAATCCTGGGACGAACCTCGGAAGCAAAATAACGAAAGCCACGAAGGTATATCGAATGCACGGTTGGATGTCGAAGTCGAACGTCGTCGAAAATCCTCTCTCAAAGTTCCTTGTTACGGTTCGCTATCTGTGGTTTATCGTGAGAAACTATGTACGGCCGGACTCACGCGAAGGTGCTGTTCCGGTCAAAAGAAGGCGAGAACGGAATGAATCCACAATGGAAACCAGAAGAGAAAGCAACGAATGAGTTGATGGCAAGATACAATGAGAACCAACTGTAGATTCTCGAAGGCCAAACGTATCCACTCTCGATTGTCGCCACGAGTACTCGTTCCGGGGGCTCGATGCACACGAATCGGGTCGGTCGTGCCCGACATATCGACCTATCTTCAACACGATGTAACAGCGAGAATTGAAGGGTTGAACTAATATAAAGAATGGGTCTCAATGAAGACTTTCTTCTTTGGGGCCCCAAAAACATGAATGAACTCGGTCGGAACGGGCAGAAACCAAACCAACGATTTGGGATTTGGTGTGAAAGTTAGGAACTGCGCAACACAATGTGGACGAAGCTCCACGTTTTGCTCCCAAACAAATTGTCTCTGCATGAAGACTTTGTGCATGTTAATTGACAAATAGAAATATCCTCTCCAGCCTTCATCTCGCCAGTGCTCATCTTTTCTTCCATTTCATCAGATACCTGAGAGAGAGAGAGAGAGAGAGAGAGAGAGAGACCAAAGGACCAAAAAAAAGGAAGAAGAAAAGGAGAGGACTCTACTAAATATCATGGCGGCCAGCGGCGGAGGGAATTCTCTGGAGTACACGCCGACATGGGCGCTCGCGGTGGTTTGCTTCTTCTTCATATCGACCTCCCTCATTCTCGAGCACCTCATCCATCTCCTCACCAACGTAAGCAACCAATCAGATCATACTGATTTCTGTTTCTTTCCTATTGATTTTTTCTTTGGATTACCTCGATCGGTGAACTTAAATGAACTCCGTGACGGCGCAGTGGCTCAAGAGACACCGGAAGCGCGCCTTGACGGAGGCTGTGGAGAGGCTTAAATCTGGTATAGTCAAGTTTCAAACATCACTGGGCTTGGTCCATGAAATTTAATATGAACTTAGAAAAGTAGTTCGTGTCTAAAACCATGTCTTTCTCAATATTCATCATGTGGAACCCAATTGCTGCATCTCATGCTAGTTTTCATTTTGGACTATATGTGCATTTCAAAAGCAATGCTTGCCTAACACTTCTTGACAAAATCATACGAATTTTCCTCTTTTTTTTTTGTTTAGTAAGTTTTCTTCATTCTCGTTGCAGAGTTGATCCTGCTAGGGTTCATATCGCTGCTCTTAGCGGCGACCCAAGAATCGATATCAAACATCTGCATCTCTGCTGAGCTCGCAGACACCATGCTTCCTTGTAAGAAGCAATCTTCGTCGTCCGCTGATTCGACGGCAAAATTCCAAGTCGGGCGCTTCTTGGGAGAGATGGTATTGACGGCAGCATCCGTGAACTCGTCGATGGCGGCCGATGGAGCTACATATCGGAAACTTCTATGGCTTCCGTGGCGGCAATTGGCGGATGACGAAGACACGACGACGGCGACGGCGACAAACAGCACAGCAGCCGATCCTTGCAGCTCACAGGTTGAGTGTTGATAGTATTTAGTATATTGTGTTGTTATTATCCCTTTTCTTGCCAAAAGTTTATGGAATATCTACAAATGTAGCAGAAAAATCAATCTTTCATAGTCATCTTCGTTGCGATGTTCATCGTCACGACAAATAGTAGTTATTTAGTTCGAAGATTAATGAAGAAGCACTTATCTACGAGCATTGTTGTATCGGCAGCTCGTCGATTACGGGAAGACGCACAGACATATAAAATAGGATTAATTAGTTCATACCGAAAATTAAAATAAAATTGCAGTTCCTTAGGCATGACCTCCATTGAAGACTTATGCATGTTAAAGCCTCTATATTCGGGTCTGTTTTTTTTTTTTTTAAATGATTTAATATAAGCAAAAAGAAAAATATGCAGGGAAAGGTGTCATTGGTGACCCCAGAAGGGATTCAGCAGCTCCAGATCTTCATCTTCGTGTTGGCGGTGATGCAGATTGTGTACAGTGTTATCACCATGGGTTTGGGCAGATTAAAGGTAATTAAACATTTTATCAATGTCCACAACTTACAGCAATATACAACAAAAATTAAAAGTTATTATATTATCAAAGCTTTTTGCGTAGAAATAAAAAAAAAATTAGATTTTGATTTGGATATTGATATTGATATTGATAAAAATTGTCAGATGAGGCGTTGGGAAGCTTGGGAAAGAGAGACTCAAACTACCGAGTATCTGGTGGCCAATGGTATGTTCATCTTTATACACACCCCAGCTCTTATTCTTTTTCTGCTGCAGACAAATTCTTTTCGTGGAAAAAAGAAGAAGAATTCATCATTATATAAGGTTGAGAAATCTCGATCTAGGAGGAATAAAATCACTCAATTTTTCACCCCTCTGAGATCATGCAACGTTACCTTAAAAAGTAAACAACGCATGACGCGAGACATGACGATTGATTTGAGAAGATAAAAAAATCAAATACGAGTAATTCCGTGCATGCGATAGATTACAAGCATATATATTTGCGACCGAAGTCTTTGTTGGAAATATTGAAGGACCTAATTCTCATTCGATCGTACGGAATTCCTATGTAGATTTCAATAATATTGTGAGGAAAAGAGAGTGGAAAAGTAAAAAGCTCGCTATTCCATTATTTTACGCGATGTATAAGATAGATTGTTGCAATTCTATTATTGGGGGTTGAGTTGACATGAATCAAACTTGATTTTTCTCTCATTTGATCTTGACATATGACCGTGGTATCCTCTAGAAGTTCCTCAATTTGCGAGAACAATCTTTTAGTCCATTTGATGGTGCTTGCATTAATGAGACGGTGACGTATCGACCAAATAATTACATATTTCAACGGGCAGGTCTCAAATGGAGGGCCATTCTTGGATTTTAGAAAAATAAATAAATTAATATAATCTCCAGAAACAGGCGTTTATTCAGTGAATAGGTTTGCATTCTGAAAATCCCACTACCAAGTTTAGAAGCTTTGACTTCAGAATCCAGAGGACTTGGAGACACTTACATAGATTAGTCAATTTCAGAAAAATCAATAATGATTGGTTGATGAAGAAAAATTATGGCAAAATAAAATGATGGTTATTGTGCTTTTATTTTTTATTTTTTATGTAACTGGTTTCTTATGTTATTCCTTAGATACCCTTTATTCTAGGCTTTGAATATATACATTTTGTGGATAAATATGTAAATTCGAGAATTGAATAAATTTATATGTCCACGTTAATAAATAAAACATTATTTGAAGTTCTAATTATTGTTTTTTTCTTTTCAATTGTTTCTATCGCTGTCGATTTTATTTTTGTATCTGATTTTTCTGTGGTTTCAAATTTTCGAACTATTTAGACACTTTGATTAAGCATTCAAGCAAAAGCTAAACCCTTGAAAATTCTCGAAAATATGTTGCAAATACACATAGTTTTGCTTCTGCACGAATTCTCGTGACTAGCCATACAATTAAATGTGTGTACTTGTCAAAAATTAAAATACGAGTTGTAATTTGCAACTTTTCCTTTTTTCCGTAAGAAAAATGGGATTTATTTCCTTTCTAGGGCTTGTGCTGATAATTTCTTTTCTCAAATTAAAACAAAAAGGGGGAAATTGATAGATTTGAAACGAAATTGGTACGGAGAGTAATCTCAATATGAACATGCGCGTCGTGATCTGACCGATAAGTCGAGGTTGACTTCAACGAAAAGCACATTTCTTAAAATACACGGTTCTTGTTGGTCTTCTAGATGAACCCGACTTCTCCCTCATAATTCTAGGCCATGTAAAATTAATATAAATCGTTTTACATCATTTTTTATTTAGGTGACCAATCTTTTATTTTAGGAAAAAAAGTCATCACAAACCTTCAACTACGCCCACTATGACATATTTATCTTAACTTATTTTTGTGACACAAAAAATCTCAAATTTATATCTGTGTAACATATTTACCTTCCGTCAATGGGCACGGTAATAAATTTGTCTACATGGACGCCGAAAGGCAAACGATATTGACATAGTACTCTCGTGACTTAAGTGAAATAGAAACTATTTTGGTAATGCATCACAATAGGTATAATTTGAGGTTTTTTTTCTCACAAAAAAAAATTCAAGATAAATCGTTACAGTGGGCATAATTAAAGTTTTTTTATGACTTTTTCTGTTTTATCTTTTTTTTAGAGGGATTGGTCCGTCGTTAATATGACAAAGATCATTAATGTTTTCAGATCCAAATAGATTCAGATTCACGAGGCAAACAACCTTTGGGAGACGGCACATGACGACTGGTTCAGACACATCCCTCGGTTTGTGGATCGTGAGTCATTTCTAACCCTTTTCAATCTTTTCTTTTCTAGTGTTGTTCGTTTAGCGAAAATTAAATCATTTATAAAATATTTTTTTAAAATAATTACTTATATTATATACAAAAATGGATGAACAAACAAAAAAATTTCATCTTAACATGTTTAAAGATTAATTGTAATCATTAATAGAAACATTTTTCATTGACTAATTATTTCGAGCGATATAAGCGATCATTTTTAAGAAAATGTTTTACAAATCATTCATTTTCGAAAAAACAAACAGAGCCTCGATATTAATTTTCTTATTAAGTGGTTAATTTTGTATTATCGCTAACATTAATGTCCAATTTCGATGTTGGGTCCAGAAATGTTTTCTCAGACAGTTCTTTCACTCCGTCGCGAAAGTCGATTACCTCACCCTCAGACATGGTTTCATCTCGGTAATTGTTTTAGCTAAATCACGTTAATTAAATGTATATTGGGAGATCAATTAATATAATTAATTGTTGAATTAGTCATTTTTTATTGTGACAATATTTCGATTTCAGGCTCACTTATCGGCTCGCAATGATAATTTCAATTTCCAAAAGTACATAGAGCGGTCTTTAGAGGAAGACTTCAAGGTTGTGGTCAGCATCAGGTGACTATTCTCTTCATATCTATTTTTCAAAGATAAATTGGAGTATTTAGCGATGGTGCAATACATTATTTATCAAAAAATTTAGGTTTCGAATTATTCATATCATTATTTTACTTCAATTTAAAATTGAGAAATTTTGATCCGTCATGTTTGGACCGATATGTAGGAACACGTATAAGGAAGATGTCACAAAGCACTTCGGCAAAACTAGCAATTTTTTCTAGTGTACATGATTTAGCAAACCGTTTCTTTAAGTTTTAGTTACCTATAGCGGTGACCGATTTCAAGATTGGTCAGGTCTCGATTTATTCCTGCCTAAAATCAGAAACCGACTTAACCGAACCGGTCGATTTTAGAAATGGCGGTTCTTAAATCAGTTGGTTTCGGTATTGAGGAGCCGGTCCATTGTATGTTTTAGGTAAAAATTCAAAATTTTATGATAAAACATAAAATTGCACTTTTTAACTAGAAAAACATTTATCGGTCAAGTGATTATTTTGATGTTTATCCGTGTCAAAGACCATGTTCAATTCTTGATGAGTTGCAAAAGCATTTCTTTAGGAAGAGAGAGACTTCAAAACCAGTTCAACCACTTCGGTTCCGGCCTTGAAATCAGGAGCCGACTGAACCACTCCTGGGCCGGGACAAGGTTTGCGGAGCCAGGAGCCGAACCGGTTTTCTCTAAAACCGGTCTTTACTAGTCGATCTATGTCGGTTCCTGAATTGACTCACCCCTAATTACTGGCATTTATTTAGATTGTTCGATGCAATTAGTACTTACTTATTGTAGTCACTAACTAAGTTGTAGTTCTGACTTTAATTTCTTGATTATTGACAGCCCCGTAATGTGGTTCGTGGTCGTCATATTCATGGTCGTGGACGTTCATGGTAATTTTTTCGGTCCAAATTCTGAACTTTTCAACAATATTTATTCAATTTCCATTGCTTTTCTTCTATTAACCTTAATATCAACTGACAATTATTCTTGAAATTTTCATGAAACAAATTAAGGGTGGAACGTATATCTCTGGGTTTCTTACGTCCCGCTCTTGGTAAGTACGTAAATTCAGCATTTTTTGATAATATATATTAACTTAATTTCTCTCCAGGACATTAGTCTGATAAATAAAAGTTGACCTGTTGATGATATTGGAAACTGCTGCAGTTGGTGTTGATGGTTGGGACCAAGCTGGAAGTGATCGTGGCCAGAATGGCTCAGCAGATGAAGAACCAAAACAGCGTGATCATCGGCGCTCCGCTCGTGAGGCCGAACGACAACCTCTTCTGGTTCCGCCATCCCAGATTTGTCCTCACGCTGCTTCACTACACTCTTTTCATGGTATGTGTCCATACAGCTCGCGTCCCGACTCGAAAGAGTAACGCCAAGGGCGCGAAATAGTCGCCAAACCCGGCATTCGAAAGCTCGTGTGTTACCGGAAAACTAATGCATTTCGTTTTGTTTTCTGTAATCTGTTCAGAATGCGTTTGAACTTGCGTTCTTCATATGGGTCACGGTGAGCAGTTTTTCGGCTTTTTTCTAATGCACCTAACAAATTTCTCTAGAGTATTTTTTTTTTATATATAAATTATTGGTACGAAAATTCGATTTTCTTGTGTATTTTCATCAGATACTATTCGGGGTGGATTCCTGCTATCATGAGCACACCGTGATCCTTGTGACAAGAGTGGTGTTGGCGTAAGAACTTATCTACATATCTTTATTTAGCCTCTACTCTTAATTCTTATTTGTGTATATATATATATAGGATTATTTACATTCAAGCTGATAATAAATGTTTATCCATTAAAAGAGTTTGATTTTTTTTTCCTTTTGTCAGGGTTACAGTTCAAGTGCTTTGCTGCTACATCACTCTTCCCCTATATGCGCTTGTCACGCAGGTAAAGTTATTATTATTATTATTGCATATATGTTTTATTTTCTCCCAATATGTTGCTCAGTTTTTGGTGGACACAGATGGGTTCGCACTTCAAAAGCAAAGTCCTGGAGGAGCAAATGGCAAACATAATAAAGCAATGGCATGCCGAAGTGAGGGAAAGAAGGAATAACAGCAGTAAACTAGAACAATCCTTCTTTCAATCCCCTCGGACTTCTCTATCTCTCGAGTCGAACCACTCGAGGGTGAGCGCCGCTGCGAATTTCGACCCTCCCCGGTCGTCTTTCGGAGCTGCAAGGAGGGCGCTGGACCAGAGCAATCCCTCCTCGAGCAGTCACGGGAAAGGAAAGATCACAGAGGAAGGGTGTGGCAAGGATTACGATGCGAGAATCGAAGAGGGAGGCTCTTCCAAGGGCATTTCTCGGGCTTCCATGTTGGAAATGCCGTCGTTGAGGCAATGACGGCATCGGAAAATTGAAGAGAGAAAGAAAGATGAGCAATCGTAATCCAACTGTGCAAGTAGGAAAAGATGGGCAGGACGGCTACATGGTGATGGCATCGTCGCGCATACAGTCATGAGACAGATATAAATACCGCACAGGAGGATAGATCTATTTACGTCTTTCGGCCACCATGTACTTCGATTTCAGTAGGATACTTATACGATAAGAAGAGGTCGGCGATTTATTTTCCAGTCTGCCAGGAATATGTAACTAAACGACGTACGCGGTTGATCTTTATCGACTCATATCATCATCAGCTAACACATGAACACAATATGAATTGGTTGAACTCTGAAGGCGTCCTTAAAAGTATGACTAACGTCATATCTGCACATGACCAAAGTGATCTTTCTTGATTGTCAGCTTAAGATCATTAGGTGAAAGTCTGTTGGTAGATGCCAAAGAATCCCAGCACAGCTACAGTTGAGCATGTTTAGATGTACTCGTCATAAGTTTATAATCTCACTCGTTATCGCCGGCCAGTAGTAACATGATATCGATTAAATTACTTTTCAAGGACTAAAATTACTACCTCATAATTCTAGTAAGAATTACCGATCTGTAGCGGCAGAAAAAGTGATATCAATGTATCGATGAAGTTGGACAATGAAGCCTAAGTCATAGTGAAACCATCCTGTCCTCGGAAATCGTATTACAGGTTCAAACTAATACAGCATACAGGCAATTCGGCCAATGGAAGATGTGGCCGTTCTATTCTATCCTGAGAAAAAGATTCACAGGTTCGACAAGAGAACCAAAGACAACAGAAACTTTTCGATTAAACAAGCTCTCATTCGATAAGTAGAATTGAAGAAAGATGGTAGTGGCATTTCAAACTTCCAAGAAGAGTTCTACAATAGATATCCCATATATCTGCATTCTTATGTAAAAACGTCGAAAAAGAAAGCAAGTTTGCATGACTCTTGCTTTCATTTCTAATCACAACATAACAGACTCGTTATTTGAACCTCTGGATGTAGATCAGAAGCAAATCTTTCCAGTTTCTCCAATAACTGAAAAATTAAAGACTCAAATTTTCCATCCACTAAGCAGAATTCTCCAAGAATATCAAAATTCTGTCATTCTAATATGAGGATTGGAATCTAGCCTGGCAAACTCAGATTAGCCTCGAAAGTTATGCCATCCAAAGAAGTTAAGGACGTATATAATTTCCTCATCTGTACTGATTAATCATCTGGAGGACTTCACCTGGATTTAACAAAGATTATGAAAATGGTCATCAAATTGCAGATTATGATAGTAGCAAAAAGTTTTGGCATAACCACAACCATTGAACATATGTGAGGAAGGTGCATACTTTTGTTGCACGCGTGCGCAAGCACAAGGATGTGTTAGGACAGGCACATGCAAGGAAATATCTATGTGTATGGGTGTGTGGAGAGAGAGAGAGAGAGAGAGAGAGAGAGAGAGAGATACCAAAATAAGTATGTCCATTTTACAGAAGCACAATGCAATTTTAACACAATTTAATCAAAAGAGTAATCTAGGGCGCAGGTCCTGCTAGTGCTAACCAGGTCCATCTACCCAGGCACTTGCACCATGCAAATTAGCTCCACACATCATTTTTCACCACTTCTCTTTAATAAGTTCAAGATCTTACAATTACAAACAGGAAATGAGGAAATGATACTTCTCTGAAAGGTTCCCGCCAGCCCAAGTGCAAGTACAGGAAACTGGAAAACCCCGAAGGAATATTTAGATGTCCATCAAGTAGATCAATATAAAAGACTCAACGATTTAATGCAGAAAAAGGAGGCTTGCGAAAGCAATTTCTAAATAAACCAACTCCACTGGCTCAGATTGATGACAGATGTACCAGGAGACAGGGAAAAAGATTGCGCTCCAGGGAAGCTGAAAGCCTCAAAATCCAAAACATTTTTCCCAGAGTGCTCTACCAGCAAAATTAAGCGTGGTACTACTAGCACTAGTCTCATGGTAATGACCCACACACTATTCTGTCCCCAAAGAATGACCATCTAGACTCCCTCTTTTGCTGCATGAAAATCAAACAAATTTTAATTTGCAGTTATTATGCCTGCCTGACCAAGGAAAATTAAAACGTAACTATTCAATTCATTGTCCAAGGAAAATTAACACAAATTATTCTAAACTAGAGGTAAGGTAGCTGACATGCAGGCTGCAGCAAAATTGTTGTTGACCAAATTGCCACCAATCTCACCCAACAGGTAATATGAAACATGTATATAACAATTGGAAGATCTAGTCACCAAAAAGGGCAAAAGGGAAAAAATATATATAGGTTGTGCTCCTGACGTAGAACTTTCCAATAGACTCTCAATACTAATAAATATATCAAGTAGTTGCAAATTTCGAGGTAAGATAATAAAGCATGACTACAACTTCACCATGTCCATAAATTTGCAAATAATGAATCTTTAAGCTCATTATCCCTCATAGATTGAATCCTTGCCAGGACTTTTGGATCTTTCAATGATAATATCATGTTCGTAGTTATTTACATTGAAATCTAAACTGAGAAACAAAGTATATATCAAAGCTTCTAAAAAATTTCCTTCCAAGTTTTTAGGAAGTAGTAAATGAGTTCTCCCTGCTACTTTGTTAATTAGTAATATGCATATATATCCCTATCTTTGATATCCATTGTTCGCCACTACAACTTCAATTTGCTCTTGGATAATTTTTTTGACTTGAAGCAGATGAATGCAATAACAATTCGAACTCTGCCTTTCAAGATAATAAAATGAATACCTTATCAAACGAATTTTTCATCCAAATTTACTCTACCAACTTCAGGAGATAATCATTTGGAAAAACATTTTTTAGTGAGTATGAAAATCGACTACTTTAGTCAAACTAGAGATGTGAATGATCCTTTTGGATGACCAATTTATTCATTTCTCGCCTATTCAATAATTAAGATAACCTGCTCATTTTCAAATTGATTCGATTAGCAGATTAAATAGGAACAACAGGTTGGGACTCTTGGAGTACAGAGTGTGTTAGCTAGGGAAGATCATGAACCAAATAATAAGTTTTCTTGATAAGATTAAATTTTATTTATAAAAAGTTGTTGCAGTGCATCAAAGTTACACAAGAACATAAGGATATTCCTAGTAACAACGTCTACAATAATTTTTGGGTTCATATCCAATATTTCAATCTGCAAATGCTCTATGCTCTCCAAGCAGATGATCACTTCGTACTCTTTTAATTTGTCATTTGCATCCTGAATTGCTAGAACTAAATTCTTCAGCAATTTCCAGCAGTTACATATCGTGTAATTCAGGCTGCAGCTTGAAGTAATAAGTGTTCATCTCTCAATAGACATATATGCATATCCTTGAACACACTGCATCATATGCCAAATATGAGCAGATTTTGTGGTCTTACAAATAAACTGAATTTGCAGCATAAATCAGGCAGTCTAAGTTAAACAGATCAATTCAGGGGAAAAAAGATTGCCTAGCCATATGCCCTCGGAAATAAACCAAGAAAGAAGCTGCAAGTCCTGAGAAGTCATATTACTGGAGTTAACCATAGATCATCCTTCAATCATATAAACGATGGACCGCACTTACACTGCCTAGAAACAAATACTTAAAGAGAGACAAAGCAAGAAGAGTTGAAAAGGCCAAGGAAAAAGGTAACCTTTTAAAAAGATGGTGTAAAGTAAATTCCGATGTTGCTTCACAAATATGAAGTTCATAAGAAAAGTGATGAAAGATTCTTTATTTTTCTCAAATTCATCAGCAACAGCAATGGAATGAAAATCTCACGTAACACATATTCTGCCAGTAGCATACTCTCCTTTTCTACTTTTTCAGCTTTCTTTCATAATTTGGCATTTTCCTGGTTTTAGTTTAGTGATTGAAAAATGACAAGGATCTAAAATGAAGTGTGCAGGAATTCTTTGGGTCATTTTCTGCAAGAATGTCGATAGATACCAAAGTCAGTCAAAAGCGTATATGATACATTGAAATAGTTTCACAAGCGATTCACTCAAGGCACCTCAGTAACTTTTTGAAGTATCATTTTTCTCCAATTATTAACAGTGTCATTTATAAGTAGAATGGACATTGCCCATAAAATCGAATGGTTCTTTTCACTAGGGAAGTACTTCCAGAGTCATAATCAATGCGTTATCTTCTCAAGACCAAGATGAAGCATAATTAAACAAAAAATTTCACATATTATGACAAGTCAACAAACTATGATACCTGTGGCAAAAAATAAAAGAAACTAAGCTACCGTGTTCAAACCAGATAAGTTCACACAAGAACTTCATGAACTTACAACCATCAACTCCATTGCAATTCACTTTACTCAGCTGCTCTCCTTTACTAGGGTTCTTTTCCATTGCTTGGTTCTGTAATACAGGTCCAAAGACAAGAAGAACCACACTGAAATAGCAAAAAAGGTGAAAACCGAAGGAGGAGGACTTCCAGGTTCTTTCTTCTTGCAAGGATGTCCTTAAACACCAATGCCATAAAAGATTATCAAAGAGTGCACTCACTGTAACCTTTTGCAATAGATTTGCTGAAGACACTGAACAACTTTGTTAGATGGTAGACTTCATTAAAATTACTGTTTTCCGATTCAAAGACAACTGCACGAAAAACACAACTTCTTCAACTGGAGGGCAAGGAATTCCTTTCTCATTGTGGTTTCTTGGCCAATGTAATACACCAATCACAAGAGTCAACCTTCAACTCTTGTAAACTCCCCCTACACATTCCTCCTTGTTTCGTTGTCGTTTTCCCTTTCTGCTATTACTAGAAAAAGACGGACATTTCTGAACAACAAACTATTAGTTCAGGATAAATGGCAGCATACGAGTAAATGACATGGGCAGTCATTCAACTTCGGGGCAATCAGCATGCCACATCGGCATGACATAAACTTCATTGATGAATGGTTGGTAAAAGTAAAACGATTTGATTGAAACCAATTCGAAAGCTCGGACCTAAAGTACCTCCAAGTTAAAACACGGATTTATGCTAGAAAAGGTGATGTAGGGAAGAGGAGATATGAATGGTAATTATTCCGCATGTAAATCAGCTTTCTAGGAAAATAAATTGGGCAGCCACAGTGCAAACAGACACGAGAAATTCAATAGGACAAGAGCAAAAGAAAATTCCAAGATAAGCTTCCTTCCTCAATCAGTCGTACCAAACACGAAGAGAATGACAGAAGAAAGCAACTTGTAATATCAAATCCATGAAAAGGAAATGGGCAAAGGCTACTCGGTAAACATGAACAGTGAGTTGAGCGGCGATGAAGAACACACCTGTTGAGATGATTTCCCAATCAGTCGGCCTCAGTTGCACTTACATTCCATGTTTTTCCTTGCAGCCCTCGCGTTGTCATACTCGAACTTCAACACATTCGGGATATGTGAAGTGTCCTTGATGTAGAACCTCCTCCCGAACGCGCTCTCTTCGATCGCCGGAAAGTAGCGACAGAACACCGAATTCACCAGCCAAAACCAAGCCGATCCGATCAAGCTCCCGAGCGCGGCACCCGCAAAGACCTGACCGACCGTGTGGTACCCCAAATAAACCCTAGAGTACATCGTCAGCACCGCCAAGCACCACGGCAAGAAGCACGCGAGCGGCTTGTTCTTCGTGTCGGTGAGGCCGATCCCCCGGTACATGAGCATAGTGTAGTATGTGGCGAAGAAGAACATGTACGAAGAGTGGCTGGACGGCCAGCCGTGGGAATCGCACATCTCGAGCAGCGCGCAGGTCTCGGGCCGGGCCTGCTGGACCCAGGCCTTGATGTTCTCGCTGATGAATTGGGAGACGAGTAGGCCGAGGAAGAAGAACATGCCCTGCAGCTCGCGGCGGAAGATGAAGTGCGAGACGAAGCCGCCGAGGCTGATGAAGACGGGGACGAGCGAGATCCACGCGAGGAAATGGCCGAGCCGGTCGCCCCTCTGGTAGCGCACGTGGGTCACCGTCACGGCCTTCAGCGGCGGCGGAGGCATGGCGGGGAGGCCGGAGATCGGAGCCGGACTGCGGGCGGGGAAATACGGAGTTGCCTGAGAACTGAGGCGTGGGAGGGGGAGTCTGGTGCGCGGAGGTGTGGTAGGAGCGCAGAGAGAGAGAGAGAGACAGAGAGAAGGGATGGTGGTTGGGAGAGGTGAATTTATATGCCGTTTCTCGAGAAAATAAAACGTTGACGGGAAAAGTTGCAGAGCGGAAAGAGGAGAATCAGCGGAAGGAAAAGTGCAGTAGAGAAAGTCGAAGCGCCACGGGGATGATGACACGTGGATCGTCGAGGAGGTTAGACTAGAGTGTGGACGGCTCCATTCTGCTATGCTGTGCCGGATCCCTTACACTTTGCCGAAAAGGGTTTATTTATTCATCAATCGCGCAATCTTGGGCCGTCGTCTGGTCGAATTTCAGCCGCCGCGTGCTTAGGTGTTAATGAATTTTTTTCCTAAACATAAGATGATTTTTTTAATACCGACCAAAAAAAAAAACATAAGATTTTTAAGAACTTGTTGGATAGATTTTTTTTTACTTATTATAAATCTTACTACGGGCGCACTGTAATTATTATTTTTACTTACTTTAATTTTCTCTATTTTTTTAGATTCGAGTAAATTCTAGATTTCTGGCGGAAATGTAAAATTATTACTTTTCAACTTTTTTATAAGTCGCAACAAACAAATCCTACCACTTCGTGTGCCTGGAAGAACAAAATGGGAGGTAAAGAGAATTATGCAAAAAGATGGGTGAATAAAGAAGAGCTGTAAATCTATATTAGAATTGTATAAATAAGGACGTAATGAGAATGAGTGAGAGGTTAATCTCGGTTAGGGGCGGAATGGAGTCTGAGCTGCTCATGCTCGATGATTACTCGAAATCGACTCACTTAAATTTGATTAGATCTCAAGCTTGGACCATTTGAGTATCTTATTGAGCCCAAAACTCAAAAATCGCAAGTCTAATCGATCTACGTACTGTACTAATTACTCACACACATATAAACCTAAGGAAAATATTTGAGCTTATTAGGCTAGAGCTCAAGCCTGCGTTCTTTTATGACTTGTCTGTAATCAAGCTAAGTTTAAATAACTTTGAGCATCTCGATTTCTTTTCAAATCGAATTTTTAGCATAACCTTTAATATTCAATCGAGGTCAAGGTAAGTATCGAACATCGACCATGCGAGTGAAGTCAAGGCAAGTTTGGAACTATATAACTCAACTCAATTTGTTAAAATCGACAATAGACATGGGATTTCTGAAAATAGATTACACAATGTATATATCCAATATTTGAATCTTCTACTAATTTTTCTCTAACCCTGCCCCCCAAAAAAATCAACTTTTATTTCCGCATCCACTTTTGTTCCTATTTCAATTCTCTCTCCAAGGTTGCGGAACACTCCTTCAAAGTCCACTAAGATAAACATAGTAACAAGAAAATTATATCATATTTTATTAATTCTATTAAGAAAAATTAATCCACTGATGGTTATCGAGGTAAAGTAGTTCTTGCATTTGAAGAAAATGAAAATGATGCAGCAAAAGTTGGAGTGAGATTTGATAAGCCAATTCTTGTAGGCAATAACCTTGGTGGGCATTGTGAAAAAGACCACGGTTTCTTCTGCTCAAGTAATTTTTCTTGATTTTGTGGATTGTTGATTTCGTGGATTGTCCTAGCACTCATTTCTGCAATATGATATCTCAACAGCCAATTCACTTAGGTTAGAGAGTTGTGGAGGGGAAGAAACTGACAACCTGGCTATTGATGAAATATTTGAGGTAAACCTGAAGGTTGCTCTAGGAGCTTGCATTTCTTTTCATAGTCATAATGTTGTTG
>BCNH02000011.1:14587524-14621029 GCA_001662345.2 Metrosideros polymorpha var. glaberrima | reverse complement strand
AAAAAAAAAAAAAAAAAACCTTGAAAATCCAAACCCGACTCGAGTATGAACCGACCCAACCCGTCCCACATCCTAGGATATATAAGGGTCGGGTATCGGGTCGGTTCGGGTATCATGTATACCCAAACCAACCCGACCCATTGACACCCCTAGCTACTAGGGAGTTTGGCTCAAGCATCGGGTCTTGAGCCTGATTTCTGTGGACTTAGCCTTGGGCAACATATAAGTGGGGCATGGGAGCTAGGTACTTGAGCATAGCCATCGGGGCCCTGGATCTCAAATCCGGCCTCCGTGGCTTGAGCTTGATCTTAATGGATTCGAGCTCGGGCGTCGATGACTTGGGCATAGAAATTGGGTGGGCACAAGCACTAAGGTCTTGAGCTTGGCTTTTGTGGACGTGGGTCCACCCTCGATGGACTAGAGCTAGGTAGCATAGGAATAGGGGGCTTGGTCCAGGCCTCAAGGGCACTAGGCTAGCCATGTGGACTTGAGGCCGGCTGTCGAGGAATTTGTCACGGCCTCATGGACTTGGGATCAGGAGTCGCGTGTCCGAGTATGGCCACAGAGGACCTGTGTAAGGGCACTAGGGACACAAGCATGGCTGCTAAGGACCCAGGAACCCAAGTGCGGCCTTTGTAGACCCAGTCTTGGCCACCGAGGACTTGGGTATGGGTGTCAAGGTTCCGAGCCCAAGCGCTAGGTATTTGATCCAAGCGCCACTATTTAGTTATCTGATGGGATATGATTTCTAACTTTAAGAGGATGAAATTATATTCTTAAATGTAAGTGTAGGTTTTTTTGTTCATCATGAAAAGATTTTTCATTAATCATTTTTTTATACCATCCAAATGTCGAAAAGTGAGAAAAATGTTTTTTGATAGAAAATTTTCCGCGAAACAACTAGATGTAAGACGAGGAAATATGTGTCTAACTTCTATCGGCGTTGAATAATGTAGGACAATCTGTGAAAACAAGTAAATTTGACCGGTTCCTTTTTTCTCTCGAGTATTATCCGATTGCCTCACCAGTTAATTTCGAATTAAATTTCAAAGTTAAATCCAACGTTGGTAAAGAACCTGGAGCTTTTATTGAAAAATAAATTACCTTTTTGCGGGAAAATGCGTGTCAAAATCCAAATTCACAAAAAGTCTTTTAAGTAGGAAACCACATCCCAATTTTCTCTTCTTCTTCTTTTCTCTTTCTCTTTTCCCCTTTTTTTAGATGCAAGTAAGAGCTTTAGATAAAATGTAGATATCAAGTGTCACCGATTAAAAATAGGGCTATTACCACGAAAAACACCAAACTAGTATACTTGTAATAAATTTACCGCAAATTTTTGGGTTTGTTGCAGAAAATAAACCGAGTCATGTCACTAGAAAATGAGCTAATGGAAGGAACGTCGATTAAGTTATTATTGTTTTAAAAATTTAAATTTGGGATAAATTTATCATAGATGTATCAATTTGGAGTTCTTCGTAGTTAAAAAATTAGTTTAGGGTCACAAGTGTTCCAGTTTGGATTTTTTTGTGATGAAAAAATTAGTTTGGCATAATATGTTACAGATGTACTGCTTTAGGGTTTTTTTTTGTAGTATTAACCCTTAAAAATAGAAAATCAATTTTGAACATGTGCAAAAATACAAAGATTATATTTGTAATTTCTTGAAATCTTGATAGGAGATTACTTTGTAGACTAATAAATGCACATGGACTATTTTTGTAATTTTTAATGACTTATATATCTCATGAATAATAAATTCTAAATAAGAGCATATAATGTCTTTATTTTCATAAATAAGGATCTAAAATGGATCTTGTTCAAATAAGGGCTCAATGTGACCATGTTAGTTTAAAAGAAAAGTCTAACCTCACCGGCTGGTCAAGAGCATTTTCTTCCTTTACTTTTTTTTTTATTTTTTTTCCTTTTTTTTTTTTGCATGTTGGCCGTCACCCTATTGCCGGTGGGGCGACAACGATGGCCAACAACCCTCGCTGATCCTGGTTGTATGTTCTTTTTTCTTGTTCAAAAAGTTTAAACTTTTTTAATTTAAATTTAATTTAACTAAAATTTAGGTTAAAATTATCTTTGGATGAAAATTTCCTTGATTGCCCGGAATATTTAGTTGACCGACGAGGTGAGACATTTATCTAAAATTGTCATGGCCACTTTGGGTATTTTTTTTAAAATAAGATTCACTTCAAGCTTTTATTTAAGATTTTCCCTAATTTTCCGGTTGGACGCTGCCTTTTCAATTATTTATGTTATTAAAACCAAAAAAGAAAAAATATTTATGTAAACTTAATTTAAAATATTCACAATGTATCATGCTCTTCTCTGAACAGCGAGGGAATTTTTGGACTCGTCTTTCACTTGGCAAAAAACCCCAGCGAACAAGCGGTGAAGGGTATTTGCATTTTGCGCCATTCTTCTTCAACCTCGCTCTCGAGTCTCGACTGATTGAGTTCTCTCGCTTCTAATCGGTGCTCGACAATGGCCGATGACGCCTCGCCTCTCCGGAGAGACCCTATCAAGTCTTCAGGTGCCTTCTCTTCCGATCATTTCCCGCTTATTTATGATGCCGCTACGCCCTTAAAGTTTTGATTTTGCGGCGCATCAACGTAGGATCTGAACAGTCGATCACGAAGTATATTCGAAACTAGCTTTTCTTTTCTGAGCGAAGCATTTCTGGGGATTCTTTTTTTTGGCGGGTGTGTAAGCGCTCAGCTCGGGCTTAGCATCAGCCTCCATTTCGATCGTTCGTTCTGGTTTTTCCCACACCCGTGTGGCGGAGAGTAGAAATGAACCATCAAGCCTCGTAGAGCCTCATAAACATTTTTGCCTAATAGCTGTATAGCAGGCTCTCAGTCTACATTGTTAAAAACACTGTGTAGGGTTAAAACTCACATCTGTTTTTTCATTTTCTTTTTTTCCTTCAAATTCGTGAAGATGGGCATTCTGGGTATTCTTAAGAGTTCAACTTTACTGGGGCAGTTTTGTTCATGGAGACTAATTTTGTGAGTAATTGTTCTTTTTGTTCTCGGAAATTTAGTTGGCAATGTGGCAGCGCAAAGGAGGCGGCGACAAGCCGTAGTTGTGGGGAAAGAAAGAAGGGAATCATTAGTTCGTGCGAAGCGGTTATGCAGGATTGGGGTTAGTGGTAGTGCTAATGGCGACAGTGATGGTGAAGGTGATGTCTCCCCTGGCAATGATATGGTGGTTGATGAGGAGCAGCCTGTTTTGGAAGCTCAAACTTCCTCAGCTGTTGAAGAGTTGAAGGCTGCTGTTACATACCAGTATGTGTCTCCTCACACTCTTGTCCTTACGATGCATACAATTCTTAGTGAGAAGTTAGGGCATATTTCTCAATGGCTGACTATTGATAAACAGAGTAACAACATACGTCAAGTAATTCTTTTGTATTGTGTATAGACGACCTTACATGCGAACATGGATGGATCTAGATCTTGTTCTCAGCGGGGGGCAAACTTAATAATTAATAATAGTATTGTATTCAATTTTGATAAATTTATGGAGCTTTTTTACTTGAAAACTATTCTGTCTGCGTCCATTATATACTCAAATAAGTATACAATTTTCAGATGGGATTCTGAATGGTGGGGGCAAATTGAAGAAAAAGGCCTCTCTAAGTACTTTAAGAAATTTAGCAGTGGCAAAATTGAAAGAATTTTAAAAAACGCGTGCCATTTTAGTCTTTGGAAAAAAGTTAGCGGGGCCACTTGCCCCCACATGCAATAAGGTGGATCCGTCTCTGCATGCAGAACATAATATCAGACGTGCCATAAGCATGTCAATGAGAACACATGGTAACCATACGGCATAGTGAGGGAGTGCTAGGAATTGAAAGTATAACCTAAGCTCTAACATCATGTTAACCATCAGAATACATATCTAGAATGTATATCAAGCATGTATCTTAACATTTTTTGTGTACATACATGTACTGTTGGGCTGCTGTATCACTATGACTTCTTTGAGAGTAACTTGAGAGTGGGCTAAACTAATAAGGCATGCATTCTGTCCAGAGCATCTAGATACGGTTATCTGACGACAATGCTTTGGACTCCTCCCGCTTGGAATCTACCTATTTGATTTTTTAATATCATAATAACTCACTAATTTTCTAGTATACGCGAACCACAGAACTTTCCCTAGTATATGGCTTGATGTGTTCTACTTTGGACATTTTGGTTTCCAAAACTGTGAAGGGAAACTTTAAGCGTATTCTTTGTGTAAGTGTGACAAAGAGGGTATTCACAGCCTGTCTTTCTTTTTTAACGACAAAGATGCCCGCATTCTAGCATCTGTATCATTGGGTTTAACTCAGATAAGTCCTTAGAGTTAGAAGTTTTTTAACAGAAGATGATTAGTTTATTTGCTTAAATGACCTTGATAATAAGCATTTCACAGACTTTTTGAAATACTCCATCAAGGGAAATGGTTTATCCGCTGATGACTGAATGTTCTCATATTCTTAAGGGATTTAGAAATGTTCAAAATATCTTATACCGTGCTTAATGTTTTTTAAGGGGAAAAGGTGCAATGCAGAAAAGAGTGAGCGCCCTTCGTGAATTAAGGCGTTTATTATCAAAGTCCGAGTTTCCTCCTGTTGAAGCTGCTCTAGATGCAGGAGCAATACCCATTCTCGTGCAGTGTCTTTCCTTTGGCTCTCTGGATGAACAGGTCCAAAGATTATGTTGAGTGTGCTCTTCTTTTGGCTATTGTTGTTTATTGCTGTGTTTATACCCTAAACATGTAGGAAATGATGTTAATTGCTATAATAGGATGAACGATCGTCATCTCTTCTTGTTTGCTGCAAGTGTAGACATGTGCAAATTTAATGGGCACATGAAGGTTGTCTTTTATTTCGTGTGGCATTTGCTTCGGTGAGAATTATTCCAGTTAGGCCATCTTTTCTTGAACATTGCAGTTGCTTGAGGCAGCATGGTGCCTTACAAACATCGCTGCAGGAAGACCAGAAGAAACAAAAGCTTTGTTGCCCGCATTGCCGATGCTTATTGGTCATATTGGTGGTACGGTGGATTTTGCAACATCTTCTATTTGCAGAAATTATGTCTTACCAGCTTTTTTGGGCCAGGGAATGTAAATATTGTCCTATCATGGTGTGGATCCCATTGAACCTGATTGAAATAGTATTCTTATGCTGAATGCTGAAACTGAAAGAGAAAAGAATATATCCAAAAACAACCTAATTCTTTGGCCTTTTACCATTCTTAGAGCATTCTGTCACTCCTTTGCTCACTGAGAGCATCAGTCGATGTCACTCACTCTTATTTCTTATGAACAAAAAATGTTCACTGCCTCATGAAATCTGTGAAAATTGCAGAGAGTTTAACTGATCAGTGGCAAAAACCTAAATTATTGGACTTATAGCAACTTATAGCAATTACTATATGCAAGGATTTGTTATTGTCTTGAGTCAGTTATCTATATTTAGTATTTGTTGTTTATGGTGTGTCGCCGTGACAATGCTAGATGTATTTATCTATAGGTAGAGTGGTAAATATTAATCCAACTGAATTCCATCTTTGACATGTTATCCTGGTGGAAACATTTTCATTGGGGTATTTGATCATAGTCTTTCCATGGTTCTCTCCAGTCTGAATGTGTTAATAATCAGTCTGAGCTGAAGTGCCAATTTGTATTTTATCTTCTAGTATGTTGTCTATTTTTCTTTTTCTTAAATTAAATTTTACCTTCAATAAGGGATAAAGATAAGCTAGATTCTTTGCTTGTGTACCGATCAAGGATCTATAGTTGTCTCCTAAAGCACGGACCATATTTCTATTCCTTTCCAGACATTCATCATTGAAAGTGCATTGTTCATTTTAGGCTTAAACTCCCCCCCCCCCCCTTACACACACACACACACACACACCCAGCAGTAGCAGCACCACACACTCACACACAGAGCCCTATACACACACCTTCCAAGTGATATAATCAATAAGTATCCTTTTGAAGCTAAATCTCACCTCTGACTAGTTTTCGCTCATGAGATGGTATTTGTTTCTCAGAAAAGAGTTCTTTACCTGTTGCCGAGCAGTGTGCATGGGCATTGGGAAATGTGGCTGGTGAAGGAGAGGAGCTGAGAAACATTTTGCTCTCACAAGGGGCCTTACTACCTCTTGCAAGAATGATGCTTCCAAACAAGGGTTCAACTGTGAGAACAGCTGCCTGGGCATTGTCAAACTTAATTAAGGTTTCTATTCTTCACTAAGGACATACATGCCAGTACTGTGGCTAAATAAGCTTCTTAAGAAATAGTGGATCTTTCTTTCCCACCTGCTTGGTTGTCATTTCTTTCTGTCATCTTATTTGATTATAGATTTTATTTCTTCTTTTCAGTCTGTTCTTTGTAATTTGTATGTCCCTTCTGTTCATAATGCTTCCTAAGCCAATATACTTTGGCTGTAGGATATGCAAGTTCATTGGGCACTAGAAGTATTTATTCTTATCTTACTTTTATTATGCATCTCTTACTTGAGCGATATTTTTATCTTCTCTTTAAAATTTAACTTAAGAATTAATTCCAGTGCGCTTGAATGCAGGGACCTGATTCTAGAGCAGCAACCGATCTGATCAAAATTGATGGGGTGCTGGATGCAATTGTTCGGCACTTGAAAAAGGCGTAAGTGGGTTTTGTTGATCTCAAGGACAATTCTATTATCTCATTTTATGGATGTATATGCGGCAACTGGTTTGTCTTCCCAATCTTGTACTTAGATTTTGTCAGAGTGGTCCCATTTTTAAGCTTTGTAGATGCAGTATCTTGGCAAACTAGTCCACAATCCACATAGATTCATAGAATGCTTCTTATAGCATCGCTGGCTTCTGTTTATGTAAATAGAGTGAGCGACCTGAGAGAAAGCTTCCGAAGACAGCCTGGGAGTTGGTAAATGGAGACTTTTAGATGAGAACTCTATCAAGAGTATGATTATTTGGGCGAACCTAGAGCTTTGGTGAGGAATCTGTTTCCCTGCTTTGAGGATATGTCATGTGCAGGATATCCCAGAAATACCACTTAAGCAGAGAGAGAAGCTGGAATCTGGTTCTTGTAAAGTACCTTGGGTATAAAGAACAAGTGGAAGCCTGTATGGATATTGCTTAAATTTGATGGCATTGGATTTACTGGCAGTTTGATGAATTCTTATGGGTGTAGAAATGCAGTTGGTAATGCTCCTGATGCGGGACTTGCTTTCTTGCTGTATTCACATTTTGGAACTTCTACTATGTTCTCTGAAAAATCCTTTTCTTATGGCAATATTTTGGCATTATCAGGGATGAGGAGTTAGCAACAGAGATTGCTTGGGTAGTTGTGTATCTCTCAGCCCTGTCAAATTTTGCTACTAACTTATTGGTGAAGAATGATGTTGTTCAACTCCTTGTGGAAAGATTGGCAACATCTAGTAGTCTGCAATTGCTCATTCCGGTAAGCATGATGGATTACCCAAAACCTCCGACCTAGTACTGATGAGTGTATAAGAAAAGGAGAGGTGAATGTTGTATGTAATATAAATTCGTTTTTCTATATATTGTTTAAAGTTATCTCCTAGCACTTTTCTGACAGATTTGTACAAAATGAGTTGAAAATAGTTTAGCCATCATACATAGGTTTTAAGGGCATCAGAGCACAACACTTTTGTTAGTCTTTGGAGTTAAGATTTTACAAAAAAAATACATACAATTGGAGTCCACAGTTCCTTTAACCAATTCCAACATATGAACTCTGATGTGGTTCGTGAGGGAAATGACCACACCTCATGTTCACCTCCATAATGATTCAGGCAGCATGGCATTGGTTTGTAGAACCATGGATTCATGAAGGATAAAGAAGGAAGAAAATGTGGAGAGGGAGGGAGGGAGAGACTTTTTTTTTCATTGTGTTGAGATTTTTTTCAAATTATTGGAGGTTAACTGATTACCAGTGCATGTGCTACTCATTATCATTTATAAATGGAAGAATCATTGCCATTTTGTTTCTCTGTAACATAATTATTTCTTGTTAATCTGCTGGATTTATTACATATTATTTTCAAAATTTTTGAACTGAAAACATGGTCCATATCTTGGTTAATGTGCGGATAAGTCCATAAAAGTGATTGGAGGTCAAGGATGAACTGGGTAGGTAGTGTTAAGGACAAAAATTGGCTTAAGTTTGGCTTCTCTGTGATGGCTTCTCCAATATGGGGAAAGCCTAAAGAGCATTCCCTATCCATATCCTAATGCTAGTTGCGTTTTTTTTTTACATGGATCATTGTCAATGTTATATAACCTGAATAACCCTAGTTGATTTTTGAGCTTTTCTCTTCTAAGGCGAAATAAATGTGAAGTGAGTTTCTTTTCACATGTTCATAAATTTTAAATTTTCTGTTACTGTCTCTTCCAGCATCATATGTATGTCATTCAGTCTTGGATTTGGAGTGATTTACTCCAAGATGCTTGCGCTTGGTATTTTGTTGATATGTGTGTATTTTTTTTCATCTAGGTATTGCGGGGTTTGGGTAACCTTGTGGCTGGTGATACAAACACCACCCATACTCTTCTCCTCCCTGGGAGTGAAGTCACAGGTTAGCAAATTATATGGAAAAGAAGAGTAGTTTCCCTTTGCATTTTGTGTTTATCAGTGGTTTATTTTGACAATCTCAGATGGGGTGGTGAAGGTCCTTGTAAAATGTTTAATGAGTGAGCACCGAGTCTTGAAGAAGGTATACTTGGTCCTCTTTTTGTTAGTACAAACTTAAGCTTCCCTTGTCACTGATAACCACAACTTTTGTAGGAAGCAGCGTGGGTGTTATCCAACATAGCTGCTGGTTCTGTCGAACACAAAAGGTTAATATATTCGAGTGAGGCATTGCCATGGTTATTACGCCTCCTCTCATCAGCCCCATTTGATGTAAGAAAGGAGGTGGCATATGTCCTGGGAAATCTTTGTGTTGGCCCAACAGAAGGTGATGCAAGGCCCTATCTCATTCAGGAGCACTTGGTTTCACTTGTGGGTGGTGGATGCCTCTCAGGGTTTATTGATCTGGTAAGGTCTGCTGATATTGAGGCGGCAAGAGTGGGACTTCAATTTATAGAGCTGGTAAGGAAAATATTATAATTGATTCATTGAACTTTCCTTGAAGGATGTCTTAATTCTGTCTTACATTGATTTTATAAGTTCTCTAGGCCACATCTTGGGCACTTAGTCTTCTCTTGATTTACTCTAACTTCTCTAGCTGACGAAAATCTTGGGTAACTGACCTTGTTCTCATTCATCCTTGTGGTTACCTTTTCGTAGGTCAAGTTTCCCAAATATTGTAGTCCCAAAAGTTGGCTAAGTATTTTCCCAGAATTCTAGACTTTCATGGGTGATCTCAGGCTTTCTTTTTCAGACCTTTTCTGTTAAATTCAACTGTCCTATTTTCCATTCTTTTCGTGTCTCAATTTGTCTCTTGTAGAATGATAATCTGCAGACACAGTTTTACTCGATGAAAGATTTTGACAGAAAGGATGGGGTTCCTTTCTGTCTGAAAGGTTTGGTGTTTTGTTCGCCATGCATTGGCTAGAAGTTGCTGTTAGATGAACAATTTTGAAATATGCTGCCCTGGGAAGTTACTGACAGTGATGATAATTGATCAAAAGTGTTGCAATGAGGATGGCGGATCGTTTGATCTTGCCAGTGACCTATTTGGAGTGACTTCTACTTTCAATTTACTATCTAAAACCTAGTTGAATACATGATATCGGTTCTTAGAGATATTTATAATTTTTCTTCAATTTTCCGAGACTTATATTTATATATATTTTCTTCCAATTTCAAATTTTGGAGAGGAAGTCGTAAGTAAAAGTAGTAAATAACTTATGGGGCTTCCCAAGCTTAAGGAAGTTACTCTTGGATTTTTCTTACTAAATCCGCTATCCATGCTGGCAGGTTTTGAGGGGAATGCCTAATGGTGAAGGGCCGAAGCTTGTAGAGCAAGAAGACGGGATTGAAGCCATGGAAAGGTTCCAGTTTCACGAAAATGAGGATCTGCGAAATATGGCAAATGGTTTGGTTGACAAGTACTTCGGAGAGGATTACGGGGATGATGAATTGGCCAGTTAATTCAAGGATGACCCTGATTCTTGGCTTTTGAACTTGTGTACATTAGGCCTGTGAAATTTGTTGGGGATCATTTTAGCTAGTTAACAAGATGAGTTAGCTGCGGAAATCCATCTCTATGATGTGCAGATTTCACTGGGTTTTGCTCTCTCCAGTCATCACTTGCCGCGTTTCCCTATGTACACCCTTGCGGCCTCCTTTGTCACATCTTTTGCTGGAAACCTCTTTGTTCAATGAAAAGCAATTTAGGGAAACGCTTTCTTCCAACCTTGTATGTTTCTTTTGGTGACACTGAGCACGCGCTTTTTATATGTCCATAAGCCAGAATTGGTGAGCATATGATTCCACAATGCATGCAAAAATATGCATAGCCTAGCGATGTGTGCGCGCGCACAAAAACTTTTGGTCACATGCATATTTCTGAAACTCAGAGCTTCGACTCTTTTAGATTATCACTTCTGCCTGTACCTTTCCCGAGGTTTATCGGTTTTGGAATGTTCGACGTGGGTCATGAACTGATCTCAGATGGTGCAACATTTAGATCAATCTCATAAACAGCAGAAGATCACAAAACTTAAGAGAACTTATTCAAGTTGAACTTAGAATAAAATCACAAGCAATCCGTATAAATTTTGAGTGGCTGACTGACCACACAGGATAGCTGGTCTCCATCCATCTAGTTTAGGACTCGCCAACTTTCAAGTTGCAAAGTAATTCGATAGCCATCGGTCGATAGAGATTTGCCTTTTCGCATAATCTAATTGAAAAGTTCGATCTAACCACTGTTTGTCCAATCTTCAGCTCAAGTCCTTGTATATGTTGATGTCTTTCTTTTGCTTCTAAGTGAAGCAATTCCTGTTTTCACCAAGTTGAATAAATTATTAAATTCAGACATACTCATTAAGGTTGCCTATGACAATCAACAACTATTAGGATCTCTGCCCTGCTCCTTACCTCTCCCACATACAAACCTTCACTCTAGATCCAAATCATTATATTTTAATCCTGCTTCTTTATATATAATATTAGCTCCTTTCCCATAAAGTATTCTGGATGACTAGTGCAGTGCATCAAACCTCATGGTCAGCGGGTTAATTTATTTCTGCCTCAAAGCTCAGAATTCTGGTGACTCTTTAACTTGTTTTTGCAGAGATGGGATCTGTGGAAAGATCAAAGAAGAAAGTCCAATCCTGGAAAAGAGCCATTCTCCGTTTCTCTGTATGCCTCGTCATCGGTTTCTTCACAGGCCTCGCTCAGACAATTAAAGCCTCCACTTTTGCTGGTCGTGCAGTGTTTACCTCAGATAAAGCGGATTTCTCTCCTCACACAGTGCCAAAATCTAGGATAAGCGTCGTCAACGCGAGTTCGAAAGCCGAGACACCTTCCGGAGGAGCGGATCAGTTACAGGAAGAAGAAGAGGAAGTCAAATGGATTCCAAGAAGGCTTCTCATAATTGTCACGCCCACAAGGACAAAAGACAAGTTTCAAGGGGTGTTCCTAAGAAGGTTGTCCAACACTTTGAGACTTGTTCCTGCACCATTGCTCTGGATCATTGTGGAGGGGCAATCCGAAGAATCCAATGAAGTATCGGGAATACTCAGGAACACCGGCATTATGTACCGGCATTTGGTCTCCAAGGAGAACTTCACTGACCCGGAAGCAGAAATCGCTCATCACTTCAACGTTGCTCTACGGCACATCGAGCACCACCGGATAAGCGGGATCCTCCATTTTTCGATGATTTCGAATGCTTATGATTTGGACTTCTTTGAGGAGCTCAGGGAGATAGAGTATGCACGAATATTTAACTTGCTTTACATTCAAATTTTATCTCTCTTATGACATTTCTGATGCTCTTTCATCCTTTCATTTGTTCTTGTTTTGGAATGGCTGCCAGCCATTGGCTGGTAATGAAAGAATCTGGTGTTGGTTGTACCAAATGATGTTGTTTCAAACTAAGTAGAGATCGAATAGAAGCAATAGAAGCAAGTCAAACGATTAAAACTCTTTTTTTTTCCCCTTCTTGATGAGAATGCTTCATTTTTCTTTGGGGTCGTTATCATTCCAATTTACTACCTGCAGAGTGTTGGGAAAGTGGCCTGTGTGCAAACCTACTTCACAAGTTAGAGGATGGCATGATGGCGACAAGAGCAACGACACAGACCCAAGACCTCCATTGACGATGATTCATCCTTCAAGTTTTGCATTCAACAGTTCTATCCTGTGGGACCCTGAAAGATGGGGTCGATCTTCGTCGTCGGCTCATTCCACCACCACCACCACCAGCGCCGCCCAGGTACACAGACAGGCAGTTACATCAGTCTTAGCGTACCTAGCCTTAGATTGCTTGCTTTTGTGATAGGAATTTCAAAATAATTGCTCAAAAGCAAGCTCTAAAATTATGTGGAATCAAGACCTTATTCAGCTTGGGCTAGCAGATTCAGGCATATTTAAAATTGGTCTATCGACAATTCACAGTAGAAGAGATGCATAGCCTTTCAGTAAGATACAACATTTTATAGGTGCAGTGCAAATGCAATGATGGGTCCATGCATACATGTACAATTGAGGTTTCCTTTTAAATCGTTTGTTTTCCAGCTCTATAAATTATTAATATGCTAGAGAGTACTTAAGAATCCGATCATATCTTTATGCTGCAAATAAAATGTTTTAGGTTCTCCGAATTGATAAGCCTAGTTCAGTAGAGATTTGGACAACCTCCAACCTTTTGCCAATTGTTTATAGATTTGCATAACCGGTTGGTCATGTGAAAGCATCAAGCTTTTGGATTTATTTTCGGAATCTATACACGTGCTCCTCTTGGACCCATATGGGATTTGGACCGTTTAACTTAACGGGTTTACTAGATTTAAACACGAGATCCGTCAGATTCGATGGTTCATATGGGTTCAGGATTCACACCTAATCAATGTATCGATTTCTTTTATAGAACTGGCCGAACAAAACAATACTCGTGGAAATTCTTTATCCTTTTCTGATTGGCTCTCTACTGTTGGGATTCAAATTGGAAAGTTTCCCATTCTCTTGTCTTGCTTGTGTTAGGATCCGTTGAAGTTTGTGAAGCAAATTGTTCTTGAGGATGACACGAAACTAAAGGGTGTTCAAGGAAGAGATTGCTCCAAAAACAAGGTTTGGCATCAGGAAATTCAGATTGATATTGGGATGTCAAAAATCGAACAGTTATGAGGAAAGTCCAAAAAGGTGCAAGTGAAGCTCCTAAGGCGTTTCTAAGTCACTTAAAAAATTTTGTTTATCCTGAATAATTTTTTTTTGTCCTGTAAATTAGTCGATTTTCATTTTATAATTAGTCAAGCATAAAGCCATAATTGATATTTGGTGTAGTTCTGCTTTAATTCTGCTTTTTTTTTTTTGGAGTCAATTGTGCAATTAGACATTATACATAACACAATAAAGTTAAGGAACTGAAGATCTCACCAATTTGATGCAGTCGCGAAATCGACATGGCATTAGTTGTCTGACTTTCACTGGTAAAGAATCAAAGCCCTAAACCTTGTCCGATGCAAGTAACCCGATCCGGTCCCGAATCTTTCGCTTGATACGATCGAAACCCAAATCTTCTTGAAAAAGTTCAGTCAAGTTTTGTTCTGTCAGGAACTACTTGTGAGACAATCGAACATTGTCTGCAGGACAGCCTAAAATCAGAGCGTTGGGGGATCAAAAGAGGCCCGTTGCACTCTTTTAACAAAAGGTTTTAGGATTTTGATTGCTTCAATTAACAAATGTAGAGTACCGTTGGGACTTTTTGCTGGAATCCTCCTCCAAAATTTCTGCAAGTGCTAGGGCATTTGTGGGCTCACAGAACCATCTGGGCTGGTCCTTTCACAGGCCGAGGATCGATCATTGAACTTTGTCATCTATGAGAATGAAACCGAGTCATCGTTATCCCACGATGAAACTTTGTCATCATAGGGCAATGTCATGCCAATGAAAACTCTAATTTATTCCCTCATTGCTTATGAATGGTTGTGGACTGACCAATCCACGCGTAACTCGTCGTACTTAAATGTGTTTTGTATTAGTTTTCATACACTTCGTGACACACAAACGTTTCGACTTTACTCGATGAGCGAATGAGATCAATTCATTGGTGATCCGACGCCCGCCCGCCCTTCTCCTTGGGAATCATCTGCAATACATCTTCCAATCTCCTAGAAAATTCCCCGGTGAACTATTTCTCCGAGGGATCGTAGGAACTCCCTTTGAATTTTCATGAGATCACATGTGCCGTCTCGTATTGAGAAATCTGAATGTTGGCCTAATGCTAGGTCCTATCCCGTTTCGTCTGTCTAAAAAAGTAAGAATTGATCATTTTGATCACTTGAATGTTGTGGATGTCAAAAGGAACCGTCAAATGAAACTGAAAAAGAACAAGTAGAAGTTGCAAGTGCGCCAAGGATTGCTACCGTAGGTTTTTTTCTTGAAATTAAAAAACTAATTGTTAAGCACTTCGGCTTATAGATTGTGAAGAAGAACAACACGAATGATCTTTGAACATTTCTTCAATTCGATATCGTACCTGATATTTTTTTGTTCAATTTATTCCAGGGCTTCTAAAAGTCGGGCCAATGTATTCTTTCTGTGAAATTGCTTTCCTCTAATGTGGATTGCCATCTAGCGATCAATGGGCTAAAAAATGACAGACCGATCGAGTTATGTTTTCTACTGGCCGAAAGTTTTTTTTTTTTTCATTTTTTTCGTTTCTTTTCCTGTTTGCCTTTTTCCTTTCTTCTTCTTTTTCCTTCTTCCTTAGCTGCCAATAGCGTCCAACGGTGCCATCAATGCCCTCTTTCTCTCTCCGAAACGAGATCGTTACACCTCAGATTCGACGTCATGATCTCAAAATTCAAGATCGTACTCCTCAGATCAAAGAGGAAAGGGAGATAATGAGAAGTGGGGGAGGGAGGTTGATGAATTCCTGGGGGTGGCGAGGCGGAGTTGTAGTGCTAGCGACGGAGGTGGTGGTGGTCGAGTTTGGGGTGCTAGTGGGGGGCACGACTGAGTCTAGTAGTTGTAGAGTGGGTGGTGTGGCCGAGCGTCACGATGGTCAGTGGTAGCGGTGTTCAAAATCAGCGGCTTGTATTACGCCTGATGTTAACATCGTCAACTCGTTATAATGGAGAAACAACGTCAACTGAAATCTAAAAAATTTAGAGACTAAAACTTGAATAGGCAAAAAGATTCACGAATCACGCCGAAAATTTTAAGGAAAAAAATCAAGGATTACCGACATCATGAAAATGAACAAAGGCCAAAATGTCTCACAATCAACATCACAAACCTCAGAATGCCATCAAACTTTATTAGTAGCCAATGGCCATCCCATGTTCTTTTCCTTTTCCCCCCTTTTGGGGCCCTTAAACAGTTGACCAACGTCGAGGGGCTTCGATTTTTCTTGCCCCCTCTTGTCTGGACCTTTTCCCCCACTACTGGCCAACCAAGAGCGGACGCTGTGTGCTCTTCTGCAGCGGTCGAACGAGGCCAAAACCTCTGCAGAATCCTTCAATAATCAAAAGGGTTCGCCAACTTCCACGGCGCCATGTGACACGGACCGGCGATGTTTGTGCTCGTGACTCCGGACCTATCGATCCGACCAAAGAACGACATGGGACGATTTCAGTGTTTGCCATTGACCCCAGCTTGATTCAAGCAATTCGGTACATACATCGAATAGGAAAGTAGGCACATGTTCTAGGACGCATTTTTCATTTAGGAAGATGCTTTTGACCCACTGAACACGACCCAGATCTTTTGGGTTCCAATCAAGATTTGGGATCTTTTGTTTGACTCTCCAAAGATTTCTAAGCATTTCTTTTCACGGAGAAATGAGTCTATTTTACTAGTGCCATAGGGTCCGACCAAAAAAAAAAAAAAACCTAGTGCCATAGGAGCACTGGTTAAGACTATTACGGACAGAAATAAAGCATATTGACGCATCTTGAAAATTGAAAAGAAATATATTGAATAAAAGTGACATGTTTCGAATAGAAACGTTCATATTTTCAAAGCACAATTAATGGCCCTTAACAAATGTATCGAGAAAGTCTAGGATTCCTTTATTCATATAGCAACTCCGAAGTAAAGACCATCGCTTCTTCGATTTTTTCAAGAGAATCATCAAGTAGTAAATCAAGAAATTGAAGCCTGAAGTACCGTCTCTTTCTCCTTCGAGCTTACTACTATTGTTCCTGAATCAATATGATCTCTACTCCTATGTCGATGTTTTCGGAGTAAGAGCTTCAAACCACATTTTCTATGTTAGGTCTTAGATAGAACTTTATCGTTAGGTAGCTAAAAAGAAGAATAGCTCTTCCTTTTAACCTTTTCAATGCGAATAAAATCAGAGAATATGTCATTAAAAAGTTTACAAAGGAAAAGAAAAGTAAATCTGAATAATCATAATTGAAAGCAAACGGCCATTTTAATCCTGGATGAACTGCGAGAAAGGACGGGTCTCTAGAAAAGGCGCGTGCAAAGGGAAAGAGCGCTGCATCGTGAACAGTACTGCAGTAGTCAAGTAGTCAGCTTGGTCTCCTCTCTCTCTCTCTCTCTCTCTCTCTCTAGAGACTAAGAAGAAGAACCAGGAGGCGAAGATGCCATTGGCCCAATCCAGTCCAGTCAAAGCCCTTTCCTTCCTCTAGACCTCCGTCTCTCTGGGGTTCCTTCTCCATTTTTCTCTCCGCTTTCTCGGGGACATTCCTTCTTGTTCTCGCCTGCATTGTTCAAAAGAAGCCAACTCGTATCACCGTTTCAACCCCGCCGTTTGAAAAGCTCACCTGCCGGTGGTAAGCTCAAAATGCTCTTGTTCTGTTTTTTTTTTTACTACGTTCTCTGTTGGAGTTCATTTCTTTTGCAACAATACAAGTGCTCTGTTTTCTTTTTCCTTTGCTTTAAGCCGTGTGTTGTGGGGTAACTCTTTTCTGCTTTCTTCCGGTGGAATGCAAATCTGTTCGCGTCAAGTTAGGACCTTTCTTCTTTCGCTTGCCTTTATGTGAAGAAATCCGAAATGGGGTTCGCTTGTAAATTTAAAAGAAGATGTTATCTTGGGGACATATTTTCTTTGGTCTGAGCTCGTCAAGTAAAGTTGGAGCCTTTTCTTCTGTAGCTTCCATGTTTCTTTTTCCCTTTTCGAAGGTGGCGCCGCTTTTGCCCTCCTGTTAACTATTTGCAACCAATGGCAATTTCCATACTGTTTGGATGAATTTGCTAGACATTTGTGGGGGTGTTGTCGCTTAGGATTTCATAACGGAAATGCCCTACGAGACATTACGCAAGCTGTTGGTGCTCAAGCTTGAAGTTTTTGGAGATCTTCCCACTTCCTCAGGAGGCCCTCTAGTGATTTTATTATGGAAAGGGCGGTCTTCATGGTCCATTATTTTCATTTATTGCTCTTTTTGCTTTTTGGCCCATAAGTCCTCCAATAATGTGCCTTAAAGACAAGAGTTAAGTGATAGAGTAAAAGGGAAGGAAAGTGAGGAGGATAAGATAATAAAGAAAGAGAAAAAAGAACTGTAGAGACGGCGTTTATGATAAATTCAGTGAGTTCTTCATGCTTTTTCTATTTTCTTAAATGGCTAAGATCTTTTAGGGTTCTTGTTTTGTGGCTGCGGTTGGTAGTGGGGTGGAAAGTTTCTGTGGAGTTTCTTTGAAGGGATCGTGTGTTTGTTTGTTTGTTTGTTGGGTAATGTACTAAATACTCATCGAGGTGGCTGTCCCTGTTTTGGACCATTAACCTAGTTTCTTTTATACATCATCATACTCACATCCCTACATGCTTGCACATCCTTTTTTCTTTTTCTTTCCCATTAATTTCTCCAAGGAGGAGTTCCAATGAAAATGTTGCAGGAGGTGTGGGTCAGGGGGTTGTGAAGGGGAGGGGTTGGTCTCTACTCGTTTCGCTATTTGGTTGAGGAGGACCTGAATCATGCAGACACCACAAGCACGGTGAGTTAGCTGTTTGTTCCAAAGTGCTAGCATTCTCCGACTTGGTATTTTCTCTTCTATTAATTAGAGAGATTATCGATGAACGAGAAAAGTTTGCGATAGGATGCTATGAGTGTCACCTAACCGACATCAGCGTCTTTGTAGTTAAGAATACAGAGATTCTGTTGTTGTGAACGGCATGTTGTTGTTAACAGCATGTTATTGAATTTGCTTTAGGAGCATTTTGTGAGAACATGCAAGAATAATTTAGTGTAAGATGCTTGTTCTGTAGGTGCTTCTCACGTTCTGTGTCATCATAATCTTTATTGATTGATCTATTAGGCACAGCCTTTATCTGCACTAATCCATGGACTTGATTCTGTTTTCAATGTGATATTGCATGAGCCATGGCAGGAACCTAGTCATTCGCATAGATCATGGTCTTCTTGCCTCATTCCAGATATCGTTCTCTACCATGTGTTAAATTTATGTATCAGCTATTAACTAGAAAACTGCGGAGCTAAATCAGATGCATACCTTCTGTGTTTACCCTTGCTGATTGTAAGAATGCATTTCTGTTAGTAATTACCTCCCACTTCTTTTAGACTGAATCATCGTAATATCTTTTAAATTCAAAAATTGGAAATTCTCTACCTGTATGCAGATTTATGCAACTTCTGTTTTAACTTTCTTTTATTTGAGTGCATATAAAGACAACAAAACAAATTTCAATTTCTTGTCGTACTAAATATTCTGTTTTCACATTCCTAGGCAATTTTAGTATGGTTTTTCTATTTTTCTCCATGAGAAAAAGCCATATTTCTTTTCGGTTTATATGCTACTGACTAAACATGTCAAGTGTATGGTAGATTCATAACTTCTTACCCGTTAGACGTTATGTATGCCTCATTGACTTTTCTGACGTGCAGCTTGTGTTTTCTTAAGGAGGTTCTAGTTTATTAGTGGCGATCATCACTTTACACGTACTATGAATGCATAATTAGCCTGCAAGTCTTGGTACACCGCCTTGAAAGGACACCTGCCTTGATATCTGCTGTTTATTGATGACTAAAGTTGCACCTGATCCACCATTAATGTCGAAAAGTCTATGAAGTGCTGTTAGCCCTTCCCTTTTTAGCATGCCCTTAATGATGGTTTTGCATTGACTAACATGTTGCAGACGGAAGAAGAACCGTATTTCTTCTAATGTAATTTCATATGATTTATTTTTTGTGCATACTAATTGATTTTCATGTTGAACTTGTGGTGCAGAACCAATTCTCAGGAAGTTCCTCAAAGGAAATCACCTGGAACACCTCGAACTTCACGCCAGCTTAAGATTCCAGGATCTGATCTGGAGAAAATTTTGTCCTCCCCAAATGCTGCCGCAAGGACTCCTAAAGACAAAAGTCCTAAAGTTGGTGACCGCAAGTCGCCTCGAAGTTTGGCATCATCTGAGGTACTCTTTGTGAAAGCAATATCAGAACCCACTGTTTTTTTCTTTTTCTTTTTGGTCGGTATATCAGAACCCACTGTTGACACTTTAGAAATTTGTGAAATCTGAAATTAATGCCGCGTTCATGAACTTGCATGCTTCTTCTGTATGTGCTGATACACATGCATTCTCTCACACCTCTATGCTTACAGTTTTTTGGTCTTTGTTGTAAGTTTTTAAAGACGATATTATGTTCAAAGACTGCAAACAGTTGAGAAGCTTCTGCGTGGTTAAATGTTTCTCAAACTACTTTCTCGGTACTGGCTTTGAAATCTGATTCTAAGCAAGCTTGCTTTTGTTGATGCCAAAATAACTCGTTTCAGTTGTTATCATCTGGCTATAATTAAACACGCCAGATATACACAAACATGTGCAATACTGGTCAATGGACAATATACTTTTCTACAGGGCCTCTTACTCCATGGAAGTTTTCTATATGAAGTTTCTCTGAGCCTTGATTTTGTCTTTTAATGATAAATGTTTTGCATACATGAATTACAGAAGAAACGCCTGAGCAAAGCATCCGAATTGGAATCACAGATCGTTCAACTCCAAGAAGATCTGAAGAAGGCAAAGAACCAATTGGACTCATCTGAATTGGCAAAGAGGCAAGCCCAGCAGGAAGCTGAAGAGGCAAGGAAGCAGCTCTTGGCCATGTCAAAAACACTCGAGGAGTTGCAACAGCAGCTGTTGGAGCTTTCGGCCTCTGAGGAAACCCGGGTTCAAGAACTGCTTAAAGTTTCCCAAGATCGTGATAAAGCCTGGCAGTCCGAACTCGAGGCCATCCAAAAGCAATACTCTTTGGATTCAGCTGCATTAGCTTCAGCCATGAATGAAATAAAGAAGCTCAAGGCACACCTAGAGATGGTAGCTGAATCTGAAGCTACCCAAACTAAGCACGCAGAATCAGCACATCATGAGATCCAGCGTTTGAGGATGGAACTTTCGGAAACCCTAGCCCTTGTTGAAAACCTGAGGATCGAGCTTACTAACTGCAGAGAGTCGGAAGCTCAGGCTCTAGAAGTTGTGAACAATACTCGGAAGCAATTGGAAGTGGCAAATGCCACTGTCGAGATATTTCGTTCAGAGAGCATGAAAGCCAGGGAGGCTTATAGCTCTCGATTTATTGAGTTAGAACAGTCGAAATCTCAAGAAAAGTCTTTGGATGATCTCATGAAGAAACTCCAAGTGGATCTTAGTGGCAGCAACAATTGTCCAGCTAATTCCACAAGCGATGCGAACCTCCACCTCGGAGATAGCATAGATGAAGACATAAACAAGCTCAAAGCAGAGCTTAATTCTGCGAAACTTGAGGCAATTCAATTAAAGTCGGCTCTGGGTACTGCTGAGAGCAGGTATCAAGAAGAGTATATCCAGAGCACGTTGCAAATCAGTAGTGCTTATGCAACCGCTGAACATATAAAACAAGAGTCCTTTCAGAGGCAGGCTAAACTGGAGGCTAAATTAGAGGCGGACAAGAGTCTTATTGAAGAACTGACTGCAAAATCAAAAGAAAAGGAAGCAGAATTCCAGACTGTTGTGGATGAGAATCAGAAACTAAGTGTGAAGAAGGAGAACAACCAGGGCAGTGCAAGAGAATATGAACTCAAGATGGAGTTGAGCAAGTCTCAGGTGGATTTGGAAGGGTTGAAGGAAAATTTGTTGGAAAAAACAAGAGAGATGCAGAATTTGGCCAAGGAAAACGAAAGGCTCAAGAACGAAATAAATGAGAGGGACGTGGACAAGAACAAGGTGAATGATGAGGCAGTGGCTTTAGTGGAAGCTGCACGGGCCGCGGAGCGAGAGGCTTTGATGAAACTGGGATATATGACAGAGGAGGCCGATAAAAGCAGCAGGAGAACGGCTCGGGTAACCGAGCAGCTAGATGCAGCTCAAGCTGCGAACTCAGAAATGGAGGCCGAGTTGAGGAGGCTGAAGGTGCAATCTGACCAGTGGAGGAAAGCGGCCGAGGCTGCAGCCACAATGCTTTCTGCTGGGAACAACGGGAAGTTTGTCGAAAGAACAGGCGCCCTTGACAATTACCATAATCTCGGTTCACCTTATTCCGAAGACATGGACGACGAATCTCCCAAGAAGAAAAACGGGAACGTGCTGAAAAGAATTGGTGTCTTGTGGAAGAAGGGGAATAAGTAGATGGAGTAACAGGTAGGCAAGCTGATCTTTCTTTCTTCCACTACTACTTTCGTTGTTTAAGACGACTCTTTTATCTATTCGAAGGATCTTCGTGATGATTCGGCTATTCTGTTATCCTTGTTAAATTCTTGGGAGTTCTCAGGGGACAAATCCACTGTAGAGTGTAGCATTATAATATAAATAGGTTTTAATGGCTTGAATACATGCAAAAATATGTGCAAGTATGTAAAAACTCGTGAGCCTTTCTCGGGTTTAGAATTATCTACCACGCCTTGGACGAAGCGCTCCTCTTCCTTAACTGCGAGGAGATGCTGGGGACTTGCTCACCAATGTGCAGAATTCAATGTATGATTCTGCAACGATTTTTAGAAGTTGTTTGTAGAATGTTCTCATTCTGGCTTTGGAAACATGAAACTGTAACCAGTTATGCACGAGCAGGTCACTCTGGTCTGCTCTCATCTTTAAGCATGTCATCTTGTTCACTCTGTAGAATCATTTGTTTGTCCTTCTCTTGGCAATTTGCAGTTTGATGAAATAGTTTGTATGGATGAATGGCTTATGCAGACACCCAAGTTTGGTTTCCGAAGAGTGGATTTGGTGCCGGGAGACAGATTAGTATCGCTAATGACATGCGGCGACGATACAATGCTCGCAAAAAATGGCCTTCTTAATGCATGAGCCGGATGCGCGTGAGCCTCGGTAATCTCAATCGTCGGAACATGTGGGTCTCATGTAGCATTCAGGCAACGTTGTATGTGCCATGGGTTCGTGTGAATCGGAAGTGCGCAAGTACAGCAAAATAAGAGAAGTCTGCGATTTTCTATTGTGATAACTTTTCTCGTTACATCATGATTAATATTCTGAAAAACCGAATATTTCTTTCTCAAGCATACCTAACCGGTATTTTTAAAAACAATAGTTAATGTGATTTAGCGAGGGAATAAAGTATCATTTTTATTAAAGGAAAAAAAAAATCTGTGACAGTTCTCCTTTTCAAGAAATTAGAGATTTATTAGATTGATGGACCTCGACCCAAATACAGAATATTTCTCCAGACAATATATATTTTCTTCTCAAATTCAACCGAACGTGTTTTGATTCTTGAATACCGACCATGCGAAAAACAATGTAACATAAGTACGAGAACTTACCTTTATTAAGAATCGATGTCTTTCTAAACAACAGAAGAGAGAACATTTCACTTAGCCCCATTTGTTACCTATTGTTCACTATATAGGGCCCTGAGTTGTTCGTAGAGGTTTGAGCTAAAGCCTGCGAATTTTAAAATATTATTCAACTTTAGAAGATTTTGCAAAAATTATATGTAAAATAATGTGTTCACATTTAATGAAAGTTTCAAATGTTTCGAGTTTTAAGAAAATTGTATTGCATGCACTGTTAAATTATGATTAAGTAGTAAAAATCAATTCAGACAGGCTAGCTTCACTATTGAGAGAGTATTGTTATGTAATGTTTTACCACGTGGTAGTGACATGTGGTGTAAAAATCCAATCGAAGTGTATACACATTACATGTGGTGCTAATAATTAGGATAAGATTGCACATCATGCATGTAATATAAATTGGTTGGTTGTAATATGTCATCACATTCCACGTGATGTAACCGTTGCACAAGATGCTTTCTCTTAACAATGACAAGGAGCATGACCCTGTCTTATCAATTATATCGATTTGAGATTCTCCGTGATACCGTATAGATATGATATATAAATTAAAGATGTGAATCAAAGCTCGAGCTAGTAGTCTAAATGAGGAACGAACTGCTCTTGGTAGCATGGGAATGCACCTGTATCATGCGTAGTTAATCCATACGCACAACTCAGTTCTTATCTATTAAGCAACCCCATGAGATTAGTATTGACTCCATTTATTTCAAAAAAAATGAATGATATAAAAAACATGCTTGTATTACTTGAAATAACTAGCCAATAAAAAACATTTTCATTATTGGCAACAATCTATGTCTATACATCTTCGTGAAAATTTTTTGTTCATTTATTTTTGCAAAAGATCATTTTTAGGAAAATATTTTCTATATCATTCATTTTTCGAGAAACAAATGAAGCCTAAGGAAAACTATTTCCAGAAATTTGTTTTCTGACTTTTCGGTGTTTGGATATCTACAATTTTTTTATGGATTGAAAACAACAAGTTTAAATTGTGGGGAAACAACTTTCCCTCCCGGCAAAAAGAAAACCACTTTCCCTAAATCACCCGATAAATTAAAACTAACCATTTTCCTTTAAAATGATTCCATGAAAAATATTTTTCTCTATCGTGGAGTTTTGAGAATAAAAGAATTTTTCACGAATTAGTTTTCTAACTTTCACGCATTTGGTTCGTTGAAAACGATTAGTTAACTAAAAACAATTTACCGTGAAAGAAAATATGCATGCTCAACGTTAGGAAAATGAACCAAAAAAAAAAACGTTAGGAAAATGAATCCCTTAACCAAAAAAGGAGAAAACATTTTTCAGGAAAAAGATTTCTCGAAAATCATTTTCCTTTATAATGAACTTTTTCCCTTGACTAAAATTTTTTTCCGCAAATTAATTTTTTGGCCTTTAAAGCGTTTGGTTTGCTAAAAATGACCGGTCGATGGAAAATTACAAGGAAATATACATGTTTCAAGTTAGGAAAATGAATTCTCTAACCTAAAAAGGGGCAAACAATTTCCTTTATCTTGAAATTAATCCTGAAACAAATGCACCTTTTTTTACTGAAAAATTCATGATAAAGGAAAATATTTTCAATTGAGAGCATTTTCAAAGAAAATGGTTAGTTTTCATTTGTTTGGTAATTTAGAGAAAGTGATTTCCTTATTGCCATAAGGGGAAGTCGTTTTCCCTAATCTGCTTGTTGTTTTCGGTTCATGAAATTTTTTTTCCATAAATTGATAATTTTCAGTCATCTAAATACTGAAAAGTCAGAAAATGATTTTTGAAAAACAGTTTTCCTTCCAAGAACTTTTATGGTCTCGGAGTTTGGTGATTAGATGGGACTGGAGGCTCCACTCATATGCGACTTGCACACGGGCGGTGGGCTTCACGAAGAGCCCAAACCTCAACCACTCAAGGCCCAAGAGGACTTAAAGCAAGACCAGGCCTTTTGGCCCAAAACATTCAAGGCCCAATCAGAAAACAGGCCTAAACAAGCCCGACCCCACACACAGATATATACCTTCATTGATGAGCGCCTGTGGCTAGGGTTTCTTCTTGCAGCTGCCGCTCCGTCTTCAACCTCTCCAACTTCCTCCAGAGGCCGCGCAACGCCTACTCAGTCACCATGGGGTACGACAGCGCGACTCTACCTTCTTCTCATCTTTGAGATTGTTCTAGTTTTTGATTGTCGAACGTGTGACTCGGTTCTTGTGGTTTGGATTCACAATTTTTTGGACCGGAAGCTAGAAACGTTTGAATCTTGTCTTTAGGAATAGTAGAAGATTTGAGGTTGCTCGAGGTTGTGTTTTACTGAACCAGACGACGGAATCGATGCGCTGCTTGCTTTTCTTTTCGTCTAATTTCTTTTCGCTTTGAGCGAAGAAAAAGCAGCAGTGTTTGAGAACTGAAGTCTAGCCACCCATTTGATTTTGGCCTGAATCAGTAATCTGGGCAGGTTATGGCAGTAATGTTGAATTTGGAATTGAAAATTACATCTATGTAATTGAGCTTTTCTTAGTATCATAATGGATGAATAGCTTTGAGCAGAGCAGCTCCATAAATTTCTAAAAGGCGTCTCTGAATTTCTGGTTCTTCGGCATTTATCGACTCTGTCGATCTTCATCAGTTCGTTGGAGGAGAAGGGCTGGCTTATAAAAAGCTCTCGCTTGATTGTATACTGATGCGAACTTCCTAATGATATGTTAGTTTTAACCTTCTCTGAGGGATCTTGGGAAATAAATTTGCACCTTTAATTAGTAGAGCCATATGAAATCGCCTCTGCTATATTGGACACGATGCCACACCTAGATTTTGCTATACATTCTTTTATGCCCTCTAATAGCAAGCTAAGCAAATCTTAAGCTGGAACACTATGAAAGGTTTTGTTAATGCTTTTTCTGATTTGGCAAAGTAATAGCCCCTGTTGGCTTCAAAGACGCGGGGTCATTGGCAAAGGATTGAGGAGATGGAAGTAATTAGCACAAAATATGGTTGACATAGCATCAGGAGATGTGTCTTCTTCAAATGATGTAATAGCAGCACGATTTCTGTCCTAAAAAAGGGCACTGTGATATTTTTGAGGTTCAGTTGAATTATGAGGAGATAGCTACTCAATGTCTATTGATAAGCTACCCTCTATCGATACTTTGGAAATGCCATTTCAGTTTTAGTTGTGGCACTTCTATCAGCTATTTTTCGTCAGAGATTGGCCACGTCGTGAGATCTAGGTGACCGGTGTCAGTATTCCAGCGCGTTATGGGAGATGTGATGTGTGGTTATTAGATGCTAAGCAGACATTTTTTTGCAGGAAGACACGTGGTTTGGGAGCTGGTCGCAAATTGAAGTCTCACCGAAGGAGGCAGAGATGGGCTGACAAGTCATACAAGAAATCCCATCTTGGCAATGAGTGGAAGAAGCCATTTGCTGGGTCTTCTCATGCCAAGGGCATTGTCCTTGAGAAGATGTAAGATTTTGTCTTTGCCTCTCTCAACTAGACAGAAATAAAACTAATAATGCTCCTTTTATCAAGTAAATGTTGAGAATGTGCTAAATGATAATTTCTCAATGTGCAGAGGTATTGAGGCTAAGCAGCCTAACTCTGCCATTAGAAAATGTGCTAGAGTTCAGCTCATCAAAAATGGGAAGAAGATAGCTGCTTTCGTGCCCAACGATGGTTGCCTTAACTACATTGAGGAAAATGTAAGATCTTCCATAGCATATTATCGAGTATTCTTGACCGTTTTCTCCTCTTGTTGCCTTCTGGTTACTGACCATGACTGTAATTCCGAAACCAGGATGAAGTTTTGATTGCCGGTTTTGGCCGAAAGGGTCATGCTGTGGGAGATATTCCTGGTGTCAGGTTCAAGGTCGTGAAGGTTTCCGGCGTGTCCCTCCTTGCCCTTTTCAAGGAAAAGAAGGAGAAGCCTCGGTCTTAAGTTTGAATTATGGCATTTGCCCATTATGTCAGTTTAAAAGCTTGATTACATTTTGGATGTTACTTTCAATTTTGATTTTGGCCTTTTGAACGATCCGTGATCACTTACCTAGTTTATTGCACCGGTTTCGCTTCAAGTGACTTGATGTGAAGACTCTCTCTCTCTCTCTCTCTCTCTCTCTCTCTAGATTATTGTACCTGTTTCACTTAAAGTGACTCGATTGAAGAATCACTCTCACGTGAGAGGTAAATGGCATTCGAATGTGGGGATATATCCAACTTTAAGCCATATCAACCCTCATTTTTTGAAAATGCAATTATCTTTTTTTTCTTATATTGGATTTCAAATTATATCTTTCATTAATGTAATTTGTTAAACTGCCATTTTATTTCCTGAAGTACCCTCGTCCCAAAAAGAAGGCCCCCACTCGCGCTCTCTTTCTCTGTCTCCTCTCCTAGCATACAGCCCCGACGCACCCTCCATCACGTCTCGACCTCTCCACTGCGCACCGTTTGTCGCTTATAATCGCAACATCATGGACCTCAGATGACACCAATGACGACGGCTGTCGCGCCAGCTCGAGAATAGTTAGAGATCATCCACCTTGATTTGGCGGCTATGGCCAAGCTCCGTCAGAGATGCTCGCGAGGTCGACCGCGGCCGTGGCGATCGTGAGCTCAAGGCCATGCGAGTGAGAAGGGGGACAAATATAGGCAACCCGACATAGTCAACCATAGAAGAAAAAAAAGGAAATCATACAAAGACGGGGCCATGGGAGCTAGGGCGTCGGCGGCGGGGTCGCGGAGCAACTTGATGCTGTGGGGGATGGCTTGGTGAGGGCGGTGCTGTGTGTGAGGGGGCCGAGGAGATAGAAAGGATCGGAGGAAGATAAAAAATGGGGAGGGGTTTGGATGAGAGTTTTTGCGTGTGTAAGAAGGTAAATGAGTCTGCCTTTCATATGCAAAAAGTAGATTTTGACATATGAAAACGGTATTTGATATGGAGAGTAAAATCGAGAATAGCTTTTTACAATTATATCAAGGTAACATGGAAAGAGAGTACAAGTCCCATGCCATATCATATTTTAATCCACTTTAGGTAGCTGAATTGCACAATGTGTATAATATGCAGTTCTGGCTACATATATCATCCAGAAAGTTCTCTTCCCCGTCGGCGATAGAATAGGATTTGTAAGTTTCTGATTGACATTCAATAGTTTCTGGCGCGTTTCTTGGCACACAAGAAACATGATCGTCCAGCACACCGATGCCCATCAATAACACTTAGAGGATGAATTATATGCGAAAAATGCAGAATGCGCCCAGAGATGAAAACACAGAATTGAGGAAGATCTGGGTATGTGATGCACTTTGAGAAATGGAAAGGAAACTGGAGCTAAGCTGTAAGCATGCTATTCGGATCCTCACCCAACTCCATAAGTTTAACCCTATCAAAAACCTGTCTTGTTTTCACATGGCAAAGACCTAACTTAATATCCCAACCGAGGTTACATTTCCTGGCCAAACAAAAGATGGAGTGCAGAAAAGAGCAAATACATTTTCATCAACATCGTTTTTGCCCTCAAGATCTAACAAAAGCGACGACGAAGGTTGAGTCCGATGCTGCCAGTCGATTATGTAAATAGCGAAGAGGAGGTTTTTGCTGGCAATTTTGACACACTGTTCATCAATCATCAGCAACTCGCAGCAAGTCATGCCTTACGGAGCATTACTTGAAAACCTCCGACTTCCAAATGGAAAATGTCCAAACCTTTCTATAGATGTACGTGAAACCATGGGCCAATGAGCTTGAAATGCCAATTGATCCCTGACAAGGCAAAAAACAAAGACGGAACTCTTTTACCATTTTCAAGATTCATGTATGAATTGAAATAATTAACGCATAAACTGTAAATAGCGATAAAAGACCTGGAGTCACAGCTTATCTTGCTGACACTTCTTGTTGTGCCTTCTTAGGTGAGAAGGAGAAGCTTCGAGAGAGCAAGATCGCACGTACTTGAGACGATAACTTCGAAGTAATGGCCCGAAAATACGGCGCTCTCCAAGTCTGATGAAAGCAGTTTCTGCATCCGTACGATTCTTGAAAACTATTTTAACCTGCTTGCTCTTGTTCAACACTTTTGTTTCCGATTCCTTCAAGGGACCGAAGCAGCTGAACATCTTGTTCAGCTTAGTTACTGGAGGAGCTAGATTCAGGTTGGTAAAGGTCAAAATCAGAGCAGTCGAAAAACAGTCTTCCTTGGAACTCCCGGGGACGTCACCGTCTGGCTTTTTTACTTCCACATAAGGATTTTCAGAAGGAAATTGAGCTTCTTGAATCGATGCAGGACCAAAATGGTGATTGATTTGTGGTTCCGTAAGATGAGCAGGCTTCTTGCTTGGAGTTTCAAGCACAGAATTCCCTGTCAAAATCAGAGCAGTCGAAAAACAGTCTTCCTGGGAACTCCCGGGGACGTCACCGTCTGGCTTTTTTACTTCCACATAAGGATTTTCACAAGAAAATTGAGCTTCTTGAAAGGAGGCAGGACCAAAATGGTGATTGATTTGTGGTTCCGTAAGATGAGCAGGCTTCTTGCTTGGAGTTTCAAGCACAGGATTCCCAGTATCCTCCTCATCTTTAAGCAACACTTTCTGTTCAGGAATGCTCTGGGTTATCCTGTCAGTCATAAACGTATCCTTTGAGCACTCAAGTGCCATTCCAGATACATCATCACTTGGATGTTTGGCTTCCAAGTAAGGATCTTGAAAAGGAGCCTGTGATTTCCAAATCAAGATGGGACAAAACTGGCGATCTGTTTGTGGTTCCATAGAAGGCACAGGCTTCTTGCAAGGGGCTTTAAGCAGAGAATCCCCTGCATTCTGATTTCCAAGAGACAGTTGCGGTTTAGGAATGCTTTGGATTATCCTGCTCGACATAAATGAATCCTTGGAGCGCTCAAGCACCGTTGCAGGGATGTCATCCGTTGGACAACGGACTTGTAATTCCTGAATCAAGGTATGACGAAACTGGCCCATTTGTGGTTTGATGGAAGGAATGGTCCTCTCACTTTCAATCAGAGAATCCCCTGCATTCTGGTTTTCAAGCGATGGTTGCTGTATGGGAATGCCCTGGATGGTCCTGCCGGTGGAAGATGGATCCTTCGAGCACTCAATCCTCGTTCCAGAGACATCATGATTTAGCTTTTTTACTTCCATCAGAGGATTTTCATGTGGCAATCGAGGGCCCCGAGTAAAGGCAGGACAAAACTGGCGATCCATTTTCGGTACCACAGAAGGAACAGGCCTCCCACATGGGGTTTCAAGCTGAGAATCACCTGCATTCCGATTTTCAAGCGGCAGTCGCGGATCCTGAATGCTACTAATTATCGTGCTGGTCCTGACAGAATCCTTGAAGCACTTGAGATCCATAGGTTCTGCGACGCCAAAGTTTGTCAAAGTACTCTGAGTCTCAACAACAGATGCTTCTTGTGCAGACCCTCCACATGACTTCAATAGGAGATGATCCGGGACAAACAAATTTCTGAATTCTGAGAAGTATCCCACTGTGCGAGTGGGAAATTTACACTGTCTCATGGGATTGCCGGCAAGAAGACAGAGCCGCAACAGCATCTGTTTAGGAGAGGCATATCCAAGGAGGTATTTTCTACTACAGGAATAATGGGGAATGAGACCAGAATGGGTGTTTTTGTTGCTTCTGCCTGAGGGACTTTCTTTAAGATGCTCCGCCAATGGGATTGACCCATTTGATTCCCTTGCAACCTTATGGGTTCTGTGCATTGCTCTATGATTTTGCTTGAACTGCATGGACTGGTCCACGCTAATCGTGGTCGGAGCACCTGTACATGCTGATACTGATTCATTCAGACCAGCAACTTTGCCAAGCAAGTTCCCACAATCTCCTTTATCTGACCCAACTTCATCTGTCAACATAGGATGACAATTCTTCGCTGATGAGGCTGGGAAGCTCTTCCTCTTTCTTCCAGGACGCACCACGTCAAGCGAAATGTGCTTAAGCTCGTTCGAGTTGCTTATGTGACATTCTGTTTTCCTCTGGAGCTCAAGCATTGCCATATGACTTTGCTCGAACATGTGCACAGATTGGTCCATGCTAATCTTCGTCAGAGCACCTGTACATGGTGATACCGATTCATTTGGACGAGCAGCTTCGCCAGACAAAAAGGAGTTGCCACGAGCTCTTTTGCTGGACCCAACTTCATCAGTTGAAGTAAGCAGACAGTTCTCAGCGCACAAGGCAAGGCAGGTCTTTCTCTTTCTTCCAGGACACACACCGTCTTGGAAACTGTTCTTACGCTCACTCGACTCGATTATGTAACATCCTGTCCTCACTGCAAGCATCCCATGACAGCCCTCAAACTCTGGATTAGCGCCATCAATCTCTATAGGGTTCTGATAACAATCTCCTAATGGAGTCATTTCGGCCTCGTTCTCCAACTTCCCACCGAACGATATGAATTCAGGTAGCCGAGAAAACCCCTTCCATCGGGAGAAGGCCAACAGTTGGCTCTTTGCCACAGAAAGCAGGAGTCTGTTAGGTCCACCGTGAGGCAATTCACCCCATTTTTTTATATACGTAACAAGTTCTCGAGGTATAAAAGAAGCCGTATTCAGAACACTATCTTGAGCGCCCCGTTGACTCGAATTTTTCACCGAAGCGGCATGAACTTCAGCCTGACCTTCGAACCTGGTTTGCACTTCTCTGGGCACACACCGGCAGGTCAGCACGTATTCTACCCGCCAAGAGAGTTCGTCGAGAGCGCAGTCCACAGCATGACGGAGCTTGTCCGTGCCACTTTGCTTCTCCATCAGTGGGAAATGCTGCCACAGTGGCTTTATCAGCGAAACCCGACTAGGACCCAGTGGGCAATCCCCAAAACATGCTACCAAAAAATAATCCTTCGTCGCTCCGGCAGAGCAACCAATAAGCTTCCCCGGCCACCAATAAGGCCCCTTTCTTTTGCACCAGACGAGATCCGATATACAGATCTCTCGATCCAATATTGCCGAGCCTCCATTCCTTTGGGTTCCGTTCCTCAAATCATCACATCGCAAAATGGGTGTGGCAGCAATACGCTCACCCACATCACTAACATAATCCATGTATGGCAAAAGATGGCAATTCTTGTCCTCCTTATCTCTGCAGTATTCTGTTTCAAGTTCAGAACTTGCAGCCATGCGATTCCTGCTTCTCTCTGCCTGGCAAGTGAGAAGCAATCAGCAGGCGCCGATTTCGCCCAACGGGTTGAGAATGCACACACGTTTAGTTAAATAGAGGTCTGAGCTAAAACAAAAATCAGCAGATACACCGACATAAATTTACCTCGACCGGTATATCAATCGTCATCCACACCAGTTCATCCTCAGTGATCCCCAATGGTTTCAAGGCTAAAGCCAGATTAAACAAACGAGCCAGAGCCCAGTAAGAGAAGTAGATTAATCACCGAATCGACACATTGTAAGGGCTGAGAGTGATCTGACTTGTATCGCGCGTCAAAAACACCACCTTTAAACCCACAACGAAAAGAAAAGAACGGGAGAACAAAGAAGCAGAGTCTTGCAGTGTAGAAGATGAAGGCATCGACCTGTCTCTTCTCGAACAGAATCCGCCACCATCTGTTGCTTCGAATCTGACACAATGCGTAATGCTCTCTAAGACGACGAAAGACTGCCTTCTTTCTCGACAGAGGAACGAGGAGATAAAGGGAGTTGTGTTGTGACGACGACGACGAAGACGATGACGATGACGACAAGACGACGACTCCTCCCAAGTCTTCGTTTTTTATTCTGTCTTTTTTGTTTTTACTAGGTTTCGTTTGACTCCAGAATCTGCTACTAATAATGGGGGATATTCTTTTCTTTTTTTGAAATTGAACGATAATGCTTGCAAAATGAATTTAATGACGTCATAATCAGAACTATATATTTTTTTACCATAAGTACTTTGGCAATAGAACTTTGAATTTTTTGGAAGGAGATCTGCCGTATGGCCTTTATTATTGTCATTTTCCTTATGCGTAATTCAATTTATCCGTATCTCATCGGATACTAAAGCGAAATTCATACTCAATACAATGGCTGTGTAATAAATAAATAAAAAACTTAACGCGAACACAACAAGTGGCACTAAAAGACGCTGCGAAAAGACATTGGTAGAAAATTTGATGGAGTTTGGTTACTATTGGGTGCGTCTTCTCCCTTAACGGACTCTATTATTTAAAGAATGAATTAATTAGGGGGTGCATGTTAACTATTTTGGAGTAAAATTTCTACTCATAATGATTTCTAGAGTAGAAATGCGTTTGTTAAAACTAATTTTTTTTTTACTCCAGAATGAGTTTTCTACTCTAGAATGAGTTTTGCACCCTAAAAGAGAAGTAATTTTTTTTTACTTCTTTGGAGAAAAAATGACTTCTGGCTTCTCTTCTGGACCGCTTAAACCTTTTGCATTTGTACCAATTCAGTCCATTTGATCGGCCGGCGCTGACATGACGTGGCACGCCTGTCGACCAAAATATTATTATTTTAATAATTTCGAAAATTTTATTTTATTTTTTCTAAGAAGTGTGGGCTCTCGCCGGCCGGCCAAAATAATAATATTATAATATTTTTGAAAA
>BCNH02000011.1:14555408-14587513 GCA_001662345.2 Metrosideros polymorpha var. glaberrima | reverse complement strand
AATTACAAAATTCTAAAAATATATTAAAATATTATTATTTCTCTTCCAGAAGTAAAAATTTTCTCTTATTTACTAAACGCATTTCTACTCCTGAAATCAACTTTTGAAGTAGAATGGTTACCATTCACTCCCTTACTTTCTCGTTCTCTTAATTACGCATGAATGTTACGAATTGTACTTGCAACTCCACTTCAGATTGCGAATAACTTCTTTTAGTCGTGACGAGATAGCACTTCCGTTCCATATAACTCATATGCTAAGATAATTCAATTTGAGAGCTTTAATTGCAATACTAAAGAAGCTATTACAAATATGGACTTGAGAGAAAAATGACCAAAAAAAAAATGCTAGGTATGGATCTCTTTCATAAGCGGCAACCACCACGATAGTGGTCCGCAATCTCCACCAACCACGGAGGTGGTGGTCGCTCAAGGCACTCGCATAGATCTAGGAGCAACCCATCGCGCTTGATAGAGACGAGAGAGATTGTGTGAGGGAGCACCCGAATCACGACACGAATCATCACATGGTTATGTCCGTCACCTAAGACTAGGAGCTTGTGGGGGTCACGATGGTCGAGATTCACAACCCTAGATTTAGCCCCAAATTTGATCATCCAAAAAGACGTCTCTCGATAATATTTGGCATGCATCGTTAGAGCAAGGATAGAATAACTTTTATCCTATCCGGCCTCTTATTCAAGCTACTAAAGAGGGCCTAATTGCACGGCACAACATCCTTTCTCCCATGGCAGTGGGTACTTACAAAAAAAAATTCCCCTTTTTGGGCCAGACGGTGCTCAACTCCTGCAATTTTAGTTTTGGCCCCAACTGAAGTGAAAAAGATGAAGCCCCTGCCGGCAAAAATCTCTGCATTCTTGCCTTTTCTAGAAAGAAAATAAATTTTAAATCCATTTATGAAAATTCCACATAATAGAAACCGGTTCCCGAAGTAGAAACAGAGGTCATTGAATTCAATTACTAGCACAATCACTTCACGTTAAATATATATTAAATTTAAAAAGACTCAATCGATTCATTTTTTATTCCTTCCAAACCCACCATTCATATAATAATAAGAAAAAACAATAATAATGAAATTCTATTCGCAGCTAAAAAATTCCACTTGTCCCACTCAAAGGATAGCCACCCTCGCTCGTTTTCTCCCAACGAAAAACTACTTATTTTCATGGACAGCTTCCGATCTATAATATTTTTTCTTTGTACACGTTATTCAACCTTGCAAACGTGCTCGACTCGAATATTACTCATGGGAAATGATGCTCTTACGCCAGTATAATAAACTAGGGAAGTTTTGCACCAATTTTCATCTACTAATTTATAGTAGTCTCACGCACGTTTGCTAAATACATTAAAAAAAAACTTGTTCTTTTGTAATAAAATCAATTATACACGTATAAAACACATGTCAAAATTATACTCAAGTGAAATCTTTCGATTTTTAACTTATTACATATCTTTGTGTTCGCTAGTTAATTTTTTTGCGATGGTTCAAGTATCATTTATAAGATGAAAAGCATAACTACAAAAATTCATATTCCCATAAGTAAATGTAATATATTCATTTCTCAATAGATTGAAACAGTAGTAAAAATTCCAACTATGGATAGAATGGTTTTATAAAGTCTTTCTAGTGTAGATAATTCTCTTCTAATATGTTAATTTTTCTTATATGTTATACAATGGGAAAATTGTTCAAAAAGTCCTAAACCTGTTGTACTTTTGTTAATTCAGTCCTAAACCTTTTAATTTTGTTGATTGAATTCTAAACCTTTTCGCGTTTTGCCAATTAAGTTCTTCCAGCCAATTTTGGCCAGAAATCTTTGATGTGGACGTCGGCCATCTTACGAGGCACAACCGGTGCTGACGTTGACAATTTTGAATAATATATTTTTCTTCTTTTTTGTTTCAAAGGGCTAACGAGGTTGCCAGCCACTGGTTGAAGGCCGACGACCTCCACCGACCACTAACCGAGGGTCAGTAAGGGTTGCCGGGTGGCCCTCGCCCACCCTCGCTATGGCCAGAGAGGGCTTGGGCGAGGGTCGCACCCCACGCCCTGACTAGTGAGGGTTTCGTGCCCTTGCCCAGGGGCCGGCAAGGATCGATGGCCCTCAACCAAAAAAGAAAATAAAAGAAAATTTAAAAATTTCCATTTTAGCGCCGACCGTGCCATGTAGGATGGCCATCGTTAATTGCACTATCACATCAACGATTTTCGATCAAAATTAGCCAAATGAACTCGATTGGCATAATGTGAAAAGGTTTATGACTCAATTGGCAAAATAAATATGTTTAGGATTAAATTGACAAAAGTGCAATAGGTTTAACACTTTTTGGACAATTTTCCCATTATATAATTGATGTAAACTTAAACCTCTTCCTTTTCATTTTTCATCCAATATTCCTTTCATGTTTTTTGCCGGAGACAAGGATTGGTTTGGAATAATTGAAAAAATACGATATATAAAGGCGCGTGTTTTTCTTAATTGGTTGTTTAACGATAAAACCTTTTGGCCCAAAAGAAACGGATAGGCCTATAATATCGACCTCGCACTTAATCAGACGGAGTCGACCGGATTTAGCATCGGAGAATGCCTCTGGAACACTTCCGTCGAAGGAACGGATTGCCAGGTCTCCGAATGTCCCGCCGCGACTTCTGGACGCGAATCTTGTGGTTCATCAGTAACCGCAGAACTCATCCTGGAATTTGCTGATGGAGACCACCACCACACCAGCCAATGATTCAAGGCGAGTTCAGCAAATCCATCACATTGCAATTGATGTTTGGGCTTTTTATATTATACAGGAAATTACAACGATATGCATTGTCAATCTGTGTAGTGTAGCCAACTATACACTTTAAACTACTGTCGGACTATCTTCCGCCGTAAATATCTGTCCTTCGCCTTTAATCGGATCCGAAATGCCACTCGCTCGCGTAATATGAGTTCGGCAGGCCCACCCAGAACTTGAACGCCTCCGCCGCTCTCTTCCGTTCCACCCTCCTGGCTTGCCTGGCCTGAGAAGCGTGCTTGCTGGTGAACATTCTCGAATGCATCTCCACATAAATCCTCTTGTACTTGGTCTTGTTAGGTGAAATCCCATTCTCTTCCATGCATGCCACAATCTCCAAGGCCTTCCTGAAGAAGGCGGCCCTCACGCATATATCGGCCAGAGCATCCAAAAGGCCCTCGTCCGGTTTCAATGGAGGGAGAGACGGGGAAGAATCGGGTTTCTCGCCTTTTTTACTCGCTCGACACCTTTCCTTTATTTCATTCCAAAGCAAAAGAGCCTCTCCGGGTTTCCTGGCCAACACAATGCCATTGGCAAGGCTACCGTAAGTGGCGACATCAGGGTATAATCCGTTCTCTTTCATCCTCTGAACAACCTTCTTCGCTTCTTCAACCAACCCAAGTTTGCAATACCCTTCGACCAGCATGTTCCAAGCCGCCACATCAGGCTTCACTCTTGAATCTTGGATCATCTCGTCGAACACCTTGTGCGCCAGCTTCGGTTGCCCAGATGAGGCAAACGCTTTCATCAATGTAGTGTAACTGATCTTGGTCGGGGCAATCCCACTCGCTCGCATCTTGTTGAAGAATTCAAGCGCCCCCGTGCTGTCATCGATCAGTATACATCCGTCGATCAAGGTGTTGTATGATACCACATCAGGCCGTACCTGTGCATCGCTGGCCATTTCTTTGATCAGCTCCTTGGCCTTGTCCATCTGCAGTTGCCGGCAGTAGCCCTTCAAGAGTATGTTGTAGGTGATCCTATTTGCAGGAACACCAATACTCTTCATCTCAGCAAGGACCCGACGGGCTTGATCCATTGACCCAGCCTTCACTAGCGCAGAAATGACAGTAGTATATGAGAAGTGGTCTGGATGTCTAGAGCTGTCTTCCTCACGCCGCATTGCCTCTAGCATCCGGACTGTGTCCTTTACCCGACCCGTCCTCATATATCCCTTCATCAGGGTAGTGTATATTCGGGAATTGGGAGCGTATGAATTCGGCAACAATGGAGGGTCGCTTAAATTCGGTTCGATTGAATTCGGAAGCAACTTCGCAAACACAACGATTTCACCATCATCTTTAACCAAATCTATCGTCTTCGATTCTTGGTCATAGTCATCTTCCTCCTCATCACTCAAATCTTCCATATTGGAATCCCTCAGAATCTTGCAAAGATCTCTCCTCCCTTCTCTCATAGCCTGCACTATCTTCTCTGCAGTATCCAAGTCGCCGAAACCAACATAAGCAGCGACGAGTGAATTCAACGTAGTCATGCACAACGGAATTCCCTTCACAAGAATCATCTCCAACACACGCACAAGCAAGTCCTTCCTATCTACTCTAGCACACAGCTTAATCATCACATTATAAGTCAATACGTCAGGCTCGGCTCCGAACTCAGGCATTTCATCGAACAGTTGCGAGAACTTCCCTGTGTCGCCCAAGTTCGCGCACGCGTTGAGCACAGCATTGAACGCCGCCGTGTCGGGCCTCGAGTCAGCGACCGCAGCAGGGTCGGCGACTTTACGGAGCCGGCGCGTCACGGCCTCGAAGAGCCTGAGCGCTTCCGCGGGTCCGTCGTCGCCGGACGCGGCGAGGCGGCTGACGACGGCGCTCCAGGCCTTGACGTGGGGGAGGTAGCCGGAGCGGAGCATGGAATTGACGACGGAGGAGGCGTAGAGGGTCTGGCCCGCCTTCGCGGCGGCCACGGCGAGGAGGCCGAGGGAGTTGGCGTCGAGGCGGCGGAGCTGGCGCTCATTGCGGAGGCGCGTGAGGATGGACTGGGCGCGCGTAAGGCCCTCGAGGGTCTTCTGGTAGGACAGCTGCGACACCAGGCGGCTGAGGCAGGTGGGGTTGGGGAGGTGGGTAGACTGAGTGTACGCAGTCCAGGCCTCCTCCGTCTTCCTCTGGCGAAGGAGGGTCAGGAGCTTGGCGTCTTGAGAGTACGGTTTCGGAGGGGAGAGACTGGTGGCGGCGGGGGAGGGGAGAGAGAGGTCTCGCGTGTTGACTGTGCTGTGGGCGCAAAATGGCCACTTGAGTTTGGTGGTGGAGGCGGTGTTGGAGGGGGGAGGCGGCGGAGAGACGCGGCGGAGAGAGAGAGAGTGGGGAAGTGGAAACGAATTGGGGGCCGGCGAAGAGGAGGAAGTGGGAAGCGATAGAGGGTTCATGACTGGTCCATCGACGGAGAATTCTTGAAGAGCGTCTGCACTTTTCTCTTCTGCTTCTCTCAGAGTTTTCAGGATGAGGAACGAAGGAGAAGGAGAAGGAGAGAAGGAGAGGAGGAGAGGATGACGACGGAGAGAGAAAGTTCTTACTTGCATGATGCACGGCACACGTGAGCCCATTCGACTTCTATCGTTAGATCATGTGAACCCCTTGTCCCGACCCGTATCATCTAATGGTTGATATGGAGTTACGTGCATAGTCCAAGTGTAGGCAAGAATTGCTCGAGTGGAAGAGGGACGGACTACGTCGAGTGTATTCTGTCCCCTTGTTCTCCTTACATCATTAGTCCATCTATTTCATTCGATTCATATGATATTCACACTTTTTTCGTATTTTCTAAGGTTACTGATAAACTCATTAATTGTTGTCCGGATTTTGTTCAAGGATTTCTCTTAATTGCTGCCTTTGGGTTTTTATTTAAGTAAATAGATAATTTTAATTTAACCTTTTTATCGTTGATTGTTGTTCTAACATGTGCAATGAATAATGAAAATCTTTCTTGCAGTGTGTGCCTTGAAAATCTCATAATCATAGTCGGTAAGGACAACCAAAAGAAAAAAAGTTCGATTCGATATTTTCGACATGGATATATTACAATTGAGGTTTTAGTATTTGAACCATTTATACCGCGAACTTTTGGAAGCTCCACTTTGGGTTTTTAACTGAGTAAATTTACTCATTTAAATCGGTTTTCTTCATAGATATCAGGTTACATAAGATTATCATCACATTTTTTTTAAGGTTGGAATCTTCTAAGTATGAGAAGTAAAAATGATATTTATACCAAACTCTCTTGATAGACTATATCTTTTGAGGATTCAATGCCTCTTATATATCCACATCATTAGAAGTATGATTGTATTATCTCCATTTGATATCGCTCACATTCGTGGCCTTTCATGTTTTATGTCTAGTTTAAAGAAATCTATTATAGAAAAAGTACTAACTTTTTTTATTTTGCCAAATGCCTTTTCAGGGGGTAAATTGAAGATGGAGCCTCTTCTTTAGGCATATAATATGATAAAAAGAAAAAAAGAGAGAAAAAAAATTTAGAGGAGAGGAAGCATGACTTGGACAAAAATATGGAGAGCATAATTTTCAAAATTGACGTCTTAGGTTACTCAAAAAGGGCCGAATTCCCTAAAAAACCCCCAACTTTAGGTCAAGTCCCAAATCTGCCCCAAACTTTTCTTTTGTCTCAGAAAAAACCTCAAACTTTAAGTCCAGTCCCAAATCTGCCCTGGATTTTGTTTTGTCCAAAAAAAAATCACAAAATTTCAACAATTCTCAAATCTACGCCCATGATCCAACCCCAACTTGACACGGCACTTCCACGTCGATAAAATCCACATCAATAAAGTAACATGTTTTTTTTTACAAAGAAAAGTTTGAAGAAATTTTGGACTGAATCTAAAGTTTGGGGTTCTTTTTGGACCAAAAAAAGTTGTATTTGTTATCGTCTCTAACTTTCGTATCCTAGAACGGTTTTGGTTTGGATATGAAAGTTAGAGACGATAACAAATAAAACTTTTTTTGGTCCAAAAAGAACCCCAAACTTTAGGTTCAGTCCAAAATTTCTTCAAACTTTTCTTTGTAAAAAAAAAACATGTTACTTTATTAATGTGGATTTTATCGACGTGGAAGTGCCGTGTCAAGTTGGGGTTGGATCATGGGCGTAGATTTGAGAATTGTTGAAATTTTGTGATTTTTTTTTGGACAAAATAAAATCCGGGGCAGATTTGGGACTGGACTTAAAGTTTGGAGTTTTTTCTGAGAAAAGAAAAGTTCGGGGCAGATTTAGGACTACACCTAAAGTTTAGGGTTTTTTCTGAGATAAAAAAAAGTTCGTGTATTTTTGGGACTGAACCTAAAGTTTAGGGTTTTTTTATGAAATTTGGCCCTCAAAAAGTCCTAATGACCTAATTTTACCTTTCTCCATTTGAAAACTCTCTCTTCATTTTCCATCCTCTAATATTCTTTACCTCCAAGCATAGAAGTTATAAGAATTCTCTTCATGCCCAATATATTTTCCCTCACTTTCATCTCTTTCTTCTCTTTCATCTTTTGCTTTTCTTCCCAACACGACACCGAGTTCCTTAGAAAGTCATTCTCCTTTCATTCTTTATTCATTTCACCCTCTTACGATTCAACAAAGGTTGCATTCGGTTGGACTTTGCAATTGGTCTTCGAGGCTCTAGAGATTTTTGGGCAAATGCAAGTGGTATTTGATAATTTCTTTGGAGAGATGCAATTACATTTCCAAAATCCTCCAAAAGGGCCTTAGCTCAATGCAAGTCCTATCAAGCTATGAGCTTTAAGCATTTTTTAAATGCATTTTTTTTCTTTCTACTTTGCCATTTCTAATAATAGTTTACCCTCACTAATTTTACCTCGTGCAACCCCAAGCATCCCTTGCCCAGGTCATGTGAGGCCGCCCTTACTAGGTCACGCGACCTTGGCTTTGGGGTCATTGGGATCGCACCTCCAAAGGTCATGTGACCTTAGGCGAGGGCAGCCGTCGTCTGACAAAAGGTTAGAATTTTTTTTATAAAAAAAATAGCGAAAGTCCTTTATAAGTGTAGTTTTTTTTCCAAACAACATTTAATCAAAATTGCTTCCTAATACGATTTTAAATATTACACTATACCAAACACTATTTGTATTTTTCCAGAGGTTTTCCACATAAACGCAACCAAAATTCGGGCTTGCTTAGGATAGAAACTTTCAAACGTTGAATTAGATAATGAACCCAAAACTCATTTCTTTCCAATACAATTTTAGAATCAACAGCTAATACGAATAAGACTTCACATACTAAACTTGATTTTTAAGTGATATAGGCTATTTTTAGACTCTTTAACAGATCTTGTGAAATTTTATGGAATCATTATCAACTAAAGCTTAATCAGCTTATGATGCGTGGTTTAATATTTAAATACTTTAACACTTCTTTTCACGTGCATGATTCACTTTACCCTAATACTAGGCCTGGAGATACAAGAAATAGTGATAAATAAGACGAATTAGGACCTGAAAAGATTTGAACATATGACATTCTTCTTTGATAATAGATTATTTTAAAAGCTCAAACTATTAAATGAAAACGTAGTTTAATATTTAAATATTTTTTTGTCAAAATATTTAAATACTTTAACACCCACTAAAATTTAATATCAACTTATAGATTTGCCCCATCTCTTAGTAAATCACTTTAGCCGAGCAATTTTCGCATCTCTAACATTGGTCATTAGGACCCAACCTGTAGCAAAAACCAAAGCTAGGGAAGGTAGGACTTGTCTATGAAATTGGTTTTACTAAATGACATGAAAAAAAGTGTCCGATAGAGAGCCAACATAAGCACCCACAAAGAATCTATCATATCATTTAATAAATAACAAATTTAGTACACGAGTCTTGGCCTTGTTCCAACCAAGGTGTGACAGTTCCTTATTCCACCAGGGTTATGCACAAATACGATTACTAGAACCTTGGCCTTGAGTAAGAGTGACAAACACAATTACCAATTAAATGATCTGGGCCAACACTTATCTTGATATAACCAAAGCATACCAAACTGGGCTATAGCACATATCTTGATATTACCAACCAACAGAAAGAACTCTCATCACAGTTCATGGAGGGATCAACTAGGCAGGCAATTCTAATCATGATCACCAAATCTACAACTTAACCCCAGACAAGAAGGAACACAATCACCAGCAGCTCCCTAGAATAAACAGGAAATCTTACAAGGGATTAGTGAAAGAAGAAGAAGAAGAAGCTCTATCGAGCAGTTGGCTGCGCAATAGACTCGTCGATTGCTACGTAGTTCTCGGTCCCAGGAATGTCAAAGGCATCCATGTTGACGGACGAGTGGAACGAGTTCCTCGACAGATCCGAGAGGCCCTCCCGTGTCGCCAAGGCTTCTCTCTCGATTGACAATGCGTCTTGGATCTCCTTGAGGACCTCCGAGATCGATGGCCTCATGTGCCCGTGAGGCTGGACGCACATCAGAGCCTTCTCCGCTATCTTCCACATCGACTGGATGTCGTAGTCCTCACGTAGGTTCGGATCGATGATGCCTTGGATGTCCCCGCTCTCTATGTGGAGTCTCGCCTATAATAAGATAGTGCAACATGTGAAGGAGTGTACAAATGCCGGATTTCGCTTTGAAATTAAGGATAACGGTTTTGAGAATTTGCAAGAATATCAATGAACAGGCTTCATCATACTCATTAAACTGGACTTACCCATTGGACTATGTTGCGACAGTTCACGCCGAAGCTTTCATTAGAAATTGCTTCCCGACCCGATATCAATTCAAGAAGAATGACGCCAAAACTATAGACGTCGCTTTTATCAGTCAATTGCTGGGAGATGTAATACCTGTCAAATTTCCCACAAAGATAAGAAAACCATAAAAATATAAGATACACCAATTTTAGAGTATTTAATTAAATCACGCCATTTTCTAATAACTTAAGCTTCACATAGTATCAGAAAGGGAGGTTCTAAATTCAAATTTTTATAGCCCTTGTTTACCTCCCCTATTATATATTTCCACGCTTTAGTCTTAAGCCAAAGTCCAGCCTTTGCGTAAGGGGGAGCGTTAAGAGTATTAAAATATTATACCATGCTTTCTTCTAACAACTTAAACTTTTTAGGTTGGACTTAACATAGCATCGAGCCAAAATCCACCTCGGTTTATTTGGCACGTGCGGCCCCCCATTTGTCAATTCCATGTATCATTCTTAATTTGACTTGGACAGGAGATGGAGTGTTAAAATATCCCACATTGCTTGTCAATGGTGTATCAATGGGCCTTATATTCATGTAGGCTCACTCTATCAATCGATTTAAACTTTTAGAACAGTTTGCTGTAGACCATATAATTTTACAACCAACTAGTCACTAGTATCATTAAAGTATATAGTGTACATGCAAAAGCATCAATAACATTAGGGAAGTGTACCGAACTCATGCATATGCTTATACAAGTACATATTGTCTGATTCTAAAAGTCAAAGTCCGGTTAACACTGTATGCCTGAAATTCTAGCACAAGGGGCTGCTTAGCAGCCAAAGCATTTAAATAGCATACGATTGCATCAATTAGTTTGCTACCATTTTCCCTCTAGAGTAATCAACACTAACAGAACAAGGTTTCCTACAATGGCATAGCAGCTTCATAAGTGAGTATGATTCAAAGGCATCTGGGCTTGAAAGTTGCATTGGTGAGCAGTGACAGATAAGTTGCAATTGCAATTTGCCAATGAACATCATTCTCTAATGGGTCAGCCTTAAGTACAAAGTGGAGACAACTGCATCTCCTTTTTGGGGTGAGAGTAGGAGCATTGAGCCAAGAAGTGTGATAAGGTGAGACACAAACACAAGTCTTCACATGTGTAGCCTAGAGCTAGCACAAAGAATGCAGTTTCATGGAATATTCTTCTTGACGGATCTTACAACCATAATTATGGTAAAGATTCTTGCAAAGTTGGAAGCAGCAGAGAGGCTTTTGTTGACACTCCGAAGGAAAAGTGTGAAGGCCGAGACACATTCATGAATAAGTGCAAAACCTGCCTAGTCAGAATTTCAAAACACGCCTGAGTTGATGTATTCCCACTTCAAAGATAAAAATTGCATCGAGACATAATGGCACCATATTAACTTGCTTCAACTTCATAATAACTAACTATACATTGAAAAAAAAGAAGGCGCAACCAAAAAGATGCCTTACTCAGGGTCCAGATACCCAACAGTTCCTCGAACCACACTTGAGACATGGGAGACTCCATCAACTTGAGATTTTGAGAGACCAAAATCTGAAACTTTTGCTCTCAAGTTGTTGTCCAGAAGAATGTTGCTACTTTTCAAATCTCTATGTATGATGGCTGGAACACATCCAGTGTGAAGGTACTCAATCCCTGAACACAATGAATAACATTACCAACTTCGGTAGCTAAAATGACTTCCACAGCTAATTAAACCAGTTTATAGAGGACTACCGACCTCTTGCAGCATCTTCGGCAATCTCAAGGCGTTTGATCCAATTAAAACTCCACTCACGAGTCAACGGACCTTGGAGATAGATATATGAATTAATTTAGATATGTGATCACCGGCTCACAGCATGACGAAAGCGTATGGGCTTACCATAAAGGTGCTCTTTAAGAGTTCCATTATGCATGAACTCGTAAACCAGGATGTTTCTCCCGTCTTCTTGGCAATATCCAAGGAATTGTACCAAATTCCTGTGATGTATTCTTGAAAGAAGAATCACCTAGATCACATACAGCATTAGTTAGACTATGTAGCTGATAACTGATGCTAATGACGGTATCTTTGTCAGTGCAGAATACTAGTTTCATGAAAATTAATTTAAATGACAAAGGGTTGGACAATATTAAGATAGTAATCCACAGATGAATGCTTCAGAAACATCAACACGGAAGACTTACTTTGCAGCAACAAAAATAGGACAAAAAAAAGTAATTATACTAATTCCCACTAAACGGGCAAGGAGTTATTTCATTATTCACTCCCCTAGTGATTTGAGTTTAGTCAAGAAGATCCCAGTAGTAGCATGTGTTTACTCCTTGTAGGCAACGAAAACCACATTACCTCATGACAAATTCATGTAGCAGATCCCGGCAGAGACTAGAGAGGCTGAGTATACCTAGACATAAAGGCTTCGAAATTTGGTACAGTTACCTCATTTGAGAACTCTCGCTTTCCTTGATAGGAATCATTAGTCAGAACCTTGACTGCAATTTCTCTTCCATCTGTCAGTTTCCCATAAAAGACAACTCCGAATCCTCCAGAACCGATTTTCTTCTCAAATTTTTTTGTGGCATCTTCAATTTCTGATAGCATAAAGCAATGAGCAGCTTCTGTAGGAGCATTACTCAAGGAAGAAACGAGCCGCTGCGTCGGCAGTATTTGCACGTTGTCATCTAGCAAAGATTACACGAAAAAATAAGAACACTGTGGGATAGAGATGTCATCACAACAAGATGGAATCATCATTCTCTTGATTGCTCCAAACTCATACCATGCTTAGGGTTCCTCTTGCCTTTCTTTATGAAGAGACAGGAGGCAATTGTAGCTACCAGGAGAACAGCAGCTCCAACTGATGAACCAACAATAATTTTAGTCTGGCTTCCACTTTTCCCTCCTTCATGAAGATTCATATTCCCGGTGTAACTGTTGACAGTGGTGTTAAGAAGCTAATGGTAAATAATTCGACAAGGATACAGGAGCAGCGAAAAGTATGGAAAAATAAAAACTTAGTTTGAAAGAATGATGAACCGAGTCCAGATATAAATATCTATAGGGATTAAAAGGAAATGGTTCAAGAAAATGTGAAAAAGTAGTGAGATAATTTGGTTGGAGAAGCTATCTGTAGTGCTGTGATCCCACATCTGGCGCTAAAATACAAACTGCACCTAGAATTCCAGAAATGAAAATATAACTCCTAAAATATAGATCTCTAAAAGACATCTTTTCACTATGAGAGAAGTATAAATTATCTAATGATAATTGAATTGTTTTGCAAAAGATTGTGGCATCTTCAACCATAGATTGAAGCTATTAGAAGGCACGGTACCACGAAAAATTTAGCAAGAGAACAAGCCGTTTGCTATAATCAACCGATCAAAAGTAGGTGGTAAGTACAAAACACAGTAAGGTGACAGAATGAAGGATCTCTACAGATCAAAAGGCTAACCCCTACACATCGCTACAGAATGACACATAATACTTTTGGCTAGACAAGGATCTGAGCTCCAAAATGTCCGGTATCCACGTCTGAGAAGCCTTTCAGTCAAATCTATAAGGCTAACGGTAAATACTGGATAATTTTTATGACAAAGTAACAGTGTGTTGTGTGGTCTAGCCAACAGCCATAATTTTTGCTCCATCTACTGCATCATGCCAACAAAAATAAAAAGTTTCCCCTGCTTTTGCTGGCCCTTCGCGATTAGACCAACGTACACGGAGTAACTCGATTTAAGTAATGTAATGAAATAAAGTGTGATGTGTGCATGATTGCAGGAGCATTCAGCATTGCAGTAAGACTTATCAGAAGTTGTACCCACTTCAGATTCAATTTTTTGTTGAGAAGACCAGATGGCACCGTGCCTGATAACATGTTATTCTGGACGTACCTACAACCATCAAATTTAGCATGTGCATAAGGTTTTTACTCAAATACAGCACAGAACATTGTTCGCTAATCAACAATTGTATCAATACTTCATTCAAGGCCCGAGAATCACATATCAGTCAGATCCACAAGTGAAATTCAGAAAGACAATGCGCAAGTTCTTTGAATCGTCGCCATGGTAAATGAGAAATCCTCATGTAAGTTTAAGAACACTCACAGTTCCTTCAAGTTTGGCAGAGTTGCGAGAGAAGAAGGCAGCTCACCAGTCAACTGATTGTTCTCAAGATGACTACCACAAAAAGAAATTCGTCAGCATTAAATTATCTAAGTCCATTCAAAGAGGACAATCCATGGAGCTTACATGATCTCCAGGTTCACACATGAAGAAAGATCAGGTATTGAACCAGTGAGTGCATTCCTGTCAAGCCACCTTCAGAAAAAAGGCCAAGGCATATTTCAACTTAAGACATGAAAAGTTCGAGCATAGACATTGGAAAGAAATCAACTACTATCGAGTGAAAAGGGACTTTCTACATAAACTTACAGCTCAACCAAGCCACTCAATTTTGTAATGTCTGAAGGAATGTTTCCGGTCAAATTCTGACCAGACAATGTGCTGCAGAAATACAATTTATAACTTCAAAACTTGATCATCCATACAGCATTGACATGCTCCTAGAATAAGAAAATGTGTTCACACAAGCACATCACAAGAAGTAGACATTTACACTGCGATTATCAGTGGAGGTGAATCTGAGCTGCAGCGCACCCATGCCCATGGAACTGGCAGGCACGGGTCTCCACCTTCCTGTGCCCAAGCCGCTGAGGTATAGGGTGAAATTATGCTAGCAATAACTCTTCCTGCAGCTCATGGAAAAACCATAAGTTAAATAAATAAAACTTCATTTATCATGCTGACAAAGGGCCGATCTAGCCTAATAAATTAGATGTGCCAGAACAGGGCTCTAGCAGCTCACACCAAGTGATAAATCACAATATGATCATCGCATTAGCAGCAATCTTGCAAATGGTAACAAACTTATAGGAAATTGATCAAGGGACCTACCATCTGGAGAACCATAGATCTTCTTTACATACTTGTTTATCTCCATGGCATTCAATAGCGGACCCTTTGAAGAATCTATTGTCCGCCCAAACTTAAAGGACAGTACAAATGGGAGGCTTATGTTCACAAATCCTGGCTCATACAGGCGATATTTGCCTTGAGCATTTTCCATTATATTGACAACAGCTTTGCTGATATCAGGTGAGCCTGGGAGCACCAGCCTGAATTTCCTCGTGTCATTGGGAACCAAATCTTCGATTTCTGCAAAGTAGGTATATGCCCAACCAAAACCGGGAAATCCTTCCAAGTTCAAGCGGTAAGTTAGCGATCCATTTGTTCCGACTACAGCAGTCTGCATAACTATTTGAGGAGGCCTCTCGTCATGGTTAACGTCAATTGGCGATTGAGTTGAAACCTTTTTGGTGCCGGCGGCCACATCGACAAGGTAGTTTGCTTTCTTTACAGAGTCAGACTCCCATATTCTATCAAATGGATCATCTGGATACCTAACAAAAAAGAACTGCAGGTGAGCAATAAGAATGAACAAATTATTTGTAGTCTAGACTCTTTTAACCCTGGAATCATAAAACACAGGGGTTTTCCACTTCTTCTTAAATTGCAAAAGCCATGGTCAGAAACTAGTCAAACAGCCGAGCAATAAAGGTTGGAACAAATACAACCACAATGTGCTAGATCTACCTGACTGGCTCTTCACTGTCTGCACCAAAATTAATTCGGGCAGAGATACTGAGATAAAACTGGTTTTCATAGTCAGTGTAGTACATCGAACCGTTGAACTGGCGGAGCTCAAGGGTAGATATGAATGGCTTGCCTGTGGTAGCATTAGATAAGCACACACTAATGGTAGGATCTGAAGCCAGAAATATGAGCTCTCTCACTTCTATAGTACTGGCATCAGAAATGACAATCGTGGACCAATAAGTAGGTCCCAACGAGATGTCGAAGTTTGGGTAGACGTTATTGCTGTCAAAGTTCCCATACAAGAATGTTGCCCTTATTAAGTATCTTGTCCTGGTGGTCACGTTTAAAGTGTAACAGTACTTTCTGTTATCGGCTGGGAAGTATCTCAATGACGTATATTGTGTTCTTGTCTCATTTGCGAGAGAAATGTTAGTTATTTCTCCAAAGGTGAATTGGACATCCGGAGTCCATTCAAGCCCAATCTTGTCGGTGAAACTCTGAGATCCTCCACAATCCAAACTAATGAAACCTGCCCAATGAAACCATGCATATCAGTTGGCCAACCCAAAAAGGTGATGTGTATCAGCAAATTGTGAAGCAGATGCGGGAAAGCTGTATCTCATTGATAAAGGACTTTAAAAAAGCAGCAACCTTGTCACCAGTTGCAGATTCTGAATGCATGTCTCAAAGAAGTTAACGTTTCTTTACTTGAAATATATTATGAAATTAACAGAGGTAGAATAAAGGTTATGATGCTTTTAATGTCGATATGAATCTTCATAAATTAGAAAAACAACGATCACAAGCTATACCACCAAATTGAGGAGGGGCAATGAGGTACCAATCCTGGTATGCAGTGAAGAAGATCTTAATTCTTCAACACACTCACTCGAAACATCAAAATAAATGAATGCCTTCATCTGTCCATAACAGATTGTGTTATGAACTTTCACATAGATGCTAAATAGGATTTTCAACGAGACAGGGAGACCATACATTTTCCTTTTTCACAGGAGTGATTCGTCGCAGAGTCAGTTTCTTCGGTGCAAGCAGAGGAAGAAGAAACGCATCGAAATCAAACACAGAAATGGCCAGCAGTCACAAGATTGCATATACAGATGCGCAGAGAAATGCTCAACCTCAACAGAGCAACCACAAAATTGGCACGTTGAAGCAAACAGTAACAGGTAGTTCTAACAACTGAAATAAGCAAACAAAAGAACGAGCCTTTAAAGAACGAAAACTAAGGGTAAGAATCATCATCCGGAGAACTTCTCAAAACTCATATAACTTGGTCATACAAGAATCACAGATTACTATAAGAAATGAAGGCACGTCTTCATGTCAAGATCTTTTGGCTTCACCAAAGTAAAGGCAATCAAGAGATTTAACAGGGGTGGAGAGAGAACCTGGCATCTGAGCAGTGGAGGACTCCATGAGAAGTGGAGTGTAGAAGATGAGTAAGAACAGGAAGAGCCCTCTTCCCATATCTGCGTCTTCTCTGCGACTCCAAGAGAGCAGAGAGAGAGAGAGAGAGAGAGAGAGGAAAAATTGCCCAAAAGAACGAAACTGAGAAAAGCCAGTCCGTATGTCAGCAACGTTCGATTAAAAAGATTCACACACAGAGAGAAAGAGAGAGCCAATGGAACGAAGCCCTTTTTCTCTTTATTTTAGAGGACGAAGAAAAGGAGTCGCTTTACAGGAGAGAGAGAGAGAAAGAGAGAGAGAGATTTGGTAATGGTGGAAGCTGCAGTTCCAGTAGATAGTTCCCAAAAATAATCTAGTGTGAGAAGAAGACGAAGAAGAAGAAGAAACAACTCAGCTTCTTGCCATTTACAGAGAGAACGGGCCGCAAATCGCAATCATCATAAGCTGTAAGAAAGAAAGGCTTCAAATCCGTTCTATCATCGCTTTCACTTGTGCGGGTGGCGTGCTGCTGAGCTCGAGCTTCGTCTTGATAAAACAATGGAGACAGAGGTGGTGGTCTGTGCGTCGCGGGTCGCCAACAGAATTTTTGGACTGGACAGTGTAGAAGCTGGACTCTGGCGACGACTCGCTAGAGAGAGAGAGAGAGAGAAGAAAACGCAGGAACAAGGCGAGATTTGGCCATTAGTGAAGCTTTCAAGTGAAGTGGGCTGGGGGTAGGACCCATCATCAACTATCTGGAGGTTCCCTTCTCGGCACATGGCACGGCGCGTTCGCATCAGGGCTCGCGTGGCGTTACGCGCCGCCAACATTCCCCCATCGCTTGGGGGCGTCATTATTGCAGCGACGGGCTTAATTCTCTTTGTCTGTTCTAATTATAGCAACATGTGACTTTGATAACAAATGTTTAAGAGAGAGAGAGAGAAGGCAAAATCCTCTCAAGATGGCATGGTGCTAATTAGGGGATGGATTTAGGGCTAATCCCCGTATTAATTAGCTCAATTCGAACATTGCGGCTCGACTTTGGATGTATTGACTAATCAATAAATGTGCGCTCGACTCGTTCCAATCATTAGATGAGTCGCGTGATCTAATGGTTGTGATCAATGGGATGTTAATGTATCCGATCTCGCTTGCCGGCGGCTAAATTTTAATAGCATTTTAGTCTCACGAGAACAAAAGGACTCTCCTAAAATGATTGCCCTTGCTCGGGTCATCAACTACTCGAGACTTGGTCCTCAGCGCAACGAGAGAGACTGGATCGAACAACCTCCAAAGCAAATGCAAAGAAATCTAAAAGTGGATTTCCTTGTACTGAGAAAATGGTTTTTTAATTCAAAGGATTTTCGAAAAAAAAATAGGTAAATATAAAAATTCACTAGGTTGTGAACTTTGGAGGAGGTTTTTTTTTTTCCTTTGGAAACTCTTTGGACCAAAATCTCGATATTATTTCAATTTTCAAATATGATTTAGCAAGATTTAAAAAGATATTGTCAGGTTTCGAATTGGAAAAATGATTTTAGATTAATTTTACACTTTTTGTTGTGGATAACAATCCCGTTCCTCTAGATTTTACTTTTGAATTTAAACTGATTTTCAGTAACTACTTGATTTTTAGCATAGTTTGTCTTCATCCAAAAGCTTTCTCGTATACAAAAAAGAAAAAGGAAAAAGAAAAAGCACTTGCAGTGCATGTGAGTGGTTTAAGAATAATTCGAATTAATAAAAAAAAGAATAAAACGTAGAAATCTGATCCATTTTGGGAATATGAATTTAAATTGATATAAAACCTAAAATACGAGGGATTCATGCAATATTTTGCAATGATCTTTAAAGCAAATTCAGAGAGGGAGATTTTCATGGATTATGTCTATTTGATCACCTTGATTTTATCCGTTCATAATTATACAAGAGCATGATTTAATTTGACAAAAGTGATTCCTAAACCTTAAAAAACCCAGTAACTTTTAGCTCTTTAGTCAAAAATGCTAATGGACTTAAATGACATGGATATAATTGTTGTCAAATTGTCCGTGATGGCTTTATCCTGCCACCATCATCTATATCGTGGCCACCCGAGTGCTGCTAGACTTAGAACTATGCCATCACTCGACTTTGTCCTAGAAGGTGGCTCGATGATCATCGTGGCAAGGTGTGGTGCACCAATCATCGACATCGATAACTGTGGTGATGGACGGTGGTGGTGACGAAATAGAGACGGTGATGGGCAATAGTGGCGGGCAAGGTCGGTAGAGGGCGGGGGAGATTAGGTGTCATGGAAAATCGAAACTAATGTGGCAGTCTAACATCTTTCTTCCCCAATCAATGCTAATTTAGCAATTTCATAAAAATGCATCGATCTTTGAAAGTTCAGAGATTAAAATGTATAAGAAAAAAAAGAGCTCAATGGCTCAGACATACATCTATCAAGTTGCTTTGCCCCAAGTAACTTGTACACAAGCAAACCATTGTCATAGAAACTCTCAACCCCTAAGTCATCCATGAACGGCCAATTAGGGATTAGTAGATCGTCACTCCAGGACCACATTGAACAATAAAGGAAATTTCAGAAATTGTTGTTATCATTGTCGCTTTAGTATAAAACATAGACGTTTCATGAAAGTCTTTTGTAATTTCTAAGGTTGAGATTGCGAATGGGTTCAATGTCATTCGTAGTTAAGACAAAAATACAATTCATGGCACCCACCGTGCATTGGATGTAATCTAAAAATTAAATTACACAGCTTTTATGACATCATAGAAAGTGATAGGATCCAATCAAGAGTACCTAAGTTGATAGCAAACGATCAAATTCCCATTCACAGGTGGGTCCCATCAGAAAATACTAATCCACGTCATTATCGACTCAACTATGTGGGGGTCACTTCACGACCTACAACAACTTAGTTTATTACCATTGAGCACAACAAACTTTCAATGACATGATTGACTTATGTAACACTAAACACTAAATTTAAATTTTCTTCATTTTTTTTTTCAAATGATGTATTTTGAGGTCTTGAGCCTATATTCCAGCGAAATGTTGATTCGATGCCACTCCTAGCATCGAAAATCTAGTCACGTGTCCGCCGACTCGGCATTTCATCAGAGAAAAAATCATCGTTGAGATCAACATGCATCAATTATACAGAAATGAAAAATCTAATCCATTAGTTATCGAAAATCAAAGTCGAGTGACCTAGGTGTATAAAATCAGTCGAAATTCAGTGACGATTCATGTAATTTTACTCTCGAACTCTTTGTTTTTAGCCCCTCTCCTCGCGCACACGAGACCTTCAGCTACAGAAATTACTATAATAATTGGTGATCAAGGACTCGAGGCAAAGGTCAGACAGTTGACTTCAGTCAACCGGTTGACGGCAACAGTATCAAGGCCTCGGCACGAGTGCTAAGGAGCAAGGACATAATGAATGATGAGATAGAAAATACGAGATTCGTTTAAATACGGATTAGAAGAAACAATTTGGACTTTAGCAAAAAAATTTACTTTTGACTGTCACTGTAGCTGGATGCTTCGCTCTTATTTTAATTTAATTTAATTTATTTAATTTATCTTATTCTTTTTAATTTAAGATTTTGGGGCCAGGGTCAATTACAGTGGTGTGAATCCGCGGTATCGTCCGCGCGTGCAGCTATTCTTAATTTTTAGATATTACACTTTTAATTTGCCTATTTTATATTTTATCATTTATCTCTGACTCTTCTTTGATTGATTTATTTATTTTTGATATTCTAGTCATTAACCAATAATTTGTTGACCACTGCTACGGCCATGTGATGAGTGAATAGTGATCGAGGAAGTAACTTTAGTGCAGATTTAAATGAATGGAGGAATATTAGGTGAAGATCGAAATGATAACTTTAAAGATCAACCTACTTATTTGCTCAATTTGTTTGAATGAGACTTCAAGCGTTGATTTTCATTAATGTATTTTGGCCATTTGAGCCTATATTTAAGTGGAATGCCGATATGGGGGTCACTCTTGTAGGGGTGTGGTTCATACTCTCCATCGACAGGAAAACACTGGGGTTCCGCTCCCATGTACGTAGGCTAGAGTCCGGGGGGCCGCCTCAACGGGGGTTGGAGGGGGCAATGCATTCTGTTTTTATGATTTAAACCTATATTTTCTATTAATAGTTTGGATTTTGGCCCATAAATAGCTACTACTCATATATACTATCTTTCTCTTATAATTGAGCAATGTAACTGAGAGGTGCGAGGCTCTAATTACAATTGAATCCTCTGTTGGACGTAGCCATAGTTTAAAGGTAAATCATGATAAAACCTTGCGTCTCGATTTCTCTCTCTTTTTCTTTTTCTCTCTCTCGACTTTTACTCTTTTTCGTGTGAGTATATGTCGATACCTAACAACTCTTAGCATCGAAAAAGTAATCACATGTCCACGACTTTAGCATTCTGTCCAAAACAAATGGAATTAAGATCAAACGTGCATTGATCATGCAGAAATAAAAATATAGTGCATTTGGTTATTGAAAATCGAAGTCGAACAGGGTAAGGCTCCATTTATTTCACGAAAAAGAATGACTTTGAAATATTCTTCCTAAAAACAATGGCTCGCATTGTTTAAAATAATTAGTCAGCGAAAAATATTTTTATTACCGACAATGATGTATATTTAAATATTTTAGTGAAAGATGAAATTTTTTTTTTTCATTCGGATCCTCTTTAGAAAAGATTTTTTAAAGTATTTATTTTTTATGAAATAAATAGAGAAGCCTAAATGCAAAATCAATCGAAAGTCCCCTACTCTCGAAGCTTCTCTAGCGGGCGCAAACGGTCGACCTGGAAAAGTCGGAGGTAGGTTTAGCCATCCACCGTTGAAAAGCACTATGACAATGGTGGTGATCAGGACATGAGTCGAGACGAGGACAAGATGGTTGACTTCTCAGTGAATCCGTTGACCTCAATGATCTCAAGGTTTGGGTAGGAAAATACGAGGATCGATTACTCGAACAAAACCAGATTAGAAGTCAGAATTTGGACTTTTAACATTAACCATACATTAAAAAAAAAAAGGGCATGAATAGTCCATAAACTTTGACTTAATATGTAATATAATTCATAAACTTTTAATTTGTTCAATGTGGTCATTAAATTTTAGTCCAATGTGTAATGTGATCAATGTACTTTTATTTTATTTAATGTGATCTCTCGAATTTTGGTACATATTCAACTTAGAAATATAGCCCTTGGACTTTTGATGTATGTTCAACTTAGTTTCTGGACTATATGAAAATGTTCGATATTGTCATTCTATTAATTCAAATCTAAAGGTAATATTAAATATTTTCATATATTTCAGAGACTAAATTGAACATGTACAAAAAATTCATGAACCACATCGCACAAATTAAAAGTTCATGGATTGAGTCAAAATCCAAGGATCATTTGTGTCATTTTTCGAAAAAATATTACTTTAGCTAGATGCATCGCTTTTATTTAATTTAATTTAATTTATTATTTTGTTCTTTTTTGTTTAAGATTTTTCGGCCGCGATCAATTATAGCTGTGGTTACAGGGCATCCTCTGCGCGTGCAGCTATTTTTTTTTTCTAGATATTGCAATTCTTTTTAACCTTTTCAATTTATCATTTATCTTTGAGAATATCACGATACTCTTCTTTGATTTTTTATTTTTTTTTACTTTCTTGGCCACTCCTACTCGCTGATCTTTTATCGTAGATTACACAGGCATTGGCTTCGTAGATGATCCAGGAAGTAAATTAGATGTAGCTTTGAATGATGGAGAAACATTAGGTGAATTTTGAAATGAAAATTTAAAATACCAACCTACTAATTTGCCCAGTTTTTTTCTTCTTCTTTTGAATTTCTCTTTTATTTAAATGAGACTTCACAGGTCGTTTGCATTCCGTTTACACAACTAGTTTTTATGATCTAGGGTGATTTCTACTTTTTTTTAACTTTTATCTCCATGTAAAATTTGCCGCTCATATGTTTAAACTTTTATTTAATGCGAAATACTAAAAAATCTTTAAAAAAGTGCAAATGTTATCATGCAATGTTATATATGATATTTTATTTAATTTTTCGAAACTTACGATATTTTTCTTGCACCATTTAATTTTAGAAGGTATTCATAAGTAAAATTAACAGGAGGTTTTTCTTCCAAAAATTAAGGAAGTAGTAAATTTGGTTAGTCTGCGGAGACGAGGGTTGGGTTCGGTTGTATCGCTAATCTCGAGTTTCTCCACTAGTACCTAGAGGGATAGCGGTGACGAGCTCGTCCAGTGAGCAACTAGGGTCTCTTAAACCGAACATTCCAGCGGCGGGTGAGATTGGTCCATGTTTCGACCAAACCCTGTTATTCATTATTTGCCAAACAAAAGATAGGATCCGGTCTAAATTCTAATCAAAGCCTATTTATCACGTTAGAGACATGTTAAATACAGAATGAAAATGGTTATTTTCCCCTTGACCCACACACTTCAGGCATAGGAGAGATGGTTCCGAGATGGGACAAAAAAGTCTTCAAAAGCAGGATTATATGATGAGGGTTTTACCCCTCTTGACCCTACCATTCGAGATAATAAACACATAAAACACACGTCTCTTTTTCCCTTTTTGGCCTTTTGACATTGACTTATAAAAAGTTCCTACTCTACTTTGTTTAATTTTTCTTTCCCTAAATTAAGGTAAGTCCTAACCACTTATGCTCATTTACCCGGCCTACCAACATCATGTATTAGTTAAAGGAGATGTGTCAACCGGCAAAAGTAAAAGCATCCATTGTTAGAGTGTGGTTCATACTTCCTATCGTCAGAAAAATACGGAAATCCCGTTCCCTGATCAGTGGGCAAGGATACGGGGGAGCCGCCTCGGTAAGGGTCTCAAGGGGGTAAGCCCTCTGGACGCCAAAGGACTTTATAATTTAAGCTGATATTTTATTGGTAGTTTGAATTTAACCTATGAATAGCTACTACATATATGTATATTATTTTTTGCTTGTAATTAAGTTGTGTAATTAAGAAGTGCAGGGTGTTAATTATTTGGATGTAACTATAGTTTAAGAGTGAATTAAGATAAAACATTGTGTCTCGATTTCTCAATCTTGTCTTTACTCTCTATTTCATTGTGATTGTGTACCTAATCCTAACATCCACTGCCAAGGTGCAATTGCCAACCTCTAACATTGCTAGTTCCAACGTTGGTCATCACTTCTGTTTCGGGTCTCTCCTGTCGTTGCCCCTCTCTCTTTCTCTCTATTATAAAACTGAGCACACAGTAGGAGATTTCATATCTACGTACGAATTGTATGTAATGACATTTATTTATATCCAAGGTTTGTAGCCAATCATTCTCGCGAAAGTAAACTTCTTTTGATGATCGACTTTATTAATCAAAAGTTGGGCGATTGGCTTTATAAAAAGATCAATCAAATCTCTGCTGGTGTTGTCTAGTGCCTCGACCCCTTTTTGCTACTTTACCCGTCGGAGCATGAGGAACGAAGCCATACGCTACAAGTCGGGTTGGGTATTCAATACACTCATCATTCTTTATAAGAAGTAGTGGGACTCATTACTAGTCCAGACAAAGAAGATAACTATAACAAAAGTATATACAAAAGCTTTTACTTAGTGTCTAAGATTCATGAGAGAGCAGCAGCATGGGCTTCGCGAGGCATGACTGGTGATCGGGAGTAGCCCAAGAATCATTCCGAGCTTCTAGGTCACCCGACGGAGCCTACTGTTTCGTAGCTCGGTCTGTGTCCCCGACATTTTCGGGATGATCCCTGCTTGAATGTCACCGAGAGTAGTCTCTTCAGAGGAGTGGTATTAAATTTTTCTTGCTTTTCAAGGCACATTGCAAGATAGATATGGAACCGGATGAACGTAGATTTTGGATATCTTTCTTCATTCGCGACCGTTCAGAACGAGCTCGTCATTTCGCTTGGCTTCTCACCGAGCAGAATTGACCAAGGGATCGGGGATGTGGCCATCGACGCATGGTGTTGGCGTTGCGACGCACGTCCAGCCGCATGGTTTGAGAATGGTGTTTATGGATGAGATGCTAAAAGTACAGTTGATCTCGGAGAGTCTATTGCTATGACTTTGGATGAGGGGGACGAAGAGACGATGCTCTGCTTCATCAACAGGAGGCGTGTTCCGAAACTCCATCACTTCATGAAAACAAGGAATATGGGCGTTTAATTAATGACTGTACCAAAAAAATTTATTTTCAGGGGAATTGCATAAAAATAAGAAAAGATGTCGCTCAAAGTAAAGGGAAAAGAAGCTTGAAAGTGGAAACAGAAAGTGGGGTTACGTGAAGGGGAGAGTTGCAATGGGAGCAACTCTCCCTTCACGTGCTGACCTGCCCACTGTAATGAATTGGGGAGATTCGTGGAGGCTCCGTCGAAGAAATTAGATTGCCATGGCCGCTTTGTGAATTCGACATCGCTTTTTAGGCTTCGTCACAAGAGAAGAGAGAAAACCAGGGGCGTTTTAAACTTATAATCTTTTCTTTTCGCCCCAAATCGATAAATTAGTGTTCCAAATCGACGATTCCAAGGCAAATTCGTCGAATTGTACTGATGGGGAACTTAACGGTGCAAGTAACAATTCCTGCGCTTTTTTAGGCCTTTTGAAAAGGGATTTCTTAAAAAAAAAGAAAAAAAAAGGGATATCTTTGCCCCGTGGACATAAGTCAAGGCTATATATATATATATATATGGCATCAAGATAAAAAGAAATCGTTTCGCCCTTGCATGTTTTTTTGCTAATCTTTCCCTCTTGTATTCACTAAACCATTTCTTGAACTTTCCTCGTTATTCAATGTCATCCCTTAACTTCTTTCTTGTTCACTAAACTTCTTTCTTGTTCAATGTTGTCATGAGCCTCAAAAAGTGGTTAACTGTGACCCTTTCATTAAAATCGTTTCTGGAATGTGCCGACACCGATGGAATACTAGTATGCTTGTCGAATCAATCGACATCGGAACATACCCATAACACCCCATGATGCAAAAGAAAGATTTTAAGCACTGAAACACGAACAAATCACAAAGAGCAAAACAACAAACACAGGCTTTCAAACAGAAAATGCATCCAAAGGCAGCGGAAATTAGTAAAAGCTCTCTTAGCTTTTGTCATAAAGTGCTATGAAGAGACTGAGATAAAATGCATTTAGCTTAAATTAAGAGAACACTCAAGTTTTCAAGCTTCCAAGTTTACAGAGGAAGTGTAAAAAGCTTTCAAGCTTCTGAGTTTTACAGAAGAAGCATAAGAGAGCACCTCGTGGACAGCCTCATGATAGCGTGCAATCTGAAGAACTCTTCTTCGGTGTTTGACAGTCGCGCATTTATAGATCCACAGAGACGGTAAGTGATGAAAATGACAAAGGGTAAAACTGCCGCTATATGGTAAAATTTTATGTGGCGAAAATGACCGTTCCTAGGATATCTATGTAAAACTATTATGAATCCTGCCAACCACTACTGAGTATGAAAATTCATACTGGTGTCGTATATACTACAAAAAACGCACCTCATGTATGCAAAGGGAGTACTAGTACGAATTTTATAACTATGTCACAAAGTAAACCCATCATGAGTATCTCCACCAAATGTACGGCTTAGAGTCGAGGCTTCTCGAAACAACAGCAACTTCTAAAGCAGATAGCAAAAAAGGGTTGGTGAATATATCACACTCGCCTCGAACATGACAGTCTCCCATGTGAGGAGGGATGCGAAAGGGGATATAAATCATACTTTAAGCATCTAATCCAAAGAATGCAAACACAAAACACAGGCAACAAACATATTTGAAATGGCAAATCAGACCCGAACACTCAAGAATTGCACATCGAGCTTCAATCCTTGATAGCAAAAGAACATGCAACAGTTGAAAACCCCAGCTGATATATTACTTAAAGTTCCGATCCTGTATGTTACCATTAAAAAAAGAACAAGGGAATGTTGAAAAAGAAGCAGGTCTGGAAAAATGAAAAGTCCCTCTATTTTAATTCCACTCACTTCCCTTCCTGCCCAAAATTTATCGATGTCTCAGGACACACCGAAAAAAGCACAACTAAACAGCACATTAAGCAACAAAGGAAGGACGAAATAAAACTCTAAGCCAAATACTCAACTGGAAACTAAGTTTACTGGGAGACACCAAGCCATTTTGAGAAGTTCTCAAACTCTGTGTAGTCACTATCCGAGATCATCGTCTGATACCATGCCTTCCCCGCGGACTTAATTGCAGCGGCCTCCTCCTATCAGGTACAAGAGAAATTAATAGAGCAAATCAAAAGGCTTAGATATAATAGCACAGTTGAAGCATTTCTACTACCTAAAACAAGAGGGAGAAAGCAAGCAGCAAGCAATGGTCTGAGATCACAAACTCCCCAATAAATATTTCGAGATGTGAGGACTAACAGAAGAATTTGAATGCATTGCAAAGCATCTCCAATAGACAAAAGCAGGAATGGATGCAGATTATTTAATCCTCTAATATATGTATTGCAGAGACATAGATGCCAATGTCAAGGTTATTGACAACTCTTGGCTGTTGGTTGTTCTTGAACAAGCGGCTAATGCAGATTTTAAATTAACAGAACACAGCTGATATATGAATGCAATTATCCATCATTTCCTACATTAATATGGATATATCCCACACATGGCTCACTCTTTTCACCTTAGCAAGTCCCATGCATAGTCAGTACTATAGCCCCAACTGTAGCTATTAATAAGTATCAGAATGAAATCTATTAGCACAATGAATCCTACAGATAGGAACGTAATGTAATCATTTGTAGAGTTGCAGAACCCCCATATACTATCAGAGAATATGCAAGAATCACCAGCAAGAAAAGAAAAATAACATTTCTTCTTCTATCAGATGCATTTTGAGTATGAAGACATAGTCCATTTGCCCATCAAGTCTATTGTCTTTTAAAACCAGAATCGTGTTCTAGAAAGAAATATGATTCCTGCGGCACATGGCTTGACAGTCCATAAGACAACATGGCAAAGACAAAAGGCAAAACCGCGGGAAGATGTGGGCGTTTATTGGGCGTCGAAGGAACTCCTTAGCAAAAGTGAGTAACCATTTCAACCTTATAAGGTCCACAGATATACGTAGAGACATTATGAGCATTACCGCTCAGCTACAGCATCCTCAGAAAGCATCAAAGTCCAGATATCAATGCCCACAGCAGGAGAGAAAAGTAATCGAAGGCAAGCAAGTAAAGGACGTACCTTGGTGATGGGCTTCCTCTTCTTGTCAAGCTTCTCCTTCTTAGCCTTCACACGCTGCTCCTCGGCCAACAGAGCCATCCTCCTAGCCGTCTTTGCGTACGGGTTCAACCTCAACATGGTGTTCAGATTCTTCAATGGATTCTTCTTCAGAGGCGCCCTCTTCACATCCTTCTTGATCGGCCTCACCACGGACTGAACCTCATCCGAGTTGATGATCCTCGACAGATCAGCATTCACCATCTTGGATCTCGGCAACAAGTACCCCCTCTTCTTCTCGGATGGCTTATCGAACGACCCGAAGATCGTATCCAGCTTCTCGAAAGCCGACTTGGTCCAGATAACGAACCTGCCCAGGTGCCCGCCGGGGGCAAGCTTCAGCAGATTGAGCCTATCAACATTGGCGACCTCCACACCGGGAATGTTGCGGAAAGCCTTCTCGATCTTCGCTCCCTCGTTGCCGTACACGATCAGAGGTCCCTTCCTGTTGATGTAGCGCCGGTTGCGCATCTTACCCTTGCCGGGCCTGATCCCCTGGCTGTCCTTGGCCTTCTCAGCATCGGCGTACGCGCCAATCTGCTTCAGGATCTTGATCGCGGCCGGAGTTTTCTCCACGCCCTCGGCGGAGTCGCCGATCACGAGGGGCATCTCCGGAACGGACTCGATCCTGTGGCCACGGGCCATCACGAGGGAGGGGATCGCAGTGGCAGCGATGGCGGAGGCGACGGCGTAGCGCTTCTGGTTGACGTTGACGCGGCGGTGCCAGCGGCGCCAGATCTTGGTCGGGGCGAACATGCGACCGCCGCGGCACATGTTGCCGAAAGCACCCTGGCCGGCGCGGTGGGTACCGCCGCCGGGGACGCGGGGGATACGGGAGACGGCACGACCGGTTCCCCAGGACTCGGCGGAGGTCTGGTGGCCGGCGCGCTTGGAGACGGCGTAGGGCTGGCGGGAGTTCTTGGAGATGTTGGAGTGGACGAAGGAGACGATGTCGGGGCGGATGGAAGCCCTCATGACGTCGGGGAGGGGGGCGGTGGCGGCGGAGTCGGTGGCCATGTCGCCATCCAGGGATTGGATGGTGACGAGGGGGCGTGAGGCTGCGGCCATCTGGGGGCGGAGGGGGCGGCACTGGCAGGGCAGCGGCGTTAGCTGGAGCTGAGAAATGAAGTGCAGATGGAAGCTAACTAGGGTTTTTTGGGGGGAATATATACGGAAGAGATGAGATCGGAATTACGGTTGTGCCACTGAGGGTTCATGGGCCTGGCGGTGGGCTACGTTTCAGAGCCTTTCGAACGGTCCGGTCCGCCAATGGTGCCCAGCCCATCATCGTCCCTCGTAAATCAGTTCATTTGTATGGTAGTCCTATTCAATGTACTGTAAATTGCATGCATTTTGTATCGTCTAAGCTTTCAAAAGGGCAGAAATGGAGGCAGAACTCACCAGATCGGTGGACTCCCCCAGGGCACGGCTCTCTAAATTTTAACGTCGATGGTTCCATTCTCGAAGGGGAAAGGGAGGGCGCAACTGCACGAATTTGCCGTGACTCGACCAGAAGGGTGGTTGCGGGCTTTGCCGACATGGCTCGAGCTTCTTCGGCCATGGAGATCGAATCACTAGCTCTGAGGGCAGCCTTGTTGTACTTGGACATAACAACTGATCTGAGGAATGCAACAACTGATCCGCGCGTAGAAGTCAACCATGATAGCTTATCAGCGGTGAATTCGGTACTAGGCCGAGACCTAGGCCCATGGGAGCTGCGGGCCATCTTGGAAGTGTGCAAAGAAAAGCTTGGCTTGTCTTGCTGGCCCACTGCCCACGGGAGTCCAATCAGGTCGCAGACTTGATTGCTAAAGCCCAAAGAATGAAGGCCCTTCCTCAAAATTGCTTGTTTACACTACCTTTACCTCTATGAGATCTTTTATATTCAGAAACCCATAATCTATGTTATCCTTTTGATATCTAAAACCTAATAAGTTTTCTCCAGTCATAATTGAACCCCATAAATTGCTTTTGAGCATCTAATTGCTCGAATGAATGAAATATAATTGTTCAATCAGGCCTTGATAATCTCTCTCCTCATTTCTCTGATTGGGTTTGGAGAAAGAGAAGTGCTGGCGGTAGGGCAAATTATGCCTGTTTAAGTCGTATTATGCACACCTGTTTTGTTTAGTATAAATTCAATAACTGAAAAATATTTTCGTAATTCTTCATGGATTGTATGGCTTGGGACAAATCGGAGAGCCATCCTTCCCTGCTCTCTCTCTCTCTAGCACGTCCTCGGGCTTAGGGGGGAGGGAGTTGAGGTGGCCAGGGGTCGATGTTGGCAATGTGCACGGCATTAACCGCGGTGGTTCCGAGGAGGTGAAGGTGGTGGCTGGCAACAGGAGGGTGGTGGCTGATTTGGGGTTGGAAGTTTCAATAGTCCGAGTTCGGGATTTGTTTTTTTTCAATCGAGAGTATTTTGGTCACTTTAGCTGAGCCCATGTGTGAAATGTTTATTTTTAAAAGTAGAGACATGGAATTGATACTTAGATGAAAAGTGAGGTATGTGTTTAGTATTTTTCCTAATAAGTAATATCGGGTGGCTCGCTTCGTTGCCATCAGCATATCACAATGCCTGCCATGGTTAATGAGGATGGTGGCTTTGCTTCATTCCCACATAGGATAGGCCTATGCATTTTAAAAGAAAAAAACAATGCAAAGACATCCTCTCTCTTTTTTTCTTTTTCTTTTTAAAGTACGATTCTACTCGAGCTTCTATGGATAGCTTTGACGTTGAAAGAATGATCGAGTGATAAACCAATTGGAATCTCATAGCCTAAAAAGCGTGATGTTTCTGGTTCCAAATCTACTTCAAGCAATCTTTCAAGGCCGAAGGGAGACATGCTACTTCTCTTTTGGGAATAACTGATCATGAAAGAACAAGAGATGGATTTCTTCTTTGGTTTTCTTGATTTTAATTTATTTTTTATTTTTGGTCGAAGGTTTTCTTCTTTGGTTTTCTTGATTTGATGGGCCTCATTTTAAGGCCGACCCGACGTGGCTAGTCTAGTCATACCCAAGATCCTAAGCCAACCCATGACTTAAAGCATGACTATGATAAGATATTTGATATATATATTATTGGGATCCTTTAGGGTTATGGCAATAGAAGTCGTTGCCCCAACTTAGAATATTATCACATTTCATGAAAATTCACACATCTGTTGTGATATCCCAAATTTCGACGGTATGGAATAATGTAATATTCCGAATTTTCGATAGTATGAAATAATCGAAGGACGACCGTTGAAATTAAATTGCTAGAACAAAATAAGCGGTCGAAACTTTGGACAAAATTTCAAAAAGAAAAGAAAGAAGAAAATGAAAACAGAAGCCGTCGCTCACGAGTTTCGAATCGCAGACTTTCGTTGTCTCGTGCGTATCTCGTGCGCTTGCCATTCGGCTAAGGCACGACTATTGGGATATCATTGTCAAAGGATTTATTTAAAATATACGGCACGCGAGTAAGGGAGGAGGGGCGACTGGAGCAACCGAAGTCGCCGCCTCCAAGTTTCGAACCCAAGATCGGACCATTTGTTTCATTCCCGGATACCACTTGGCCGAGGTGCGAGCGGCGAGATTAAGGCGCCAAAATTTATATTTAAAGGAATCGGCGCGCCATAAACGTCGTCGTTTTGGATTAACAGCGACAATTCTAATTTCTGCAGTTAAACCCTAAAACTTCGCAGAAGGCACAGTAAGCCGAAAATTTTGAAACAAAGAGACGTTTTGGACCGGGCACGAACCAATGGGCCTAATTTCTATTATTTTCGGATTTCAAGAGGGCCCATAATGGAAAATGACCGTTTTGCCCCCGAAGCCCATTTTTGACCCATTTTAAGAACCTATTAGGTTTTTAGCCCATTGGGCCCGCCAAATTCAAACCCGAGCCCATGTGAATAGTGTCAAGCCCACTGGAATGGTGCGGGCTGTGAATAGTGCCGAATGAATAGTGTCATAAAGGAAAATGACCGTTTTACTCCCGATGGCCCGTTTTGGCCCAAATTGAAGAATCCATTGGATTTTTAAGCCCGTTGGGCTCGTAAAAATTCAAGCCAAGCCCACGGGAATAGTACAAGGCCCACATGAATAGTGCCGACCTGTACGAATAGTACCAAGGGTGGAAATTACCCTTTTACCCTTCTTTAAAGTGAGGTTTTTGGAAGATGACAATTTATGATTCAA
>BCNH02000011.1:14525820-14546694 GCA_001662345.2 Metrosideros polymorpha var. glaberrima | reverse complement strand
CAGGTCCGTAGAACGGAAGGCCGACGGGTACAGCTCAAGGTACCCTGGTGTAGAGGAGATAGGTTAACCCCGACCCCGGTTCTTCTTTTGTTGGTCGTGTAGGAAGTGGCCCGATAGTGAGGGCTTGTAAATATAAACTTGCTAGGGTTAACATGTTGATAAATAAAAAGGTGTGGTTTGTTAGTGCTGTTTGTTCTGTTATTGGTGCTGCTGTTTTTCCTGCTATCCCTACTGTTAGGGGTTGTTCATGTTTTCGCATGCGCTAATTAAAATAAAAAAAAAATGGGTTGTCGACGCGTCCTGGGACGTCGAAATATTTATTGACCATTGGACAAGTGACAGGAATGGTCGCGCGCTCGAGAGTCCGGGGCGTGACATCTGTCTCTCTCCCAATCTATTACGCCTCGCCTTGCCGTTGGGCCTCCTCCCCTCACTGCTCTTGGAGCTAGCTCTTTTCGTCGTTAACATGTCGCATTTTGTCCCTATTCCGTCACTTGCTATCCATTACTAATATCTAAATTATACGAGAATCTTCAATGTTTTCCTTGAATTTGAATTAATGAAAGGACAACAGTGGATATTTTTATATAGTTTTGGGAGTAAATTGAATATATATTAAAAGTTTATTGACTACATGGCACGTTGGACCATAGTTTATGAGTCATTTGTGTCATTTTTCCAAAGACAAATTATAAACCAGGAGATCACAATCGTTGCATGGCTAGTCGCCGCCCGACGCAACCTAGATTGGAAGCCGTCTAAGGTTGGGGACTTTCGATTGAGAGAGAGAGAGAGAGAGAGAGAGATGGGTGACACTAGTGCTAGTATTGCACAATTGACGATGGAGGTTGCATGCGACAACAACGGAGGGCGACGGTGTACAATAATGGTGGCGTCGGGGCATAAGAGAAGGAGGGAGAAATGGGGAAAATGGGAAAAAAAAAAACGACGAAACAAAAAGGAAAGAAAAAAAGAGGCAGAACAAATGTGGACTACTCAATTCCTTTATATCGATGTGTCAATTCTCCCAAATAAGATATAATTAAAAATGTCACTTTACTCTCTGAGTTTGAAAATTTTCATAATGAATCCTAATAGGCTAACTCGAGTCGAATCAGATCGAGGAAGGACAGATCTTCAAAGCCACGACGAAAGTCCTTGGGGCCGGCCGGGAACGATCGCAATCCAAGCCTGTCGTCCGACCAAATCCCTCCACGGTCATTTTGTTAGCATCCTTGGAGCTTTCCAATTGGCTTGGGACCAAAGATCTATCCACCATCGCCGTGTCCTTGTCGTGGAGGACAGGAATGGGGTCGCTACTTCAAGGAGAAACCAAGGAGGCCGAGACAGGAGTGTTGACTGGGGCTAACCCTAAACACCACACAAGAAACCAAAGGGATTGGTGATGATTGCATTCTGTCATGTAAAGTTAGGTGCGTTGGGATTTGGGTGAAGAGACGGTGTCTTGCGTCGATTTCTGGATTAGGGTCCGGTTTGTTATGACAAAAATGAACAGCTTGAAAAATGTCTTTTTCATGGATGTTGAAAACATTTTTCGTCCGTTCATTTTCATAAAAGACACGAGCGATCGCTTTAGAAAAATATTATTTAAATTATTTATCTTTCACGAAACAAACCGAGTCTATGTAATCTTGCTTTCGACGATAGTATATTCGAATACAACAAGACTCTCCTGACTAGTGGGGATCAATATAAAAAGACAGTTCAATTACATGCCCTCAACGTGCACGTGGGGGGCCTTGTCCAGTGTCCCTTCTATAACCAAGCCTGGCGCCATCCCATTTCCTCTGTTTTTCCATCACACACGTGCAAGAGTAAAAGTTAGACACATGAAGAATGATTTTCCTGAAATTAATCCTATGGTTTGATGAATTGCTAAGTGTGCATTTTTTTATTTATTGGTTGGTGTTATTCATAATGTGTATTTACTTACGATCCGACACATCAATTTACATGTATTGATTCGATATATTAGTATCACCCCACAATCATATAATTTACTGATTGAAATGATGATGTTCGCAATCACCAAGTTCCGTCAATGACACGGAAGGAGACCCCAACAGGGCATTCTATGGAGAAAGCGTTTCATGTGTCAATTACAGGTATAATAGTAGCCAATTACAATAAACATGTGATATATGTACATCTCGATCAACCTTTTATATTCGGATCGATGAAATTCTCGAATTGTTAATTTTTTTTTTGTTACAGTCGACATCACTGCTTTCACGGAATGACTTGTCGGACATGCTGGCTTTCCTGATACTTCCTTTTCCTCTATTGTCCCCTACATTCCCATAAACATTGAGACACAAAGTTTCCACCTTAGAGTAAAAGCTTCAATCTTCTCCAGATTTGGGCGCGTCTGTATATAATTGGGCATCACCTTAAATCAATTGTCATGTCCTCCTCAACATCTCCTCTTACCCCTCACCCACAACATTGGCATATGGTTTGTCTCTCTAACGCTTCACGTTTTTGTCGGACACTTAAAAAAATCGTTAAAGCCAGCTTACCAAGAGAGAAAATCCAACTCATTGATGCGTTACAAACGGTAAAAGAATTTATCCCGAAAAGCTAATTTGCCAGAAAAGAGAAGGCAACCCATTATAAGCCCCGGAATATTTCCTTAGTTGCCCGACGCGGGACTTTGGCTCGCATCGGAGGCCTCAAGTGGATCTTTGGTTCTGCTGTCAAGTGTGAAGTTCTTCAAGAGAAACAGGAGACAGAAAGAAGAAGAGACGTGTTCAATATTCTCATGTGGAATATGCAAGACACATTTGTCTTGCGTCAAGCATCGATGAAAGGCCCCATTCAACAGAGAATAATTTAGTCGTGAGCGTCTTGTTGCACGCTCGAAATTCATGCAAGTCAATCCATTTCTAGACTAATTAATCTTGCTTTCTAGAATTGTGGAATTTACGAATACGACAATAATCTCTTGTCTAGAGGAATCAACACATGAAATTGCCGACAGCAACAATAATAATGTCTCCGGAAATAAAGTACAATTATATGCGTCGAACGTGCAGGTGCGGTCTTGTCCGGCTTCCTTACATGACCAAGCGTGGGGGCAGCCCCATTTCCTCTGTTTTCCTCATCACCCATTTTTGTAAAATTTATTACCGTGGTACGGTAGATTATAATTGGACATTTCAATTGGTCGGCGATGTTCCGAATGTGTATCTACCCAGAATTCGACACGTCACTCTACGTATTGATTTGGTAAATCAAGTTGGGATTGTATAACTAACATTAACGTTTATTTCGTGAAAAATGAATGATTTGAAAAATATTTTTCTATCGCTTCAATATAATTAATCAATGAAAAATATTTCATTATCAATAATAATTTATGTCTAGACATTTTTTGTGGATAATGAATTTTTTTTGTTCGTTCATTTTTATAAGCAATACGAACGATCATTTTTAGGAAATTATTTTTCAAATAATTTATTTTTCGCGATACAAATACACTCTAAGTGAAATAAAAATATTCGCAATCGCCAAGATTCATTAATGACACGGAAGGAGACATAAGTGGTTACTACTTTAGAAAGTGTTTTCATGGGTCAATTGTAGGCATACTGATAGCCGATTACAATAAACATGATATATGGGGAAAAATGGCATAATAAGTGTCATAATTTTCGTCCAACGCTTATTTGAATATTGTAATTTCTCAATTGACCGCTTAAATGTCACAACTTTCGGTAGACATTCACTTGGATGCCATAACTTTTCAATCAATTATTTGAGTGTCATAGCTTTTTAAAGAAAAAGTTCATCACAAGTGTCGGACATCTGATGTGCCATGGCCTTTGTGGTGAAACGTATTTAAAAGTTATGATTCTTAAGTGGATCAACTAAAACGTTAGGTCACTCAAGTAAACGTTTGTTAAAAGTCATGGCACTCAAATGATTGATTGAAAAGTTATGGCATTAAAATAAGCACTGTACAAAAGTTATGAAATTTATGGGCAAAATTGTCAAAAATTGTAAAAAAAAGTCATAAACCTATTATACTTTTGCCAATTCAGTCATAAACTTTTTAATATGTCAATTGAGTCATAAACCTTTTTAAATTGTGTCAATTCAGTCCTAAACCTTTTAAATTTGCCAATCGAGTCTCAAACCTTTTGCATTTGTGCCGATTCAATCTTTTTTGTTAGTCGACATGGACAACTTTTAATAATCTAGAGAAAAGAAAAAAAGGAAAAAACATTAAAAAATAAAAATAAAATATTATTAAAAATTGATCACATCGACTAGCGAAAAGGACTAAATTGGTACAAATGTAAAAGGTTTAGGACTCAATTGGAAAATTTAAAAGGTTTAGGACTAAATTAGTATAATTTTAAAAGGTTTAGGACTCAATTGACAAACTTAAAAGGTTTAGGACTCAATTGATAAAAATGCAATAAATTTATAACTTTTTTGAAAGTTTTTCCTACGTCCTTATCTCTAGGTATAGTAATAACTTTTTAACATTCACATCGATTGAATTCGATACCTTGTTAACTTACCTTTTCATGTCACTGTCAATATCACTGCGGAATAACTTGTCCAACATGTGGGGTTTCCTGGTCCCTTGCTTTTCCTCCCTTCCCATAAAAACCCACAAAAGTAACGAAGTTTCCCACCTCAGAGCGAAAGCTTCAATCTTCACCAAATCTAGATGCGTATATAATGGGCATCACCTTAAATCAATTGTCGCGTCCCTCCTCGACATCTCCTCTGACCCTGCACCCACAACCTTGGCAGATGTTTTGTCTCTCTACCTCTTCCCTGTTTTGTCACAGGAAGAAAATCATCGACCATGCCTGAGCCTAACGCATCAAGAAAGCACCACCGCTTGAGAAAAGAGCAGAGGAGGCTACCCCCAAAGAGAGGCATCATCAAGAAGAGGATCTTGGCTTCCATCGTGAAGCTTTTCAAGAGAAACGGGAGAGAGAAAGAAGCGGAGGACGACAACGGCCACGGCGACGAATGCAAAAGTCGCGGCCAGCAAAATGGCGCAGCCCAAATACATGCGTAGTTGTTGGGGGTACGGGCTCTACTAGATATATAGTCTGGCTAGAGGATGATTCTTCCTTGGCATTGCCTCTGTATGCTTCTTCCTCGTACTCTAGTGCCTTTTGTCTTCTGATGCCACAATGCTAGCTTCTCGGGCATGTATATTACCCCCCTCATTCTCAATAATAAAGGCTACGATGTTTTGTCTCAACTTATGTGTCGGACCCGCTCCGAAGATCGCAGTTGAGGTAACAGGTATGAAATACTTTGGACTTCATGAGGGAGGGAAATGATCAGCCATCTCTAGCTTTGTTTGCTTGGTTGATTCCATTAGCACTTTGAAAAGGTAGGACTCAAACCCTAGAGCGTTTGAGCACATGCATGCATGCACGTATGTTGTAATTCGTAGAGGGCGTACTTAGAATGGGGATCTTTTGGCAATCTATATGTTACATTTCTCGTTAGAGGATCCGGATCAAGCATCATCCTTATCATGATGGCATCTGGGATCGTTCTTATCTATTTATCTATTTCCCTTGATTCCGATTTGAGCTTTTTTATCGGTTCGAACTACCTGTTGTATTGAGTGTTGTCGTGTATGATATGTGTTCACATGAGCAAAATAAAAGTCGGTCGACAAACCTGAAACAAGGCAAACCGAATGTGTAGATGAATGATTCGAGCCCAACGAATTCACGTTGTGTCCTTAAGACAAATTTGTCCCCTCTATCGGTACTCAAGGTTCTTGGACAATCGTCTCTCAGGATAGAACGGATCGCCTTTCCTCGGAAGCGGTACTTCTCTTGAGGAAATCTTCGAATGCAACTTCGCAGGAAAAATCGCACACAATAAATATGATGAATGTCGTGCGGAGTAGAGCAGTGTATGTTTGTCTATTTTGAAAAAGTGCGTACCAATTGCTATATAAAACAATGACTGATGAAAAAATGAAGAGTCACAAAGCATCGAAAAGGTGCGTTCGGTTATTGGAATGGCGAAGGGTCACGTTGAACCAAACCGTCGATCACGAACAGACATATATGTTCGAGAAAAAATTGCATCTTGAAAATGTGTCTGTTCGGATACCAAGACATCGTGTCCGTTCGAAAAAAATTTAATTGATAGAATTAATGAGCTGAAGGAGGAACAAGACCCAGACTCGAGCCCGGCCCGAACCGAGCGGGCGGCGGCGGCGTGGGGACCGACCAGCTTTGGTTAGGTCCTCTCCCTTCCACAAAAGTGGGGTACCCCTTGAGTCCCAAACTCACTTGAGAAGCTCCTCTAGTTAAACCCATCTTCCATCTCTCTTCTATCTCATGTGGGACTATCTCCATTCACATTTCTCATTCACCTTCTATAGGATAAAATCCCAACATTGAGTTGCCTCCCTTGAACTACCTTGGGAAAAGAAGGATCGAAGCCCCTAATCGCAGCTTTTTCGATCTACCTAAGCTATCCCATCCATTTGTGATTCAATTGATGCTAATTCGGCTATTAACATAAGGTTGGCCAGAAGCCGAATATAGTTTATGGCCTTTTTTTGCCCGGTCCTTCATCTGCCTTGAGGTCAAGTGTGGGAACGATTTAAATAAATAGCTAACAAATGCATACACATTAACAAAGGATAGCCGATATGATTAACTTTAAATAATTGCCACGCGGGTCGATGAGGTTTGAGAAAGGGCTCTTCATTTGAGTTTTATCTCGGTGAATTCTCCGATAATATCGACGCCACCTAGGATAATTCCAATAGGAAATTGTGCATAAAGTCTTTTTTTTTTTTCTTTTCGGCATAAGATATGGATGGTAATTCAAAAAGTCGTATATTTGTTTGGTTTTTGGTACAATTCATATGATATATATTATGCATGTACATGGATTCAAATCTCCAACCGACACTAACCATTAGACCCCAAGCCAAAAAGCTTGCGGCACTGAGTCATATTTGGGCAACAAAATACTGTAACAATTCTGTTCATTGTTCATCATCATGGCAGACCAAGAATTTTATAAACATGTGATCTGGTCTTCACTTTGCAATGCTTGATCTGTCATTATCATGGCAGACCAACAATGTAAGGATTTATTCAGGTATGTACACTTATATTTGCTATGGTTTTCTTTCATAGTTGGAAATTGTAAAAAAAGTCATAAACTTATTGCACTTTTACCAATTCAGTCCTAAATATTTTAAGTTTGTGTTAATTTAGTCTTACATTTTAAGTCCTCATTTAAATTTTTAGAACTGAATTGGCACAAACTTAAATTGTTTATGGCTGAATTGACATAAACTTAAAAGGTTTAGGATTGGATTAATAAATTAAAAATGTTTATGACTGAATTGACAAAAATACAATAGATTTAAGACTTTTTTGATAATTTTTCGTTGGAAACCACTAAAGATTTTTCCAAAGAGATTATAACACCTAGAGATATGTCAATAAAAGGGATATTTGCGAAGTGTTTTACAAATAAAAGTCACCCTTTTTTTTTTGTCGATAAATAAAAGTCACCCTCAAATGGTCACTATTTTCAATACTCTTTTTGAGGGACTGATTTATTTGTAGCTCTGATTGGACTGTTACAAACTGACGTCAGGTCCCATTCCTTATCGTGAAAGATAAGGTACGAAACCCATAGGCTATACCTATGCTATCTAGCTTGATATTTGACATATTCCTTGATGGATCGAAGGAATAGAAAAATAAACGAATTGTCGAGCAAGAACATTAATTTAAGAGAATAGTTATGTACCAAGTCGACATTCATGCCCAATCGCTCCTAATGAAGTAGTGACGTCACGAGATGACGAATGCACGTGTATGGCTACGGCTCTGCAGGAAGCGTGGGTACAAGAGTTACAAGTAGGGGTGTCAGAAACCGAACCGAAAACCGAACTGAATTATGAACCGAACCGAACCGAACTGAAAATTGATGCATTTTGGTTCGGTTCGATTTCTGAAAAGATAACCATTATGTTTTTTTGGTTCGATTTATTTCAGTTCGGTTAACCGAAATAAATCGAACTGAACTGAAAAAAAAAACCAAAATAACCTTTGTACGATTCTCTTCTCTGCTGGTGTTGAACGACGCCTCCACTTACCTTTTGCTCCTCCTCCTCTTCCCCCTCGTGCGCCCCTCGCATATTTACACGCTTCAAGCTCCAACAATCGCTGGCCGTCACCGTCGGATCTCAGTCGTGGGTCCATCTCCATCGCCGCAACCTCCTCACCGTGTTCTCTCCATGGACCCCACCGCCTCTCGCCCTCTTTCTCTCAACAAGCTCATGCTCTGTTTCTACCGTCCTAAACAGAGCATGGCGAGCCCTGCATTCTCTTGCGTCCTCCTCCTCATGTCCATCTTTGCTCTTGCAGGTAACTTGTCCTACTAGGAAACTTGTGTGCACATATGTTTCGTTGTTCACACGGCTATTAGATGAATTTTACTTCCTATTCTAGTTTTGTATTTGGTTTGGTGCTTTAACACGTTGACAAACTGGTTTGATCAGTTCTGCTGGAGGTGTGCAAGCCTGAATGAGCTGTTGTTATTCGGACGGAAATATTAGAGCACACGACTTGCATTTTATCTCTCAGCACGCTGAAGCTGGACTGATAGCACATGACCTCATTGAAGTTCCTCATCTTCATGGATTTGCCTTTTTGATGAGGCTTGGTGACGTTCTCTTGAAGGATCTTCTAGATTGCTCGCGATCCCTGTTGTGTTTATAGGACAGGTTTGAATTCTTATGGTTACGTTTATTACATTGATTAAATGTAATTCATGGGTTAGATTTTGGATGATAAAAATGAGGAAGGAGATTGAGATGATGATGAGGCAAGACTCTCGGAAATGGAGAAATGGAGGAGGACATGGAAAACCAAATCCCAAAAACCGAACCAAAATGGATTTTCGGTTCGGTTCGTAATCGGTTCGGTTCGTTATTTGGTTCAGTTCAGCTGCATACCTTAATGGTTCAGTTCGGTTCGGTTTTTCAAAAAAACCGAACCGAACTGAACCATTGACACCCCTAGTTACAAGTGCCGGTCGGTGGCGAACAAGACACGACCTGACCCGACCCGACCCGATACAAGGATGAACATCCCCCGTTAGTTTCCCCTCCTACTGACGCCGCCCCATGATGAGCCCTCAAATCCTTTTGTTTCCGAGCCTTTTTAATTTCGAGAAGGATAATTAATTTTAATAAATGTTTTGTTTCTAGAACTGATTATTAATCAGTCAACAAGAACATTTCCGTTCTTCATAAAGATTCATGCATAAATGTATCCGTTGACGATTTCAGTTATGAACTTTTAAGAGCGATCATTTGTTGAAAATTATCAACTCAATTTTACACCAACTATGCCGATGTCATTTCGAGTAAAGTTGTCCACATCAGTGTGTCACGTAAGAGAACATGCAATAACTAGATACCACGTTAGCAATTTCCGACGACAATGCAAAATTAGATATTTTAAAACTAAATTGACATCCGTACAGTATATTTAAGACCAATTATCCGCGTATTTTCTGGTGCACTTCTTTGATGGCTGGTATCGAGGTTGTGCGGGGATTGGAAATGTGGCTCAAATGGCCCATCGCACGAGGTACGAGTACAGAGAGCAAAGTGCATTTGGATCATGCTTTTGTGTCATCTATGGCCATTTCAGCTGAATTAGGTGTCAGAAAAGTCTTGATTATAGATTTTGCATAAATAGAATGAATTAATTGTACCAATTAAAAGCACATGAACTTGATTAGAGAACACATGAAAGTATAAGGACCAAAAGTTGAATTGATAGATCATAAGGAGTACAGGGGACATTACCAACTTACTAATTTTGTAGATTGACATTTGGAAGCAGAGAAGATTTGGTGGGGGTGGTGATACAGAGTTAATCCTCAGAGCCAAAATAATGAGAAAGCTCAGGGTCTCTTCAATGTTGATTTTAATCCAATTTATCAATTTGGGATTAGGATTTGAAGAACCCGGTAGTTTAGCCCAATTCACTAATTTGTGGCAAACAAATGGATCAAAGGACATTGTTCAAGCACGATCTTGCTGACTTCATTTCGCCAAAGAGCCACATCCGACAGGTTTATATAAAATGAAGACCACGATGGATATTTCGGCCACACAAATCGCCAACGTCACTCAATTGACTATTTTTAAAAATTATGCCATGTAAGTGGTCGTTTGAAAAGTTACGGCACTCAAGTACGAAAGTTACGACACTTGTTGCCTCCTTTTTTTCCATTAAAGGAACTCGGTGATTGTGAACAATTTTTATTTCAAGTATTGTAGTTACAAATCTTCGTTTATCGAACGTTGTCTTTGTAAATGTGTCACGGGGAAAACAGAGAGAAGAGAGGGAATTGGACTGCCCCACGCTTGGTACTATAATGACTCAGGATAAGGCATGAACGTGCACGTTGGAGGCATATAAAGTGTTTGCCCCGGTCAACACTCCTGTGTCGGCCCTTTCGTTCTCTCCTCTCGAGAAAATATTGTCCTCCTCACAACAAGGACACGGTGGTGTCGTCTTATTGGACATTTTGTTTGACGAAGAATGCTTTTGCATTGTTTTTTTTTTTTTCAAGAAAGTGCTCCATGGCCGGCACCGCACCGGTCTCGATTCAACCCATGAATCAAGCCGAACCGAACCAGCCGGCTCTAGATAGTTCCCGATTCAGAAAATTTAAACCTGCATTAACTAGTCCAATTCCCAATTCTTTGTGCTAAATTGGACCGAACCAAACCGGGGGAACCATGTACTATGTAATAAGTATTGCTTTGTCTTGTTGACGCTGAGGAAGAAACACTTGGAAACAAATTTCAAAAGATGCTGTTTATTTTGAATAATGATCCATCCGTTTACAATAACGTAGACAACTCTTTATAGGAAGGCTATCTCTAGGAAATAAACAAATCAAATCAAATAACATAATTAAGGAAAACATATTAATAAAAGGAGAAAATAATCTGTAAAACGCATCCGAAATCTCTAAATGCCAGTAAATCAAGGAAAGTTTCGAAGATCTCACAATACTCTTTGATTTGATATGTTGTACGCCTCATATCTCCTTTCAAATAAAAAGTGATCCATCATTTATGACGTGCACAATATTATTCCCTCTTTTGACGCTCGAATGTTTTCAAATAAGTATTTGCCAGTTATTCTACATCAGTCTCCTCCACTTTAGAAGAGCTCGACCTCGAGTTATTGTCAAGATAGAGGAGAGTATCTGGGGAATGGTACTCGAACAAGTCTGCCATATTGAAAGTTGGGGAGATGTTAAGGTCACTTGGAAGATCAACAACATAGGCATCGTCATTGATCTTTTTCAAGATTTGGCAGGGACCAACTTTCTTGTGCTTCAACTTGTTATATGTACCTACAGGAAAGCGTTCCTTGTGAAGATAGACCATCATCTCGTCACTCTTAGCAAATACCTTGAGGTGGCGATGTTTATCTATAGCAGCTTTGTGGAGTTCGCCTGTAAATGACCTCAAATGGAGATTTGCCCGTGGAGCGGTTGATGGTGTTATTGAAAGCGAACTCAACAGGAGCAAGATATCGATCCCATTACTTTGGCATGTCACTACAAAGGCACCAAATGATATCCGCCATAGTATGGTTGACGACTTCAGTTTGACCATCAGTTTGGGGGTGGAAGGAACTGCTATACTGTAAATCCGTCCAAATAAGCGCCACAGGGTCCTCCAAAAATGACTAAGGAGCTTGGTATCATGATCGGAGGTAATTGTCTTGGGCACACCATGCAAATAGACCACTTCCCGAAAGAATAAACTTGCCACATGGGAAGCATCGGAGGTCTTTTTGCGAGGAATAAAGTGTGCCATCTTTGTGAACCTATCCACTACCACAAAAACAGAATCCATATCTCGTTGGGTTTGGGGAAGGCCTAACACGAAGTTCATTGAAATGTCTACCTAAGGTCCAGAAGGAATAGGTAGAGGGGTGTAAAGACCAGTGTTCTGAGAGTGGCCTTTAGCAGTCTGACAAATGTAGCACTTTTTCACAAATCGCCCAACGTCCTACTTTAGTTGAGGCCAATAGTATCGCCCCTCAACCAATGCGACAGCTTTGTCTCGTCCAAAGTGTCCTCCGTGGGTGCCACCATGGAGCTCTCGAATAAGTTGTTCCTGCAAAGAGCTGCGAGGGATGCACAACCTATCGCCAAAGAACAAGAATTTGTCTTGAATGATTATGTCGCCAAGTGAGCCTGTCGTAGAACACTTCTCCTAAATGTCTTGAAAATCATCATCCTCGGCATAAAGGGAATAGAGGTAGTCGAAGCCCACAACTTCGGTGCACATGGTGACGAGTGTTGCAACATGACGACTAAGTGCATTAGTGACTCTATTCAAGTGGCTCGCTTTGTGTCGAAGTATGAAGTTGAATTGCTCCCAAAAGGAGACCCAACGTTCATACATTCGATTTAGATGCTTCTGAATCTTGATATACTTGAGTGCTTGATGGTCAGTATTAAGGACAAACTCATGCCGATAAAGATAGGGTTGCCAATGCTTAATGGCTTGTACTACAACAAAGTACTCATACTCATAGGTAGACCATCGCCTGTGGACATCATTAAGTTTTTCGCTAAAATAAGCAATAGGCTTACCTTCCTAGAAGAGAACAGCGCCAATGCCTACACCAGAGGCATCACAGTCCAGTTCGAATACCTTTTCAAAATTTGGGAGCATTAGTACTGGTGCCATGGAGAGTTTCTCTTTGATGAGAGCAAAGCTGACTTCTGCTTCTTCGCCCCAATGAAATTTTCCTTTCTTCAAGCACTAAATGATTAGGGCCATCATGGTACTGAAATTTCGAATAAAGCGTTGGTAAAATGTCATGAGTCCGTGGAAGCTGCGTGCCTCCCCAACGGTCTAGGGAGTTGGCCAATCACAAATGGTAGCTACCTTCTCTGCATCAACTTGAAGGCCTTCTGCTCCAACGATATACCCCAAAAAGAGAAATCGGTCTATCATGAAGCTATATTTCTTCATATTAATGTACAACTGGTTTGTCTGCAAGGTTGACAAGACATCCCTTAGATGCTCCATGTGCTGCTGATCATATGAATTGTATATGAGGATGTCATTGAAGTGAACCACAACAAACTTGCCAATGAAGGGTTTGAGGACTTGAGTCATCAAACGCATGAAGGTGCTGGGTGTGTTGGTGAGGCCAAACGGCATGACTAGCCATTTGTACAACCCTTCACTTGTTTTAAAGGCTATCTTCCATTCGTTGCCAGGGCAAATGTGAATTTGGTGTCATCCGCTTCGTAGATCAATCTTTGTAAAGACATTTGATCCAGCAAGCCGGTCGAGCATGTCATCTAGGTGATGGATTGGGAATCGGTATTTGACAGTAATCCGATTAATTGCTTGACTATCTACGCACATACGCATGCTCCTGTCTTTTTTTGGTGTGAGGAGTGCGGGGACTGCACAAGGGCTCTTGCTCTTGCGTAAAAAGCCTTTTCGAAGGAGTTCTCCCACTTGGTCTTGTAAAATCTGGTTCTCCTTCAGATTCATCCAGTAGTGCGGCAAATTAGGGAGACTTGCTCTTGGAAGAAAATCAATCTCATGTTGGATACCCCTCAAGGGAGGAAATCCGACAGGTAAATCCTCTGGAATAACGTCGCTGAATGCTTTCAACAAGGGCTAAAGAGCCTTAGGAATGTGAATAACAACTTGTTGATCACCTTTCTCCACGATGAAAAACTATTGATAAAAGGGAAAGTTTTTAAAACACAATCGGAAAATCTGCAAAACGAGTTCGAAATCTCTAAAGGGTCGCAAATCAAGGAAAAGCTTAAATGAATTCGCAATCCTCTTTGATTGTATAAGTTGTATGTATCATATCTCCTTTTGAATAAAAAATAAATCTAGCAATCCTCTTTGATTTGATGCGTCATATCTCCTTTCAAATAGAAAGTGACTTGTCATTTATGGCGTGGGCGATATTGTTCGCTCTTTTGACGCTGAAAGGTTTCTATATACGTATTTGCCAATTGTTCTACATCAGTCTCCTCCACTTTAGAAGAACTCGACTTTGAGTTATTATCAGGATAGAGGGGAGTATTTGGAGAATGGTACTTGAACAGGTTTGCCACATTGAATGTTGGGGAGATGTTAAGGTCACTCGAAAGATCAACAACATAGGCAGTGTCATCGATCTTCTTCACAATTCGGCAGGGGCCAACTTTCTTGTGTTTCAGCTTGTTATATGTACCGATAGGAAAGCATTCCTTATGGAAGAGGACCATCGCCTCGTCACCCTCAGCAAATACATTGAGGCGGCGGTGTTTATCTGCAGCAGCTTTGTAGATAGCAGTGGAACCTTTCTCCACAATCATGTACATCCCTTCACGTTTACAGATGTTTAGCATAACGCCTGCACTCTGCTTCTTCGAGGCTTGAGGAGCATTACTCTTCAACTTCAAAGTAATCTTTATCTTTTCCCACACGAAAAGGTAAGTGCTCTCTCGGGCTCGGTGGGTAATATCAACGTCGTACTGCCATGGTCGTCCCAACAAGATATGACATGCATCCATCTCCACCACATCACAAGTAATGGTGTCCTTATAGGACTTCCCAATCGAAATAGGTAAACGACATAATTGCATTACCTTGAGTTCGACCCCTTTTCGAATCCACCCGATTATATAAGGAGAGGGATGTGACTCTGTTTTTAGCTGTAAATAGTCTACTAAGGCCTTGGACATTATGTTCTCACAGCTATCACTGTCGATGATGACCTCACAAACTTTGCTGTTGACAGTACAATGGGTACAAAAAAGACTATTCCGCCGGGTCTCCTCTTTTCGCGAGGTAAGCAACAATCGCTTGACGACACAGTTGACATGCTCGCCCTCTTCATCCTCCACTTCTTCTTCATCCACATAGTCATCTTCATATATGTCATCATCGTGCTCGACTATATTGGCCATCTTTCGCCGTGGATAGTCGCTTGAACGATGGCCCAATTTGTTACACTTGTAACATCTAATTGGTTGTGGCCTAGTGTACGGGTTCTGAGCATTTGAATTGGTGTTTCGATTGTTTATAGCAACTGATTCCTTGGACGCCCCAACAATATTCCTTGAAGTTCAATTCATATTGCTAGTTTGCTGGTTAGAGGATTCTGGAACATCTAGTTGTCTCACCCTTCCAAATGATCCATGGGCGGAATAATTGTTAACCCGATTAGAGGAGTTAGTCCTCACCAACTGCACCTCAATCTTTCGGGCCATTTCTTGAGCATTCTCAACAGAGAATAAATGGCGTAGCGAAACCCAATCTTGAATATTGAGTCGCAAGCCATTGATGTACCTAGCGGTCTATTGTGCCTCTGATTTAGCCATATTGTTAAGGGCGGAAAGTCGAAGAAACTCCTCCATGTAGGTTTGGACTGACCGGCTCAACTGCTTACAGTTCTGGAATTGCTGAAACAATACTTGTTCATAATCGGTTGGAAGGAACCAGACCTTCAACATTTGCTTCATACGATTCAACGTTTGGATGTAAGCTTTTCCTTGTCGGCGTTGGGTCAATTGTGTCTACTCCCACCAAGCTGAGGCGCCGCCCTTCAATTTGTATGCCACTAGTTTTACTTGGCGGTCCTCTTCGATCTCCATGGCATCAAAGAATCAACTTCCCAGAGCCAGTCAAGAAAGTCTTCGATATTCAAGTGGCCATTGAAAGTTGGGAGGTCAACTTTCAATTGATATTGCTCAGGGTCTCGTCGATACCCCCGTTCTGGTGACCTCCACGAACAGGCCTGTCCAAGAATTCTTCTTCTTCTTCTTCTTCGGATCCTTGACATAGGCTTGTCACCTTTGTTGGGGATTTGCCCCACGTTCCACAGCTACTTCCAGAACTCGAGTAGCCTAAGCACAGTCTGTTGGAAGATTACTAGGTATGGGGTTGGTGGATAAATGCTGGATGGCATCAAGTAAGTCTTGAAGCCTTCGTTCGATTTGCCTCGCAAAATGGTTGAACTCAGCCCGTGTAATAGACTTGTTTTCACGGCCCTCAGCTATGGGGAGATTGACATTGACGTTATCAGTAATCGTCACAGGAGAGACCTACTTTGATACCAAATGACATAGAGGAAGAAACACTTGGAAAAGAATTTCAAAAGATGTTGTTTATTCTGAATAATGATCCATCCGTTTACAATAACGTAGACACCTTTTTATAGGAAGGTCGTCTCTAGGAAATAAACAAATAAAATCAAATAACAGAATTAAGGAAAACATATTAATAAAAGGGGAAAGTAATCTGTAAAACGCGTCCGAAATCTTTGAATGCCCGCAAATCAAGGAAAGCTTTGAAGATCTCGCAATTCTCTTTGATTTGATATGTTATACATGTCATATCTCCTTTCAAATAAAAAGTGACCCATCATTTATGACGTGTGCGATATTGTTCGCTCTTTTGACACTCGAATGTTTCTAGATAAGTATTTGCCAGTTGTTCTACTTCACTTGTTCTGTCGTCCATTGCATGTGCCATGTGGGATGTGGGCTGCTGGTGAAGTTCTAACTTGCCAGATAATGAGAGTCAATGGGGGTAGGCGAGTCACTCAACTTGTGCAAGATTTGCTCATGATGTGAATGGCACCAGGATGAAAACCTCAAGAAATCCAATTCAAACCCATAGATGTTTCGCCATTAATACCTTCTGCTTCACACCTTCATACAAGACAAAATTAAGTCATTTATATATTTGGGGGCATGGAATGGAACCAATATCACTCCGACTCCTCCATGGAAACGTTTGAAAACCGACTCCAGCAACACCTTTCCTAAGTCTTGAAGAAGGGGGGTCACAAAGTCCAATTTACACTTGCTTGCTACGGCCAGATTTCCCCGCACTTTGGTTCGGGTCGGGTTTCATCTACGAGCTCGAACTCTTGACAAATTCTAATGGAATCCGTCTCTCCGATGTGTACACCGCAACCAGTGTCAAATCTACAGTAATCCTTGCGGGAAGGTGAACATATTTGAAAATGCAAAGTGATCGGTTTATTTCGTGAAAAAGTAACTACGAAAACAGAATATATATTTATATTCGTTGAACTCAACTCGGTTCGATAAGCTACTCAGTTACTCGAACTCGACTCAAGCTCGAAAGAAATCGAGCTGATCACGTGTGGGCGACGAGTCAAGCTGATCACGCGTGGGCGCCAATTGTAGGTTTTCACAACCACACTCACCTCGTTAGCTTACTTCTTTCGTATGTCACTGCGAATGTCGCTGCCGTAAACTTTTTTTACTGCATCGGACATGTGGGGTTTCCAGTTTGCATCTTTGTTCACCACTATTGTCCCACTACATCCCAAAAAAGCGAGGACACCATGACTTTCCACCTCAGAGCGAAAGCTCAGTCTTCGTCACCGGATCTATGTGAGTGCGGATATAACAGGCATCACCTTATATCAATTGTCATGTCTTCCTCAGAATCTCCTCTTACCAGTTACCCTGCACTCACCACGTTTGCAAATGTTTTGTCTCTCCAACACTTCCCGTTTCTGTCCGATGCTAAGAAAATCATCGGCCATGCCGGAAAAGCACTGCTGCTTGAGAAAGGAGCAGAGGAGGCCACCCCCCAAGAGAGGCCTCGTCAAGAAGAGGATCTTTGCTTCTGTGGTGAAGTTCTTCAAGACAGACAGGAGACAGAAAGGAGAAGAAGACGATGACAACGGCAATGGCGCCGACTGCAAAAATTGCAGCCAGGCAAATGGCGCAGCCCAAACATCTATGTAGTTACTGCATCGTGGATTTCTAGTCGATATATAGTCTGACTGGACCATGATGCTTCCTTGGCATTGCCTCTATATGCCTCTACCCCGTTTTCTACTGCCTTTGCCTTTTTATGCCTCAATGCAAGCTTCTTCGGCATCGAGGTTGGCCAAGAATCGTGTACATTACCCTCTCATTCTCAATAATAACGGCTACGATTCTTTGGGCTCACATGAGCGTCTGTCTGCAAATATGCATGGAAGTATGTTGTGACTCGGACGAGGGCATATACGATTGATCCGTCCTTGGCGGTAAAATGTACTTTCCATAGGCGCGTTACTGAGTAAGCTAGTCGCAATAATCTTTTTCCAGGCATCCAAAAACGTACCTCGATGGTCGGCTTTTCATGGTCGGCGCACCCTTGTTTACTAGTTAACTTCATGTGCTTTGTGTGCATGGGACAAGTACAGCAATCAGCTCTAAGAGACGAGCGTACGTTGGAGGTCACTTTGTGGAAAATGTAGTTTGTTTGTGTGGAGTCGCGGATGTGTGGACTTCTATCTACCAACGCTTCTAACTGGCTGGTTTTGAGGCTTTCTGGGAATTGGATATGTGGCTCGAATGGCCAAAGAAAATGATAATCTTTCTTTTCCTTTTTAAATTTTAAGCAAGTACCCAGAAGAGTAAACTTATATAAAGAGCACATAAATCTCGCACACAATATTAAAAAAAAATTGTTTCGTACAAGCCGGATTAAGAACAACACGTGGAGTTTGATGCATGAGGAACCACCACACATGTGAATAAATCGAGGCAGAGTCCGGCTCTGATACCTTATTAAACCATCAAACCCAAAATTTAAATTTTATAGATGGAGAGAGACCACTATATTTATACAAAAAGCGTATAAACCCTGCAGACGATTGATTTTGGGATACTTTAATAATGCGTACAGCTGCATTTTCTTGTTCCTTCCATAAGAGAAGTTTTCACCATTTTTGTTGTTGTTGCGGGGAACATCTTTTTTGACATCCTTTATAATTTAAAAAGGTAAAATCTTGGAGTGACTTATATGGAGACGTCATTCTTTTGTGCTCAGTCAATGGTTGTGGACTAAGAGTACAGCTGTAGTTTCCTTTTCCTTCCATAAGAGAGCTTTCACCAATTTTTTTAAATTTTGCGGAGAACATCTTTTTTTGCCACACTTAAGAATTTAAAAGGTAATGATATCCTAGGATGTCCTCTATCCTTTGGATTCCAAGTTCAAATTGTTTACTGAAGATCTTTCTTTTAGTCAATTTATCCTCTCAAAATATCAAAAGTGAGTCAATTAATACCAATCTAAGTCTTGCTTGATACATTTTAGGTAAGATTTACAAAAAGAAATCGAGATGTCCTTTTTATAGTTTGGGTCTTAGCTTTTGTGTGTGCGCGCGCGCGTGTGTTTTTTTTTTTGTCATATGGTGTTAGACCAATAGTTTGGATCCTAGTTCATTGTTTTGTTTGTTATAGTAATTAAATATTAAATCACTCTTTCATCTAACAGCTTAAGCTTTCAGAACAGTTAGTAGTAGTCCCATAAAATCTCACATGATATCAGAGCCGAAGGTCTTAAATTCAAATATTTGTAGGCCTCATTTGTCTCTCCAATTGAATATTTCCATTCTTAACACAAGGCAAAAAGACCAAACTAAGTGTGAGGAGGAGTGTTATAGTAATTAAATATTAAACCACTCCTTTATCTAACAGCTTAAACTTTTAAAACAGTTGGCAGTGGTCCCACAAAATCTCACATTGTCAATTGTTCCTGAACTCTATTAAAGCATATCTCGTCACCCACATGCTTTGGAGTGAACGAAATTAGGACCAATCGACGCCAATTGGCGATAGATGATCGATCATTTGGGATTTGACTCACGACGACCCAAGTTGAACTCACACCGACTCTAGCTAGACCGTCGAGGATGAACGCCAGGATTTATTGTCATTGACCCGTGATGAATGGTGATCCCTAGGATTTCCAAATGATGATTTGAGATCCAATGACCAACTTATATCGATAGTGATGATCTGAAACGGCTTATAATTTGCCAGGATCCATCGGCTGACAATGGTTGCTGATCTTGAACTAGCAAGGATGGAGCATCGACGGGCGGCAATCACACAACAACGGGTAGGAAAATGGTTCGAATGGGTTCAATATAGGACAGAGCAGTGTTGATCTAGGCTCGATTGTGAAGCTCTTTGAGTTGATCTAGATGGATTGGCTACAGCTTAGGAAAACTGGCGACAATCTCTCTCTTTTTTTTGGTTGGAACGATAGAACTTTCATTTAACTAGGAAAAACAAATGGACCCAATAATTGGGCTTCAGTTCATAAGAGGTCTAGAAGAGTTCGAGGAAGTGAATCAATCCAATTTGAAGGTAAAGACTTGCCTCCATGGATTTTGACGATTTAATCCGCAACAAAATTACGAGTTAAATATACAAACATTTCAAAGATTTTAACTTTGCGTAATATATGCTAGTCACTCGATCGAACATAAAAAGTGTCACGGACTTTCTTATTTACCTTCATAGATTGTGGTACCCATCATTAGTTGTGTTGGCCATCGCAGGAGTGGTGCTAACCAATAAGAATGGTCAACAAAAGTGTTCTATTATCTCTGACGCCAAATTCAGTTGAGATGGCCATCAGACGTCTGTTGCGAACACGTAGAAGAAGTCTGATACCATCACCCTGGAAGATCGCTCTGATACCATCTCTCTAGGAGATGGCCAAAAGGGAGAGCTCAAATCCGAGCCCGTCAACAAATCCAGTTGGAACAAACTTCACTCAAAAGTTTAAGTCTATAAGTTATAGGCTAACTATGATATATTAACTGCTCTATACCATATCAATTTTCTGATGTGAGATTTTTTTAACACAACTCATACATGCATCTTAAATTATTTTCAAAGCGAACGTTCACATCAGCTAAATTTTATCCACATCACACTTGACATTATCTGTAATGGTTAAAATTTTCCACACTTCCACGTAGGCATCCACAT
>BCNH02000011.1:14497708-14518772 GCA_001662345.2 Metrosideros polymorpha var. glaberrima | reverse complement strand
GATAATTACTATTTTATTCGCCAAGTAATCAAATCTCCGACGGTGGCAAATCCAAAATGTTTCCAAAGCGCGCGTCGCCAACGACTGAAGAACGCTCACTTCTTCACCACCGGAAAACGGTTGGCTTAAAATGAGAGCGCTCGTCACCACCACCTCCACCACCACCACCCTATCTCCACCTCCTCCCTATCACCACCAACACCACCACCACCACCGCTCCACCAGGCCTCCCTCTCTCTCCCGAACACCCCCTCCCTCGATCTCCACCGTCCACTCCCTCCCCGCCTCCCTGTCCGCCCTCCCATGCGACCACAAGCCCCAGTTCCGCACCCTTGCGGACCTTGCCTCCAGGCTCGCCGGCGACGGCCGCCTCGACGAATTCGCCGCAGTAGCAGATCACGTGGTCGCCTCCGGTGCCGAGGTTTCGCTGTTCGTGGCGGAGCTGGATGTGGAGCTCGTGGGGAAGGGGTTGGCTCGGGGCCTCAGGGAGGGGAGGCTGTGGAGCTTCATCGAGGCGCTGCGGATGGTGGAGAAGCTGGGAATTGAGCCGACAAAATTGGTCGACGGCGCGGAGATGGATTTGCTGGGGAAGGAGTGTGAGCGGTTGATGGACTGCGGCGATGTGAAGTCATTGGTTCAGGTGATGGAGTTTCTTGCAGGTGATAAATTAGGTCATCATGACACATTTCTGCTAATTCTCAAATGTGGATTTGAATTGAATTAGCTTTAGATAGGAAAATCATTACTTGCCTCTACAGACGCGAATTATGAATGTCGATAAATTGGATTTTGGAAGCAGTAGTTTCTGATACTAATTGAGACCGAGAGATAGTGTTGGGGGAAAGAGAGCGATTGAACGGAGTAAACTCAGAGGAATTGCACTTGCAAAATTGTTTGCAGCTTATGATTCTGGTAGTTGATTTCCTGTCAAGTTGAACTCTTGTTATCAAGTGACTGATGTTTCTTCATTCGCCGTTAGGTTTCAAATTTCCAGTCAGAGAGTTAGTGAATCCCACTGATGTAATCAGAGCGTCGATTGATCAGCGGAGTCCGAATTTGGCCATTAGGTATGTTATGTAGTTTATTCCATACCAGTGGCTCTTCTAAGGTTCAAGTTTTTACTCTTGTATATGCTGTTCAAGTGTTGGCTGAAATGTTCTTGCTTTGGTTCTTGGTGGGGGACTCTGATTATAACTCAAGTTTGTTGGTCTGATGCTTCAGCCACTTCCATGTTGCAGATATGCATGCATCTTTCCACATGCCCAAATACTGTTCTGCACTATCATACAAGAATTTGGGAAGAAAGGGGATCTGGTATCCGCATTGAAAGCCTATGAAGCCTGCAAGAAAAGCTCGAACGGCCCTAATATGTTTGTCTACCGCAAAATAATTGATGTCTGTGGTTTATGCGGCGATGCTGAGGAATCCAGGCACATTTGTGAGGTAACTGACTCGCCTTACCCCATGAAATTTAATATAACATGAAATGTGTGCAGGGAACTCTTGTTCTTGATTCTTCTTATTCATGATCTTTCTTCTTTCAAATGACATAAACAGTTACACTTCACCCGTGATCCCATGAAGCTAACTTAATTGATGTATCACTCAGACTCTCTAGTACGCTGGTTTTTCTTCATGCATATTTTCTTTTGATCAATTAGATATAGGCTGAGGCGAAGGATCTTTGAAAAGCCGCTTGATGAGTTTTTGCTCGTTGATGGTTGGATGTCTCATCCCAGATCCAGAAAGGATATCAAGAGCTTAGGATTATAGGAATGAAGAGCTTCTACTAATATGAGCGAAGTTCATAAGATTGCGACAGTACTCATGGTGATATGATTTGAAAGAAAAACTACACAGTTGACCGTTTGAAGGTTGGTCATTTATCATGGAACAGTGAGGGCAACCTTTTCCATAGTTGTTAACATTGTTATGTAACTACTAAAGCTGATGAGCACAACCCAACCCAAAATGACCAAGGCAATTGATTTAAGAATTCGCGTAGTTTTCAGAGTGATGGAAGTGCATTTGGAAAATTGCTAGTTTGCTTAAGGTTTCACTATATGATCTTTTAAGTTGGAATTCCCCTAACACATCCTAGCTTGATGTGTCCTCAATGAATCACAGCTTTCTCATGCTTGCCATTCTGCTGCAGGACTTGCTTAATCAGGGTATCGTTCCAAATATCTATGTTTTCAACAGCTTAATGAACGTCAATGCCCATGATTTGAGCTACACATTGCACATATACAAGACTATGCAGGTAAATCTGCTCTTTCTCAATTTATTAGAGAGCTATTTTTTCTTTAATTAAGTTCACAAGAAATTTATTGATCATACCAACGGAAATTCCTACCGACCAAATTTCTGAATGCAGAATGTTGGTGTCACTCCGGACATGGCAACCTATAATATCCTTTTGAAGGCATGCTGCCTGGCTGGAAGAGTTGATTTGGCCAAAGAAATATATCAGGAAGTGCGAGACCTAGAATCAACGAGGGTGTTGAAGTTGGACGTATTCACATACAGCACGATTATTAAGGTCCATCTTCTCAAGTGACTACCTTTGATGAGTCTTCACCAAAGGTTCCCAGCCATTAAAAGTGAAATTTGTTCTGCTCGGTTCTCCGTTAAGTATCTGATAAATTAATAAAATTTTCAGGTATTTGCAGATGCAAAATTGTGGCAGATGGCTCTACAGATTAAGGATGACATGCTTCATGCGGGTGTTACTCCTAATACGGTCACGTGGTCATCACTGATTAGTGCCTGTGCAAAAGCAGGTCTGGTAGAGCAGGCGATTCAGTTGTTCGAGGAAATGCTTCTGTCTGGTTGTGAACCAAATTCACAGTGTTGCAACATCCTCTTACATGCTTGTGTTGAGGCGTGCCAGTACGATAGGGCTTTCCGTCTTTTCCGGGCCTGGAAGGACGGGAAAGTGGTAAAGACTTCAAGTAGAGACCGTGGAAGCAGAAAACAGAGCCTGTTGAGCATGGTTCACCAGAAAGAAAATTCTAGTCGTACACTGGAAAATGCATTTAAGATACATCACACAAGCTTTGTTAAGAGATATCCCTTTTCACCTACAACCACCACATATAATATCCTGATGAAGGCCTGTGGAACTGACTACCACCGGGCAAAAACTCTGATGGAGGAAATGAAGGCAGCTGGACTTACGCCTAATCACATAAGCTGGTCAATTTTGATTGATCTATGTGGAGGCTCAGGGAATTTGGAGGGTGCACTGCAGGTAGGGAATCTTTTCATTGGATATACTCGAGTGCTGATGCATGATCTTTCACATAGCTGGCAGGGTACAACTGTTAGGTGGGGACTAGAATTGACTATTGACGAGCCCATTAACCTCTTGTCTTGTGTCTATTTTATTAAATGTTGCATATCAATGCTAATTGGGTGCAACCAACAGATGTTCCAATCAATTTTTTTATCATAATGTTCATCAAATGTTACAGTGCTAAATTTTCTGTTTACTCAGTCGACACTGATCTGATTCGCATACTTACAGTGATCCAACACTAATGTCTTGTCCATATGATGCAGCTCTTGAAAATGATGCGTGCTGCCAAAATACAACCTGATGTAATTGCCTATACAACAGCTATTAAGGTTAGAGCCTTTTCACCATGTATGTTCAAACTGTTGTCCTTAATGGGTTTGCACCTTGAAATGCTCTATTTGATTTGAACTCCTAGACTTTGATGCATCACTTTCCACAGGTTTGCGTGGATGGTAGACAGCTAAAGCTGGCATTCTCTTTATATGAAGAGATGAAAAGGTATCAAGTTGAGCCAAATTTGGTAAGTGGCTTTATGCTGATAGATGATAACTTGACGCGTGTCTTTTCTCTAGTATGACCATTGACTGTCCTGCTGCTGAAATTAAACAAGTTTCAGATGATTCTGAAAACTGATCTGATTGAGCAGGTCTAAGAAGAGATAAGATGCTTCAAGACTAGCTGTCCTATAATGCTGCAAGATTAACATTTGAAATGAAAATCAATATCTCAATGCTCATATCATTTTCTCCATATGTGTCAATAGAAATGAGGACTCCATTGAATCAATCATTGGCAGAGGAAACAGTTTCAAAGCAAACTTTTAATGGTGGCACAACTCCCAACTTGACCGTAATGTTTTGGAGCTACGTTTTACAATAAGCATGTTGTTCAATTGATAGTGCAGCTCCGGGTCACATATAGTCGTAGAGCTAGTTCCTATTATTTTTGTCTTGTTAGGTAAATTGCTGTAGCTTTTCAGGTGACATATAACACGCTATTAAGGGCTCGCAGTAGATATGGTTCCTTGCATGAAGTGCAGCAATGCCTGGCAATATATCAGGATATGAGAAAAGCAGGGTATGTTTTTTTTTCTGTTTTTTCCAGTGATAGAAGCTCATTATTTCATCTGATTGAACATGCACACCCTAGGTACAAGCCCAATGATCACTATCTTAAGGCACTAATTGAGGAGTGGTGTGAAGGAGTGATTCAAGACAATGATATGAACCAGGGAGAAGTCAGTTCCTTCAATGGAACTGACTCAAGTAAACCGAACAGTCTTCTTCTTGAAAAGGTTGCAGTATACCTGCAGAGGAGCATCACTGAAAGCTTAGCAATTGATCTCCAGGGCCTTTCAAAGGTACAGACTAAAACTGCCAAGGAAACCAGAACACTCGTAGCAATAATCTTCTTTCTCTTTGACAAATTCAAGTATTGACTGATAGCAGTATTATTGGTGTGAAGCACATGAGAATCCATTATTCAGTGCTAATTTCAACTCTGGTACACCTTGAAGTAGCTTCTAATAATTCAGTTACTTCTCTTTGCTTGGACTGATTATTCGGTCAACAATGAGAAGTGGCCTCTGTATTCTCCTCACCAAAGTGTGGAATAATTTTCGACAGGTTGAAGCCCGGATAGTCGTTCTAGCTGTGCTGCGAATGATCAAGGAAAACTACAGTCTGGGTATGAGCCAACTGCTCCCTTAATACTTCTTTAGAAAGTACCTTAGTTTAATGAGACCAGATATTTCAGTTGAACCAATACCAGGTATCAATACCATTAGCAGTTTAATTATCCGGAGCCTTCGTCAATTTCAAAATCATGGTTACAGGGAATGAAGTCAATGATGACGTTTTGATCATCTTAGGAGTCGGTGAGATAAATGCAAAGCCAACCGATCAAAGATCTGAGGTCAAAGATGCAATTGTCAAATTACTAAAGAATGAGTTGGGGATTGATGTTCTCTTCATAGAACCCAGGTCAGGCAGGACTACTTCCAGGGAGTCAGAAACCTCCACTAGGAGACCAGTTGTTCTCCAAAGACTAAAGTTGACTAGAAAGTCATTGCATGACTGGTTGCGTCGGCGAGCATTAACCACTACCAAGTAAGATGTATTCTTTGTAGATCATGAATTTTTGGTGTATCATATTTGTGTCGACTACATTTGTCCTGTGCTTTTAGTGAGTGATCAGGATGTAAGATCAATAACAGTGTAGCTCCCAAAATATGCAATAAGAAAGATTCCCTTCCGTTCAGCCGTTTCCTACTTATTTCCATTTGCTCAGCTATTTTTTTGCTGCAAGCATTGGAGTTACCATTACAGTTTATCAGTGATTGTCTATGCTAAAAATGAACTTTCAAAACCTCATTCACTTGACCCTTCTGCATAGGCATTGCTCATACTCACAATCGAACACAGTAAGAAAAGGTGGTGGTTTTTCTGGCTAGAGACTGTTCAACAACACATTTCAAGAGACTCAAAAGAAGTTGCCTTGCTCCCAATTGATTTTCTCCTCCCATTCCAGTCAAACTAAACACAGTACCACGAAATCAAGTTGAATTATCCAAAAGACATACAGAAGATAAGCCTCTCAACAAGACAATACTTTGTCCCTAAGCAAACACTATAATTACCGGAGCAAATGAGAATTGATCTCGCTCTCCTCAGAGCCAGTCCTGCTGCTGAAGCTTGAGGGGCAAATACACCTCGGACAGATACTGAAACCCGAAAGTGCTCAGAGCCTGAATCTCTGCCTTCTGCTTCGTCTTCACCATTAAGCTCAGCTCCTCAACCCACCCTGGGTTCTTCTTCACGAAATCCTCCTCCAACATGTCCTTCCCCGTCTTTATATCCTGCTCCGTCATGGGCAACCTACACTGCTCCGGTATCTTATACTTATCCAGATCGCTCGGCCTTATCCCCAACCACTTGATGTCAGGGGTCGTCAGGTTGGCACTGTCGTACGACATGTTCTTTGACCCGCATCCATAAACTGACAAAATCTTCAATCCATAAGGGTCGCTGTCCACAAGCGCGAGCACTGGCAGCTTCAGCTCCATCTTCATCTTCCTCAAGAACAGCCTCGTGGCCACGTCTGGTTGGCCCTTAGCCGTGACGATGATGCATGGGAACCTGTTGTAGAACCGATCCTCTGCCAATCGGATGTAGGCAGCGTCCTTCTCCACCAAGAGTATGAATAATGCATCGCTCTGCATATCGCCGACCCGATCAATGTTTGGGGGTATTGCCTTCCCTCCCATCCCCATCTTCGTGCAATCGATCATGTCGCCGTTGTCGCTGAAAATGAGCCGGCCCACAACGACTCCCTTCTCGGCAGCAATCACATTGAGGCTCGACCGAGTGCACCCCAGCATACAGGACACGTCGTCGAGGACCGAATCGGACTGCGATTGGTCCTGGAAGAGCTTGACGTCGGTGTAGAAGAGGTCACGCTTGGTGACGTGGATGCTCTTGGCGCAGAGCTGGTGGATGAGCTGGAGGATGCGGGCGGTGATGGTGGACTTGCGGACGCTGGAGACGTTGGCGAAGGGGCGGAGGGTGTTCTTGTCCTTGAGCACGATGCGGTCGAGCTCGGGGACGTAGAGCTGGTTCGCCGAGGAGCGGGAGGGGACGTCGAAGGCGAATCCGTCGCCGCCGAGGATGGAGCGTGCGATGCGGAGGATGAGGGACTCGATCGACGACTGCACGGAGGAGAGGGAGAGGTCGGCGACCTCGCGGCAGGTGGAGGAGAGGGCGAGGTCGGCGAGGGTTAGGGTTTTGGCGCCGGTGGAGGAGGAGGAGGAGGATGCGGCGGCGGAGGAGGCCGTGAGGGACCGGAGTATCTGAAGGATGACGGAGTCGGGGTTGAGGTGGTTCTTGAAGGGGAGCTCGTCGTCGTCGTCGTCGGCGCGGCGGCGTTTCTTCTTCTCGGCCATTTGGGACGGAGGAGGAGGAGGAGGAGGAGTGGCGGGAAAATGAGTGGGAATTCGCGGTTAGGGGCGGAGCTCTGCAGTCAGCTAACCCCCTTATAAGAAAACCCAATAAGCAAAACGAAAGGCCTTTGGGCTCGAATCATTCAAGGCCCAATTTAAAAAGCAGGCCTCAACGGGCACGATCCTATCTGAACTAGGGCTCGGGTTCGTTCTTGCGGCTGCCACACCGTCTTCGACCTCTCCGACTACCTCCGGAGCCGCACAGCGCCTGCTCAGCCACCGTGGGGTACAGTACAATGCTGCCTGTGACTCTACCTTCTCATCTTTGGGATCGTTCTCGTTCTTTGACTGTTCGAACGCGTGGTTCGGTTCTCGTGTTCGTCTTGTCTTTAGGAATAGTAGAAGATTTGAGGTTGTGTTGTACCAAAGGAGACAACGAAATCGGTGCTGCTGCTGCTTTTCTTTTCATCTCTGTTCTCTTTGGGCGAAGAGAAAGCAACAGAATTTGAGAACTGAAGTCTAGCCCCCTTTTGATTTTGGCCTGCAGTCGATGATCTGGGCAGATTATGATCATTACGTTCGATTCAAAATTGAAAATTGCATCTTTGTAATTGAGTTCTTCTCGCTATTGCAATGGCCAAATTACTATGAACGGCTCCGTAATTTCCATAAAAAGGCGTCTCTTTTTCTGGTTCTTCGGCATTTTGTCGACTCTGTTAATCTCCTCTTAAGTTCTTTAGAAGATAAGTTTGGCTCATAAGAAGATCTTGATCGATTGCATACTGATGTGGTCTGTCTTTTCGGGTAGTTCTGTCGCCTTAGTTGTGGCGCAGATTGATTACTTCCTTCTCATTTTCAGGCGAGTGATCACTGAACTCTGCGATGGGGAGAGATGATCCCACTTTGGATTCCGTAAGCAGCATAGGCAAGATAAAAAATTTCCTACGAGCTCTAAATGAGTTTATTACTAACATACTAAACTCAATTCAAACATCGCATAGAACTCCATTTTCTTACCTCTAGGAATGTTCATCCGTTCGGGTTTGAAAGTGCATAAGATAAAAATACGCGAATCATGTGCCTTGCCCTCCCAACCAGCTAATACATATGCAAATCTCCAGTCAAATGTGACAACTTCTAATACATTTTGTGTTGGTCCCTCCTTCCTTACTGCCTAAGCTTGCTTCTGGCTCTGTCCTGCAATGTGTTCTTCTGTATAAGAGTGTCTATTATCTATAGAAGTCGCTCAAGAACAGCTGACGCTGGATTAATGCCCTAATTTTGATAGAATATTTGTGGGTCTGTCTTAGATTCTTGTGGTGTCTCTAATTTCATGAATCTTGACTATGTAATTAGTTTGTGATCACCTGTGTGAAGCTGGTTTTGTGTTAGTGAGGTATAAGGTTCTTTGAGCTAAAAAATTTTAAAACTTTGTTGCTTTAGGAGTCTCTGCTTGGTGTAGGAGATGTTTGACAGACAGTTAACAATGTCTTTCTTTCTGCAATCAATCTTCTTGATGTTTTTTTTTTCGTATTTCATACGTAATTTGTGCTTGCTGGTCGTAATCAATGCATTTGCATATTCTTCAGGCTCTCTGCAGGTATCTGCTTCAGAAATCAGTAAATAGCGCTAGTACTTGTTGCCCTTTCTCTGGCCTTTGGAACGAGCATTTTTTTAAGTTACAAAGAAATGAGGCAAGAAGAAGTGCATCGATGCCAGATCCAAGAGTGGTATCCTAAATTCAAGTCGGTGTCCATCAAAACGCATATTCATCAGCTTCTGGAGTCCTTTGTCCAGTACCTTCTTGGTGAGTCTGGACCATTTGTTCTGCCCAATTCTGTCACAGGTGAAGATGCCCTCCCCAACAGGGTTTGTAATCCTGTGGATAAAGATGATCTTGTGGTTCCAGAAGGATCTGGAGACGAATCCGAGGAATTCTCACCTCCGTCTTTTCCAGAACTCGAGTTGGAGGTCAAAGAGTCAATCGAATCGCTCAGGGGTGCTGTTTTCCCTAAACTAAACTGGAGCTCGCCAAAAGACGCTGCTTGGATTAGCAGTAGCGGGAACCTTCGGTGCACGTCTCTCAGTGAGATTGCCCTCCTGCTACGTGCATCCGATTCATCGACCCACGATCTCTGTCACGTGTATGATTCTTGCGGCGACAAGACCTCATTGAGGCCACAGAGCTTCTTCCTTGCTCTACGGAAGTGGCAGCCAGCACTTCGACCGGAGATGGAATTCCGTTGTTTTGTAAGGAACAAGCTCCTAGTTGGGATCTGCCAACGTGAGGTTACCACATTTTACCCAGTCCTCCTCCTCAAGAAGGACCACCTTAAGGTTTTGATTGAGGATTTCTTTGAAAGCGAAGTATGTCCAAACTTTGAATCGGATAATTACACGTTTGATGTTTATGTCACAAAGGATGGGAGGGTTAAGGTACTGGATTTCAACCCTTGGGGGGCGTTTACACTGCCACTCCTCTTTTCATGGGACAAACTGAGCGAAGGGGACAATGAAGACGTGGATTTCAGAATTGTGGAGAGTCGGTGCGCGGTCCGACCTGGTTTGAAAACAGCCGTGCCGTACGATTACTTGGACACAAGTCCCGGGAGCGGTTGGGACCAGTTCCTGAGAAATGCTGATGAGGAGCTGAGGAGACAAACTGAGGAGTCTCCAGAAGCTGGCGCTTAGCGATTGAATTTCGGTCAGTTTGAATGCGCACACAATAATCTATTGCTCCTTAGGCATGTTTTCTGTAATGCCTCGTGGCTCAAGATAGATTTCTTTTCCGAGCTCGGAATGAAACTGAAGGATTGATGAGGGAGAGGAGAAATCCTGGAAAGATGAACGTACTCGGAAAGGACATCATCGTTGTGCACGGAGCACTAATCAGGCGGAACACATTGTCGAATGTACCAAGTAGCTGTGTCGACATGAACTCGAAAGCCGAAGGAAAATGATTTGACGAGTTCTGTTTTTTAATGATTGTTTGTATTGCCTAAAAAATTAGTTAGAAAAAATGTTTTTGTTGTTAACATTAATTTATTATAGACATTTTCGATGATGAACTTTTGTAAGCAATCAAGATCAATGTATTTCCACCGGCCGTTTTTTGCGAGACAAGTTCGTTCTTATTTTCTAGTTCACTCTTTATCCTGCTTTGGTGCACGGGTGTTGCGGGTAGTTTTATTGGTTCATTACACGGCGGACTCCACGTGTATAAATCAGTCACGCCATGTCAATTCAATCCCTTATAATCAATTTTGAAGGACGAACCGAGGCTTGCTCATGATGGGGAAACTATAACACCGGAGACAAATCATTGATGCATGTTGATGGAATCACCGATCGGTTACTCCACGCTGTCACTTTTTCATATGATGTGACCGTTGCATAAAATAATTTCTCTTTACGATAATCAGAGTTATGATCCCATCTTATCGATCGCGGTTTTATTCATCTAGTACGAGGTTTTTTATGATATCGTTGCTAATCTCGTGTATCCTTTATCAATTGCAGTTCTATTCATGCAATGCGAGGTGTCTTATTATATCGTTGCTAATCTCGTGTATCAATTAAGATGCGAACCAAAGCTCGAGCGAGCACCCTAAACGAGGGACGTTGGGCGTAGGCTCCGCCTCTTATGGGATTGGTATTGGGGCGGCGCGTGGGCTTCAAGAAGAGCCTAAACCCGAACCTCATAAAGCCCAAAAAGAGGCCTAAACAAGCACGACCACCACACAAACCCACACACACACACACGCACACATATATATATATATCGTCGTTGGAGAGTCTCTGATAAGGCTAGGGTTTCTTGTCGCGGCTGCTACTCCGTCTTCAACCTCTCGAACGTCCGCCAGAGCCGCGCAACGCCTACTCGGTCGCCATGGGGTACTATACTTTGACTCTCTGCCTTCTCGTCTCTGAGGTTGTTCTGGTTCTTTACCGTCGAACGTGTGGTTCGGGTTCCTGCGGTTTGGGTCCTCGTTTTAGATTAAGAGCTAGACATCGTGTTAATCTTCTTGTCTTTGGGATAGTAGAACGGTTTGAGGTTTGGTCGAGATAGTGTTGCTGCTTTGCTTTTCGTCCTTTTGTCTCTTTGAGCGAAGAAAAGCAACAGTATTTGATTACTGAAGTCTGGCCCCTGCATCAATAATCAGGGCAGATTACGATATTAATGTTTGAATTTGAATTCGACATCTTTGTAAATGGGTTTTTCTCATAATCTCGATGGCTAATTTAACTACGAGCAGCTCCCTAGTTTCCAAAAAATTGGGTCTCTTTCTTCCTTGTTCTTCAGCATCCGTCGACTCTGATAATCCTCTTAAGGACGGTATAGAAAGCTCTTGCTTGATTGTATACTGATGCAAACTTATTTTTCGGGTGTATCTTTACTTCTGCTGTCCCTCCAATAGCAATGGTAAAGCAAATCTTAAGCCGGAACTCTAAATTAGAGTTTGTTGATGGCTTTCTGTTGGGGGACCTCCGTTGGCTTCAAAGATGAGTGGTCGTCGACGACGGATAGAGGAGATGAAAGTAATGAGAGCAAAAAATGGCCGTCGTAGTGTCCTCAGATGTGTCTTCTTCAACTGATGTAATAGGAGTATTTTGTCTATCCTAAGAAAGCTTGCTGCAATTGAGGAGATAGCTTGTGGATGTCTTCTGGCGATAGCTTTGATAAGCTTCTTTACGCTATTTATAACCAGAGAATCAGTGACATCATGAAATGTGGGTGACCTGCGTTAGTATTCGAACGCCTTGTAGGAGATGTGATGTATGGTTATGAGATTCTAAGCGGGCATGTCCTTGCAGGAAGACACGTGGTATGGGAGCTGGTCGTAAATTGAAGTCTCACCGAAGGAGGCAGAGATGGGCTGACAAATCATACAAGAAATCCCATCTTGGCAATGAATGGAAGAAGCCATTTGCTGGATCTTCTCACGCCAAGGGCATCGTCCTTGAGAAGATGTAAGATTCTCTCTCTCTCTCTCTCAAGTAGACATATAAAATCTACTGATTCTTTATCTAGTAAATTGTCTAGAATGAAAAAGAAAATTGTCTAGAATGTGCTAAGTGATAATTACTTAATGTGCAGAGGCATTGAGGCTAAGCAGCCAAACTCTGCCATTAGAAAATGTGCTAGAGTTCAGCTCATCAAAAACGGGAAGAAGATAGCTGCTTTCGTGCCCAATGATGGTTGCCTTAACTACATTGAGGAAAATGTAAGATCTTTCACAGTGTATTCAACCGTTTTTCTCCACCTCTTATTGCCTTCCTGGTTACTGACTGCGACAATAATTTCGAAACCAGGATGAAGTTTTGATTGCTGGTTTTGGCCGAAAGGGTCATGCCGTGGGAGATATTCCCGGTGTCAGGTTCAAGGTCGTGAAGGTCTCCGGCGTGTCCCTCCTTGCCCTTTTCAAGGAAAAGAAGGAGAAGCCTCGGTCTTGAGCTTGAATTTTGGCTTTTGCCCGTGATGTCAGTTTGGAAGCTTTTATCACATTTTTGGATGTTGAATTTTGATTTTGGCCTTTTGACCAATCCATGATGACTTATCTAAAGCTTTATTGTGCCGGTTTCACTTCAAGTGACTTGAATTGGAAGTTTCTCTCTCCATCAATTTATCGATTAGGGGTGTGCATGGTACGGGCCGGTCCAGGCCCCGTATGGAACCGGGGACCGGACCGGTAGTCCCGGTCCCCAAATTTTCGGGACCGAGGACCGGACTAGGACCAGCCAGACCAGGACCGTTGGTCCTGAGCCGGTCCGGTCCGGTCCCAATAGGACCGGCAAACAAACCAAAAAAGCCGTTGTAGTTTGCGATTTCATTTGTCGCGAATCTTAGAGAGCTTGGCCTTGATCTTGCGGAGGTACGGTGGGTTCTGACGATGTTTATGTAGGCGATGGAAAGGAGGTGCGGCGGGTGCCGACGACATTATTATTTCAAATGAGTTCATGAATTTTGATAAATAGCTCACATAATTAAATTATCATATTCATTTTCAAGAAATGTTTGTGTTAACACAAAAATTTTGGTTCTAAATTAGTTATTCATTTCCTAAGAAAGTTTGAAGAGAATGTGCATATATATATATATATATATATATATATATATTTTTTAGATCGGTCCGAACGGTCCGGTCCGGTCCTATGTCCTTTTGAACCGAGGACCGGACTGCCCAGCCACCGGTCTCGTTTATTGGGACCGAGGACCGGACCGGTACCCTCCAGGACCAAACCAACCCGGCCGGTCCGGTCCAGTCTTGGTCCGGTCCGGGCGGTCTCGGTCCAGTTTGCTCACCCCTATTATCGATTGCTCACTTATCTTTGGAATGCTGTGATTCTTGATTATTTTAAATTATGTGTATTGCTTTCAAAATTTCAACTGCTATAATATAAAAAAAAAAATCGTGACTTACGACAAAATTCAGAGGCGAAATCACTAATTCCTGACTTCCCCACAATGCTGCATCGAATTTCTGGATGAGCGATTGCACTGTGCTTCTATCTTCAGAGACGATGCTAGAAAATTCACGAGTCCCCTCTTACCTCGGACAGGTTGAAAGGGCCGCCCAAACTTGACCTTGGACGCTCTGCCCCTAATCGCTTGACGTGATGTTACGTTATCGCTGGTGATTTACCAATACATTTGCGACACGACTTAACTTGGGCTGGGCAACCATCATCAATCGAATCCAGGGGCGGTGGTGCCTCTAAGGACCTGTTTGGTAACGATTTTGATTCTGTGATTTTGTTTCCTCAAGCAGAAAAAAAAAATATATATTTTTTGTTTGGTAACAAAAATGATTCTAATTTAAAAAATCTCTTATTCTATTTTCAGAATCATTTTTGGAGCAAAATCAAAATTAAAAAAGAATTGATTTTATGTTCTAGGTTTACTTTTGAGAAACAAGGGAAAAATAGTCACAAAAATTTTAAATCTATTACACTTTTGTCAGTTCAGTCCTTTTAACCGGCCAGTGCTGACATGGATAAATTTTAATAATATTTGAATCTTTTACTTTTCTTTTCTCTCTCTCTCTCTCTCTCTTCTTTTTTTTTTTGCTCCTTTTCTTTCGTATGAGGAGGCACTTGAGATAAACATGCTTATGAAAAATATTGCATATAAAATGGCAAAGGATCACAATGTGCCTACAATTTCATGACTCTATGTTTTCGACTTTTGTAATTTTATTTTTTAAATACTTGATAACATTTATGTTTATCGTAGTAAGCAAAACATTATGTAATCAACATAAGTAGGTTAGCATGCTGGTTATATGACTTTTGATGCCCAAGTATATTCAATGTAATCAACATTTATTTCTATTTCCTCTAGCTATTTGGATGCCATGCTGGTTATGATGGATTATGCCTTTGATGGTCTTATTTATGTTTAGGATTCAAACTTGTTCCTTCGTATATTTGGGAAACACCTTTAAGGAAGCAAGCTTGGGACATAAACTACTGACCTCTTTAAGATTATTAAGATCATGCATGCCCTCGGATATACAACTCAGAATTTAGTCATAGATGTAGATATACTCGATGAATATGTTACTTAGCATATATTGTATTATCAATTCTAGCTTTGGGTAACGCGAAATCTACGGATGTTTAAGGGAAGAAGGTAACTTGCCTGCAGGTGTCGTGCACTTGAGCTTTATACGGCAGCCAATTAAAAGGAACTTAAGAGTAGCAGGTAGACCACAGGCCACATAATAAGCAAGTGAGGGATCCATGCTTGGCAATAGATAGGTATTCAAGAAAACAAATACTGCTTTTGTCAACATTCTCCCCATGTGCCAGTGGGGTATAAGAAGAAAAGCCATGGATTTCCTCCACTCAAGCCTCCAAAATCATTTACTCAATTAGATTTTAATCTATCAAAATTACAAGACCAATTTAACTTGATTAAATAGACTAATTATGGATTATGCATAATCTAAGACCGAGTGGTATTCATTTTATTAGTGATGCTATATAGGTTGACTTTACAGTGATAAGATGTAATTATTTAATTTAAATAAAAAAAATTAGGAAGAGAAATTGTTCTTAAGAACAGAAATTATGTGCAATTACCAAACATGTTTTTATTTCAGAAATAGAAATTTTGTACACTTACCAAACACGTTTTGATTCTTTGAAACTCGTCCAAAGATCAAAATAAAAAAGAATTAGTTTTAAACATAATTGATTTTTTGGATCAGAATCATTGCCAAACGTGCCCTCAAGATGCAAAGGGTGGTCCTTGTTGCCAGCTACCATAGCAACTCAATGCGAAAGATGCAACATCTTCGTTTACACCTTACAGCGACTAACGGCTTCATCATGGATCCAATTGCTCCAATGCAAGTACTTTGGTTGTAACGCTTAGCAGTTGAGCTTAAATTGGAAAAAATCCACAAAACTCATGCTCTTTTCCTCTTTCTATTGTTCCCGGATAAGGCCTTGAGTCATGTGGCCTTGCTTTGGGATAAGGAGATGCATATGAAAACTCCTAGCCTAGTGTCACGGGTCAGTTGTATCTCATCGTTCACAACCGGTGCGGCACTTAGGAACTCGTCCTCAAGTCAACCTTCACTCGATTCAAACTTCCCCACGGTCCACTCTCAATGCACCACTGATGATGTTCGTTATGATCACGAGCCGATTCCAATGCACTTGCGACTAATGCACAAACCGGTCATGAGTCGCCCACAGCTGATCGGATGCACGCACGCACCCGAGTGAGCGAGAGAGAGATTTGAGAGGAAGCTATACACTTTCTTTTGATTTAAAAAATGAGCAGCCAACACAAAGAAGGGGCAAGCAACCATTATATACACAAGAGGGGAGGGGGAGGAGCCAAATTCTATCACATCAGGTCAGTGGCTGTTGGAGCCTTTTTGGAGGGCTTCAAGCATTCAAATTTCAAGTTGGGGCGCCCTCATGATCTGCCCGCCTGGTCAGCTTGCCCGCCCACCTGATCCACACGCTTGGTGTGCCTGATGCGGGGCCGGGCCAGCGCTTGGTCGCTGGGCTGAATCGGATCAAGGGCAGTGGACGGACCATCGTGCATCACGAACAATGCATTGCTCATTCCTTTGCCCGGATCATGGGCCATCCATGGGCGAAAATTTGTCGGTCCGTGATACTAGCATACAAGTTATCTATCATCGACACATCTCAAAGGTTATTTGAATTCTAATTACCTGCATAATTTCAGTAAAAGTACGATGCCTGACACGCATTCGAGAGTATATCAGGGGAGCTGTAATTAATTGAACCTCACTTATGTACATTGAAGTTCAGGTACAAGGTTTAAAGCTGATAGCCATTTAAGATTTTTCTGTATCGTTGCAAGTTTCAACAACGATGGTTCCTCACGCTCTTTTTCTTTTCTCCAAGGCGTAGAATGTGTTGGCATTTGTACAGTAGACAGAAAGAAAGAAAATACTAGCAGCATGAGATGACATTGGATAATATGCCAAATATCCCTCCATGAGAGAATGCTTGAATTCATGTCGGCAGATACTAAAATATACCCGCATTCTGCTGTTCGATTTTCAAGGCTGAGAACTACTATTTCTGGAAGCTTGAAGTGGATTGATAGGGCTCTCAGACATAGGAGGGTATATGCCTCAAGCTCAGCAGAGACATTATTGATAACAAGAATACACCTTTCTGTTTAGGAGCAGCACGCTCTCATGATTTCTTCAATGGGCGGGTCGTCCCCTGCCTCTTTATCCTACACATGACACAACATAGAAAAGGATATTTATAAATCAGAATCAGATGAAATATTCAAAGTGCTGCCATTATTTGGAATTCCTGATCTTACTGCACTAACTATGAATTGATTATGCCTTACCTCTACAAAGGGCATTCTATTTATCCTTTGTTGTTAGCAGAGAACTGAATTAGAACCACTGTAACTAAACCACGCATATTGATATGCATCGGAGATTTTGCGCAATAACAAATGAGGATAAATGCAAAGATCTTAGGCTAGATGAGAATTTACTCAAGGATATACTAGAATTTCTGATGAAAATACACGCAATAGAGGGCAAGGATCCGACAGTCCTGACCTTGTGGATATAAGAGATGTTCTTTTTCCCAGGACCTGCAACAATAATTCCACCTTGTTGCCTGACAATGTCACCATAATAGCTCAGTTGTCCAAGCCTTGAAGAATAAGAAGTTTGCCAACTCATGAAAGATGAGAGTGCATGATCCAACATGGACAAGAGGATGCTAGGACATTAGACACGTGCATATGTAAAATCTCCTAAATTCAATTTGCCTGATGACAAGATTTGCCAGCATTAGCTCAGAAGAGAAAGATGCCTCAACCTACATTATGAACTTCAGTAATTAAAACTAGGTAAAAATATTGAAACCCGTTAGAATATACGAGCAAATAGCATTGACAACCATTTATATTGCGGTGCCAGTTTGAGAGATCCCATGACCATCTGCGTCTGAGACATCAAATAATTATGTAGAACTTTTTATTCAACATACCAGCCTCCTCTAGACACAGTATCCTTTTCGGAAGAAAGTTTCCAGTCTTGTCGATAACCTTCCATGTATGACTGGATGATCTTGAGACCAGCCTAGAGTTATGTACAAATAAAGAGATCCGTTCATTTCTATAAGTACATTCTAGTGCACTTGCATCGCAGATGCATGAAAATGAAGTAGTGAAAACAAATCAGGAAATTAGATAAATGAAAAATGATCCTGTACATACCCCAGGAGTAAATGTTGTTGTAACCCCAGAGACAAATCTTAATGCCTCGTATGCCGAATGACTAGGGTCTGCATACACTTCTGAAGACAACAACAGTTTGTACTTTAGAAGATGAACCAAAGAAAGGCATGGTGTCTAGCTGCATGAAACCAAAGAAAACAAACTGAAAAAAAATGTCCAATAAGGGAACATCTGAAGACAATTACTGATGCATGCTGATAACAACTTCCAACAGGAAATCATCTCTTTTTGCAGATTGTTGGAGCGACAATGATTACCAAAGGTAGTCATTTATGTACTCTCAAATGTTCTTTCCCTTACTCTTCATTAAGCACTTCAGACATTACAGATCAAGAATGCCCTACACCATATTATTCCCTAGGATTTCTACTAACGATAATTCTCCATTCCTACAACGTACTCTTTTTTGTGATGAACTTCATCCTACACCTTGCATTTAACTTCTTATTTTCTGTCGCATTTCAGTGGCATTTGACCATAACTTGAGAACTGGAGAATATCCTTATACCTCAGCCTCATGGAAAAATGACACTCGTGCGCTTTTGCCTTTTTAATTTTCCAAAGTGATAATGCATTATCATTGCACTAAACCTCATTACACCAGTGCTAGCAACATATGTTGCAACTTCTACAATTTACAATGGAAGATGATTTTCTAGAATTACTTTCTCTAATGATAACAGTAATGTTATAATCATCTGCCCTTTCTCTAGAATAGCCACACACAAAAAAAAAAATCTATTTCAGATATAACATGTTCACTAATTCATTTCTAATGAAACCTTTGTAATCTAAGAGAAAATTGAATGCGACATCTCATTTTTCAACAATCTCTTCCTTATTTCACGTTTTTTCACCATATTCTGCTAAATTTTATTTTTGCTGAAACCGCTTCTTTCATTCATATATTATATTCAACATTTTTCCATTATCTTGCTGCAGGCATAGTTAGGTAAACCATGGACACAGACTGCTGCTGACAAATGCAGGCACAACAAAAAATTTATATAGTTTCTTCGATTCTCACCTCCTTGAAATTTTGTTTGCTCAGAGAAAGCTTTAGCCTGCAGCACGTTAAGCCGATGGTCAACCAATGTAGCATAAGGAAACACAGAGTCATCATTGAAGGTAAGTTGCAGCAGGAGCCCGGCAGTTAAATTAACAGAATATGAAGAATACTGATAGTTGGCTATCATAAATTGAAATCAAGTGCATTTTCCAATTATTGTAATCAAATGAAGAAAGATTGCACTGGCATTGGCATCATGTGTATATGAACAATTTTAACTCAATAAGCCCTGAGACTTTTAGCCGCATCATTGACAGTTAATTGACTGAGCATAATTACAACTCAAAAGCCGAAAGAGAGAACTATACATAATCACCAGATGCATCATTGACAGTTAATTGACTGAGCATAATTACAACTCAAATATGCAATACCAGCACAACCTAACTAATTCCTTTGCTAGAAGTACCTGATCAATTTTCCCTGGTCCAATCAGCACAAGTGCGACACCAGATGCATCCATTATATCCTGTTAGCATATTAGAACAGTCTTACTGACAAACAAACAATCATAAGAAGCAATTTCATCAAAATGACAAGAAAAAATCGGAGTGTGTTTCTCCAACATAAGCTTTTATAAAGGGGAGTCCGGTGCAAGAAAACACGAGCTATCATAGTCATATTGATCAATCAGCATCTTCTCTCCATATAGCAGTGACATCAGATTTCCCTTACAGATCCATCTATATTTCAAATAAATCATGGAATCTACTTAGAATGTAGAGACTGGATATCGTTCAACACGAGAAAATAAATGCCATGGTCGGAAAAAAAGGAAAGAAATATGTGTTCATAGTAATATTGTTTGAAAAGAAAGTCTTTCTAATTCATTTATCCCTCAGTTATCCACAGGTTCATGCGGTGGAAAGGGGGCGCAAATCATTGTGGTGCTACAGAGGTTGCAATGCTATCCTGTCTCCATGTAATTAGCCCATAGGACTTATTTTCCAACCAGATGCATATCTAATTAAGGATATTCAAATCAGCACTTTAAGTAATACAGTAACTTCGACTGAATGAGAGCCATAGGTGAATGAGAAAAATAAGAGTGTCTCAGCAACTCATAGCCAGACAAAGCAGCAACATGAGCTTTATGCAATTAGTATTAGGAATTAGAATACACGTCACCTTCTTAGCGGCTAGATAATCAGCGCGTTTCCAGCAGAGCACACACCTGAATGCAAATGCCGAATCACGATAAGCAATTAAAATTTTCGGTGAGAGCTTCATACTTAATCCCAAAGCACAAGCCAGAGGGGTACAATCCGTTTTACAGATGAATGAAAACACAAATTATTCCAGAGAATGAACAGAGAAAAAGATGAATTCACCCGAAATGGCGAGCGAATGCAATCACGGCCTTCCTATCTTTCCACAGATCGGAGATTGGAATGGCGTTACCGCTCAAATCAAACACCTGTACATCATCCAATGAACCTACCGTATCTTCACCGACCGCCGACGCTTCCGCACCTGTTAGCCAACAGCGGAACACACACCGGAAAACAGTTTCATCCAGAAATTTAAACAAAAGAAGTAAAGAAACACGAAAAGAAAAAAACCGAAACCTTTTCCCATGTGGCTCAAACGAATCGAAATCGCTTCGAGAACTCACCAGCAGAGCCAGAAACGGCGGAGGCGGTGACGCGGCTCCTCCGCCACGACAGCCCGAGATATTTCCTCGAGCTCTGGAGATTGCGGCCGGCTCGGGGAGAGCGATTCTCGGATTGCCGAGGGAACGGAAGAGCGGAAGCCCGATCAGCGGTTCGGCCGAGTCGGAGAGGGTCAAACAGGAGCGTCGCACCGATGGAAGCCGCCATGGATGCTCTGTTGAAGTGAAAAAAGCAGAAGCCGCCGGTGAATGTACGATAGAACTTTGAAAAGGCCGGTGAGCCGCTTCCAACGGCGAGGAGCCAACGGGCGTTAACTGTTTCTGTGGGACGAGGGGCTTCCTCGTGTCCAGCAAATGTTTTCATACTGCGTCGGCATCACTTG
>BCNH02000011.1:14428964-14497467 GCA_001662345.2 Metrosideros polymorpha var. glaberrima | reverse complement strand
ATGATCACTATTTACTGTTATAATTCACTGACCACAATTTATATTTAGACACACAAAGAATATGAAATATTAATAAAGTAAAAGTCTCAGTTATAAATATCGTTAGAAATAAAAATTTAGACTAGTGATTTCAAATTATATAATTATCATCGGACGTCATGGAATACCATAAGATTGCATGAAGACATAATCCAATAAAAACATAAAAATTTGTTTTGGGTTTCACTAATCTAAAATCTAGAACCTATCAATTGAAACAAGTTCCTCAATATTTGGAAATTAGAATCAAATAGGTTTCAACCAATCCACTTTTCTGGTCTTAGGTTCTATCTTATAATCGCGCTCACTTATAAGTGTATGGATAAATCCACTTAGATCTAATGCTCTGGTGTTTATGGTTGTGCTATACATGATCCCGACACGATATAAATCAAAACACGAAACGCGCAAATGAGATCGAGTACTTCTGTTTCCTTTAATTTGAGTTCAAAGAAATCGAAACCAAAAGAGATACGTCAGAAGAGGGAAAACCCTTTTGATCGAAGCTAGGTTTTAAAATGCACAAACCATTTGAACAACCAGAAACTCCCACAAGCGTGCTTGTCGTGCCTCCAAAGAGTTGGTTTCAACTCTCCGTCATCTTAGATACAAGCCATTTATCGGCGACCACCATCCCTCAGGTTCCTCTCGATTCTTTCTATTCCTATTGCTTCTCGTCTGCTCCGTTCTACTTATCACCTCGACTTCGTCACGACGGCGAAGGACATTACCATGTAATAGAATCAATTGAAAAAGTTTATGACTTCGTTATGTTTTACCATAAAATTTAAGATTCAATTGAGTCAATTAAAAGGTTTAATTCGGACGTGTTAATACGATTTTCTCATTTCTCGGAAAATTTGGAGGGGAGGGAGTGGGGCCCAGAAGAGAACTCCAGAGGTCATCACAACTTTTACTACTACTAGGGTTCTCTGCTCCTCTTTCAAGTCAAGCTTCCTGCCTCCTCCTCCTCTGCATTCTCTCTCTCTAACACCTCCTCCAATGGCGGCCTTGATCCGCCTCTCCTCGAGACCATCCCTCTCCGCCATCTCTCGCGTCGCCCGATGCTTCACCTCAGCTTCCACATCCCAAGCCACACCTTCCTCCCCTCCGCTGTACGCCTTCTCCACAGACCCTAATCTGGCCCGCCGCAAAGATCCCGAGCACAGGCACGTGCAGTGGGTGTTCCTCGGCTGCCCCGGCGTCGGCAAGGGCACCTACGCCAGCCGCCTCTCCGCCCTCCTCGGCGTCCCCCACATTGCCACCGGCGATCTCGTCCGCGAGGAGCTCTCGTCCGCCGGCCCTCTCTCTCATCAGGTCCTTCTTCTTCTTCTTCTTCTTCTTCTCTCTCTCTCTGTCTCTCTGAGCTTCTGTTTAGAGTTCGCACTAGCATTTGCGCCCTTTCGTGTAGTGCTTGAATTGGAGCTGTGGGATTCTTTCTCCGGTCTCTTCTTGTGGAAATTTTTGGCCTTTTTCTTTCAGCATGTTCGACTAGATTTAGCATTGAAGCTACGCCCGTTATGGTTATGGTAAAGGTTTCTTTCTCGAAGTGAAGGCGCATCTCTAATTGTTTTGCTTGATAAGAGTGGATATCGAGGTAAATCTTGGGTAATATCGAGTTAGGAAGAAGATAGGATTATGAATTGGCAAGGGAGTTGGACGTGCTTGGGAAAATCAATGTTTCTTTCTTATTCTTTCAATTGGTCATGTGAAATCGTACTGTGAGATTCTGTATGGTTTCATATCAGGTATTTAATTCGATATTTGAGAGGTGCAATGATGATGAGATTATCTATCTCGTTAATCTGAACTTAACCTGAGGATGCAAAAGTCTTCCATTCATTGCTCATTCTGAGCACCTCCTTTCCCTTTATTTACGCAGGAAAATGCCTGAACTTTGTGATATTTTTTCTCCTTTTTAAATTTATTTGTTATGTTTTGGCTCGACTCTAATCACATGTAACCATTAGAAATGAGGTTTTTGGGTTTCCCATTTTTTTTCTCTGTCTGTGCTTGTTGGTTGCTATTGACATATTGCTGTTGCGGTTCATCTAGTGGGTTTAATTAGCTTGGGGTGGCTGTGGTCTTTATAGTTCTACAGTGGGTATTTACTCTGTGTTGGTCTATGTGCAGAATGCTAGAGTAAATAACATACTTGTAGATAATTGATATCTTATCGTCTATCTCTGCCGCTCTTCTACAGACACCTTACTTCCCTAACTACTCTTGCAGCTGAAGGAGATCGTGAATCAAGGTCAATTGGTATCTGACGAAATAATCATAAGCTTATTGTCCAAGAGGCTTGAGGCTGGAGAAGCTAAAGGTGAATCAGGATTTATTCTTGATGGGTTCCCACGTACAACAAAGCAAGCAGTAAGCTCCATGGTTCTGGAAGAAAAAGGAAAAGAAAATGTTTTGCTGCCCTTTATGGTTCTTTAACTTGAGTTCGCATTTTCTGCCGAACTTGCAATGCGAGATTTACAATTGGTCGGCTTGTATATCTGATATTATTTTAAAAGACTCTTTGGAGCGTGTATATGATGTTTTGACTAGACCTTGTGGTTAATTTGAATTGCCCTTCATCAAAATATCCAAACTGAGGGTGATCAAAGAGCAATCATAAGTCCTGATGTCTGTGTATTCTGGATTTGGTAGCAAATCATTATTTACTCGTCTTTCTGTTTTGTTGCAGGAAATACTGGGAGGGGTGACAGACATTGACTTGGTGGTCAATTTGAAACTCCGTGAAGACGTCTTAATGGAGAAATGTCTTGGAAGAAGAATATGTAGTCAGTGTAACAAGAATTTTAATGTGGCCAGCATTAACGTCAAGGGTGAGAAAGGGAATCCTGGAATGAGCATGGATCCTCTTCTACCCCCTCCACATTGCATGAGAAAGCTCATTACTCGGGCCGACGATACTGAAGAAGTAGTGAAAGAACGGCTTAGGATCTATTATGAAAAGGTATCTATTATTGCCTTTTCTTCATTCTTCTTACACAAGAAATCTAATTGTGGGGATGCTTTAGAAACTTCCTGTCTGATATCTCATTTTCTAGCTCTTTACTTGGATATCTCCACCACGAAAAAAACCAGAAATAGTCATAGTAACGGCCTAGATATCTGTCATTTGTCATTTGAAGTTTTCTTTTTTCTAGTTGGATTCTCCATTTTTTCTCTTATGAACTTGCTAGAAAAGCTTATGGTTAGTGGATGGATGGTAAAGTGCTGTTGATTTTACATGTTTTGCCTCAGTTTTCACATGCTATATCTGTTTATACTAGAGTCTTTTCTTTTTTGCATTTGTTGGGACGAGTTTTAGTGGGGTGGAGGGGAACTACTTTTTGGATGCCCTTTCTGGAGTAGTTTTCAGCTGGTTATGGTCCATGAGTAACTAACTCATATGTAATTGGTTGAGTGCAGAGTCAACCTGTAGAAGATTTCTACCGGAGGCAAGGAAAGCTTCTGGAGTTTGACCTGCCAGGCGGGATCCCAGAATCATGGCCGAAGTTGCTGGAAGCTCTTAATCTTGATGATTATGAGGAAAAGCAGTCTGCTGCAGCGTGAGTATGTTGCGCACTTAAATATTCGAAGTACCATTCTTTGCACAGACATTGTGCGTGTTGAGCAATTTTACGTGGGGAGATCTTTTCCCTTTTTTTTTAATTGGAATAAAATAACTTAGAAATTTCACCTGTTCATTTTTTCAAATGATGACCAGTGCTTTGTGAGGTCTGGATTTTGTAGGGATGGTTTTTGTCCTGTCTTTTTCAGAGAGAGAGAGAGAAGCTGAAACTTCAGTTTTTGTTTTTTTGTTGACTTTGAGAGGTTAGATAAGGATCTATGAAGGTAAGTCATACCTTAGATAGGTGGAAGCTATGTAATCTTTTCATTTTTTGTTTTCATTACAACGAAATATCAAGACATGCAATATGTTGTCTAGTTTTATAGAATAAGAATAAAAAAAAAGCAGTAGCATGCATGTTATTGGATGCATTGCTCTTTATTTTTGCATCTTTTGTTATCATTGCTATAAGCAATTGTTCTTAATCATAATGATTGTTCTCTCATATACGCGTAGTCTCAGATGTGGTAATCATTGCTATTGAAGTACTTCCTTCTAGACAGTGCTGTGTTTCCTTTATTCGGCTTTTATGTTATCCTATGGTATGCTTTTAATGGATAAAGCAAGATGAAGAGATTGTAGATCAGTAATGGCATTTTCCTGTGGTGTTTCCACTTCTTTTGGCTATATCAATGCCAACAACACTCTACCCAAAGCATCACTTTCCCATTATAGCACTTTGCTTGATGAAGCACAGACATTGCAGCTGCTTAGTGTGCTGGGACTACACAGCTAAGGGAGTGGGGGACATTGCAGCTGGCCGAGCTGGTTGGCCCTAGTATGGCCAGGCAGTAAGTTAATACAGCTGCTAAATCGATGGGCACATATACCAGCTCTTCACTGCAAGAGTTCGAGCAGTGCAAAGATAGATGGTGCCTTACACTACCGCAAAATACTTGCAAGGATCTGGTCCATGGTGAACCGAGTTAGTCGGAACCATTGATCATGGTTGGTTCCATGTGAACTTCGTATGATCAATGGTTGTGATTGACTCGGTCCATGGTGGATTAGGTCCTTGAAAGAATTTCCTCGTACACCACGCATTTACTAAAATGTTTATTGCCCTTCCCTTTTGCAGAGTTTGTAGATTTATGCCCTGATTTTGCTTTCCTAGGTAGAGTCACAATCATTTTACATTTTCAGGTCCCTTCATGGGAATGTCTGGGGTCGGGGTTCTTTTTTCTGTTAGAAGTTGCAGTTGCCCAACTATGACAGATCCACAAAATACTGTGGCGGTGGTTTGGAAATTAGACTTTCAAGTGTGTTTTTGGAGGAGTAACATGAACGATCATGCCGACGGAGTAATGCAGACACAATTTATATTGGGTGTCTGGCATTTAGAATTAGAACTGTAGTACTTTATTTTAGCCAGTAGGAGCTTGCATGAATGGGCGACAACGTTCCCTTCCAATACAGTGCATGACGAGAGAACTTCTCTTTACTTGCATCGTGTTGCAGCAGCTTCACGTCGTCGTCTTCGACACATTGAATATCGAAGCGAAAGTGATCTATAATGGCTGGTATTGCAATCTTTTTTGGGTATTTTCTAAATGCCAACAGTATTCATTACATTGATTGAATGCATCACTCTTTGCCAAAGGAATGGACGCCAATGGAAATGATGTTTGTTCTGATAAGAATGTGATGTGCAAATTAAGCCTCATCTTGCAGAAGAACAAGACTAGCAAGCGAAACAAGATTGGAGCAATGCTCAGCACCTCACATGCGACTTGGTTGATTTTTACACAAAAAGTTTGTCTCAAGTTCCTCGTGTGCATTCGTAAGTAACCACAAACTGTCGAGTTAAAATCATTCTATTCCTCGTTTTGCCTTTTGCTAGGGTTTCACATGATCGATCGATAAATCATTCTTTGACCAAAGCACAAGAATGGGGCCTAGGCACACCAACTACCAATGGTGGGATCTTGTCTCTTCTTTCCACCATCGCTTTCTTTCGAATCCTAGGTTGGGTTTGGAGGATGTGTGAGAGGGTTGACCGCCTCCCCCACTTTTATTTATTTATTTATTTTTCTGAGAAAGTACGAAAAGCATACGTCGCATTTCTTTCAATTACTGCTTACACGCGTCTATTTTTGTATATATCAAATACATATTTTGCTTTTACAGATTAATTTGCGCCATTGCGATTCATATGTTATGATCTTTGATTTGATCCTAGACCCAAACTATACATATCTATTGGACACCAAGGAATCTATTAATGTGATATGTATCTAACATGATCTTGGCAATACATAATTTGTCATACTTTATCTATCAAATAGAAGACGGTGTATCCTATTTCATGATGTATATTATATTATTGTAGTTTCACAACAATAAAAATATTTAAATTACATACTCATAATGAATGATAGTGCAAAAGAAAACTCTTTGTGAAGAATAATGTGCTACAATAGCTTATGCTAATTTGCTAAAAATGTACTCAAACTTTAGATACATTTGCATCCGACCGTGAAATTCAAAACTTGTTATCTTGCATTTTTGCCACTTAATCCACATGCTTTTGTGTCAAGGAAAACTAATTTTAAGCATATTTTCCAGTAATATTCTATTCTGGACTCACTATTCGCGATTTTGAGATTTTGATTTATGATCCGTATCTCGATCTAACAACTATTCTTCGCACATCTACATCACTCATCCTCGTGTCCTTTTTACAAGAACGTTTTTCTAAGCCAGATGATTATAACTTGAGCTTTGCGATGAGGGGCTATTCGGCTTTTCGATGTTGGGTTTTACTTAAAGACATGTACACGGTATTTGCAAAAAATAGAGATATACAGGCGATCATTGGACGGACGAACTGTTATCGACATTCTCCCTCATGTTTTTTCCTAAACTAACTTATTCCGACAGTACTTGGTCTTTTCAAAATAAGGTTGGCAGCGTCATTTGACAATAATTAGGATTGAAAATTCTAATGCTAAAGCCAATAATCACCTTTGTCTCTTCTCAACTTGTAATAACTAATTTCGAATATTCCCGAATCGAGAACTCCTAAATATCCAAGAGGGAACGGAGTTTTCACAGCCACATGTTCTTGTTGTTGGGGATCCAACTACCATTCTGGTCTCTTTGCCTTTTCTTTTTGTTTTTTTTAATGTTTTTGTTTCGGATAGACTCAATCTGTCATTAGAGAAATACATCAGACGCAGGATATTAAAAAAAAATATTTGTACTGATTGTTTATATTACAGTAGGTGCATCTGCTTTCGAATACTTAAGCAATTATTTATTTATTTATTTGGCTCCCTTGTGCCCGCCGTTCCCAACCCAACTACCGTTCCTAAGTCCACACATACCTCCACCATAAAAATCTAGAAGTTTGGTAATGTTCTTCTTCCTTTTTTTTAAAAAGAAAAATCAAAGAATATTTAGAAGATTGGTCTGCAACCCCCATTAAATTTTATTTATTTATTTAATTTAATTTAAATAAAAATTATGTTGAAAAATAGATTTAGACCAAAACGACATTGTTTTGGTTAGGTCATTGCCATGCAGGAGAGAAAAAATATTTCAAAAAAGTCACGTCAGCATTTTTCGTTAGTTAAGTTGGACAGAATTGATAGAATGACTCGATTGAACCAATTTGACAAGTTTTAAGACTTCTAGTGAACATATCTTTTCTTTTTATTATCGTGAATTAACCCGAGATTTTTTATCGAGAGAGGTGAAAAACTTTGTTGAATCTTTAGTTGAGAGAGCCGGAACATTGTATTTTACATGAACTCTGATTAAATGCGTTAGTGGCTTATGTAGAAAATCACAAGAAGCACGGACAAATAATTTATCCAAGAAAATTGATAAAAATAAAGTCTTTTAGGTGGTTCAAACAAGAGCCGGTAATCCAAAATTGATTAATAATCTTATCGGTAAAAAGTTGGTAGCCTTAACACGCGGGTAAGCTACCTGAAAAAGGTTGGTAATTTGTTGAAACCGTTTGATAGTTTGTAGATAATCAAATGAATATTTAACTTACTAACAAGTTACCAAACAAGCAATTTACGGTCATTCAACTTACCGGCATCTCTAGAAATTTACCAGTGTATAAATCAATTTCTGTTTTTATTTTTCCAAAGAGAACGCTAGAATTCTGCAGATTTCGAAGTTCACATTGGAGATGGTGATTTAACATTTTTTTAAATTGTAAGAGCACGATGCCCTTATGACATAATAGACTAAACCAAGCTCCACGTTCTCTTTTCAATAGTATAGCATCGGATGACAGTTTGATTCGTCCTAGATTGACTGGCCTCTTGATTAATAAAAGCGTTGATATCATTAATAATCCTAAATCAGTACCCTCGTGAGACATATACCTCTAACTAACTTTCATCTCACGAGAAATTCCAAATCGAGGCCTATCTACCCTTTGTTAGCATTTCATCCAATATCCCGTTGAAATGCATACGTGTAAACATGCGTGGAGATTACAGCATAATGTCTTGATTTTGGATATTACAGCACACCAAAAAAAAAAAAAAACCTAGATAAGGTTCGTCTAACTTTAGATATCTTTTGTACACTAATGCAAACTTAATTGGGAGAGATATCTTACATAGAAATTACCTTTCTACAGAGAGAGAAACTTGGAAAAATCATCAATCTCATGTTGGGAGGGAAAGAAATCCAACTGGTGGACAGTTTCACGAAATAGATTAATGATGTTATAATTCTAAATTGCTTTTGGAGTTTGGTTCGAGAGAAAAACTTGTCCGAGTCGTGATTCCTGTATAAGATGTGATTGTAACAGTTTAGTTTTCGAAGGCCTACATAAAACAAACCTAGTCAATGACTGTGATAGACTCAATTCATGATCGACTAGGATCAGACAAGCATATGCTCCGATTAGACTATAAGGAAGAATAGGAGGAGTAAAGATTACAGCACAACATTATACTAACCATTAGGAATGTTGTTTAATGCAACGATCAATGAATAGAATCATCGAAATAGAGAAGCTACTATGTTTTCCTACCCAAAAAACGGTCGAGTCGCAGCACGTCAATAGACACAACGGAGACTTTTGGAGGTCGCATTTTCCGAAATGGCAAAGAAGGAAAAAGGGAAGTCCGATGGGGTTCGTGCATGAGAATGGCGCGATCTTTCCTAGTTAAGTTACAAGGGAGTGATTTACCACGAATCTCTCGATCTCGACATGGCGTTGCCGACTGCCAGTTGGGGCGGCGGTCGGGCCACCATGGCATACCGATGGTCGGCTCTTGAGCGGTGGTTAGACCGTCGTCTCCTCCAATTAAGTTGACTAAAGACTCCGCGGGATCTATCCCAAGGCTTGGGCCCCACTTCTGGTAGCTCCTTTACGACCCTTTTGTTCTCGTCCGTCAATTTCATTTGCAATTCTTTCTGATGATGCCATTTCTTTCTTCTCCTCGATTTCGAGGGGCTTGTCTGAGTTGACTATTTTGAGTACGAGAAGGCGATTGATTGAATATGTAATCTTGTTGCCTTCCCCACTTAAAAAGAATTTAAACAACTCGCGTGGCTCAGGATTTTAATACATTCTTGGACAATTTTACACATCTCAAATGTCGATTTTCTAAGATAACGTAGGATATCCGAGCTCTCGTCTCGACTAATTCCTACACAGTCTGATTTCCTTCCCGATTTCACATCGCTCGGGCCAGGGAATTTCTTTGGCAGATGATTCTCGAGCAATCTCGAATTGACGCTACACGTATTAAAGTCACGGAAGCTCACATCAACTGCGATAAAAAAAAAAAAAAAAAAAAAGCGGACATTGTGGTGATGGCAACAAGTGAGGCTGGCTCTGGTGTTATCAAGAATCAGGATGGGCAGTTATTGGGGTGTCTCGTGTGTCCTCGATATGGTCCGATCGCATCCATGAAGATGTTCTGATGAAACAAAGTCTCACGTAATATTAAATTAGTACGACGCATATTAGCCGTGTCCACATAGGCGGTCGAGCCCGTGTCGTGAGGTGACTAGACAGGAGTTGCTCCATTAAATAGCACTCAGGTCCGGAACTTCACCGGGCAACCCTCGCTAGACTGTGGTCCCTCCATTAATGAGTATTTAATCACTCCAACCTAATTCGGGGGGTACCCACTCTTGCATAGAAATGACGTGGACACCGTCGAGCACTTATTAGACAATATCGGGATCAAATGTGATGAACAAAATCCATAAAAGTTATAAATAGGATGAGGCTGATGAATGGTTGTCGACACTTGTTTAATAAGTTTTTCAATTTTCAGCGTGTTGAACTTCTCGTGTCACGTGCGATCGGTAATTCGAGAACATCGAAACAATCGGTGTTGTGTGGTACCGGTTGACAACGATTTCTAACTTTTATCGACGAGATTGATAAAATAATTAAATATTAAATTACACATTTATTTAACAGCTTAAGTTTTTAGAACAGTTGATAGTGATATCATAAAATCTCACAAAGACGTTAGAAATTTCCTTTTAAGATATGAGTGTCCGCACGATTGGTGCCACAGGCGCCCGCACAAATCGTTGGATCCACATGCATCTTAGAAGACTTCCACCCAAAAGTGATCATGCATGGGGTTTGTTTGATTGTCTGGAATTTTAAAAAGTGAAAAGTAATGTCTATTTTACTTTCTCATCAAAGTCTAAAATACTACTTACATTTTAAATAATAATGAAGATAACGGTATACGAATTAATGTGTCAAGTTGTAGATGTTGAAAATTTTTAAAAGGAAATCAAATCATGTATGACACTAGAATCGAAAAAGTTTGACCGTAGACAAATTTAACAGATTCTTTCTCAGTCAGCCTAACGATCAATTGAGTTAATTTATAGGGTTCTCCTTTGGATCCTTATGTGGTCCGCATCCCATGCACCTTTTTCTCTTACCCAACTCTCCTTTGTCAACATTCATTAGGTAGTTAACAATACTTTAAGAAATTGCCAACTATTAACCATCTATTATTGAAGATGGATTTGAAAATGTGTGCGAAAAAGTACACAATTTATGTAATTAAAATGTACTCTTTCTATGGAGGAAAAGCCTTTAGAATTAGTCGTAACTTAAAACTTTCATTTCGTGCATTTAAGTACCAAAACTTACGTGTCCGTCGAGGTTTTCAGTGAACGGAAAATGCTCTTTGGCATTTGTAAGCCTCTTGGCATTTTCTGTCCGATACAACCTAACCAAACTAAAGTAGCCAATTGTAGGGGTGTGCATCGGTCCGATCCAATTCGAGGACTAGATTGAACCGGCCGATTATGGATGGTTCTCAGGTCCAAAAATTTGGAACTGGATCAAAAAAGAGTAATGACTTTCGTTTTTATAGACGTAAATCCTACGCATTCCTCTATAATTTTCTCCATCCATATATATACACTCTTTTACTATTTAACAATGTTGATACGATGCCAATAAAGTAATGACTACAAAATTCAATGGAATACTAGTCGATTGTCAATTAGCATTGCACCTGGATTATGTAAACACTTATTTAACGAATAAATCGAAAATAATGTTCTTTCTTTCTTTCTTTTAATGTTGGAAACTTTCACTTGTAGGAAATAGAAGAAATTTAGGGGGAAAAAAAAAGAATACCAATTTCAAGACCAATCCTAGAACCGTCCAAAATCAATCGATCCAATTTTAGGTACAAGTGAGTCAATTCCACAAATTGGAAATTGACCTGCCTGGTCCGATTTCGAATTTTAGGATGGAAGCCTACCCACCCTAGTGACCGCATGAATTTTAGGATTCAATTGTACGAAATGATTCAAAGACGCGAAATGTACTTTTTTGTTATTGTTGACGAAGACAAATTTGAGCATTTGGTCAATTGCTTGGGGCCATCGTGGTACTTAGATCATTAAAACATTTAGAAAAACTTGAAACAGCTGTCGTCATCTCCTTCTTCTTCTCCTGTTCACTTCCTCGGCATCGGAGAGTCAAACCACAGAAGTCGACACAGAGACAGTTAGTTGGACTCTCGGTTGGTCCCGTACCGCCCGGTCCAGGGACCAAAACAAACGCCATAGCCATCACTATTTCCTTTCTTCCCCTCATCGTCATCCCTCCCGATAAGCTCTGGTTCTTGAGCCAGACGATCCAGGACCTCCATATCCACAAACCTTTTGCTTGGGGAAGAAAGAAAGAAAGAAAAAGTATCATTTTAAAAATAAGGGGGCAGTTGCTCCGATTTCGTCGATTCCTTCTTGGTTCTTCTTGTTTCTTTCCTGCCTCATTTCTCGCAGCTTTTCTTCTCTCGAGGTGTGAACTCTCTCTCTCTCTCTCTCTCTCTTCCGTCTGGTTTGGCTTTTTGGGACTTTGGAAACGGCGCTCAGATTCAGAAGTTGGCTGTTCAAGGAAGACATCGAAGCTCCGGACCAGTCAAACCTCTCTGTACGAGTTGTATTTGTTTAGTTCTTAAGAAGAGACGAATTTCTTCGGGTTCCTCTTGGTTTCTTTTGTACTTCTACCTGATTTTCACGAGCTTCGCATTCGCGTGTGAAATGGGCTCGGGTTTCTTGTCTATCCGAGGTCAAGTTCGATTGTTTTCACGCCTGCCGACTTTCGTGAACACCAGATTTCTTCTCTTTTCTTTTGTTCTCGTCTCTTTTGTTGTCTGGGTTTCCAGGTTTTTGAGCTGTCTATGGTTTTTAATGTTGTTTGGTCTGCAATGCAGATTAAGATGGTCTCGTAATTAGTTGCTGGGATATTGTGGAGGGTGAGCAATTCCATTTCGTGCTCGTTGCTACTGACATTCTCTTTAGGTGCGTACTTTTTCCTGTGTTTTCTTGTGCCGTGATGATCCCTGAACTAGTTTGCTTCATTTGGTGTTCTTTTTTCTTGAATGATATTGTTGGTGGTTCCATGTTGTTTCATTTGGTGCATCTTGCGGATGGTTGGGTATCCAGGAAGTCGAAATTGGGCTTCTTGCGCCCCTCTCTTGCACTGACTGATTACTTAGAATGCGTTGTGAAGCTCCAGTTTAATCTTGTGGAATTGGAAACGTCTATAGTGGAGCAAAGAGCATTCTATTGTCTGTGATTAGGTTTATGGCAGAGAATCAGTTTCTCCCAGATTGAACAGGTGGACTGCAAGAATATTATTTCTGGATATGAAATGTTCAGTTAAGCTTAGTAGGGGCGATGATGCAGGGGAAGATTTGATGATTATAGGGGGAGGTTTTCTAATCTGTCCAAATCATAGGCTACTAGAATGTCTGGTTGGCGTCACATGTATATATGGTTCCGGAGTTATTGGTTTCTCAGTTTAGAAACTTTCAGCTGAAGCTGCTAGCTAAAACCGCAATTCATACAAGGCAGAGTTCAAAGAAATGGATTCAATGTGTCCCATGATGTTTGTTGGTGAAAAACTAAGACTCTTGGAAAGGAAGTATGTCTGTCCTTACAATAACGAGTCAACATCTACTCTTTGATCCTGGTGGGTTGGAGGATCTGATTTGTTAGTTCACAGCCTACAGACAAATGCAGTCTGCCTCCTATATGTTGTCTTTAACTCGCAATTTGGTGATAAAAGTTGAAATGGAGATTGTATCTTTCGTTGCACTAATCTTCCTGATAATAGTAGCGAAGAAAATGACAAAGTGAAGCTGTGTGCAGTGCTCGGGTAGAGAGCTAAAACTCTTACAAAACTATTGTTTTGCTCTTTTTGCTTTTTGTTTGCTGCACTGTTACTTGGCTGGCCACCTGATTCCTCCTACTTCGGCTTCACCTATAATATTCACGCATTACATAACATATAGGGTTTAAAAGAATTGACAAACGAGGAACAAGATGAACAAGAACCCCACGCTAAACAAACATTAAATTGGGCATGGACAAGTGAAACTTGACTTTGATACAAATGTTTGAATTTCCAACTCAAAAGTTTTAAGTAATTGGATGGAGGGAGGCTACGGTAGGAGGCCTAGTCTAACCCTGTAGACGGGCAATGGGGGCTACTTTAACAAAGTATTTGAAAATGTTGCGCTGTATTTGTTAACAAATCCTTCATGGTGCACATTTATGCACCTAATTGTGTAATTGGGGCAGCTTAATCTTTTTGTTTTTGGTTCGATAGATCGTGACAGCAAGGTGGTGACTTGATATCTCAACAAGTTTTAATATCCCATTAGTTACTGTTTGTGCAGCATCGTTCTTATCCCTTATCAGGCCCTGACTCCAGATGTACATTTGCAACTTGTGTTTTTTGTGATTTGCATATTTTCTAGTACTAAATGATAGTTGTTTGTTTAAATATACTTAAAGTTCCTGCATAACCATTTCTTCTACAAATCAAGCCAAAGAACAGTCATACGACAAAAGTTAAGTGTGCAACCATTTGTTCTAAAAAAATTTAGCTGTTAGAATATGATTCACATTATAATTTACATATGCTAACATATATAAAATGAACCTCTTCAACCTAATACTAGTGACAGTGCCTTCTATAATTTGCATATTCTGAGAATCTCCTGATAACGGTTGTATATCTATTAAACTATCTTCGACTTTTTTGTTGCTGCAACTTTTTTTTGTGGCATCTGTTTGTTGAAGAAGCTCTTGTAAGTTTGAGATTTGTTGCCATTCTTTCTTGTGTGGGATCTCACTTGTTTGACCAATTGAGTCCACATGTGCAATTTACTTTATTATTCTAATATGCAACATGACTATGCGAGCTCTACTTTTTCTTCTCCTCTTTTAACGGAAAATACAATATACTTACTATTTCCAGTATTATGCAGGTTAGAGGACGTTATAATGCACTTACTAGGCTCAAGTTGTTAGTTGGTTGAGTGCAGAGGCTCTCGAAGGATTGTTCTACCCCTCCAGTCACGTTAACTAAACTTCTGCCACCTGAATCTAATACTAGAGCATTCTGGGCACAAGATAGATTAGAGCACCTAATCATCCTGTATCTTGAACAAACTAGCCATGAATTGAGTGAATTTGATTTTTATTGCCTATACAAGTCCAAATGGAGACTAAAGAGGCAGAGAGAACAGTGATCGCAAAACCAGTTGCGTCGCGGCCTACCTTTTCCACTTTTAGGTCTTTCTCTGAGCTCCTTGCAGGCGCAATTAATGATTCAACCCCTAAAATAGGTTCTGAAAGTGGTGTTGCCCCAATTAAACCCAAGACAGTGAGGTTCAAGCCCGCGGTGAATCGCACTTCAGCTGCCATATTTTCATCCCAGGTGACTCCTCAACTCATTTTCTTATTTAAACCTTTTTCAATCTTTTAGCATCTGACATTAAGTGTACTGGACAAATTCAGGCTGAAATCTCTGGAACGGCAATCTGCAATTCAGTGGATACATTTTCGAATTCGGACATTCAGCGGACTGTAGTATATAAACCTTTGGCAAAGCCAGTCTCAAAAGCTGCTGCTTCACTCTTGGCTAATATGGTAAGTTTTCAGCCTCTATGATTTCCGTTTCATGCTTATGGTTCTCCTTTCAGTAAAGATCGCATAGTAATAGTAAGTAATGTGCCCAAACACAGGCAACTTTTTTGGGTGATATCTAGTTCCGATCTCCAGTTAGATCCATGAAAAAGAAATTCGCTATTTTCAACAGGGAAACTTCAATGCTACTCAACCAGCCATACAACCATCTGAAAGTCCGACCCCAGAAAAACGCCATGTGAAATCAAAAAGGAGCTCAAATCTTCGTCAAATTATACCACATACTGCAGAGACTGAACAGACGAGCGAACCCTTGAAATTGGCAGCCCAGGACATTGAGGAGGAACAAAAAGCTTTACCATCCACAGCTAATGTAGATCGTCCTTCTTATGATGGGTATAACTGGAGAAAATATGGACAAAAACAGGTGAAAGGGAGTGAGTACCCACGAAGTTATTACAAGTGCACCCACCCAAACTGTCCGGTGAAGAAGAAGGTTGAGCGATCACTTGACGGACAGATAGCAGAAATAGTCTACAAGGGTGAGCATAACCATTCAAAGCCTCAGCCTCCTAAACGCAGTTCATCAGGGATGCAAGGGCTTGGGACCATACCTGATGGAACAGAACAAGAAAATAGTAACCCTTTCTGGGGTAGCCAACGAGGCGAAAAGAATGAAGGTTCGCTTGGTAGAGTAGAAAATCATACTGAGGTGGGATTAGCGGCAAATTCGTCTTATCAAGGCAAGGGCCTGAATGTTCATGACCCAGCTGCTGCAAATGAAGCCTTTGGTCCTTCTGGTGTGACTCCTGACAGTTCATGTAATATTAGCGGGGCAGAAGATGGAAGCAAGGCAAAGGAAATGGGTAACAATGAACCAAGGAGTAAGAGAAGGTGAGAGACCAGTACTATACAATTAGAAATTGCTAGTGTTTAGATCACTCAGAACTGGGGTACCTCAAGCTTTCGTCAATTTAATATGTACCAACTGTTAATATCCTTTCATTATTTGTTGATGCTTATTTACGTTTGTCCTTGCGAAAATTGAGAGCGACTGTTGTTGATGTGAACACTGTGAGTTTTAAAATCATGTGTGATCTCTCTTCCAGGAGAACTGAAAGTGGACCCAGTGAAGCAGGCATCATCGCCGAAGGGGTACAAGAGCCCTGCACCGATCGGCAAAATTCAGCGGATCCTGAGATTCTGGGCGATGGCTTTCGCTGGAGGAAATATGGCCAGAAGGTTGTCAAGGGAAACCCTCATCCCAGGTGAGACTTGTTTCCAACCCAATAGCTTAAGTGGTCGGGTAGAAAAGAACTTTTCGGATTTTAGTTAAACCATATTCATAAGGGATATTAGAAACTCAACACTCTCATGTTCAGGTAGGAAAAACCTCACACATAATCTTGCGCGTTTAGCGTGCAAGGGCAGCATAGATAAACCGAACCCCGCCGACGCATTGGATAATTGAATGGCGATTAACCATTCTCTAACAAGAAAGCAGCCTCGCATAATGCTGTATAAGAGAGAGATAGTTAGCAACGTGCATGGTGTTTTCCCCTGAATCTCTCTTGCTTAAGGTTGAACATGTTCTGCAGGAGTTACTACAGATGCACGAGTCTCAAGTGCAGCGTGCGTAAGTACGTGGAAAGAGCAATGGATGATCCCAAATCTTTCATAACAACATATGAAGGGAAGCATAACCATGAAATGCCCCTCAACAAGAGCACAAATCCAGCTGATCACCAAGCCAACAAATAAGCCAAGCCAAAGGCATGACGCTTCAATGTGCGATTTGCCTGCCTACTCGCCGATCTGACTGGAAATCGACGAATTCAAGACTGTATGGCCTCCATTTTGTCTCGTCATTAAAGAACACACGATATTTTGCAGGCAGTTTCCAACACTAAATGGGAGCCACCCCGCTGCCACTTTTCCCCTTTTCAGTATGATTGACAGACTAGGGACACTGATTGTAGTAATATGCGCACTCGTACCTTCTTCGAAGTTCAGGCGAAATTTTGTCGGCAGTACTGAACTACTTGCTGCTGCCATATAGCACAGAAAATTCATTCCACATCGATGCAGTACAAGATCGATGCCCCCCCTTTCAATTTGTTTATTCTTGCCTCGGATCAGGCTAATCCAAACAACTTGCGCAGCGCGATCCTGCCAACTCTCACTGAACTCGTAACTAAATCGCCCAATGGCCGTACCTAAGCTCGGACTACTCCCCATCATTCTTTTGCACCGGACCGGCAACGAAAGCGGGACGCCATGCTTCAATGGTTTCCTAGGATCGAAACACACGCCGTAAGTTGACGAACATGCATGCAGAAGCGAAGCGATTATGCGGGACTGAACTTATGGTACAGGAAATCTTGTTTACATAGATACATTCGCCAAACTTCAAAGCAATCATTGTCCATGTTTCAACAAAGCACGAATCGTCTCGCCAAGAAAACTTTCATCCTACCTCGGACGACACTTTCTTCAGGTTCTTTTCGAGAGAAGGGCTGGTCGAAGGTATTGACCAGGCGTGGGCTCTCTTTGGAATGTCATCTCGAATCATTACGAGTTTTTTACGTCGTGGGTTGAACGGGGTTCTCGCCAAAATTTAGCTGTCTCTCCTGTCGTGGGATGTCTCGTCCTCCTCTGCTCATGTTCTTGTCCCAAGAATTGGTGAACCCTCCACGCGTTGCTCGTAGAATGTTTCGGGGGTCCCTGATCTTGACCGCTTCGTCGCTGGTGATGGATCCTTCTGTTGTCTGGTTGACCGTGGTCAACGACCCGTGAGATCTAGATTCGTAAGATAGATTACGGCCGGGAAAAGCCAAAAAGAGCCCGTTGGCCGTTCTTCCGCGTGATTGTCACGTTAGAGAAGTTTGATCACAGGCCATAGCTGCAAAAGCAGTGAATGTCGCAGGAATTGGGATATGTGTTGTGTTATTAGATGTGCATCCACGGAAAAATTACCAAAAATATCTTAAATTTATTGCAATTGTGTCAATTCGAAAACATCGACCAGCCAAAAGAAAAAAGAAGAAAAAGAAAAAATAAAATAAAAAGTAAAAAAGAATAAAAAAATTGAAAAAAATTAAAAAATTGATATGTAGTGTTGGCCGGCTAGTCAAAATTGGCCGGATGAACTGAATTGACAGAATTGCAAAAGATTTAGGACTCAATTGGCCAAAAAAAGGTTTATATCTGAATTGACACAATTACAATAGGTTTAAGACTTTTTTTGATAATTTTCCCTTCAAAAGATCAATCATAATAAAGTAGATTTGAAGTATCAAAATGGGATCAAAAGTGAACTTGACTCATACGAAATCTAGTTTATTTTCTAGAATTCCTGTAAATTTAGTGATATGGATTGAGTTGGGCTCGAGTCAGGAGGTGTATGGATCGCTAAGCAAACCATTTTCGAATCTACCTAAGTCCGACTTGACCCAACCCCTTCAACAAGCCTAGCCACGAGAGACCTATGGAGATGATCTTCTTAGCATTTAAAATTTTTTTGAAGTAATCTAGCAAGAGATTATACTCGAAATAAAATAGAAATATAAATATAAGGAAATTAAAATATGACTAATGAATCTTAGACTGGCTACTTGGACATCTCTTTTTTTGTTCAGAAGCTATAGTCGGATATTAAAGAAAAGTCCATAGATATAATCGAACAAACCAATAATTTATTTATTTTTTATATATATCACGAACCAACTAAAAATTAAATATATTACATGGTTTATTAATAGCGTCATTATGCGGCATCGACGGCTGCGGTTCGTTCGAACAGCGGGACAAGACGCCAAATGGCACGCCCAAGGATAGCCGTCTATTCGAGCACCTCGGCTGGCGTGGCAATAAAGAATATATTAAATAATACAAAAGAGACCGAAAAGAAAATAGTAATAATAATAAAAAAAAAATCTCTCTGAATCTCAGATCATCGCCCATGTGGCCCCACAGCGGTGCCGATCGTGCGTCCGTAAACATCCGTGCCCCACGGGGACGAGATATCACAGCCGTCCGTTTCCCTCGAACGAGCCCTCTCCGACGCTCAGTAATTCGACCTCATCGTCCATCGACGTGCACACAAATCATCATTCGGTCAAAGCTTTTGGTGATATTAAAATGACAAAAGGGAACGGGAAAAGATCAGCACCGCGATCCCCGACACGACATCGTTTGCGCGTCCGAGTGTCGAAAACGACGCCTCGTTTTTGTCCGCTTCGCTTCGCACTTGCCATTATTCCGGGTCGTTTCGCTGCGCGATTCCTGCGTGGGAAGATGAAGGAAGAAAGAGAGTAGAACGAAGAAAGAGTTCGCAGGGAAGAGAGAAAAGCAGGAGCTCACTCGCTCGCGCGCGCACTCTCTCTCTCTCTCTCGCGCGCGTCCGCGATTCGAGATTGTTCGGGACGTGCGGTGGTTCTGATCGGAGCTGAAGAGCGGAGCAATTGGCCAGTTGGGTATATCTGTTCGAGCGGCGGAGACACAGAGGAGGGGAGGGAGTGATGGGTGGGATTCCGTGTTCTGGCGTTCGGAAGTCGAAGAAGAAGCAGATGAGCCCGCGGAACCGGCCTTTCGACCATCACGGCAAATCTTCCTCAGGTACGCGCGATCGTCGTCTCCTGGTGGGAACGCGTAAAGCACATTTCAACAGTGTCGCGAGAATTTTGGCGGGCGTAGTTTTTGTCGTCAAGAGAAACGGTCTCGTTTCTGGTCAAGTGGTCCGGGTTGTGGATTCGCCTGCTTCTGTGCTGCGTCATTTGTTGAAGGGGAGAGAAAAAAATCGTCGCCTGCTTACATGCATGCTTCAAGATCGTCTTTTTTTTTTTTTGTCGGTGGATGTGATATGAAGGCGCGTTAACGAGGATATTGACAAAAATCTTGTGTAGAGTTACTTATCGATGCCTTCTTTCGCTAAATTTAGTGATGAAATGTGGAGTTGATGGTGAATTTCACTTCTCACTGTGGACTGCTGGTGCTCTGTCATTTGCGTTTGGTTCTGCTCGACCTTATGTGATTAATTTCATCCGTTTTGTATCGTATCTTCTCTGATACCTGATGTGGTGTGACTGTCATCTGTGTTGTTCAGAGAAATTGAAATCGAATTCTTCAATGAGTGGAGCGGAGGCCGCCGCGCGAGGGGGTGGGTCTGACCAGATTGCAGCGCAGACTTTTAGCTTCCGAGACCTAGCGGTTGCAACTAGGAATTTCAGAGCAGACTGTCTTCTGGGCGAGGGAGGTTTTGGTAGAGTGTATAGAGGCCGTTTGGAAACAAACCAGGTAGATAGAAGTGAAGTAGCATGTCAAGTGTTTATTCTAATTTTCCATGTTTAGGAGTCTGGGTGTAAAAAGCATCGTTTTTGTTTGTGTGGTTGGTCCTTTTCTGATGGTAGTACGGTGATCGTTGGGCGAAGCTTGGTTTTCTCAGCCTTTTGCTTTCATATTTTCTTCAATAATTTTTATTTCTTGTGATGATCACTTGAAACAGGAATCTTGCATTCCAAACAGTTTCGCCCTTTGTATTTCTGCAATCTTAATAGTTATCTGAACCATCATCTCTGCATAGTCAAGGTTGTAGCTATCCATGAAGTGCTAATGCATTATCGGTGTTCGTTTAGCTGCTATAAAAACAAGATATAATTACTTTCTACTCACTGAAGACTTGTAACTCTGACACCTACACTGTGAGGCAATATGAACCATCTTTTGGTTAATGTAGGTTGTGGCTATCAAGCAACTTGATCGAAATGGGTTGCAGGGGAATAGGGAGTTCCTTGTTGAAGTATTGATGTTGAGTCTGCTTCACCATCATAACCTTGTCAACCTCATAGGCTATTGTGCTGATGGAGATCAGAGGCTTCTGGTCTATGAATACATGCCATTGGGATCTTTGGAAGACCATCTACACGGTATAGATATATGCACCACAAATATTTCTATGTATATGAGCATAATCTCTTTTTAAGTTTATCCATATCAATGAGTCAGCTCCTGCTGGTTATGTTCTCTTGATTGCTTGACTGTCTCTCGCTTCTCGTGGTTTTACTTGCAGACAATTCACCTGGTAAGGAACATCTTGACTGGAATACTAGAATGAAAGTGGCAGCTGGGGCAGCAAAAGGTTTGGAATACTTACATGACAGAGCTAGCCCTCCTGTGATCTACCGAGACCTGAAATGTTCCAACATTTTGCTTGATGAGGGATTTCATCCCAAGCTATCTGATTTTGGCTTAGCCAAACTTGGGCCCGTAGGGGATAACACTCATGTATCTACCAGGGTTATGGGCACCTATGGATATTGCGCTCCAGAGTATGCTATGACTGGTCAACTGACACTCAAATCAGATGTCTATAGCTTCGGCGTCGTCCTTTTGGAAATTATAACTGGCAGGAAAGCAATCGACAATTCAAGAGCTGCAGGAGAACAAAACCTGGTTGCATGGGTAAGAGATGCTAATAGTCGATACCTATATTTTTCTCGTCAAACTGCAAAATGATGTTCCCATGTATTAGAGTCTAATGAAAATCTTCAATTTGGTGAACTTTTAAGTGAGGGCATCTCTAATGTCGGCAGACATAATTAAAAGTTAAATGACATGTAGAAGCAGTGAAGTGACATGCGTACAAATGTATTTAGTACAGCTGCAGTTGTGATGTAACTATGCTGTAGCAGCATACGTGCTTGGCAACACATTGCTTAAAGGTGGTGTCCTGTGATGATTAATGGCATTTGACAAAAATTGTTGCGAGATTGTTGAGACTATCCAAATGACAAAAAAATGACACATAACATTGTTGAATATTTCTTGACCATGTTATTAAAGTTTTTGGTATTTACCATTTTCACCATATAATAAAAATGATGCTACTAGTAATGATTATCATTATAAAGTAATGATACCTATAACATCTATATGTCCTATCAACAACAACAACAAACATCCATATGTTCTAACAAGAACAACAACAATAGTAATAGCAATAATATTTTTATTTTTATAGTCGTGAAATTATGATGAGGACTATAACATTTATATATCCTTATAGTTATAATAATGTTTTATTGAAATAACGATAATGGAAACATCATGTATTATAATTATTTCTATGTTATTATTTATATGATTTTTATTTTTGTTGTTGTAAAATTATCTTGGTAATGTTAGTATATTTATGATTTCATATTTCTAGAAAAATTACTGTCACTCTCTCTTAAAAGGTTTAAAAGCTAGTGCATCTCAAAGCTATCAGGGGTAGCTTTGTGGAAGCTGCTGTGGAAGCTTATGCAGTTTTCTCTTTATCACTCCTGGTGACTTCATGTTGGATTTGTCTAATGCAATTTTCATATGAAATCTGCAGGCGAGACCATTTTTCAAAGAACGAAGAAAGTTTATGCTTATGGCTGACCCGATGCTCCAAGGTCAGTACCCTCCAAGGGGGTTGTACCAAGCTCTTGCAATTGCTTCCATGTGCGTCCAGGATCAGCCTAATTTGCGTCCAGTCATCGCTGATGTCGTCACGGCTCTGACATATCTTGCTTCCCAAAAATACGATCCTGATACCCAGTCAGCCCTGAGCAACCACTTTGCTCCTCTTACCCCTCCTAGAGTAAAGAAAGAAAGTTTCAAGAAGCTCAATGGTGGTAAAATATCAGATAGAGAGAAAACCGAGAAGATTAGGTGAGTCCTATGGTGCCTGGTTTAGCACAGATCTTTTCGGGATACTCGGTGTCTGAGGGTCACTCTTTGACCCAGCCAATGCAGCTGCTGGTCTGAAGTGCTCTGTTTTACTTTCGAAGCAATTACACTACAGATTACATTCTAGCGATCAAAGTTAACTCCTTGTTTATTGATGCCATCGATGGTTTCCTATGGGGGGTGGCTTCCGAACTTTCCCTGTTGTAAGTGTATGCAAATAGCCTTGTAAGTAGTTTTACCACATTCTCAGCTTTGTCTCTCTGCCCCATGTATATAGCCTACATATTTCTTTGTGGCTTTCTCATAGATCTGCTATTCTTCCTTTAGCTGTGGTGTGGCTTTGACCCTGATCTTACGTAATACATCATGTGTTTGATACCCCTTAGCCTTGTATTTTGGAGAGCAAGAAAATATTATCTGCCGGGGGTACACTTTGAACGTAATCGGCTTATTTTCAATGGCACCAGAGTGAAATATGGATCTGTATTCATGTAGAATATCTTCTTTTTGGCTTCATTTAGTTTCAACAAGCTGCGCGTATGCAATTAGTATTTGGTTTACGGTTGGTTTTTGCTTATATGGCTTGAACATCATTTCATGTTCAGTAACAGTTGCTCTTCATGATTATCCTCGCATTTACATTGGAATTTTCCCTGGTTGTCTTTATATCTGAGTGGGTTACACCAATTTTGTTCAAGGCTTCCCACTACCTTGAGTTCTAAAGTGATCAATCTTCCCCTTGCCACCTTTATTTCTAAAGTGAAAAATCATTCCCCTACTCATCATTCTCCTCCGTATACTTTCCCTGTGTAATGTATTCATGTTGAAAACGGAAACCATTGCAGCCGTGTTGCGGTCTGAAGTGTTCAGAAGAGAAAAAAATGGCACCAAATTAAAGGAGAAGAAATGATGACACAATCTCTCTAGTCTTTGATTGTATATATTCGTAGGTCAAAGCAAAAGTGTACTGGTACAGTACACTCATTATTCTTCCAAATATTATTCAAGCGAGCAAGAATGCAAGACAATGTACGGGACCAAGACTTATAACGGCCTCAGGCAAAAAGTACAGCGGCATCTCGCGAAGTCGAAACTCTCACACCCACCAGACACAGAAGAATTACAGCTACTGTGCTCAGTCTCAATGCTCCTGCAAAGTAAGGTTCTCGTGAGAAGTTAACACATATGAGTTGCTTAATTTCCGACAGGAAAAGATGTCGGCAAATGTGGGTGTCTTAGAAGGAACAATACCAAGTAGCGTCTCTTGATATATGCGAGGATGTCTTGAGGATCATATTTGGTCTGCGTGTAAGCATCGATCTTGTTCATCTCCTGCACAAAATCACTTGGTCTGGTAAGAATCTCTCAGCTTATTAAGTTGAGCACATCGTCCATGTATGAGCGCGAGTAGTCACACGTTCAAGTCGGTGAGGGCATGAATACCAGTATACAAGAAAGGTGAATATGGACTTCTAAGGCCATGACAATTTGTCTAGTGTTGCTGAGTTCGGCTTTATATAAAGAGCCTTAGCCTTCCTTTTTGTTTACGGGCTGCTCGCCTTTTTGAATAGGAGGAAGTCGTATGTGTACCGAGTATGTCAAATTTGTTCAAACAAGAGTCGGCGAATATTTACCTCTATCCAGGAAGCTAAGTTCGGCCTCCCCGACATGATGTCATGCTTCCATACATCTGATAAGAGTAACTGGATTCTTTCAACGAACGGTATGAAAGCAATGTCCACCTATATAGTGAATCAGTTGCAGAAATGAGGATGCAATTCAGTTGCAGAAGGCACATGTATGCGAGGCATCATTATGTGAAGCAACATTTTGCAAGATGGATGTATACTGTACTGTATCGGATTGTTTAATCATTTTGGTTGCAATTAAATCTGTAAAAAAGGTGGCTTACCAAACTGAACTGACCGAGGAAGAACGGCCCATCGTCGAATTGTTGGAGGGCACGGTCTAAGTGATCGAGAGCAGGACCTGACATGAAATTCATCATCAGTTGCATCTGAAAATGGACTCTTCAACATATGTATGCATGTTAGTCTGGAGTTCTCTGAGTTCCTCAGCAAAGACAGTTTTTATTCTTAGTCTTACCCAGTTCTTTGACTGTTTCTCCTTGCAATGCGGAATACATCATTTTAATGAATTCGAGGGAGTAAGACCATAACTCTTCGCCATAATCTCTTTTCGCAGGATCCTGCGGAACCAAATTTTACCCAAATCTAAATTAATCGAATCCAGGGAGAAAATAAAATGCGGGTTTAACTCGTCCATATGTTTTTAGCCCCTCCCCAATTTTTTTTTTTTTTTAATAGACTTACAGTGGGGTAAAGAGATGGCCCTTCAAATTTGCTATCTATATACTTCATCAGATCAAGAGACTCTCCAATGACCTTGTTGTCATGTTCCAGAGACGGCACCTGACGCAATCAATTCAAGAGAAGAAATATGTTATCTGATTAACATAAATTCAATCACCAACTCGTCGAATACGACTAGACCGCTTTCATTGCTTCTTTATTCTTTACCCCTAGAGGTAGCCGTACAAAAGATTATTCATCTTCAGTTATTAAGCGTAATCTTTTGCTGAACGTTGCAGCGTCACATGCAATCCCATGTTGCATAATGAATGTGAGTGGATCGTGGAACAGTGCGTGGCGCGACGCAAATTCTTCTAGTTCAATCTTTAATGGAATTCTCAACAGAGTTCATCAAATGACACAGAGCTCCATACAGGAAAACTTGACTAAAGAGAAGGGGAGAGAGGAGTGCCTTGTCGACCGAGTAAACTTTCTCTCTGTACCAAGCAGGCTTGTCGTGGAGAGAGAGAGGGACCAACTTGATCTTGTCTTGCAGTCCCTGCAACGACTCAACGGTCAACACGTACATTCACTACAGTAGAACTAAGAACCACGTACAAGTTACAGAATACAGGACAGGGAATCAGAAGAAAAGCAATAGCCGAGAGAGAGAGAGACACCTTGCAATTCCTAGTGATCCATACACGCTGGGCAAAAGGGCTTCTATAAGTTATATACAACCTACAAGACAAGGAGAAAGTCTTAGAATCTTATTGTCAAATGGTTGGGGGTTCTACTACAGTACAGTGCAAACAAAGCTGCAGTGACTACATAGCTGTACTCATTCAAGAGATCTACCAAAAAAAGGGATGGAAAGCACTTATTCGAATAGATCCAAGCTAACCACTTATCAAGAGTACGTAAAACTCCTATACGTCCCATTAAAAAACACGAGTTTTCTTGGAGTCTTTGCACTTTTATTGGTTCTGCCAACCACAACATCATCAATAAAATGCATGCACACAACATACTTTCGAAGAGAAAAGTTTTCGAACCTGAAGTGATGTGGATGATGTTAGAGTAATTAAATATTAAGCAACGCCTTCATCTAACAGCTAACACTCCCCCTCACGCTTAGTCTGGTCTTTTTGCTAGTACTAAGCGTGGAAGCTGTTAGATGAAGACATGATTTAATATTTAATTACTCTAGCATATCAGAGCTAAATGAATAAGAGTAAGGAAAGATGGGAAATGTTAAGAGTTGTAATGGGAGCATGACCTGGTGGTTCCATCAAAAAGAGGAGGTGGGCTTGAAGTAGAATCCAGTGGTTGAGGGAGAGTCTCTCTCGCTTTTCTGCATTAAGTAAGGCACCAAGAAGAAAAGAACAGAAAAGAAAAGGCAGAAGTTCATGTTGGAAACCAAATCCACAGTGAAATAAAATAGAACAAAAGAGGGTAGATAGGTGAGATGAAGATGGGTCATCTTACGGATCAGTGGCCATTGCTGCACTTTTGGCCTAGTGTCTTGTGAAATTTGAGTGAAAAGTGTAGGCTTATGGAGAATGATATAGTTGCTGCAATTCAAGATCATTGCGAGGTTGAAGTGTGTGTCTGCGCGTAATTTATACATCACACGAGGAAGTGTTCGGCTTGATTTTTACTTTGATGATGTACGGCTATAGAGAGTTGGTCAGCAATGAGGTCAGGTGTGTTCTATTTCCAAGACATTATTGTTCTTCGCACCCGAACAGATACCGTTCAATCCAACCGGTATTCTCAATGGTTCAATGCAGTCAGAGGGCATACACTCGATCCATATATAATAAACTTCGTTGTCTAGACTCATTTTACTAAGATCAAATCAATCACATATCGAAATTCCGTAAAATTTTATATTGTATCCCGCTGAAAAATAAAAGTTCTTGTAAGGTAGCACAGTTCATACGATGGGAATATGTTCACCACATCACCATTTAAATGACTTCTACGCGTTTGGAAGTAGTCAAAACTCAAAGCAGGCGGTCTGATTAACCTCATAGTTTTTCATTCAAGCACGTCAACAGAACTTTCGTCGGTTTATGCTCAGAAGTCGGACCTACTCTAGATATAATATAAACGTTCAGTAGATGCTGCAGATTTCATCAGTGGTGACGCACAACGCCCCCAGCTTTTTATATTCAAATGGAAACTCCACGAACCCATGCCGCCATTCATTTGATCGGCACACGAAACGTTCAACGTTCAACCTTATACGATTAACCCTTTTTCTCTGGCCAAAAACTTATAACTTGCCCTCAATTTATATCAAGTGTAAACAAATGCACGTCATTTTCTCCAAAGCAATTACGCTTCACCGGAATCGCAGAAACCTCTACAGCTCAAGCCACAGTCAAAGGGGGTTCTCAGCGGTCCACCGGTATCACGAGCATCTTTGTCGTAATTCCTGTACAAAGTTTCATCATACTAAGATGTTTACAAGGGATATGATCAACGGGTGAGATTCTCTCCTTCAATCCAATGGGCACCACCTGCCCGAGGATTATTAAATCAACCCTTTTCCAAACAAAGAAACAACTCAAATTTTTTCCACGAGTAAGTGTTCCCTGAGCTTGGGGTTCAACATAAAGCAAAGCAACAAATTTCTTGGCATCAACACTTAAAAAAAAAATTGCATGGGGCAGTAAACGCAGTTCTTTGGACATCTTATTCAAATAACTGAACAGTTACCAAGAAACACATTGAATCAATGAAGGCATCATGTATGCTTCACCAATCAGTGTGAAAGCGCTCTTGTACTTTGCACTTTGAAGCATTGAGCCAGTTCCACAAGCGAATTCAAGCTATTGACTATGTTTTCTACCTTCACTTCCTCACTTATTCTCCCTTTCGGAATGGCAAAAGGAGTTCCAGGCAATCTGTGGACATCTGGTGGTACTGATGCGATTATGTCCTCATATATGCAGGGTCATGTAATGCTCCAAGTTCCTCCCAAAGATACCACCGTTTCCAGAGGAGCCCAAGAATGTTGGATAGTCACCGCACCGCACAAAAACCTAAAGACAAGCATCTTATCACCGTCATGTTCATGAGAAACGATAGTGAACATACAGCAAATAAGCTGAAGATGAGGCTCGAAAGTCTTCTAGCCACTATCCAAGTGCATCTTGCCTCAAAAGGGTGAAGGGGAAAGTACTTTTCTTTCAAAACAATCTTGCTCTCCCAAGACTGAAGGTAATCCGTTCTTTGGCAATAACCATCACAGTTTTGGAGATGCATAAAGTCAAAACTCTCATTTCACAATGAACAAAGGATGGCTGGATGAGTGAAATGAAGGAGCACTGGTTACTCGGAGGCAACGTTAAGAAGTAGATTTCTCACCTGAGACAGCTGTATGCTCAAACTGCATCTTTGGCTAATCAGATTTCTTGAGAAGACTTAACACTACTCCAGCACTTAAGCATGTTGCTACAACACCGAGAGAAGCCTCTGTCGAAACATGGAAACCTGCCATGGAAAGCATTTAGCTATTCCTCTCAATAGCAGACATCACATGAAAAACAAAACAGAAGCCCGAAAATGCGTACCAAAATAATCTAGGATCATTTTACACCCGATGAAGCCCAGCACAACAGCGATGGATGGCTGAAAAAAAAAACAATTCAAAAGAAACCCAAATGAACCAACTCAAAGAGCATGCATAGAAACTCATTTATCGTAGGAAATGCAGCTGTCGAGGAAACACAATATCAAGATAGAAATTTCGCAGAACATGAATGCCATACATTCTTCCTATCTAACATTACTTCAAACAATTAATATCATAACATAATATTAATATGTTAGGGATATTGTAGAATGCTATCATACTAGATAATGAAATTCATTTTAACTACGTAATTATCATACAATATAAGTGGCCCTAAAGATGGTGAAAAGGGAAGCACAAAGAACAACTTGATGAGCAAACTGGAGGATAATAACCAAGTCATATGCACTCCTTTTTTTTTTGGCTAAAACAGATTTAGCTATAAATAGAGGTGGCAATATGGGTCACAAACCCATATTCAACTCATATTTAAGGGTAATGGGTCATAAATGGGTTGCTTTAAAGGCTTAAGTGAGTCATAAATGAGTTAGTTAAAAATTTAGTGAGTCCTAAATGGGTTTTAAATGGGTCATAAATGGGTTAAACATACTAACTCATATAAGTGAGTCATAAATTGGCCATTAGCTATTTTCTGATTTTTTAATACTTATATTTTATTTTTATCTTTTCTTCTTTGCTTTTTCTTTTTTTGTCTTCTTCTCTGCCGATGGCCGGCCACGAGCTTGTCGGAGGCCGGCGAAGCTCGAGCTTGCCGATCTGGCGAGGCAAAGGCCTTGTCGGCCTCTGCGAGCGTCAATGAGCCTCGAGCTCGCCGATCTAGCGAGGCCAAGGTCTCGCCGGTCTCTGTGAGCGTTGGCGAGCCTCGAGCTCGCCTGCCTCTGCGAGGCTCGAGCCTCGCCAATCTGGCGAGACTCGAGCTCGCCAATCTAGTGAGGTTGAGGCCTTGCCAACTTCTAGCGAGACTCGAGCTCGCCATCCTTGGGCGAGCTCGGCCTTGCTTGAGGTGGCGAGGCTCGACCTCGCCTAAGGCAATCGGCCAAAAGAAAAAATAATAAAAAATAAAAATCGATTTTTTAAAGAATAAAATTATAAAAATTTTCCATTAGATTTGTATTGCATGAAATTGTTTTAGTAATAGTATTTAAAAAAAAATCATAAAAAACAAGTTTTCCTAGATTTTCAATTAAATATAGAAATGTTTTAGCAATATGGGTTGAGTTGGGTATGGATTGGGTTGGGTATGGGTCAAAGAATTTACATTACTGATAAATGGGTCATAAACGGGTTAATGGGTCATTTTGGATCGGACCATTTATGACTCGACCCGACCCACCCATTTGACAGGTCTAGCTATAAGGGAGCAGATTTATTACTAACGAGTATAATCTTGTAAGGAAGCCTTTGATCATAGTATAATCAATTTATCAAAACTGTAATTATATTAACTATTAATATTGTTAATTCTTATTTGTTAACTGTAATTAATACTATCCCACTATCGGAGAAAGATATTTTGTGACTACTCTAATATGTAAAAACCCATAATAAGCATGTAAGGTAATAGGTAGTACCGCAACCAAAAGTGCAGTAAGCTAATTTAAACTTATTGCCATATCCACCAAACTGGTAATTGAAGACCACTGTAAAGACACCGCCCCACCCCCCCTCCGCAAAAAAAAAAAGACCATCCTATAACTTTGATTGGTGCTCAATTGCCTTCAAGTAAAGACTCCATAATGAACTCAGTAGCATAAATCACACTTTCATGTTTCAACTACACCTAGATACTCATAGCAATGTGTAATTAAATGCACATCTCGAGGGCATTCGAGTCTGCATGCTTTCTGACATATGAAGAGATCAACTTTCTTTTTTGAAGGATATACATATAAAGAGACCAACTTGAAGTTGATTCACAACCGGGACATGAAGAAGCTCACTATATTTGGAAAGGGATGCATAATGTGCATCAATCCAGCAAGAATCACAAATAAAGCGCCTTAGCTATTAGACAACACATATGATTTAGATGATAAGATTACCATCACAAGGTGACCACACAGGACAGTAGAGCCAGCAGCCCAATATGAAACATCGATTCACACTTTCCAAGAGGAATTTTACTTTATTTTTTAGAGATAACACATACCACGAAATAAAGGTTTCATAACATTCATCCAACAGAGAAGGCAATCACTCAATAGTTCTCTGTTCTAGGAGTCCCTTAGAGAAACTTTTTAGCCTATAGCGCAGTCTGGGCCCCAATAATAAACGAAAGTTCACAACATGAAACATTAATTGAGTTATACTTTAAAAAAATACTTTGTCCCCAGTCCTGCTAATCTGATAGTGGACAAGTAACTACTTGAGAAATTAAGATGGCATGGTAGGACCCAAGAAGTCTTAGCACTTATGTAATTCAATCCTAAAACTTCCAGCAGAGCAATTAACCGCTAAATCTTTTAACATATTTCAATTGATGCCTGTCAAAAATCTGATAAATATCCTGACTGGCGTTGCTGCACACAACCACGTATGATTCCCTCCAGTTTAATAGATGGAGTTGACAAAGGACATGATTGAAAACTTTTTGAAAGTTTTAGGAATTAATTGCTCCATTTAAAAGTTTAAAGGCTGAATTGCTTTCTGTCATGCACAATTTCTAGAATTCTTAGTACACTTATTTCAATGATGATACTCAGGTGTCTTCAAAGAAAGCATCACACACACACACACACACACACACACACACAACTTACATCCTGATAAATATGTAGGACATGAAGTAATGAGAAAATTTCGCAGATATCACTAAATCCAAGCAGACAAGTGATTTGTCTTTACCTGTAAATATTCCAAGTCTGACATACCCTCAGAAATGAGTCTGTAAAGTGACCTTAAACCTACAATTGACAAAAACATAAATTATTTTCCTAGCCGTAAAATTCCATATAGGAGTTCATTCAAAGAACAATGCACTGTCTTATCTTCCTGTCTCATCCAGTCAGCAGTAGAGAAAACTTTAACCATGTTTTTCTACCTATGTATACATCAAACTGCTTATCGTGATGTCCTTGCTCAGAAGTAAACATGCTATCTATTGGAGCTAAGAATATCATGCCTGAGTAAACGCTTTTAGTCATCACAGTCATCTCATTCAACATATTCAGAAAAAGACTGAATATACGAGGTTTTGTCTCTATATGCTGGTTAGAACACAAATTTTACTGCTCCAGCAAGAGCAGTTTGCATAAAACAATAAGCATTTATGAGAATCAACAAAAAATCCATAATGTTAGAATTACCTAATATCGCAAACAGATTAGATGTGAACACAATGAAAGGATCCCGTGTAACACCAAAAACTGCCGGTATTGAGTCAACCTAAAAGAGAGTTAAATCCATCAATGCTTCCACACAACATTTAGTGGGAAAACCCACGCATGCAAGTGTGCATACAATCCGCAATGCCAGCTGCATGCATTTGCATTGTTTGAGGATATAGACACGTCAAAATATGCATGTCTACTAACAGAAACAGATAAGGAAACATACCGCAAATGCTATGTCACTGAGCTCAATGACCGCTACTGTGAGAAGCAAAGGAGTGGCCTGCCCAAAATGGGTGATGCCTGTTATTAATAGAATCCAGATTAAGAAATACTGTGAAATATCTATAAACTTTTTAGAGATGCCACAGAGATATACTTTTTAAAAACATGTTTATGCATCCCACACAGTTCAAGAATGGAACCACAGCAAATACTGGCATAGTTACCACGTGATGCCAATGAACAACCAAAAGTTAGCACAACTAACTGCGGATGTTATGAAGACTTACTTTCCATAAGCCATTCTGATTTGTTATAAATCGGTCACCGTCATAGCTACCTACAAGAGGAAACGAAAATTTAGGCTCCTCTTCAAGCGGATATAGCAAAATAATCCATCGAAGGAACAACACTTAAACTACCTTGAAAAAGTTCACCAAAAATCTCCAAATATACGTTCTTTTAAGACTTAAAATCGTCTTCTGCAGAATTGCATCTACTACTTTATTGTGCAGAACGTGCAGGGTCATGATGACTGTTGATTTTTATAAAAATTTCTTCTTCAGATAGAGAAATGCATTGATGATCTTTCATTAGAGACTGGTACGCTAAACAGACAGCGGATCATGATCTATTACCAAAAGGAAAAGAGAGATTTCATATACAACGACATACTAAAATTCAGCAAAAATGCAGTATCATCCCTGACCTATAAGGGCTGTTACATTTCATCCCTAAAGTTCAAAAAATGAGACTTTTTTTAATGACAAATAAGATTTCATTAAGAAGGTACCAAGGGTGTACCATCCCTATACAAAATGCTTCAGGTTGAAGCTACACATATACAAAATTATACACAAAAGACAATTTATAACATTTTCAACAAACTAGATGCAACAAATTGAACTTTCCTTCCATACCAAAAGTGAAGAGAGTAAAACCAATTATTGCTACAAAAATCCCAAGAGGATTCAACTCCTTGAAATGCCCTTATGTTCCTCTCTCCAAATGAGCCAAAAAACAAGGAGAGGAATCGTCTCAGTAATCTGTTTCTTTCCGATGCACAAACTGATAGTCCCTCTCCAAGCCCAAAGTTCTGGTTGCACTGAGCCTGAGGTCACTAAATTTACTCCTAAATTCTCAAGACCTGTAGTGCCAATCTTTCTGGTCTAATAAAATGAAAAAGTTAAGTGATTCACTCTCTTCTTTAGTCTTGCACAGAAGACACAGCCAGTATTATTTCCTCTCTTCTGAAGATTATCCAACGCAAGAAAATGTCCCCAAGCGAAAAAAGAACCTTCAATGGAAACTTGACTAGACTTTCAAAAAGCAAAACTTCAATAACCTAGACTTTCATATCTATGGGTTAGTGTTGTCTATCAGCTATTTGGTCAATACTCATGATAAAACAATGGTTAGGTCCAATCTTACTCCTCCCAAATTTCTATATTTTGGCAATGGAGTCTCTAACTTTAAATTTGTGCAGTTATTGTTTACTAACTGGCCATTAATAACACTGTCAAATTTTGGATTTGACATTACTGACAAACATATCAAAAGATTTCCTTGTGGAGATCAGAAAATAGAATATAATGTTTAAAAAAAAAAACCAATTTAGGGGATGGTGGCAAACTAATTGTCCCCCAGCTACCAGCAAGAGTCATTGGAAAGCCAAGAGAGGGTCGAGGATCCTCACCCAATCCCTCTCTCTCTCGCTTTTTCTCCTTTTTCTTTTTCTTTCTATTGTTCTGTGCTTTGCTAATATGATGCCTCAACTTCACATGACAATTTGGACATGTCAGCGATTGCATGTAGAAGAACATCGACTGAAGGACTTAATTGTGTGAATAAGTAGTGCTAGAAGACTTAATTGCAAAAGAAAACAAAGAAAGAGGATAAAAAAAAGATGAAGGAGTTAAACATGACTTTACCCATAAGATCATTTAATAGTTTTACTCTTGCTATACCATTATTTTTGTTATCAACCCCCCCCCCCCCCCAAACAAAAAAAAAGAAAAACACACACAGATAAAGCAAATGTGAATTGACAGAATAAGTTTTTGCAGAGGGGGAAATTTTCTTGAGGCAGCAAGTGTATTAGACTATAAGTCGGTTATTAATTCATAGATAAAGTTAGAACAAGCAAAATTAATAAAATGCTACATTGACATTCCTTGCAGATGAAGTTTACGGACAAGGCCAATTATAATCAAAAACCAATATGTAGAACCAAACAATGTGGAGAAGGCCTTCACTCAGTTAAAAAAACAAAAACAAAAAAAAAAAACCAAACCACCGATACACGAGTGACAAGCTCAGGTCAAGAATAGCGACAAACTCAAGTATCAGGAGTAAGAATTGAGGGAAAAAAGAAAATTATCTGATAGGCAAAACATTACTTGTGACTGGGATAAATTTCTGGCATGTCTTCACTATAAAGTTGTCAGATAGGTCGCTGTCATCTTCTTCACTGGTGAACAACTATTATGGAAGAGAGAAATTTCTATTGGTTAGAGAACTGAGGATGAAAAACTGTAAGGAAGAATACACTAGAAGATAAGTGTGAAACGAATTATATAATAGCACAAGATCAGGCAAAGGAGACTTTACAGCAAAAAAACAGAAAATAAAATCATCGTTTTACTAACAGAATCAAAGAAATGAGACGTTTATTGCTGTTTTTCATGAGAAAGACTGTAGTTGTCACCAAGGTTCTGCAGAATTTTTGCAAACAACATCCAGAATTGGTTATCTTCCTTAATCCTAACCCATGATAGAATAGCTGAGCTCTTGTTCAGCATTGACAAGAACCTAAAGAATTCATAACTGTGAGTTATGCTCTTTTTTGTTCAGATAAAAACCTATTTGGATCATCATCAGTTGTGACAGAAAAGTGAAATAGACATATCATGACAACATTGCAGGATTTTTCAAGATGAATTAGGCACCTTAAATGACGAGTACAGAAGTATTGCGGCCAGAAATAGGTTTACTCCCTCAAACCTCTGGAACACCATTATAGAGTATTAACAATCATCCCAATACGAATCTTGTTGACTAATGAAAGTCACATGCGGACCCCCAAGTATTGCACCAATAAATATTTACCTGTAAGGTGGCTGACCCAAGTATTATTAATGTCAGACGAAAAATTATCGCCCCAGCAATGCCATAAGAAAGTACCCTGTTCTGCTTTCATTAATGCAGGTCAAATGACGAGATGATCAGGGTAACGAACAACAGTGAGGAACATAATACAAACACTTAAATCATCTGTAGAACGAGAATGTGAATGGGTAAGAGGTTAACAAAGCACCTGATACATGATTGGCACTTGGAAGTACTTGAAAATAAGAATAAAGACAAACAGATTGTCTACAGACAAACTCTGCTCCAATATGTACCTAAAAGCAGTGCGTCCATGTCACCAAGGTGGAGAAAATTCAGAAATTTAGACAAAATTATTGAACCAGCGGAATGTGTACTTAGACTGTGATTTGTGAAGATACTAGGAGTGGCATATGAATAAAAAAGATTTATAGAGTCAACTAAAGGTAACAGTAGACCAACATTTCGAAATCAAAATGAAGTCTCTTCAATCTTGGGGTTATTAATTCAGAGGCACGCCAATGTCATCCAAACAATAAGTCTTCAAAGCAAGACGAAAAACCATGAGGCCTGTCGCAGTGAAGTGAAGAAACAAGGAATAACAAAATTAAGAAAAATAGGAGAAAAAGCTTGGAAGCCCAAGTTCTTAAGTAATCAACAATAAAGAGGAAATCTCTCTTGATTTGCACAGCATTTCTTCTAGATGCTAATGGGGTACCTGTCAATGTACCTTTTATGAGCACTAAAAAATGTGCAATGCCCTAAATCGGTCATGCTTCGGACAGGAAAAAACTAGCCTTGTCGAATGTATACTTGTGCATACCCAGCAAAAAACTCAGATGCCTTGCCAACACCATCCTTCAAGCCTAGACCAACCCCAAAAGCCACTGCAGTGCTTACCTGTAGAATGCATATCATGAATTGGGCGAAGAATCTGCAGAAGTTTAAATTGACTATGAAACGAAAGTGAAATAAACTCACACATAGAGCAACAGTTCTAACAGATGAGACATAGTTTTCCTTCTCCTGATCCCTTTTCTTTGGCGATTGACGCTGAGAGTCATTGTTTATGTCATTATACAACTTGCTCTTTTTTGCATCTCCTGCACCGCTCAACGAAGGGAAATTGCTAATTAGGAATAAAAGCTTATTAAACTGACTACAAATGCATGACCTGGTGCGGGGACATCGAACATATCAGCTTTGCTAGAAGAATCCAGCCAAGTTCCCTTCATAACAAAGAGCTCCATAAAATGTAATATAAACATCTAATAGAATCATATAGTCTCGAAATGCCTCCAGTCGGTAGGAATAAGTACTATACAGGTAATCAAACATATATTGAAAGGGCCCATTTCTGCAGCCACTTTGTAGCAACCTGCTCCGTTCCATGTAACAAATACTCGGGTAACAACCATTCAAAAGTGGGTATCCAAGGGGAACTTGGGGTGTTGCGCATTTCTTCCATAATCTAACACACGACACATCCAAATTCACAGGTACTGCCGGTCAAATTATCGAGACGGACAGTTCGACGCCATTATCATTTAGGGTGCTTATCAACACAGGTATACAGAATTCCCACCCAAAAAAAAAACAAAAAACCACAGGTATACAGAACATGCACACGCGAGTGAAACCAGGTGCCGGTGCCACGACGCCAAAATCTTACCAGAGGTGGATAAATCGTCCTCCTGCTCAGTCTTTCTCAAGCAAGAGACAGGAGCGCAGTGGCCATGGCGGGTTCGATTATCTGCAAAAACCAAAGAACGGCACTTCAGAACAGTCAAAGAAATCCAACGCGGGGGGCGGGCAGCGATGGGGGAGGCACCTGAGATCAGAGAGGGAACGCGAGCGCAGGCGGACCGAGACGAGAGCTGAAGCAGCGGCGGCGGCTGTGAGGTCCGGCGCGGCGATGGAGAGAAGAGAGGAGGGCTTCGCGCGCAGCTCTGAATGGCGGAAGCGAGTCCCATGGCTTTCGATCGTCGTCAGAGTTTCAATGGCGAGAAGGTGAAGAAGGCTCGGAGTCCATTCTCTTATCCATTTGGATTTTGCCAGAGAGGAGCGACGGGCGATGCTGTGCTGTGCAGAGGAGCTCCTGTTCTTCTTGTGGCCTAAAAGACAATTGAAGGAGGACGACCGTTCATCTTTTGAAGTTTATCGAAAATCCATATTTTTTTTTATAAAAATCGTTCTATACTCCTTTTAAATTCAACGTATCGGAAATATAATATTTGTGGAATTATGTTCGTGGCAGTAATCATGAAATTTGAGAAATAGAAGAACTATTGTGCTAAGACAATATAAATCATTTTGACAGATGATTAAATATGGTGGCTTTGTTTTTTTTTTTTTAAACTAAATTGTTATATGCTTATTGACAACCTCATATGTCGCGTAAGATTGTTGTGGTACCCAAACAAAATAATAACAATAACCCTCCAAACTAGGTACAAGTACTTCATTTACATCCAATAGTTTCTATACCTATTACCATAAGTAAACACTGTAATGGACGGGGAATATATAATAAGCGCGCGATGTGATTGATGTTATTGCAACAAAACGTGTTGAAAACGAGTTTTGAGTCTATTCCTTGCACTAAGCAATCCGTCTTGTTGGTCCCCTTGCATTGCTAGATTATCACTATCAACATCTTCCCAACTCCAACGACCTTCCTATCAACTCCTTCGTCTTTCTTATGACTCATTTCTTTTCCATAATAGTTTCTCTCGCGATGAGAGAGGATAATTTGTAGGTCTTTATAAGGGAGGAAGGGAGGTACCCACATTAGGTTGGTATCGGCAAAAGGTGATAACCCGAGGCAATATGTGATTATCGTCATGAATAGATGTTTAAAATTATGTATTTAGCATTAATAGGAAAGAAGCTTTAGACATTTTGTAACTAAGGTTTGTGGTAACTAGCGAGGGCAACTAATTAGTTTGGAACAAATCTAATTATTGTCTGGCATCTTGTCAGCCCCCTTAAGCCCACCCGAGCCAACAAGATTCGATATACCATTTCACTTGAGCCTAATCGTTTTGTAAGGAAAATTATTTTATTTACATCATGTATAGGTTTTGACAAAAAAAAAATTAAGTTCCAATATTCAATTGGATTCACCCACTAATCAATTTCGAAGCAGGCTAACATAAAAATTCATAAAAAAAAAAATCATTTTTTAAATTCTTTTAGTATCGACCACTCGTTTCTTTTTTACGGGCTTATTCATTTGAGATTATCGGAAGGCAAAAATGAATTTTTCTTTCCTGTCAAAATTTTAAAAAACATTATTTTTTTTGTCGAAAAATTAATTAATTAATTTTCAAAATATAGCGAAAGAATTGCAATATTAATTTTAATTTGCATTTTATGAAAATTCAAGTGTTTCGAATTATAAAAAAAAAAAGTTCGAGTCGCGAGACTTTAGTTAAGTTAAAAAATGAAAGGGTCCCCGGCGAACGGAGAAGGTCCCTCTACCAGTTCTTCGCTCGTTTCGGGTTTCTCCTCCGAGCCGAAGCTCGATTGTCCAAAGCCATCTCCTCCGAATCCTTCGACATGGCGACCAAGCCGATCATCAACCTCAACGAGAAAATCCCCTCCGATGGAGAAGAGTGGGAGAGCCCCACGCAAACCCTAGACTCCGTCGACCCGTCCCCGACCTCGGAGCACCGCCGGCGGGCTTCTTCTTCTTCGGCCGATCCGGGTTCCGGGAAATCGCCCGCGGAAGGCAAGGGAGGACCGGCGAAGGGCACGACCGCGACGGTCGTCTCGAGCGGCACCGGCCCCGTGAACGACATCTACAGGAGGATCCGACGCGCCGAGCGGTTCGGGATGCCGGTTCAGCTGTCCGAGGAAGAGAAGCGGTATTCTCGCGCGGAGAGGTAGGCATTTCTGCGATGCTCGTTCGTCCTCCGTGTGGTTATCTTGGGTGGGCGTGGCTCTTCATTTGTCGATGCAGTTTCTTTTCCCTTTTTGTTTTGGGGGAGAGTATAGGAAAGCGAGAGCCGCTTGAAGATCAATATCTAAAGGCAGGTGAAGAAACGTCCAAAATTATTGGTGTATGAATTTGTGCGCTTTCTTTTGGGACAAGGCAAGATGATGAAGGTAGGTTCGCTTGTTAGTTGTTTCTTAGGAATAGAAAGGATGGTCACTGTCGCCTCATTGCTTGAATGGATTCCTTTCGTCAGGAAACCTTTTCATATTTCTGTGCGGTGTAATTTCGTCACCATACTTACGTAGCGCCGTTGGCTTCGTGATTAGTTGTTGCTAGTTTCATATATTTCCTTTGTGGGACTCGTAGAATGAGCTTTTGATTTTTGTTTGAAACTGTGAGATGCAGGACCCAGAACTGACAAGTGACATGTTATCTTGTGAATTTTTTAGATAAGTCTCCATAGGCATGTCTATCATTGGCACATTGTTGAGGAAATTTCAGATTGATTGTGATAACTCCAACAACATGAACTTTATGGTGCCTTTTTCCGGGGTGGGGTGTGATACTATGAGGCACAACTCACTACAGCGCCTCACTTCATACGGAAGTTCTGTAGTTCACTAGAAATTCAGGAATTAGTCTTCTGAGTTGGAATGTGATGTGGCTTTCTAGCCCAATTTTGTCTTGCAACTCTCATTCTTTTCTTTTCTCTTTGTTACTTTGCAATTAGCATGGTAAATCTGGGATGATCTCACTGTAGGTTTGGCACTGGATCTCTTTTGAACAAGTCAGAAGATCTTGGTGAATCAGAGGCGCTGAAGAGAAAAGCTAGAGCAGAGAGGTTTGCTTTCTTCACTTGCTAGTGTCTGTTTGATTCTGGCTGCTTCACTTGATGAATTCACTGTTTGATCTTCATATCTTCCTCTGTTTCTCAGATTTGGTACTTCGGTTTCATCACTGATCACAGATGAGGAGGCAAAAAAGAAAGCTCGGCTTGCTAAATTTGGGTCAGCTTCCAAAACCAATGCTCATGAGGAAGATAAAAGGAAAGCAAGGGCAATCAGGTTCTCATCTTGTTCCTCTTTCGGCAATAAAAAATAAACTTAAATGAATAAGTGAATCATAATGAAAGACACCAATTGATTAAGAGCTAAGGTGTGTAAGTACCGAATGGAGCCTAGATTTGACATACCTTTCTTCTGTTCTCTAGGTTCTCTAATCTTCCATCATGTTCCCTGTCCCAAGTGAATGGCAAGGCAGTGATTGCAGGCAAGGCCACTGGAGGAGCATGAGGAAAGACGACAGCAGCAACCCTTTTGTTTATACTTTTCCTTTTTTTGTGAGTAGTTTTTTCCCCACCTTTTCCTTTTTTTGCCAACTAGGTCATGCAGTATTTATTGTTTTCGTCGAATTGCCCATCATACGTCCTTATTCTTCACTGAATGTGCCTCTCTCATTGTCATTTCTTTTTTTCTTCAAAAAGTGAGTTATGATAGTTAATAATCGTTTTTTTTTTTCTGATTTCACAGGTGTAGAGTTTGCAAACTTAGTTGCATCTGACATTTGAAGTGGCGTACAGTTTTTCTAACGAATTCCAGATCCAATACTCCCTAATCCTCAAACAGCTATAATGCGGCGGCATAACAAGGTTTCCGCAGGGTGAAAGGAAGTTCCTTTTTTTCTTAAGTCTCAATTGTTTTACCCACTTACCCATTGACGCCAGTGGAATCACAAAGCTCTCCCTCAGTGTCAACTTATTGTCCGTTCCTCTGAAAATATCAGAAGTTCCTATCTACAAGGACATTGACTTTCGTCTTGAAGGTTTTTAATAGACGGGCACCAGTGGAAAATATGCTGTGATAACCGTTTTCTTTCAAAAGCTAAAGACCAGCTTGTTCTACTCATGAACTGTTACAGGATGGGTAGTCTCTCATATCCAAGCTTAGTATGGCACTAAGTGTGCAGCTTCAGAATCGACTAATTTCTTCTATCTCATGGAATTGCCAATGTTCTCCTGTATTGAGGCACTTTTTGGCACTCTTAGAATTAATGCACATTTGCTAAAGCCAGTGGTGATACATAAGGCATTCGTTTTCAAATCTGAAATTTCTGGGGCCGCCTCGAAGAATCTAATCGTCCTTAAAAGTTCAATTAGACTGGATTCAGTATCTCTTGCATTTTCGGTGTTTTCATTCTCATGCTCACATTTGCCTAGTTTTGATTGGTTGGAGATGCTCCAATCTTTAGAATCATGATGCATGCAGCTGATGAGATTTGGCTCATGGATCACATTTCCTAGCTGATTGGATTGCACTAGCTATAGCTTTGTATTTCCATCTGAAGATGGAGATTCTCATTTGTGGTGCTTTGTGAATGATGCATTGCATACTTAGTGCCATGTAGAACATCTTTTCAAAATTGAGGTCTCAGGGTATAATCCAAACGTGCTTGTGCATTTAATGTCATCAAAATCTCTAGATGCATGGCCACTCAAATCTTTTTTTTGCCTTAAGGTTGATCTTTTTCTGTTGGAAGTCCTGATCTGCTGTCATTGGATAATGAGAGGCACATCCAGCGTGAGTGGAATAAGCTGAAGGCAGAGCTGATAAGTGAATTTCGTCCTTCGGTCTGAGACATTAATGAAGTCGTTCCTGTTTCCTGTTTTTGTGACATATTGGAATGGTTAATTCAGATAAGTTGGCACTTGGGAGGATTTTGTTGATACTGCAGGTCTTGATGGGTGATTTGCAGATTCAGCCAGGTAAGATTTGGGCAATAGAATGGCGCTCAGTTTCAGTTTCACCATGTAGGTTTTAATTTAGGGCTGTTTATTTCCCTTGTGGTGTATCACTTGGAAAAGATCATTGTCTTGTATACCGGTACCAAGCTTTTAATTTTAGATGTTTCGTGGGATGGTAACTAATGTGCACCATGTTAGAGTTCTGATGGAACCATAGCTATGTAGCCAGTTCTCTCTGTCTCTGTCTCTGTCTCTCTCTCATACTTGGTTGAAAAACATATGGAATATTTCGCAAACCATCCTCACATTTGGGTTCACATATCAATTTGCACGCTCAGTTTTTAAAACCTACAATTAATTTCCTTTACTTTTGTCATTCAATTTCAAGTTGCATCTAACGTCTGGTCCTATTTACGGATTTGTTATATCTGGTCCGACGTTGCCCACTTCAAGATGCATTCTCACTTATGGGTCTGAATGTGTTGCAAATGGTAGATTATCAAAATCGAGGGTGTATGTTGATATGGGGATGAAAACTAGAGATTGTTCTTGAAATTCTCCCAAACAGAAAATTTCGAAAACATAGCGTCCAATGTTTTTGTGATGCAAGATGCTACTTATTCTCTGCCCTTTCGGTAATTACGTCGCATTGGTATTTCGGTCTTTTTTTCTTCTTTGCCAAACATTTGCCTTGGTATATTAGTTGACTCGTTGACCGCAACTTCTATGCTTGTGTTAATATATATTTATTTATATTTTTTGGAAAAGGGGGGTGCGATCCCTAATGTTTACACTGCAACCTACCTCTTTTAACTAAAGAACCACCAATTGTTGGTTGTTAAAGTGACATGTTGTTCACCCTTTGCGACTAGTGTCAACAGACTAGTGTTGGTCGTTTCTTCTTTCAAAATAATCCACGAGGTTAATCTTCGATTTGGGTGTGTATTATGTCTTAAAACTTTTCACTTGCGATCACCCAAATGGCTGATTCGATAGATTTTGCTATCAATAGGCAAATTAAAGCTAAAAATGGATATGAATCATGTTAACAAGTGCCTCAAGAAATCTAATAAATATACTTAATTTCCTCTATTTCTACTGTAAATTGAATACCAAATTGAAACGGAAGAAGATTCATCGCCCAATCTCTGTAATCCCTAACGAAAAATGGAGGAGAGGGACAGGTCAGTTCAGACAAACAATGTGAAAATGAGCTATCGACTGGGGGATAAGCTCCAAGACAGCACCGTGCAATTGTTTCCATATGATCCATAAATACAAAAATTCCAAGCTTTCAAAATAATATTGTATAACATATATATTTCAAGAAGTATCACTTCAGATTCTTATTTGAAATAATGTCCACTTCAGATATTTATTTGAGAAAACGGTGGCACTTCAAGTTCTTAATTAAAAATTTCCCTTGAAATTATGTAGGTTTTTTAGTTTGATAGCTTGATAAATGATTTCAGAATTATAATATTTAAGTGTCACATAGGCAATTTTGGATATTGTGTATTGAAATGATTCGATTACACTTTTAAAAAAGAAATTTTTGACTTTTACTAGATCCATTGAAAGATATACAAGAATTTTTTTTGGGTTAAGCAAATTTAAGATGCTATCGCATCGAGCATACGGTGCAGCTCGCATGGATTCACAAGCGAAAAATATATCTCGTCATGCACAGATAGACACCGAAAGAAAACCAAGATTCCTCCTCGGCGCTCTGCAGAGGAATGAACTATGTTTTGCGCAGGGAGAGAGCTTGTCGCGAAATCGACCATCTCCTAACGGCGACACAGTCTCAGCACAGGCCTTTCTCCTCCCGCAAACTGACGCAGCATCATCCGTCACGACGCAAGAGGCTGGACAAAGCCCTCAGGATCCTGAGCCTAGTAGCTCCCGAAGCCAGCGGGAGCTCCAGTCGGCAGAGCCATCTTCGACTCATCGAGGACTTCTTGGACACGAGCTCAAATGCCCAGAAGCTCGCTAATGGTTTCACTTCTTTGGGTTCTTCTACTGCTGCTGTGCGTAATGTGTTCGACGAAATGCTTGAATCCGCTGTATCCAACGAGAAAGGTTCCGTTTTCGGGGAGTGTTCGTCAAAAGAGGAAAGGGTCGGAGATAGTGCGGTTGGTTTGTCACATGCTTTGAGTTCGTGTGGGTCCGCGCGTGATCTTGAAGGTGGCGTTCAATTCCATTGTTTGGCGATGAGAACTGGGTTTCTTGCCAATGTTTATGTGGGCAGTTCTCTGATAACCTTGTATGGTAGGTGCGGCGAGCTGGGGAATGCTTATAAGGTGTTTGAAGAAATGTCTGTCAAGAATGTAGTGTCTTGGACAGCCATTATAGCTGGCTTTGCACAGGAGTGGCAGGTTGATGAGTGCTTGGAGCTGTATCATTCGATGAGGTATTCAGCTTCAAAACCCAATGATTTCACGTTTACGAGTCTTTTGACTGCTTGCACAGGTAGTGGAGCTCTTGGACAGGGCAAGAGTGCCCATTGCCAGGCAATCCAAATGGGTTTTGCTTCGTACATTCACGTTGCCAATTCTCTTATTTCCATGTACTGCAAGTGTGGGTGCATGGACGATGCATTAAGTGTATTTCATGAGCTGCCCAAGAGAGATCTCGTGTCGTGGAACTCGATGATTGCTGGGTATGCTCAATATGGGCTTGCGCATGAGGCAATTGATCTTTTCGAGGAGATGATGCTGCAAAAAGTCAAGCCAGATGCTATTACTTTCCTTGGGGTTCTGTCTTCATGTCGTCATGCTGGTCTTGTCAAACAAGGGCAGCTTTACTTTGACTCAATGGTTGATCACAGGTTGATCCCAGAACTAGACCATTATGCATGTGTTGTAGATCTCCTTGGCCGCAGTGGTAAGCTGGAAGAGGCACGTAATTTCATCAAAAGAATGCCTGTTCAGCCCAATGCGGTCATATGGGGCTCATTACTTTCTTCCTGCCGTCTTCATGGGAGTATTTGGTTTGGTATTCAGGCTGCAGAGAGCAGGTTGGTGCAGGAACCAGGATGTGCAACTACACATGTTCAATTGGCAAATCTTTATGCCAGTATTGGTCTCTGGGATCAAGCAGCAAGAGTGCGGAAATCGATGAAGGATAAATGCCTTAAGACTTATCCTGGATATAGTTGGCTTGAGATCAGTAATGTAGTTCACAGATTCAGAGCAGAGGACTGGTGCAATGACCGAGTTACTCAGATTCTTGGTGTCCTTGATTGTTTGATGGATCATATGAGAAATCATGGTTATGTGCCTGAGGAGGAGGAATTATCATGTGCAGCAGTATAGAATAGCATATGGCTTATGCATTATTTTCTGGCATGAGGAACGCTCACTTTTGGGGATCACATACAGGAAAAGTGCTCTCTGTTCTCAAGGAGAATTCTCTTCCTAAGAGACTTATGGAGCCTCCCTGGGCGGATGATAGATTGGGTGAACTATGTGCGTCCTTTTCAAGTCTGGAATGGTCGAACTCGGTCAAGGTAAAGATCAGAAGAGGCATCTGTTAAGTGTCTGCTCCTTCATGCATGGGTTAAAATTTACTCGTGCTGATATACAAGTGATTGCATTCTGGAAGTTAATTTAAGTGACTTTAAGCTCTTTTTGTAGAGAGAAAGCAACAATCAGCCCGGTCAACTAACTCAAATACGCTGCAAATGGTCTGAAGTTGAGGGCTACGGCACATAAAATAGCGGATGCAGAGTGACCAGGGATTTATGAGTTACGCAAATACACTGCAAATGATCTGAAGTTAAAAAGTTGTTCACTCATCTACAATGCAGCGTGAAGTTGTTACTTAAATGTGCTGCAAATGGTCAGAAGTTGAGGATTATTCAATTGGAAATTTCTTAGTGTTTGTGTGGTACGCCACTTTGAATAGGAGCTATGGTGAAATGAAGTCAGGTATGATGCAGCGCGAGCAGGGATCAATCCCTCGAGGGCCATAGGGCCCGGAGGAGTGTTGACAATCAAGGTAAACTCTTATAGACAACTTCTTTCATTTTCGTGATCAAGCCCTTCCGTCGAGGCTCACCACGCATGCAGCAGGAACACCTTGATCATGTCATACCCACTTAAAGCAGGTGATTTGGAGAATTAAATTAGGGAGAGTACCAAAAACCCTCTCTATTTTGCGGCTCAACTTTACTTTGCATCATAACTAGTCAAAATAGATGTTGAATTGCACCTTCTGTCAATATTCTGATTTTATTTGCAAAACTGACTTTTGACCTTTCAAATTACCTTTATCATAGTTCTAAAGTCCCCGTCCACCGAACATCCTCAAATCATGAAATTCTAGTCTAGCTGCAACTCCCACTGCTCCCCTCTATTGCTGCTATGACCAACCTTGAGAATGTGCGTCTTTGTTCACCATTCGACCTGATTGTGTCCTATCAATTTCTTGTATTGTCTTGCAAGTACTCAACAAACGAGATATCGTCAAATAAAGTCACGAAGAGCACGACATGGTAAAGGGATAACAGGTTGCCTTCTTAGTGAATGATCAGGCAGCATTCTTAAAAATCAGAAATCTTACCTGCGATACCCTCAAGCAATTCTATATCACTTTGGGTGTGATTAAACAAGTCATGCTTATTCAATGGCCTCTACTTTAAAAATCCTTTAAATGGTAATGTTCACCTTTTTATCTTTTTTTTGTTTGGCCGATGAGTTGTGGTAGGCAAGGGTCGTTGGAGCTCACCAGCCTTTGCCTAGAGTGGGCGACACTATCGATGCCGCCTCGCCGGCTGTGGGCCTTGCCATTGGCCAAGGGCCAACAACCTTCGCAGGCCGCAAAGAAAAAATAAATAAATAAATCATTTAAAAAAATTGTCTACATCATTGCCTGTCATGCTACATAGGACGACCGGCATCCACATCAATGATTTCCGGCCACCAAAAGGTCTCATATGGCAAATTGGCAAAAGGTTTAGGGCTAAATTGGTCAAAAGATTGAATTGGCACAAATGCAATAAGTTTAGGGTTTTTTTAGTAATTTTCCCTTTGGCATGGTCACCTAGATAGTTGTTATATGAACTAAAATATTAAATATTATATGTAAGCAACATATAGAAAAAAGGAAAAATCGGGAATTTAGTTAATTCACACGTGTGGTCCCTTGTGTTATGAAGAAATTTACATCATTACTTGTTATGTAATGGTGGTGCAATTCCAATGCATGGATATGGACTAAAAAAAGCCATGGATAAGGCGCGATCTGTAATTGAAAGAACAGAATAGAAATTTCTTTTAATTATTTTCTAGCAAAAGAAAAAAGGTAAATTCATGAGTGAAAGAAATTTTCAGTTTTTGTTATTGTCCGGACAGTGAGAGTGCAAATGTGTTAGAAGGGTAGTAAAATCCATTTGAAATAGATGTTTGAGAACAAGGTCGGATGTTTGGGGAGTTTAACTTAACTTTGGAGATGAATGCTGGTAGTTTTGTGTCGAATTTGGATTTCAAGTGAATTTTTTTTTATTATAAAAAAGGGCTAAAATTGAATAAAAAATTTAAAGTCGAAATTTATTATTCTTATTTTACTACTTTATAGAATATTTTGATTACAAGATTTCAAATTAGATGTTAGAGATGGATCATCATGGGTATTTTGTAGCAACATAATAGGGATTTGGGATTGCCGCCAAGTTCAAAGGATGACTTCATAGGGCAGTAGACGATTTTTTCTTCGCCAAAGCAACATTTAAGTTTATGCACGCATCTTTACTTTATATAAAAGCGTAGATAAAATAAATGCCAGAGCTGTTCTTAATAATTTAATATTATTTGAAGGGGTTTTTCTTTTTAATGAATTGATATAATCAAAGGACATCAAAACTATGTAGAGAAAATGAATGAGGCAAAGAAAATAGTGAATTTGGACACTTTTTGTTTTCTTTATATAACCCAAGGGCACAACTTTAATTACCCGGATATGTGAAGGGGAACTTGCACAATAACCCATCGTCGTGTCCCCTCACTAAAATCTGAGTTCACTCGGGGCGGGAATGAACCAACGGAGTGGGTGAATTCAACACTTATTAATGGGCATCACTCATAAAGCTATCATAAATGCGAAAAGTTACGCGTTTTATCGATATACTTTAAAAGGTTGTGTTGTTTTTCTCTCAAAAAGTTTGTGTACTTAAAAAAATGTTTTGCCGAGGTTTAAAATGTCCTCGAAGACATTGACATTCTAACATTAAACGATGGCCCAAATTTCTTAATGAATCTCTATACCTTTTCTTGTTGATCAGTTGGACGTACGAATCTTAATTGAATGGGCATATGTTTTTAGTTTCAGTTTGACAACTTTGCCTCGTAAATAATTTCCAAGAAAAATCCAAGAACTTCTTGTTATTACTGCGTCGGATAAGACAATATAGCCACTTTAGATTCAGCGTGGACTTTGTCTTTGCAGTGTTGATATTTTCAAAAACGAAAAATGATATAAATAATTTATGTACTTTAATTTAACGTGTAATATGATTTTTAAATTTTGAATATGACTTTTAAAATTTTAATTTATTTAATGTGGTCCCTGAACTTTTGATACATATTTAAATTTAAATTATATGAAAATATTTAATATTATACTTCAATTAATTTAAGTTAAAGACAAATGTGTTTTATTGGATAAAGTTTATGGTTTTTTGCGGCTGTTTTTGCCAATTAAATGTATGAATAGCCTATGCTATATTACGGTATTCCTCTCCGACCCCTGCGCACTCTCACCCTGACACAAGAGTGACGACAATGGCGATCGCACAACCTCCACAGTCCCCAAAGATCCACAAGCTCCCTCTGTACAAGTACGTCGACGCCGTGCGGTGGCTCCCTTCCATCTCCGCCTTGGACCGCTACGCCGTCCTCGCGTGCTTCGACTCCGACTCCGACTCCGACTCGCCATCCATCGAAATCCACTCCATAAGCCCCTCCAAAACCCTGGCACTCGCTTCCACATACGCGCCACTGTCGTCACGAGTTTCTTCGCTCAAATCCACGAGCTTCGCCGACAGACCCATCATCGCCGCTTCGACTCACCTGGGATCGTTCCACATCATGACCGTGGATCCGATGGACTTGTCGATCGTGTCGGTGGCGGAGGAGGAGCTGCATTTGGGGGGAGCCTCGTGCGTGGACTTGGTGGACGGTGGAGTGGACTGCGTGAGCGTGGGGGAGGATGGGAGGGTGAATTTGGTTAGTCTCGGGGAAGCTCAGCTCAAGAAAGCTAGGGTTTTTGATGCGAATGGGCTGGTTTCGTACACCGCTGCGAAATGGGCTTCGCCGAGCGAGTTCGCGACGGGCGGTTATGGGTTTAGTCTTCACTGGTGGGATCGGAGGAAGCCCGGGGGGCCGGTCTCGCAGTTCAAGTGTGACCGGTGAGAGCTTTTGTGGACTTTATGTTTATTGAGGATTGAAATCGTCATTGTTGTTTACCTGGTGTTTTGGTTAGTTCAATGTTTGAGATAAGAGGAAAAAGGAATCTGGTCTTGGATGTCTTGGTGTGTCTTACTAATTCATGTGCTGTGTGTTTGAGTTAAGACAATCTGCCACACTGTCTGTGCATGTCGTGGTCGGAAAATTGCTTAATTGAGCATCAGAAGATTGACTTTGTTGCTTCCATGCTTGCTTCATCCTTCGCTTTCCAGTTTTCTCAATTTGGTGGTGTGAATCTTGGCAGAAATGTTGTTGTTTAAATATCCAAAGAGACACTTACACTGAAATTAGTGTCACAACATTTCTAGAATTACATCCTGAAGTATTTCGCCTGTTGTCTTCTTTTGTGATGGAAAGCTTCTTTCCAAGTGGGGTCGAGTCATCCACTCATGCAGCTTATGTCTTAGATGATATTGAATGGTGCTCTGGGGTGTGTAGAAGTATGTCCGGACTTTGGTTAAAAGAAGTGGAAAATGAACATTGATTATTTGTAGAAGATTGATTAATTTCTAGTTGCAGCTTGTTGTTTGTTGATACACTGGATTGTTTTGTGCGGGTTTCTAACAAGCAGGTCTTTTTGGTGAAACTTTGCAGCTTCCAAGAGAACGCTTCTGGGATAGTGCACTCAATTGATATTCATCCATCTCGAAAGCATACTTGTCTGGTATGATGGATTGTGCATTGATTCACATTCATATCCTATTCCATTACAAGGATGACCCTTAGTTCATTTCCATTTCATCATGTACAAAAGAGGCTTACGATTCTTCTCCTAGTTTCCAGCTGTATACAATGGACGGCTAGACCAAGTGGAGAATAGGACTAGATTCATTTTGTCAAGAAAGTGGATCGACAGTTTTCTTAGAGCATCCTCTGGCTTCTACCTCCTCTTGTCTCACTCAATAATATCCAGACTATTCTGTAGCATTAGTCATGTTAAGGTTCTTAGCTGCTGAAAGAAGGATATAGCTGTTTCTGGTCTGTTTGATGGAATGGCAAAGGAATTAGCATGTCACAAGGTCAATTCTTTGTTCCTTGCTATCGATAAGATGATGCATATAGCTTGTAGATCAACCAAGAACTTAGCTCGGGGGGAAAAACAATTAAGCAAAAAACTATCGGACATATCTGTGGTATTATGATATCTCGTCTTGTTATAGTCGTTTTTGCTCGAAGACATTGTTTATCTGGAGGTTCATGTAAAATTTTCTTCATGACTGATTTTCTTGACTTGCATGTAATGTGGCTCAACTTATAATCAACTTCGCTTTTATGGCTCTTTCACTTATCTTCTTTACCTATAGGCCGGTGGATCATCGGGAACCATATTTGCCTGGGATTTGCGGCGGCAACAACAGCCAATTATTCTATCTGGAGTTGGGATGGGTGAGGGAGCGACTAGTTCAGTGTCTGAGAGTGAGATTTGGGAGATTCAATACGATCGGCCTTCGAATGTTGGCTCACGAATGTTACCTGTCATGATCTGCTCAGAAGATGGGATCCTAGCTGTTGTTGAAGAAGGTAGGAGTTGTCCATCCAGGATAAAAATGATGACCTTGCTAGGATGATTGCTTGTGGAACTAATATGACAGAATTTAAGGGAATGCTTCTATCAAATTCTGAGTCTGAGGACTACATCTAACAGTTGACCCAGCTTTACTTAAATGATAGTAGGTCTTTGTCTAGCTGAAAGTTTTTTAATATTTACTTAAAAATCATTGAATGGGTGTTTCACTGTAGAATAATCAAAAGCAATTGAGACTTGTGCGCTGAGGGTAGCATTTTTATTGATGACTTCTCAGGTGAAGAACCAGTGGAGCTCTTGGCTGAACCCTGTGCCATTAATAGTTTTGACATTGACCAGGAAAAGCCCTCCGTAAGTGCTTTCCCCTGAATAACAAGTTTTTAGCTTTTTTGTTTAATCTGTGCATCTGATACTTGTCTTTTCTCATCAATTAGGAGGTAATCTGTAGTTTGGAGTGGGAATCGATAGCCATCTTGTCAAGGCCGTAGGTGGATACGAAGTTATTCAAGGTCGAAGCTGAAGTAACAAATAGACACTAGTTTCAGCATGGAAATTCTAATCTATTGTCAGATACTTAAATTGGCTATTAAGAAAGGAGCTTGTGCCCACTAGGCAACAGAGCAGCATCAGCGAGCAACACCAACTAGCAGGGCAAGTTGTGTTTTTCTTGTGTCTAGGGTTCTTGCAGAATTCATAACAAATCGATTTTGACTTTTGAGAAGAGTATGAGATGGATTCTTGTTTAAATGTTCCATATATGCTGATCTAATTCAGATCAAGAATTTTGAAGCAGTGCCTAGTTTTACTGTGGATTCAGAGATCCAGTGCTATCACTGTGAACCTGGGAAAGCATTTTGCTTCTAAATTCATATGAACTGTGAAGCAATTCCAAGATTATTGTGGATTCAGAGTTCTAGTGCCTATCACCTATGGGCTACTGATTATGTTTACGTTGAACTTCCTCAGTATTAATCAATTGTCGTAGTGTCGAGTAGAAACTTCGAGTGATGATCATCTTAAGATGAAATATAGAAAGAAGTATTGTAAACCGAGGTTCATGCAGCAATTGGCCTGCAATAACTGGTTTCTTTGAATAGCTCCACCATTACTGGCCCAACAAAGAACATGAAAGCTCTACTACCAACCTCTACTTATGCCCCAGCTCAAATTCGCATTATTTTCAAGTGCGATTGGTTATATGCATGGCGAGTTGCTACTTTGGGGCGGTTAATTTGTTTTGGTATACAAGGTTTAATTTTTCAAGTGCGATTGGTTACCATGATTTTCGTGACAGCACCCTCAACCGGATCTGTGGCGTACCCACCCGGACATCTAGCCCCACTTTTACGGCTAAAGCCGGGTTAATTCGGGACGTAACGATTAGTGTTGGCAACCTCATGGTGACTATGTTAGGATGGTTCAGCCTCATCTTGTCGCTCGTTCGCGGGCTCGACCAACAAATTTCACATTTAAAACTTTCCCGTCATTTCACATGTCATCCTAGGTTCATGTTTGAGTCACAAGAAGCAACTGACTGCCTCCTGTCAATAAAACTTCATAAATACACTGAGCAGCGAAATCGCAAGAAGGCAAAAAAAAATAAAAATCTAAGGTCCGGGTTCTGAATCAACGCGTCCCGGAATTTACATATCTCAGGTTTCAATCACAATTTGAGACAAATTATTACCAAACTTGTCCACTTAAAAGGACCAGAAAAAGAAGAAAAAAGAAGCAGGACGAAGGAGGAGAAAGATGTCACTAGCGTCAGCTATTCGGTATTAACAGATCAGAGCTTTAACTATATGCCTTCTTTCCATTGATCTCTGTGTCTTTTCTCTGGCATGGATCAGAGGATCGAGGGCTTGGCCTGTGATCTTCCTTGTTATCTTCATCTCTGGGGGCTGAGTTTTTGCTGGAAGCTTGATTGGGAGCAGTGCCAGTGAGCTGTGACCTGCCTTGTCTATCTCACTCTCTGTCTCTGGCTCTGCCACGGAAGCTTTCAACATGGTGGAACTAGAAGAGGAAACATTAGGCATTGAATTAATTAACTCAGTTGACTGCAAAACATTGAATACATCTGACATATGATCACACTTCCTATGAGTTCAATTAGAATTGCTCAACATGGTTATTGAACTGTTTATCAACAGGAGGATAAGTAGTAATACTCAGGAATTATGCACATAAATTTCTCAGCCACTGGAATTTGCATGCAGTAGTGAAACAGAAGTGATATTCCTAGGAACATTGAGTTGGAGAACAGTGTCGGTTAGAACTCGTGCCTGGGGTCATCAATCTTGGACTCTCCATCGCCGGCAGTGATTTGCTCACTAGCTTTTTCAGCAGGAAAATCACCAGTTTCCCAATCAAGATTAGCTTCATGGGTGTGAGAGTGAACACTCGACTTGGGCCGGTTTGAAGAATCGATTATCGAGTTTTGGGAAGTTTCTTGCTCTGTGATCTGGCTCTTGGCTCTTTCTAATTGTGCGTCTTTGGGGCCTGAAGTAATCAGTGATTTGCCAGATTCTTCTGATTCCTCCAATGTAGGTGAAAAGGGGATGTTTGCGGTTTCAAGCTTTCCCTCAAGGAATTTAAGCCTCTTCTCGGCCTTATCCCTCAATCTGATCTCTTCTCTCAGCTTATTCTCCAGCTCTGTCAACTTCACAACATCAAATACAGAAGAAAGAGTGAAAACAGGCATCACATTGAGAGATATGCACCATTACTAGCCACCACATTAGAAGGCGAAACTCGCTTCAGTTGTTATACAAAGAAAAAGGGTAAACCTTTTCTCTTTGTACCCATTTATAGGAATGAGATTTGCGCAGAGAGGTGAAATGAACAAAATCCCAGGAAGAGACCAAACCTTTTGGACCATGTACTCTGCATCATCTTCAGCAACTCTAGAGGCCTGTCTCTCTGCCAGCAATCTGCCTCTCAGGCACTCTATGAGACTTGCACTGCCGTGGTCGTCGCCGTCGTCCTCGGTATTCTTGACACTGGCCACTCCAATGTTAGTGCACTAGAAATGAGACTGGTGACCAGACAACCAGAAAAGGGGGGATGAAGATTAACAGCCCACCTGCATATTTTCTCTTCTAGATGGCTAATTGCCATTCCTGCTCTATCCATGCACATGCCGCGAACACCTACTGATAACTCAAAAAAAGAAAAGAAAAGATTGAGCACTTCTAATATCAGTACTAGAGGAAGAGAATCAGACATTCAAAGATTCAGAGCCTCTCTTTGGAAAAGAGTGATGCCTCTCAAGATTCAGGGAAGATCTCGTAGCAAGATGCAAAATGAAGATTCCAATGTACTTCTTTGGAAGACATTGTGATCATGACTCATGCGATGACTCACCTGGCAGATAGAGCTAGCTGTTTTCGTTGTTCCTGCTTCTTCTTTGGGCGATATGAGCCATGCTCGATTTTTCTGAAGGTCGACACCTTCTTCTCTTCTTTTTCCTTTTTTCTGTTTTTTTTTTATGTCTTTTTGGGGGATTATGTTTTGATTTGTTTTAGGGAGGGAAGATGGGTTGGTTTGGTAAAGGGACAAAGGGACAAAGGGACACACAAGTTTTGAGCCTTGTGAGAGTTATCTGTCCTAGGCTATGAATTTAATGAGCTGCTTCCATCATTTTTCCTTGGCCATTTTCATGTCAAGGACAGTGACCTTGTTGTCCTCTTCCACTTCAACATTCCTCCTCTCTCTCTCTCTCTCTCTCCCCCTGTGTGAATTAACCATATTGCTTCACCGACCAAACACTAAATCCTAATTATGACGCCTTTTTAATCATGCAGCGATAATGAATGTGTAGTTGCTTATTTACACAGACTCGGCTCTCAACTTCCTCATAAATCTGAAAGGAAAGACAATCATTTCCAATCTCAAGATATCGAGTGTACATAATTCGACCCAATACGTGCACTGAAAACCATAGATTTTCTTCATTTTTATTGCTCGATAGGCGTCGAGACACTCGTTAGCAAAACCCAAAAGACAAAAGTGGCGACATCGAGTTGGATTTAATTATTCAATTACTGACCCATCCCCACAAAGAGAGGTGTTGTAAATTCTGGGCGTTGATGTCACGTGATGCCTCTGAACCGTCCCTGTCCCCTCTCGTCTCCTTTAATCGTCCGAATTCTTTTCTTTTTTTTGTGTGTGTGGAAGATTTAAGAAGGAGAGCGTTCAAAATGGCCAAAACAAGACACTCCCGAACGGGGTATTAAAGCCGGCAATGAAATGCACCGCATCGCGAACCGACCAAGACCAGTTCTCCACATGCGACATCATTTGTTGCTGCTTCACGGATCATGCAAACAACTTCCAAAAACAAATGAAAGGAAAGAGACGATCAATGCAAAAAATCACCCCGGATCGAGTGTTCCATAATGTGTCGCGACTAATCATCGATTCTTATCATTCTTGAAATGTCATAATACCGGCACATGATTGCGAACTTATGTATCCCAGTCAAAATACACCTTGCACTTCACTCTAAGCAACCCTGTACGACTTTTGCACAATCAATGCGTCCACCCACCCAAGCTGCTTAAATCATGAACTAAACATTTGGAGCTGCAAGAGTACTCCAAGTCCAGATAATACTTTCAAAGAAACTTTTTGTTATTTACTCGAGCAGCTGCTGGTAGGACCAAATAGGCACCAACAACTACTTGAAGAGATGCAAGTGCGCACACGCCCTGTCATGCTTTCTTTATACGTTCGGAGAACTCTTACCACAGATTTGTTTTCCAAAATGTGACCAGAAAAGGTAAGTGTTCTCTTCTCGTTCCAGAGGCAAAGCACATCCAAGCTACAGCAAGGTACAACTGATCTGGGATCGACCATAATGAATCATGCTATCAGGTAAACCATGCGGCATCACTGGCCATTTATCTCCAAATTTGTGCGGGACTTCAAAGACTATAAAAAGAGAGTGAGAGGAGGATGGTAATAATTTTTTCTATCTGGACAGACAAAACAGATTTCCTCAATAGGAAAGGCTAATGTGGCCTGAATCTCATTAAAACGACTAGAACTTGAATGGACGCTCTCAAGGGTAAAATGGGTGAAAAAGCTCCTAACCAAAGAAAATAAGAGCCAAAACGAACAAGCAACGTTTTTGATACCCCAGTTCCTCAGACTATATCTAAAACCCTTGTGGACAGATCGGAACAAAGAACATGAAGAGGAACTTCTTTACTGCAGAACTCGCAACAAAATCTGACTATTTTGGCAGAAACCTCTATTCTTGGTGATGAAAGCATTTGTTGCTTGAATCTGCGAGGGGAAACTCACAGTCGCCATCTTAATTGGATCCGGGAATGCTGGCCTGCAAATGCATTAGATTAACTATGAGGAGGGACATAAAACCAATGCTTCAGGAAAATTTCAGCCACACTCGGTTGATAGCATATACTCATAAGCTTGGTTTACAACGTCATTATTTCATGACTTTTATTTGTAGACCTATAGTTTCATCTTTAGTTTTTTCAAAACCCTTTCATTTCACCTTTTAAAATGTTCATGCAATCACCCCAATAAAGAAGATGAACTCTTTCATTTAGGATGTCTCTCGTACTTTCATTCTATGATGGCACTTCTTGATCAGTCTGTGCCACCATTAGCACATTTTTGTTCATGCAAGGCTAAAACTTAAATACTACTTCAGCTTGCTGCCCTAGAAGCGACAAGAAGATTGCGTGAACTTGTAATTGCTAATTAGCCCCAGATTTCCTTGCAAGGAAAGGGTTAAACACTCTCATCTTCCTCGTAACCCATGAGAAGGTGCAGCCAGATATCATGACCATGCTTCTAACCTACATAGCTCAGATTTACTTGGATCCAATGGCATAACATCGCCATTCAACAGACAGTTATGGCATTTCTTAGAAAGGGTAGACTGCTCATATTACTTAATTCTCCAGCTTAGAATAAAGGAGATTAGAGAAATATCAGCAAGAGCAAGATTGTCGACTTATAGAAAGAATAAGACAAAGGACTGAATCTTTGGGAAATGGTGCCAAAAGACATGTTATTGTTTGGCATTTGGATTTCACACTTTCAAGTGAAATTCATTTGCTGACATGGCAAATGACAGTTCAGGTTCAAAATCACTCCAAATAAATTTCCATCCAAATTAGGTGCAGTATGTTTTGTAGGAAATCGACAGTTCATTGAACAAGGATCTGTTCACACAACTTCTATACAATTACAATAGTCAATAGAAATATTATCTCCTTGAAAGCTTGTTTTAGTTTTTTATCAAGCAAAATACTTTACAGAGAGCTACTTGGCTAACCTGACCATCATCTGAATGGAGGATGCATCATATTGACATCCAGACAAAAACCGTTCCACATCATTTGGATTAGCAGAGAAAGGGATTCCTTGCAGTAAAAGCTGACAAAGGCAAATCAAATCAGCTCATATCAATTCTTACATGTTTTCAAGTCGAAGCTGATTAACCATACAAAGAGAGTAAATCTTTAGCAAACAAAATGCATGAAGAACAAACTAAAGTAAGCTATGCTTTTTACCAGCAAGGTTTCCCAAAGAGAACTTATTCAACATTCCAGCACCAACCACTCAGAAATAACGAACCACCAATTCACTTGCTGGACATTTAGGCACATAACAAATTTATCCAATGGAAATTATTTGATGATTCACTAGAAGCTCTGGATGCTATTTTAAGTTTTGGCTAGCTCTCATACATATCTCTTAGCACAACATGTAAGGACATGTTTTACCAATCATATCAAATAACAAAGAATTACTCAAGTTCTCATTTCAATGACTACATTTAAAGACATAAGGAAAAATCAAACAAATTGCAAAGAATTAATCAAGTACGGGTAGCAAATAAATACAGTTCTAGGATTGAAGAACAAACACAAGAATTTCTTAAAATAGAGAGAGAGCTGCATGACGAGCACACATGCATGCCAATCATGATGGTGAAAACATACAATGCTAAAGCAAACGAATAGCTAGTTAATCAAGGAGGAAGACTAGAGCCTTAAAGTATCAGACTAATTCTATCACTGGATTTATTTGCCCCTACATCGCACAGGAAAATGCAAAATCTTTAATTCAAGTACACAGAGCAAATTAAAATCAAATCATTCAGCTAAACTGGATTTTCAAAATATAGAAATTTTTACATCGTCAAAATTTATGACTGTTTTTCCTCATAACGTAACTTCTAAAGAGCTTAGATTATCTACTTATTTACTCAAGGCACAGAGTAATCAAATTTCCCCCTTCCACATGTGTATGAGATACTCTGTTGGTATTAATATATTAGAGAATTAACAGTTGTACTCATCTCTCAATTGTATAATACAGAAAATATCAATATGGTTTTGGATTGCAATATGTTAGCTTATGCTATGAAACATTAAGGAATGGTATCTATATGACTTCGTGTTTCATTTCTTAATTTTTATTTTTAGTTTTACGTTTTATTCGTTGGGTTTTTCATCTAATTAAGATATGATTTTTGAGTAGTGAAAGACTTAAAAATTAAAATTAGAATACCTTGGGGGCTAAAAACGAATTTTTTTTTGTTGAAGCAATTTCTTGGAGGTCTGTTGGAAATAAAATGAAGGGAAAAAAGTTGGAAGTAGGAAGATGTGTCACTCAATGAGAGGGACAAATATCAACTTCTCAATAACCTTCCACTATGTGCACCACAATAGGTACGTTTAATTAAAATGTCTCTTTCTCTTGTTTCTAAATTGAAGCTTCAGCTTACCGCTTTCCCATCATAATTCATGAGAAGATCCCACTGCGAACGATCAGCCTGAGAGGCAAGAGTCAACAATTAACCACAATGCCAAAATGATGCAAAATATTAAGGAAACTTGGAAAACTGACATCGATGAGAAGAATTACCCTCTCCAATCTGTACAAGCGACCTTTCTTACTAATCACCTTAAAAGCCTGATCAAATTCAAACCGAGAGGGAAACTGCACCATCCTGAATGCAAAAATGATATAGATGAGGATGAACAGTTGAAGCTTTAATATATAATCCCCTCAAACACAATGAAAGAAACAATGTAAGCATCGCAGAGGATTTGTGGAATCACTCAAGCTGCAAAGAGAGGTGGAAGAGTTAAAAAATTTTCCTGTTCTACCCCGCATACATCCAGATTAACCTAAATGAGGTGTTTGACTAACCAGTGTGCAACAGAAAAAAACAAGATTTTTGCATCTTTTAGTTCGTATATCGTACCAAAATCCAAAGTATAAGTACAACATAAAGAAACATTACATTCCCGTTGGGATAAACATCCGGTTGTAGTTGAATCTGACATCATCTGGGGTCAGTTTACAACCTTCCAGCAGGTTCACAATATCACTCTTCATGGTGTGTCTCGATGCTCCAAACAACTTTGCATAAACTAGACCTGCGGGAAGGAGCACCAAGTATTAGTAGAATGAACCAAAAACACCAATCGGAGGCATTCCTGTCTCCAAAGTCCGATGAAACAATACACAGATGAGAGGAACATGAACTTAAACATTCAACATCCATTTTCTCTGAAAGATTCCGAGACAATGTGACAGAAAGACGAAATTGATTTTCACTAAACGAGTCAAATCTAGGAAAGGCTCGGCGTGTTTATTGAAATAAGTAGGCCACACGGCAATTCACCCTCATGAATCCACTCTTTTCCCTTCTACAAAACAAGGAATCAAAACCACCAATTTCAATGCGAGAACATGTTGGACTGATCAATACAAATCTAAACGCTTGGATAAAGGAATCAAACCGCTGTCCAAATAGATTAAAAGGCAAAATGGAAATCATACGAGCGTAACTCGATCACTCCATCTCATTGCTTCCAAAACAGAAAACTAACAATTGCTCGAGCGTGCTCTGTTTCCGTCAAACACTATGCGCGCAATGCCAGTCACGCAATGGAGGCATAAACCCTAACGGCCAACGCGAGAGCAGAGAACAGAGAATCAACGACGAAGCAAATGATCGAGACGCAATCGAAGATAAAAGCGCATGAAGCCACCAGTGTTCGGAGCTCGAAGAAACGGATCGGCGGACGAGTCCTCCGGTTGGGCCGGCTGCTCCGGTTCCGTGGAGAAAGGTCGCGGCGCGCCTCGGAGGAGCGGAGGGAGGCCTCGAGCGGTGGCGACGCCACTCCGAAGGGCGAAGGCCGACCTGATCGCATTCCGAAGCTGGTTCATGCTCGACGTTCCGGCGAGGAATCGAATCAACAGAGGTCGCTTCTGCGTTCGAAGGCGAAGGAGACGGAAATGCAGGAGAGTTCAAAGTAAGTAGGCTAGTAGCTGATATCGCCGTTAGAACTTTTAGAGAGGGTCGGAACGCAGAAACCGAACTGGCGGGTCGGTCCGGGTCGGTCGGGTTCTGTTTTGGGTCCAAGCCATATGCGGGAAGTGAATGGCTATAGCTAAAGTGTTGGGGAAAATTCTCTATCTATTTTGAAAATGACAATGTTTTCTGTGAATTAATGTGTATTTGAATTTCCACCAAAAATAAAATGTGTATTTGAATGTGCACACGAAGTATCATCTAATATGCACAAGTCCATTTGCAGATGATGTTAATATCATAACGCCTATACTAATGGAGAGTTTTCTTAGTTTGCATATGGAAAATAAGATATGTAAATACGATTGGGTTAATATCATGAAAAATTCCAAACTGGTACATGTGTGATAAATTTACGCTAAATTGATTTTTTGTCCACAAAAAATTTCGAACTGATACATTTGTGATAAATTTACCTCAAACTAATTTTTTTACCACGAAAAATCCTAAATTGGTATACATGTGATAAACTTAACATTCGTTAATTTTCGTTAAATTGGCTAATACCACGAAAAATCCCAAACTGGCACACCTGTAACAATTGGAGGGCAAAACCCCAAATTGGTTCGCCCTATCAATTGTCACGTGTCATCCTATCCATCAATTTGACGGTTAAATTTGACAGAAATTATCATATGGTAAATTTTTCATAGATATACTAGTTTGGGGTTTTCGTGATATTAATTTAATATGATTTGTGGTGGATTGTATACTTAAAAAAAAAGATATGGGAATTCGACAGATTAATGGTTAAAAAGGACCGCTCTTCACCAATTTTCGAGCTCTCATTCAAAGATGCAAGAGGGAGCTTGCACGATCATTAGGTTAAAAAAGGACATTCATTCATAATACGACACAAGAGAAGTTTAATGTTTGAGATCCAAATATGCCATAATAAGCACACGATTACTTTGAAACTCACACGACCTAACACAACTTTGTTTTGATTCTTCTTGCATTAATTAACCCTCTGATCATACATATTAAAATGTATGCTATTTGGTTTTATCAATGACCCAGTGTGACAGTCTAATTTCGCCTAACTGCCTGACAAAGCATAAGCTCAACATGAGATTTCTACAATTCCCTAAACGTCACATTTCCAATTAGTGTCAAAATAAATAAATCTATCAACTATTAACGTCAAATGTTATTCTCTTCACTCGTCAGGCGGTTAGGCAAATTTAGACTGTCACACATAGCCGGGACGTCACACCCGGGTTATCGATATGAATAAATCGACAAGTAAGGCAAAAAGAAAGTTCGTATCAATATGGAGCAAGTCTATCATATCTATGTGCTTAGATCTTGAATGGTAGGGTATAGGGCATATAAGGTCCAACTATCAAACCATGTAGGACAATATTTCAACACCCCTATGTGCAATTGCGATGTGGAATTTGACTAAGGGGTGGATGCATATACACGAAAGGAAAAGAACTGGCTCGAACACCGTGTTAGAAAGTTCAATCCAAATGCTAAAATTATCAGCTAGAGGTAGATCGTATGTATATAATCAGCATAAAAGGACCAATTGTCAAGCAATGTGGAAGAATACAAATGATAAAACTCATATTATAGTGGGATTATGACTAAGCCCATGTGAAAATTTTAAATGCTCTTGAAAATCAAAATAGACTGACCATGGGCCCTGTGATCTAACTTGAGCGGGCCTTCCATTTTCAAGAGTTGAGCCCAAGCTGGGCTAGCCATGGCGGATCACGAATCATGTAAAAGGGCCTTTCGTGTTGATGACATGATGTGGTAGGTCGGTCCATGGGCTCAAACCAGTGAGAACACATTGTTCTGGTTACTCAAAAGATGTTCAAACTGGATCCCAGAAATGATACGGCAGATTTAACAAGGAGTAACAAAAGCAATTAGCTTGGTTTAATCCTAAAGGGCTATATTTTCCTCCGACCATCCATCTGATTGGTAGGTTAAAAACCGTGAATCTCGCCCACATGCGAAATTAATTGAACGTGACCGTAACCGTGAACGACATATGTGATTGTAACCCATCAATAATAAGGGTGGTTGGAGGAACCGTAAACCTCCGTGAGGTATAAATAGTAAAAAGCAAAGCCATCAAGAGGAAGACATGTCCCATTTATCTAAAAGAAAAACAACTTCACATTTATTACTCCGAGAATATACAGACTTGGGCGTTGGAGGTTCTCAATGGCCAACCCTCAGGGGACTTTTTCCTGCAGGAAGTTGATCCGGTTGGCCTGCTTCAACAGTGGCCCGAGTTCATTCTCGTTCCAACGACAACATGATCAACGGTGAAGATGGACTCAATTTACATGTCTTATGGACCTTACAACGCGTTTTCCTCTCTCAATGTCTCATTTAAGGGAATTTTTTAAGAAGAAAATTGCGAGACTCGTGAGCTGATTAAATCAAAATTGTCAAAATTGTCAAATCAACGGCAAAAGAAAAAAGAAAAGGAAAAGAAAGCAAGCAATGTGTCGACAGTTGGGTTAAGCTTGTCGCTCAAATTCTTGTCGAATCAAAGTTGGACCGAAGCCCAGAGATTAAGATCAATCAAGGATGTGTTTTAGATGAGTTGGAGGTGCCCCCAACTCATTTCGAGCGGGCACCTTTGCCTCACGCCAACCCTCGAAAACATGCGGCTGGCCTACTCGTGGAGCGGCTATTGACACTCGAACCTAATCATATAAACCTTTAGTATTCTCTATTGTTCCTTATTGATCCACTTAATTTCTTCCTTTCGAATTTGATATTTAATTGCAAGATCAGTCAGCTTCTGCATTAGAATTTGGTTCGTGTGTTAACTGATTATGGAGATAATAGGATATTTCATGAGCTCAGAATTTACCTATTTAATATGAGTTTTTCCGCAATAGAAAAATGTAACCACACCGTGGCTCCAACAAATTAAGGACTCACAAATAACCCAAACTAAAGATGACATCCTCTTAGGCTACATTTGATGGACTAGATAAAAGTCAGAACATTATAGACTTTGTCCTATTTGGTATTTGATTACTGTCCATGAGAGGATAAGGCAAAATATAAGGGGGGTATAATCCGAATTAAAAAAAAACTTCATTTGAGGGTGAGATAAAAGTGGATAGAACTTATCATGTACGGGAGCACCATCGCAATAGCCGGTCATCACCCTTGGCCATCATGCGACTGTTGATGCCTCCGACCACCTCCAGTTGACATCGCTGGCCACCACACCGTGTTCCCCAACCGGAGCTTCCCCATCGACATCTACCTTCGCCCAAATCTAGTATGACGGTGGAGCTTTCATTCATGGTCCATTCTCATTCACAACTTGCCCATCCTCTGTGTTTCATATACACTTCACCTGCGAGTTAAAGTTTTCACCTTTTTGCAGTCTCTCGCTCAATCACGCATTGTCTTCACGCGAACCGAAGAAACTGAGGCACGCATCGCATCTTCTGCTTTGATTTTATCGGTAGAAGTATAACGTGTTCTTGAGCTTCAGAGGTGAGGAGGTGGCGGTGGGAGGCGAGGCGAGGTGAGGCGATGTCGACGATGGCTTGACGGGTGGGGACGGAAGGCGACGGCGACGTCGGGTCGATGATAATTGCGCAAAGGTGCAGGAAGAGAGAGAGAGCACGTGGGTGGGTTTAATAATCTCTTCAACGACGTGGAAATGGCATGGGCAGGACCCAAAGAGCACATGGATGGGTTTATAGTCCTCGTGCTTTGAACCTTAGGCCATGTCTTTTGGTTCTGTTTTTGGGATCTCCGAGGGCATTGATTAGATTAAGGATGTGGTGGTTGATAATCAATTTGACTTATACATCTCTGTCTGTCCTCTTCTTTCTCTCGTCTTCTTCTTGGGGAGGCGCTAACTCTGTATCTCCGTACATCCAACCGGTGCGTGTTCACTTTTCCTCGACCCGCGGAGTGCGCGAGAAGAGTTTGTGAGCCACTCGCCCATGTGGGTTGTTTGTGCTCCGCGTGTACTGCGTGCGCGATGAGAAAGAGAGAGAGAGGTATTTGTGTTATAATTCTTTGATTATTTTTTTAATCGAAGAAAAAGAAAAGGAAAAAATATATATATTTTGTCAGCCACAGTAGAAAAGAAAAAAAAAAGAATGAAAAGAGATGAAAAAAATTAACGAAAATTTTTAAAAAAAATTATCAACGTCAGCAGCAACTGTGCCATGAAAGACAGTCGGTGTCTATATCAACAATTTTTTGCCTAAATTGGCCAAATGGATTCAATTGACAAAACGTGAAAATGTTTAATACTAAATTGATCAAATTAAAAAATTTATAACTGAATTGTTTTAAAAAAGACATGAATCTCTCGGTGTCTGCCGCTAGCAAGTTGGTGTGTATGTTTGCTTTTCACCACCTGTTTGAACCGACATTTAATGATTAATAAGTGTAGAAGACAAGTGTTGATCAAGTAAAGCCATTAAACAAGTTGCGAAATAAATGTGCGGCATATACATGTACAAGACCGGACCACGAAAGCATAGTCTATATGATCAATCCCAAGTAAAGAACCGTCTCTAGATAATTACCCTCGCACCATTTCGGGTCGGTCAAGGCTCAAGCACCCTTCCACGTTTACTAAAACCTGGAACTGGTTCCCTAGCCGATTAAGCACGCAATAATGAATGACGATGACTAATTAATCCGTCCGCTAATCACACCCTAATCACGTAGCTTTTCTCAAATCTTCAGTTTGATGTTACGAACCACTTTTAAAAAAAAATTAAATTTTTTTCCAATTTTTCTAAATGCGTGTTCGAATGGTCGAAACATAGGACCAGATGAGCTAGCCCAGTAGGCTCTTACACTGGATGGGGTTGAACCTGAATGGAGAGCTGGTCAAAACGCGAAGGCGCGCTTAGCTGAATTCAACCGGCCGGGAAATATTTGATACGCGACCCACATACACGAACATTTGTTTATTTAATTATGTATTCATCATATCCATTGCGATAAAGCAAACCAAATGGGACCTCTCCAAGTTAACAAACCCCTCAATTTAGTTGATTGAATAAGCCGTTTTGATCAAAAGTGCATTTATTTCGCGAAAAGCGCACGATTTGAAAAACATATTCCTGAAAACGATCGCTTGTATCCCTTGAAATAATTAATAAGTGAAAATTATTTTTGTTATCAACAGTAAATTATGTTTGAACATAATCATGAGCGATAGATATTTGTTCATTTATTTCTGTAAGCGACACAAGCAATTATTTTTAGAAAAATAATTTTTAAATCATTTATTATTCGCTAAATAGACGGAGCATAAAATACTTCCCCAAATCGGTAGGTGTTGCCATTCAATGATTCCTTTTGTCCCCATAATTTCCGTTGTGATTTTGTATAAATAAGAAGGTAGTTTTATTATAAATGATCTAATAAGTGACACGACCATAAAACTCGCGATCTCCAATAAATTGAATTTTTAATTATTTCGCAGTTAGTTTTGTGGAAAATGAAATCCCAATTTCGAGAAGTCTTGGATACGAGCAGGTATATACTACTTGGCATCTGCGAATTATTCTCTAGACATGTGAGAGGGAATCATGACCGTTCATCTCGTTCAAGAGGAAAGACATATCTTCCAAGGTTTACTTTTAAAAAGAGGTACAAAAGGTACCCCATATCTAGTACTTTAATATGTACCACCACGTGCATTTATGTATAATTAATTTTAGATTTATCAGGTTTCTTTTTCCCAAATCCCTTTTAAATTATAGAAAATGTTTATGTTGCTATGGCTCCGGTTCTTCATCTTCCAGTGCGGGGTTCGACCCGGGCAGGTTGATTATATAGCTTTTCTTCTAAGATACGCGTAACATGACATAAAGTTTCAGCCCCCGCCCACCCCTTCCCCCTCCCCCAAAAAAATACAACTTAAAATAAATAAATAAAAAAGGATTAATTCCTTTTAAAAGCCCCTAATTTTAGCTCAAATCCCAAATTTATCCCGAACATTTTTTTTTTTGTCTTAAGAAAATCATTCGCTTTCACTTCTAGTCGTAAATCTAACCGTGCGTCCAAAAATTGCCATTGATTTCTTCAAGATTATCAATATCTAAAGACTGTTTTTCTTCAGAAAGAAGGTGAGAGTGTTGATGAAAATGCGTGTTTTGGATAATAGACCTTTAATTGGCCTTGATGTTGATAATCTTGACAAAGCCAATGGCGACTTTTGGAGGTGTGGACAAATTTTGGACTAGAGTGAAATTTGGGAATATTTTTTAAACAAAAAAAAACATTTAGAGTAAAATTAAGGAATTAGGCTTAAAAAATAAGCCCGCGTATGTCTTTCCCTTAAATTGCGATGAACTTTAGAAGGAAGAGCCCACAACATCTGCTGAAAATCAACAATTACACGGATTTTTGGGATCGAGTTTGACATAATGAGCAAACCGAGTGGGCACGAGATCCAAAGATTAGCTTGTTGTAAAAACTGAGGTACCTAGGTTCTTGAATTATGCTGCTTGGACTTGAGACTCTGGTTTGATCCTTAATTTGCTATAGATCAAAGAGCTTGACTTGATTTATGACTGTTGGGTGGTAGAAATAAACCAAAACTAGAGTATGTTGATGTCCTTGAAATCGATTGAGGTTTTGTGTACACGCGTACATCTCGTCGAGGTGAATACTAACAACTCCGATTTGGGTCAAATTTGGCTATATTTTATTAATTTCTTCTATCGACGTAGCTTGTCGGCATCCCAAGTCAACATATATACCCCTAAACGATGTCATCTACAAGGTTTGCCCCAAATCGCTAATTCCATGAAATTTCCAAATCCGAAACCCTAACAACCATTCAACCCAAAATTGTAACCCTAATTTGGTTTGCCATCAAAATCAATAGCTCAATTTTGCAAATGAAGAGCAAGATCTCGACAAATGTCTCAATTTCATTTCAACAAAGCGAAGTAGAAGCTGAATATTATTGTTATTGTGGACAAACAAGTCCAAGAAGAACATCTTGGCCTTGAAATGGCACCAGAACATCAATATGATCATAGCTTATCAAACGATACTTTACCTCTGACAATTTCTTTCACTTGCTTTACCTCCTTTAATCTAAAATTCTACCTCCAACACTGCTTCCAACAAGAAGTCGCGAGTGTTCAAAGTCCATAATGAACTTCGATCGAGTCATATCAGCTTGTCTCATTACAATTTATGAGCAAACTTTAGAGACATTAATTTCGAATTTTTCATGCAGACTCGCAGCTACCATAGCACGGGCTTAAGCTCAAGTTCAAGTTTCCGGCAACCATAAATGTTCAAGCTCAAATTTGTATTCCTTGTGCTTTGCCCATGTCTTTCAGTGCCGTTTTTGGGATCTCCGAGGGCATTGATTAGATCATGGATGTGGTGGTGATGGTGGTGTTTGATAATCAATTTGGCTTATACATATCTGTCTGTCCTCTTCTTTCTCTTATCTTCCTCTCCCATCAACGTGGCTTCCTGCTGCGTGTCTTCTCCCGGGGGAGGCGCTAACTCTGCATCTCCGTACATCCAGCCGGGTGCGTTCACTTTTCCTCGACCCACGGAGTGCGCGAGTAGCATTTGTTAGCTACTCGCGCGTGCGGGTGTATGCGCTCCGCGTACGTTGCGCGTACGATGAGAGAGAGAGAGAGTTGGGTTGGTTTTTTTATTTGGTCAGAGAGTTGGGTTGGGTTAACAAGTAAGAATTTAATAAGAATATAAATTTTTGAAGTTGAATTTAGTTCTTAAACCTTTGAAAAATTGAATTCAGCCCTTAAATTTATCACAAGAATGCAATTGAGTTTTAAAAATTTGAAAAGTATAATCAAATCCTAAAACTTGTCAAATTTGCATTATGAAGCTCTTTTATTGATTGCACATTTTAAAAGTTTTTAAAACTATTTTTTTTTTAGTTCATTTCATATATGTTTTATTTTAGTTTTGATTAACTTTCATTTATTTATTTATTGAATCACTTGTCAACTACTTTTAGGGTACATCGTTCGAAAAAGACTTGAATCTCTCGAAATTTCTCTCGCCAAGGCGGTAAGTGAGTATGCTTTTACTATCAATTCGAACTGGCATTTAATGATTAATTAGTGTGGAAGAGAAGTGTTAA
>BCNH02000011.1:14395331-14414698 GCA_001662345.2 Metrosideros polymorpha var. glaberrima | reverse complement strand
GCTTGATGTTTGCAACTGGAATTCCTATTAGGTATGAGGCTTGAGTTTTCCTTATGTAGTACTATCGTTTGATTTTGTGAGCTTGCACTGCTTTACTAATTAATGGAGACATTTCATTGGACAAGTTTGTTTTCTGGGGTTCAGCATAGTTGATAAGAGTGATAAATAGTTTTGGTAAAATGTGAACTCTCTATTTCTCGTCTTGAAAGTGCTGGTGTGGGCAGATTCTAGTCAATTTAAGTGGACAGCGTGTTAATCCTTGTTGGAATTTGTGATCCAATTTCTATAGAATTCTAGTGGACGTGAGAAACAAACAAAGAAAAGACAACCTACAACGTGCCAGAAGATCTCCACACCACCTGTAATCTTCTCTAGTGTACTCTATCTTGTGTTACTATAAAATAATAGTAGATATTTGTATTTGAAAAGTGTGGAGACTTCCTCCACCGACCTTGGCAGCTTATATAAAAGAGCAGGTGCTCCATGTTTTGTGTGTGTGGGGGCGTAGCCCTCCACCAACATCATCACCAAATGTCCTTCTAAAAGCATTTGTAAATTACATTCTATTAAACTATTTCTCCTCTGTCCCATTGCCATAATTCTTCCTATCTCTCCCTGATTAAAGTGCCGTTCCTTGTTCTTTCTCAAACTAATCCATATACACTTGCACACACACGCTTCCGCAAAATGACAAGTTTTAACAATCCTGTAATATAGGCAGCTGATGCTAAAGTCATGATCTCCATTTTCTCAGCCTCTTACAGAATTTTCGAGTGAAAAATGCAAGCGATGTGGGTTTTTTGAGGAGGACACCTTACAGTCAGATGATACCTTTGAAGAATGGGAGTTCTGTCCTTCAGATTTTACTTCTTCGGATGGAAGATATACCAGAATCAAGGATAAGGAGTTCACTGCTACTTTTCTATGTCCACAGTGTGTACCTCTTATGGCTGGTGAGATTACAAGTTCCCTTACTCTTTTTCTACTTTCAGCCTGTTAATGCAAGTAATTATGTCTCATTTGGTTCAAAGTAATAATGGCCATATAGACATCCGGATCGTAGATATCAGTAGATATTTTGTGATGAACTGCGAAAACTTCTATGTGGATGTTGTGTGACCTCTATTGCTGTGAGATCAGGATGTAGTTAATTGATCTATTGCGCACTCTGTATGGAAAAGTCCGTATTCTAGGATGCCAAACTTTTGCATACTGAGATAAGAAATTTGTGAGGAAAACCTACCAATATTTGTCAATTATAGGAACATGTAGCTATTAGCCTGGAACGATTGAAGAAGTCATCATTCGTGATTTTGATCTTCTTCCGTTTTTTATGATGGATCACAAGAGGATCTTCTTCACTATTTTTCATTTCCAATTGTCTTGGAGATCTTTTGTGATTAGAACAGTTGGTATTCACAATGAATAGTGAAAGTTTACCTTCTTTTACATTACATTCCTTTATTACTCATGGGCTGTTTATCATCATGCTGATTTTGGTAACTGGGTCTTGTGTCTTTGCAGATACCAATTCAACCCCTGCTGCTCATAGAAAAGGGAAAGGAATGCATGTTGCTCTTGTCATAATGATTAGCGTTCTACTTTCGACTGTTCTACTTGTCGGGTTGGTAGCTGCTTACAAGTATTGGCAGAAAAAGAAGAGGGAGCAAGAACAGGCTAGATTTCTGAAGCTATTTGAAGATGATGATGACATTGAGGATGAGCTAGGACTGGGTACTGTGATATGACTTACGTATTCTGGTTCATAACCCTATTGTACAGCACATTCTTAATGGCGAAAATTTTTGCTTGTAAAGTTGGACCTGAAATAGACTATAATACAAATCACGCCCCTCTGTTTGTATGTTTGTGCGCTGTTTTGACAATTGCTGGAGGCAGCGGATGTAGCTTTGGTAAATATGTATGAAAAAGAAAAGCAGTTGGCTTTGGAAAAAAGAAAGATTGCCATTCCTTGGCATTTAGAAGTTATCGATACTAAACGTCGATATATTCTTGATTGGAATCAGACTTCTTTGATTATGGAAGCCAACTGCCCGCGATTAAACAATGAAAATAGTAATGGAGGATTAAAATTGCCGGGAAATATGTCTGAGATGGACTCCGGAAAGCTATCGGGAGGTTACCGTTAGTCGTTCTGGCTCTGTAACGATGCTGGTCCTTCAATCACCATAGAGTTTTCGGTTCTTCCTGAAACAAGCTGGGCCAGTGACCAAAGACACGTTCATAGAAAGCCGCTTCAACAAAGGAGCTTGTTGGCTCTTGCTGACTAAATTCAGAAGTGGTCTCTGCCCATATATGGTCTGGCCAAAATCCGTATCCAGCTGCGAGATCATGTCCATAAGAAGATTGCATTTCCCCAATTTGGTAAAAATCGTGGCTTTGTTCTTCATTCTGATACAGATTCTCCTTCTGTAGGCCATTCCATTGTTCACCATCATCGGAATCGTCTTGAAGTGAGAAGAAATAACGTTCCCAGTAACTGCTGAAGCAGGACTCATGATCGCTAGGCCAATCGCCATATTTGCCGTAAGGTAGTTCCTCTTGTTCATAAAAATCCTCGCGTCTGTGACACTCGCTCTGAAATCCACCTGAGAAATCTTCTTGTGGAAAATGACAGGGATTCAAACTAACATTGGGAAAACAAATGGCAGACAAGAATGAGAGAGAGTCTTCATAGGGTCCGCTGCCAATGGCATCATAAAGCTCTCCATTCGAAGTCAGCCATATGGGGTGACTTGTGAACTGTGGCTCGTAGGGACTAAGAACTGTGCAAGCCATGGTACTAAAGTCAGAGCTATATGTTGTTGCCTGAAAATTTCTATTGAATTGTTCCTGTTGTTTTACTCACACAGGAACGAACATATGATTGAGGGCAACCTTATTCCAATTGAGAGAGAGAGAGAGAGAGAGAGGCTAAATCGCTAAGTGCAGCGCAAAGAGAATTGGCTTTGCATCGATGTTGTGCCAGAGGCTGGAGAGATCATACTATTATAGTGGATAGTCACCGTGTCGTGGCCAGTCTGGTGACTGTTATCGTCTAGAATCAATTTTTTCCTGGTGAAAAAGGAGTGAGAAGATACTCATCTTTGGGCAGAAAGATGAGCCACGCTCGGTCACAGAAGCATCTGATTCTGCACTAACATGAAATTTTTTCAAGAACAATGTTACTGCTTTCAGTTGCTGATAAAAGCTCTTGTTTTTTTGCTCTTCCACCACATCTCCTCGGTGGTCGGCGCAGGACCTTTCCTTTTGATAAAAGCTACTGACAATTGACGGTCCTTTAGGGCAATATAGCTCTAGCATTTTCTCGCTAGAACGATTTATTCTTCACCGGGGTTTGAATCGGATAAAAGCGACAAAAAGAAAAAAAAAAAAAAAAGGAGAGGAAATGAGTCCTCAGACTAATTTGTACAGAGGAGATTAGTGACACTTGTATATCTGCAGCTCGAAGATCAAATCTTGCTAGCTGCAATTATACCTCTCTAACATTGGCCTCAGGCTTCCTAGGAGTTCCATTTGTGTTAAACCTGGTCGACGTGCTCGGTTCTACCGAATCCCCAATCGATGCATCAAAATCGCAAACGAGAAACACGAAATATTAGCAGCCTCTTCTATCTTCTCAAAAAATCTCATTTGGCAATAGGAGGTCTCAATCATTGTAAAGACAGGAAGCCTAGGCATCTTTGTCCTAGTTACTTCTATACCTACCCGTATCATAAGGGAATGCAATACTCTGGTGCTTTATTTCCCTTTTCTGTTCCTGTGTTAATCTTCATTTGGTTCTTGTTGGATAGGGCTACAGTATCCTTTGGCTTGCGGACGAGTGAAGATTAACGTGTAGTAAAAAGTCTGTGTCTTTAGTCTTGCCCGAGCAGGGCCAAACTTACCAGCACGAGGCCATGAAGATTCTATCGAAATGCGAAAATAATCTCCACAACTAGATAAATGTTTCAGTTTCACAGCGCACGGAGGATCTCTTCGGTGGTAAAAAGCCAGTAAATAAGAAGCTACGTAGTACAATATTGCATCTTTAGTATGATTCCAAAGCGAAACGAAAGCACCAGAAACCTCGATACAGGAAGTCAGAGGAAGGACCAAGAAAGATATGCATATTGCATATACACTATACAGGCATCTCATCGAGGCATCAACGTAGTAAGCAGCAGCAGCAGTTAAAGAGCTGGAGACTGAAAACCGAAGTTGTCTCACTCTGCCTTTGGCTTCACGGGTTTTCGCCCTGTGGATCGTTTGTACCTGTTCATACACCTCCCGACGAACTTCAAAACCTCATCGATAAAGATCACCGGAAATGCGACCACGAGTACCAGAAGCCACTCGTTGAAGCTGAGAGGCACGATGCCGAAAACCTTAGCGAGGAAAGGGATGTATAGGATCAGGAAGTGAAGCCCGAACGAGACGCACATGGCCAACAGGAGCCACGGGTTGACCCAGGGGGGCATAGTCAACAGGCTCGTGTCCTCAGAGAGGGCGTTGAGAGAGTTGAACATCTCGATTGCCACCAGCACCGAGAGAGACAAGGTCGTGGCCTTGACTTTCCCTCCGTGGAAATAGTCGCACGGGTCGTCAAAGGTGAGGACCTGGTTCCCAGCGGTGAAGGGCCCGGCGGTGAAGTTCTTCCAGGACGAGCACTGACCCCAGTTTGCGAGCTGCGTGTACGACACGAGTGTGTGTCCGTCCCCGCTAAGGTCGATGCCCAAGAAGGAGGTCTGTGTGTACCAGATGACAAACACACCCACAGTTGCAATCCCTACGTAGAGCCCAATGACCTGTCCAAAGCAATCAAGCTGGTCAATTCACAGTACAATTAGCAAGTGTAAGGAGGATTAAAGCCAGCGAATAATAACTACCAGATAGCGGAACAGAATCCACGCGCTGATGAGAGAATCGTTGCTGTTGCGCGGGGGCTTTTGCATTATGTCCTTATCTGGAGGATTGAATCCCAAGGCAGTCGCAGGCGGACCATCGGTCACAAGATTGACCCACAGAAGCTGGACAGGAATCAGACCTTCGGGAATTCCTAGAGCCGCTGTCAAGAAGATGGAAACGACCTCACCGATGTTTGAAGAGATCATGTACCTGAAAGTTCGATTTGGAAAAAGCACATCAGATGGGGCTCCGCAGGTATTATGCTTTAGAAAGCGAAACACAGATAGCGGTCCGTCATTTGTTAGTTGCCATAAAATATTAGCCTAAAACATGTTCAATCAATTATTTCCTGGAGGAGTTGCCCAAAGTAGTTGATAACTGAACATATGTTACAAACATCTGTGCTTTGAAGCCAAGTAGGACTGAGAGAGACCAACCTGATGAAGGCCTTCATGTTACTGTAGATAGATCTTCCTTCGCCTACGGCTGCGACTATTGTACTAAAATTGTCATCAGACAGGACCATGTCGGAAGCTTCCTTCGCAACCTGGAGCAGATGAGAAATACCGTAAGCATGATGAATAATTTATAGAAGGCGCAACAGTAAATAACTGATCACCCTGAAAATGAAAGTTGGCACAGCTTAGGATTTTTAAACAAATAAAAAGAAAAGAAAAAGAGCTGACGACTCCGCTGACTTTGATTAAACTAGGAAAATTTCATATAATACTTCAACTGCCTCAGTTTAAAATTTACTGGCTCACGTATTATGTATTTATATTGAGCTTCAAATCTTCGATTGCTTTCAGTTGGGGTCCTTTCAGATCTTAGTCAGATGTATCAATTTGTACCGATTATTAACTGACTTCTTCCACCTATTCCTTTACATATTATTTATGAATTTTGCCGACTTAAAGCAGCAGATACAATAACAAAAGAGTACCTCAGTTCCAGCGATGCCCATTGCTATGCCGATATCGGCCAGTTTCAAGGCTGGCGCATCATTCACTCCATCACCGGTCATGGCGACAATTTCACCATCTTCTTTGAGCAACCGAACTATTTCTTGTTTGTGCCTTGGTTCAGCCCTGGAGAACAGGAGGCCTCCGGTTTGCCTCAGGTGATCCTTCTTGTTCTGCAAATTCATGAAGTCTTTTCCCGTCAAGCTTTTGAAGCTGATGTCCTCATCGTGTTCGAAAACTCCTATTTCGCGACATATCGCTTCTGCTGTGTTCTTGTTATCTCCAGTGATAACCATGACACGGATTCCCGCTGCCCTGCAGTCCTGAATGGCTTGATAGACTTCTTCTCTTGGAGGATCCTGTACGGAGACGCAGGATTAGCTCGCGAGGAAGCGGGAAAAAGATTACTTCAAACTTGGAAGATGATGCTAGAAACTCAAACAGAACTCACTCGCAGTCCCACCAAGCCAGCAAAAATTAATCCACTCTCTATTGTCGAATAATTAGATGGATTGAGCAGAAGTTTATGGGCAGGATGGTCTTCAGAACCGTCGTAGCTCTCGAACTCAGGCAGCTCATCTCTGAATGCAAAAGCCAGACAGCGCAGTGCGCCAGTCGACATTTCATGAAGAGATTCCAAGATGGAGCTTCTCGAGTTCTGATCCAGTTCCACAACTGAGCCATCAAGCAATTGGATTTTGCTGCTTCTCTCTAATATACTTTCTACAGCGCCCTGTCAAAATCGCAACAGTTCATTTGTTAGTCACGTACACATTGAAATAACATTTCAGCTTCGACTTAGTAAAATGATTCGGTAAGGTAAAAAATGTTTATAATACCCATCTTTGGGAAAACTTCAAATCTTATTGACTCTGTCATTGAGCTTTAACATTCTCTAATGCGAACCTCAGGCATAGCACTAGCAGTTGAAGAAACAGATTAAAGAGTGTACGGATAATTATCGATCCAACAGCATTTTCCCGAGAAAATATTGGACGTTCACGCGTAGAAAGAGAATGCACCTTCACAAGCAGCAACTTTTTCCCGGAACAGGAACTCACAATAACTCCCATAGACTTCCTATCTCGGTCGAATTCCAGGGTCCCGATTCGATGCTCATATTCACTCCACCATTTGCAGCAACCTTCAGAAGCAAACAACAAACATGTTTAGTTGCTGCAAGATTTCTGACCCTGATGATAGACAAAGAAACGGAGAATTGAAGTAGGTTGATAAATGTCTTACGCAGAGTTTCATTGCTCTCAGAAGCCGCTTCGGGCATACCCATTTTCTCGACCAAGACCTGATAGAACATGAAGAATGTCTGATTAAAACATCTAGTCAATTCGAAGGTGCACATTTGCATCAGTTTGTTATACTAGCAAAGCTCACAAGAGTGCAGCGTGTAAACTTACTAGTTACTTCACTAAAGAAGATGAAGTAACTAGTAAGGTGACGCCAACAGTTTAAAAAGAAAAAAATTGCGTTTACCTTCAAAGCAGCCTCGGTGGGCATCCCGTGGGCAATGAACTTATGCTCCGATGGTGCAACACTAGCATCGTTGCATACAGCGGCGATTTGTGCTATCATTTGAAGATTAGCATCCATGTGGCCAGTCAGCCAGTCGTGAATTTTGCCATCAAGCGGATTGTAAGTTGTCCCTTCGACCTTGAAGGTCCTAAGCTGATCGGGCGATGAACCAACAGCCACCAGCTTCGCCACAGCCATTTGGTTAGTGGTCAATGTGCCAGTTTTATCTGAACAGATCACCGTAGTGCAACCCAAGGTCTCGACGCTCGGGAGTTTCCTAACAAGGGCGTTCTTCTGTGCCATCTTCCTCGTCCCGAGCGCCAGGCAAGTCGTGATCACAGCAGGCAGACCTTCGGGAATGGCGGCCACAGCCAATGCCACAGCAATCTCGAAGTAATACGCAGACTTCTCGAACGAGAACTTGAAATTCCTCGGCCACCCGTCGACGTACTCCCAGGTTAGGAAGTACTTGACGCTGATGAGCCAGACTAATGCGCAAATCACGCCGATTATTATGGTCAAGGCCTCCCCGAACTCGTTCAGTTTCTTCTTCAACGGGGTGTCCTCCTCGCTCTGCGCAGCCACTTGGATTTGCATGTGCACTTTCCCAATCTCGGTCTCCATCCCAGTCTGAGTGACCAAACAGATACAATTTCCGTTCACCACGGTCGTCCCTGCGAAGACCATGCATCTCTTGCCCTGTATGTCGGCGTCCTCCGCGACAGCCTTGCTCGTCTTGTTCACAGCCTCACTCTCTCCGGTCAGTGAGCCCTGCTCCAGCCGCAATGTGGAGCTAATCAACTCCACAACGCGCATATCTGCAGGCACTTTGTCTCCGACCTTGAGCTCCACAATATCCCCTGGCAGGAGCTCCCTCGCGGGCAAACTCAGAACCCTCTTCCCATCTCGCACTACCGTCGCCTGCTCAGACTGAATCTCCTTCAGTGCCTCCAGGGCCTTCTCGGCATTGCTCTCCTGCCACACCCCGACAGCCGCGTTCAAGACCAGGATCAGGAATATCACCAGTGGCTCCACGAATGCGGTGATCTCCTTGTTGGCGCTACCTCCATCGAACAAGGCGAGGATGAAGGAGACTACCGCAGCGCCGAGCAGGATCCGGACCAGCGTGTCGTTGAACTGCTCCAGGATGAGGCTCCAGACCGAGGTCCCCTCATGGTGGTCCAGCTCGTTAAGGCCGTACAGCTTACGCCTCCTCTCGACATCCTCGGACTTCAGCCCCGAGGCCCTGCTCGTGCGGTAGTGCTTCTCGCACTCGGCGACATCTTTCGCCCAAGCGGGGAACAACGCCTCGCGGTCATTCAACTTCTTCGAGACGGCTTCCAGGCTGCCGCAATCGTCTCCTCCTTGGCCCATCTCTATACACAGTCAACAGATCATGAGGAATCAAACTCAAGTGTCCAGTTAACGACGAAACTCCAATCACGAATAGCACGAAAACAGAATCGAAGTTATAAGAAACTTTTACAGAATTCGAAAACAAAAGGGACTGCTCGACACGATGTCAGTGTCGAGAAAGACAGAGAGAGAGAGAGAAACCATAATTTCAATCAACTGGGTACCTCTGACTTTGAGGAACTAGTTGCTGTGTCGCTCTCCAAACCTTCGTCGAGCGCTGCACTCTCGCTGCAGAAATCGCCAGGAAGGTGGGGGAGATTAATAACGGCTTAACCGGTGATTAAACTAATCAATCCCGCGAAGCTTCGTCGCAGCTTCTTCGATCGCAGTGCATCCGAGGGAGCGTTCAACTGGCTTTGACCCTCTCTTTTCTCTTCTTCTTTTCCGAAAGAGAAAACTGGTGTGCGTGCGTGCGTTCGCCCCGCGCGCCTGCCTGTCGAAAAACGGTTCAGACCGAACTGGCCGCGGAACTTCCGAAAAAAGTCAACGTGGCCGACGTGGCGTCCTCCCATTGCGCCGAAAAGTGATTCGCATCGCTTCCCATTCGCCCGGTCTCGCTTTCGCCGGGTTCCCCATGCTGACGTGGTCTCTTCCTCCCCGAAACCAACTCCCCGGCGCGGCGGGGAGCGAGGCGAGTGGCCTCTGTTTCTCTATTTTCCTACTTTGCCAGAAGTACCCTCGCACCTACTTAATTAACTAATTTGTTAATTTGCATCTTTTTAGATAATTAATTTTTATTATGGACGGCTAAGAATGGGGTGGCTTGCTGGGGCAGAACTGTCCGAGGGTCAAATCATATCTTGGAATGTCTACATCAATTACCTCGTATGGATCTGACCCTAAACCCTAAAATAGGATTTTACAAAAGTCAATGTTTCCACACGTTTCTTTTGGCATTTTATTTAAAGAACAATGGTGATAGTGAGCATCTAATATTCGGTCTGCTTTAAGCATTTCACTTTATCAACGATTTAATCGGCCTATTATATTATGAAAAATGATTAATTAACTGTTTTTAATCTACTCTATTTGAGATCACAAAAGAATAAATAAAAAATAATTATAAATTATTATGGACTCCACTTTTTTAAGAATTTACGATTCACAACATGCTATGCTAACAAAGCCCTTATATTATATTCTTTCATTTCATCTCTAATCCAACGTATAAAAGAGATGAAGAAAAAGCCACGGTATTATGGAAATTCTCATGATTTTATTAATTAGAGACGTCACTAATCATTTCAATTAATTGGGCTCGGATTTGATACTCGTGAAAAGATGTTATATTGCTCTCTTAATCTTTATAAATTAGAGTTTATTATTTTTAGGTAAAAGAATTACTTGAGTTGCTGAAATACAAATACCCACCGAATACATTTAAGGCCTTATCAAAAAACCCCATCGAAGTATGACTATTGAGTGATGGAGTTAAAGAGCTCTTCATATTGTGGCTTTCTAATCACGGTTCAGCGAATCCAAATGATTTACTTAAATTATATTATATGTCTTTTATATAAATATATATCCCATCAAGGCCCATCTATTCACGAAATTCTGTTCTTCGCGATTCCTTACACTAATAATATAAACAATAGATCGATTATGAGGGAGAATGAGATGCGACAATAATTTCTCTTTTTATTTAAAGGTTCTGTTTCTATTGAGAGAACTTTTAAGGTTTTCGATTTTCTTTCTCGATTGAAATAAAAATCACGCGAAAAAGGGTCCTATGAGATTTTTGTTAATGCGGATCCTCCAAATTTGGAAAGAACATTTGCATCTCGAATTCATCAACAAACAATTATTGTGAGTTATATTATATCATATGATAATCATATAAATTTCCTAATTTATACCAATGCCAATTACCAAAATAAATATAGCTAGTATTTTCTCAACGTCAATGAAATGCTTAAGTGGTCCAGCTGTTAAGACGTTCTCTTTTTCTTTCCGGCCAAAACAGCTCATATGTGTAAGGTTACGCGCCACTTGAAACGGATTCCAACAATTGATTAATTAAGCTGGTAAATTCATAATTAGTGGATGGTATATAGATATGATGAGCATATTTAAGTTGGGTCGCTTTGCAGGATGCTTTTGTAACACCGCCACCTTTGATGCCAAATTGAAGGGACCTCCACGCATCCGTACATTTCGTCGTGGGTGGGGGAATACTGACTGGCACCAGGCAAACTGCCTTATTTATATATATATTAACAACCTATAATGATTCCGTATAATATGCTTGTATGCATGTGTATCTATACATGTGTCTTGTCTGTAGAAGTATAAATTATTATCTGTTGTACAAGTACATGAGAGGATTATGCTAAGGGCATCGAATAAATGATAAATGAAAAGAAATTGTACATAATAAAAATGCATACATGTTAACATATTGCATCAAGGTGCCATTTTCCATAATAGTTTCACTTTTCTCATGGGATATTTTAAGAAGACATCAAATTATTGCAATGAAAATTTATCATGTCGTAATGGTTGTCTCATAGTTTATACTTGTAAAAATGGTGTTAAGAAGAGCATTGCTCTAATCAAGCGATATCATGTTACGACATGCAAATGTATTTTTCCTTTCTCCCTAAATGAATCGTGAATTTATTACCATCCCTTCCTATCTTTCTTATTCGAGTCAAAATGTAATGTTTTGGCATAGGACTTGGGAATTCTCTTTCTTATGATTATTTCATGTATCGGAGCTTCCAAATAACCAACAATATTTTTATCAGTTTTATTGAGAAGCTCTCAATATGAAAACAAATTTTCTTTCTAAAATACGTGAGAAACTAAAAATATGGGGCGCCTTTTATTTATATACTTAAGTTTAGTGAATGTCTAGTGAATACTATGTTCACTAAATTGTACTCGCGAAAAGAATCATCAACCTAAAATTAACGAAATGTCGAAATAAATTCAAACTAAAGTTGGCGAAACAGTTGGCTTGATACTTGAAGATGCAAATTACATAACTACAACATATCCATAAAATGATTAAAAGCTTTTTAGCTTATTCGCACTAAGAAGATGAAAATCCACACCCAATGAATAAGAAAAAGAAATACCATAAGAAAGAAAATAAGAGAATATGCTATGTCTTTCAAAACCCTTCTTTAAATAATACCACGATATGACTCCTTTCCGCTTTATCTGCTGTTGCTTTCAAGTCAAGTATCATTCAACCCTCAAAACTCGCTTCCATATAGCGGTTGATGAGCATGGCCCGTGGGAAAAGAAAGGAGCCGAACAGAAGGCTCTCTTAGGACGCACGAAGAGATCCGAATACACAAGTTGTGCTGTGAGTTTTACATCCAGATTTAGTTATTTATTGTTGTAAGTATTTTGGATTGGATGTAATTTAGGCGTGAAAAACACTCGTGCGTATGAGTAATTGTAAACCCGAATTCTCCGATTATTAGTGGATTATTTCCTGCCGACGCTCTCCTTGGATATAGGTATTGATATTCCGATCGAACCACGTAAATCTTTGGTGTCATTATTGTTCCTTATTTAATTCTCTAGTATTTTCGCGTTGATTTTGTAACATTCCTAGATTAACACGCTAATGTATTGTCTGCTTTGGCCAGTCTCATATCGAGACTTACGGTTTTGTCCTTTGGCATACAAGTGAGAACCTTCCCAGGAGGTTACCCATCCTAGGAGTACTCTCACCTGAGCACGCAAAGCCAAGTGTTGCCATTACGTCAAAAGGTGCCTCCGTGAGTTAATTCCAGTTTTCACACACACACACACATATATATATATTCTAGAATCGTTTTCCCTCTGTTTGTTGTATAGTTCGATTCATTCCTGCCTCCTTCGTTATCTTAGAAGCCTGCCAGAAGCCGCTCCTTGTCTAGATCCTTTGGCCCTGGCGACCACTCCCTGTCCTTGTCGGACTAGATCATTAAAGATTTAATTTGCAAGATCCCATTACGTTTCTGCATTATATTACTACATTTCTTGTGGTATTAGTTATTCTTAATCTCTTTAACATGTTAAAGGAAAGTCTTTCATAAGATGCTATCGACCTTGGAAGAGAACTACACCACAGACATCGAAAAACCAGGTGGAGAGATCAATATATTGTTATTGATGATTGTTCCAAAGGCCAAACATTGGGGAAATTGTTTAAATAGTCATAAACCTATTGCAATTTGGCCAATTCAGTCATAAACTTTTCAATTTTGTCAATTGAGTCCTAAACTTTTTTACGTTTTGCCAATTAAGCCTATCCAACCAATTTTAGCTGGAAATCATTGACGTGGATGCCATAAATGCCACATAGGATGGCCGGCGTTGATGTATTTTGAAGTTTTTTCTACCAAGTCCGCTCATAGGCGAGCGTTGGCCACTTGAAGGAAAAAAAGAAAGAAAAAAGAAGAAAGAAAAACAGAAAAGAAAATGTAAAAATTTGAAATTTTTTAGGAAAATAATAAGTGCACTGAAACCCCTAAAATATATTACTAAAGAGCAATTGAATCCTAAAACTTTTAAAAAGTGTAATCAAGTATTAAAACTTCTTGGAAGTACAATTAAGCTCTAAAACTTGTTAAGAAAGTGTAATTGAGTCATAAAACTTTCAAAAAGTATAATCAACGGAAGGACTTGATTGAACCAATTTGATAATTTTTAGGATTTGATTGCACTTTTTGAAAATTTTAGGACTCAACTGCACTTTTGTGACAAGTTTTAGGACTTCCAATGCCCTTATCCCTTTAAATAATTATAAAATTGTCGGCATTAGTGTCGGCCAACGGCCAGCATCCACGTTAGTAATTTCCAATTAAAATTGGGTTGATGGGCTCAATTGGCAAAATATGAAAATGCTTAGGACTCAATTGGCAAAATTAAAATGTCTAGAACTGAATTGACTAAAGTGCAATAGGTTTTGGACTTTTTGGACAATTATCCTGTCAAGCTCCTCACAACATCGAAGAGATAACATGCATAAATACATATCCCCTTATCATTTTGGGTTGATATTAATTGTGTCTTTCGATAACTCGCCCTGAAAACACAGTGTCGTTGCGACAAAAATTCACATTACCAAGGTACAAGAGATGATCAAATCAGCAGCATGGCGTGTTACGTATTAGCCATGTCATTAGTCTTCGAGTGGACATATGAGAGATTAGCGAGGACGAGGTACATTTTTCATATCACGGAGAGCAAATTGTGATGTGTCATTTGATCATCAAAGGACTTGTGCAGTTCTTCTCCTCAAAGTGTGGCCCTTCCTTGCGTGATATAAACTATATTTTGAATGCTCTTCTCGACAGTGTTACTATAACTAGATCTGAACTATTGATATTAATATTGCAAAATGACCTGGTTTTAAATATTCTTCGGAGCACGTATGTACCGGCCATATAAAACTCAATCTTTCGAAAGAAGTCCATTCATAATCTTTTCACTCGTTATATTATTATTATTATTATTATCGGCAGTGGGTCATCCATCTCCTTTCCTCATTCAAATGGCTTATTATTAATATAGCACTACAAATTATTAATGAGAATGTCCACTACTAAAGAGTTTAATACGAACAGATAGCATTAACATGTGAAGGCATCATCTGTGCATCACCCAGGGTGTGTGGTTGATAAGTATTGTCGTGAGAAAATTAAAAACAAAATTGAACCTTTGAAGAAGCGAGAAGTGCGTCAGGCGATTTCTGAACAGTGCACGTGGACGGAGAAGCGAGAGAGCTGATCTAAGATTATGTGCCAATGACGAGACATGATTACCAAACATACCTATTGAAAACATAAGCAGCCTCGATTTTCTCCATTAATAAATCTCGACGGTTCAATTATCAGTTAGGAATTACAATGTATTTAGGCTTAGTAAACGCTAGCGAGGGTTGCTCGAAAGGTGCGCGAGGAGCGTGCGCTGACGGTAGAAGTGGGAAGTGATGGTGACCAAGAAAAAGAGCTTGTGTTGGTGTGGATATCCGGGTTTGAGGACTAATAAATTGAGACAAATATAATAAAAAAGGAGGAAATGATCATTGGCAATTCCCTACCGTGAAACCTACCTTTGAAATATAATTCTTTCAGCGCTTGCATGGTTCTGATGCACAACATCATACTAGGGCTAAACAATTCCACTCGCTTTTAACTTTGAATTATTCAAGATAAAATCGAATTTATATATTTCATGGATCTTTAGTTATTCTTTGTTGTCCATGGCAAAAGGATGTCTTTCTATTCTTTTTACAGGGAAATAGAGATTATACTTAATAATCCTAACCAAGTACAACGAGGCATTGTGACCTAATATGAGGATAACACGCAAATGGGATGCTATGAGTTCGGGAAATTTGTCCAAAAATTTCTAAACCTATTGTACGGCGGTCAATTAAGTCTTAAACTTTTCAATTATGTTAATTTAGCCCTAAACCTTTTGACAGTTTGCCAATGTAGTCTTTTCAGCTAACGTGGAAGCCGGACATCCTACATGGAACGGCTGATACTAATGTGAACGATTTTTTCTTTCATTTTTCTTTTTTTTTCCTATTGCCCTTCGCCGGTTGCTGGGCTTCGACAATAGTTGGCGGAGGTCGTTGACCAATGATGAGGGCCGAGACGCCCTCACCGGCCATAGATGAGGGAGAACCTTATTAGATCTAGCGAGGCGAGCGAGGGCGACCCTTGCCCGACGAAGGATGCCCTCTCCAGATTTGGCAAGGGGGACCCTCCCCTAGGTGAGGGCTGCCCTCACCTGAGGCAAGCAAGGGCTATCCTTGGTAGATTTGGGCGACCCTCACCGGTGGCCGATGGTTGAGGCTTGGTGACCGGTGGAGGGAATAGGGAAAAGGAAAAAAGAGAAAGGAAAGAAAGAAAAAAGAAAAAAAGTTTAGAATTTTTTTAAAAAAATTGTAAAAATCATCCACGTTAGCACTAATAGTACCACGTAAGAAGGGCAGCACTAGCTGGATTACCGCATCAGAAATTTTTTGGCCAAATTAGTCAGAAGGACTATATTGGCAAATAGTTAAAAGGTTTAGGACTAAATTGACAAATTATCAAAAGGTTTATGACTAATTTGGCACAATTGAAATGTTTAGGACTAAATTAGCTATCGTACAATAGGTTTATGACTTTTTAGACAATTATCCCCCATAAATTCATGTACTTTTCTAAAGGCTTATATCACTTTATAAGTTGACGCCCGATTGCACTCCGATGACACTATGCCCCTTATTTAAATATACACTTGTGTCATTGTCGAGGACAAACGTAAGAGATGATCGAATGAGTAATTTTCACTAAACTTTTATTCAATTATCGGCATGACAAACTCCAAAATAGAAAGGTGACTAGTATACCATTTGCCAATATAAGGCAGTCTAGTCGACATAGTAAGTAGATGAGTCTACTTGCACTGCTTCTTTACATAATATGGTAAGGGAGGTTCTTGTCCGATCTCTTCCCCACCGGTCACTAGTTTCATATTGGGAAAACAAGCAATAAAGGAAACTTCATAGAGAACACCTTATGCACGCTTGACCTCAGATGCTTTTTTTTTTATCCTTCTTTCTCTTTTGAAGGCTATATATGATGGTGACTATTTTATCTAGAGCCAAATTTTCCCACATCTTCATCCGTGAAAACTTCATCCAACTAATCTTTAGTGGGAAAATTGTCAAAAAAGTCTTAAACCTATTACACTTTTATCGATTTAGTCATAAACCTTTCAATTTTGCCGATTCAGTTCTAAACTTTTTTATGATTTGCTAAATCAATCCTAAACCTTTTTATGATTTAGGATTGATTCGGCAAATCATAAAAATGTTTATGACTGAATTTGCAAAATTGAAAGGTTTAGGACTGAATCAACAAAAGTACGATAGGTTTAGGACTTTTTTTACAATTTTTCCAATCTTTAATTGATGGATTACAAAAATGAAAACCTTAAATGATCATATTTTCATTTATCCTTAGTTGGAGAAAACTTCCTCCCACTAGTTTTCTGATTGGTTTATTAAAATACGAGTCATCACCTACATTTCTCTTGTGGAGATGCGATTTAGAAGGGTATCCTCCTCTTTATTTTTCTTTAGTCTAGCATCCCCACCCCTCCAATTTCTTTACGAGCAGGGCCGCATGCCTATTGACGTCCTCCTCCTAGTTGAAACTCTCAAGTTTCATAACTTCACAATGAATTCGTCCAACACTTTGATTTTGCCACTTGTCCCACTCTCTATTTAGCTTCCCCTATGTCCTTGGTTATCTGCAGCACACATTTACTAAAAGCTCAACCTTCACTCTGCAGGAACCCCCACTTCAGAGCTTGTCACAGCCGCACTTAAGGTCACGAACCGACCCACCTTTTCCTCTTCCACCAAGTCAAATGCCACCAGATTCGACCTGACTTTATCGGCCTCACTCACTTAATTCGAACCTCGATAACCAGAATACTGTGGTCGAACCCTTCTTCTTCTTCAAGGTCAACTTTAAGTTAAGTACATTCTACTCTTCAAGCCACGAATTAACGTATGATCAAAGTGCGCATCGATATAATGAACTCGGCACGGACAATCAAGAAATTAGATTACCATTTACTTACCAGCTCTATAAAAAAATTTACTAACGCGAAGAAAAATCCCGTTGTTTCAACAAGTACATTGGAATCGTCCAAAAATATAAATATGATGCTTGGATGTATTCCTTGTACATATGCATACATACATATATCTATTTCTCAAATACTGCGAAGTCAAACAATATTAGATGATCTCGAATCCAGATTCCAGTCATGGATTGGAAGGATTATATATATGTGTGTGTGTGTGTGTGTGTGTTTTGTGTGAGAATGTGAGGATCACAATTTAAAAAAGCTTCTTTGGGCCAACATAAGAATTATAAAGAAATATAAATGATCATCCCACAATAAAGACTTTTGCGGGGTAAGAACACCATAAATGTCATGATTTTAGTTCGGCGTTTACTTGAGTATCATAACTTTTTTTTTACTATTTACGTGTCATGATTTCTAAAATTCGTTTACTTGAGTATCATAACTTTTAAAAGATATTCATCAAAGTGCCAAAAATGCGACGTGACATAGCACTTGCGATGAACATTGAAAAGCTATATGGCATTCAAGTCATCGAAAAAAAAGTTACGATCCTCAAATAAGTGCTGTATAAAAATTATGACACTTATATGATCGAAAAAAATTATGGCACTTGAATGATTGCTGTATGAAAGTTATGGCACATATGATGTTGTTTTCTCGATTTATGCTATCATACTATTTTTCATTATTTATTTAGGATTAGTGGTCCACTGACGGGGCCTAGACCAGTGCATGCGTGTATGGTTCATATATGCAATCATATTAGAAAAAGATTTTTAAAGTATGATTGGTCCGGGGTTTCGGATTATTCTTAGACCCCATCACATATCTGAAGCCTTCCGCGAACGTTCCTCTTCCTGAAGGTTCGCTATAACCTAATAATAAGGTCTTGTTGAACAAACGTTTGGTAGTTGCTTCGAATTAAATAACTACAATGCCAAGTTATCAGATTTCCATCATAATATTCCAACCCAATTAAATACAACTAGTATGTGCAGCCTGAGGGACATAAGTTTGAATTTTAAAAAACAATTGGGAACCTGGGACCCTATTGAAAATTGTCCCCTCTGGCCTCAGGTCAATCTACAATTTTTTGATAATATAAAAAGGAATTATATCGAGTATACAAAATCTTGAAAAACACTAAAGTCGTTTATTAAGAGAGAAGTTCGTGAGCGTCCGTCACGATATCCCACATGTCGGTTATGATCGGCCCGTCCGATCTCGTCATATGTTTGATTATAAATAGATCGCAAAAAATTGGTGATGGTTGAAATGGCACGATTAGAGTTGGACCACTTTTTAACTTGGAGCCTCCAACCTTTTCAACTTACCATTTGATTATGGGATTGCAATTATCTTTTATTATATATTTCCATATCAATCCACTCATGTATTTATATGATTTTCTATTTTTCAGTTTTATTTTGTTAATAGACCTTAAAATAGATTTTGCAATTGACAAATATGAAAAAGTAATCTCAGTTTTCTTGAATGTACTTCTTATGTGACGATCGAATTTAGGATAATAAAAATAGGATACTTTAATATTATTATCACCGTAATATTCATCCTGATTAATCCTTATTCCATTAACGGGTGTATATAGAAGGGGATACCCCATATTCCCACACGTCAATTTTTTTTTTCTAACACCACTAACAATAGAGTGTTTATTCTTTCTTTTATTATTGGGATAAGTGCACATGAAGTCCAAAAATTAGTTACAAAAGTGCGTTTGAGCTTTAAAAACTTTTAAAAAGTGTAATCAAGTCCTAAAATTTATAAAATTGGTGCAATAAAGTCTTTCATCTAACCTTACTAATGGAAAATGAATATTTTCTATCTTCTATGTGGCTTTTTTCTCTCCAAATTCTATGTTTTTAATCTATATCTTAGTTAAATTAAATTAAAAAAAAAACATAAAGGCTGGTTTTTTTAAAAAGC
>BCNH02000011.1:14375075-14395318 GCA_001662345.2 Metrosideros polymorpha var. glaberrima | reverse complement strand
AAAAAAAAAAAAAACCACAGGCCCTCCGCTTGTGAGCCGCCGCTCAACGCTTGAAACTGTGGTCAGCGAGGTTCGTCAATCCTCGCTGGCCCTTGTTAGCAATGGGCGGCCCACGGGCTGAGGACTTGGCCTTCTCGCCTGTGGGTTACCTTTTCTCCTTTTTTTTTCTTTTAGTTTTTTATATTTTTTTCATCTAACTTAACTAAGACTTACGTTAAAAATTTGAGATTTGAATCAAAATGATGTCGTTTTAGTCTTATATTTCATCATTTATTAATGTTAATGCCATGTAAGAGAGAGAAAATAAAAAAATTATGTTAGTATTTTCTATTAACCAAATTTGACGGAGTTAATAGAAAGGCTTAATTGCACTAATTTAATAATTTTTTTAATTTGATTGTACTTTTTTTAAAAAGTTTTAGGACTCAATCGCACTATTTTAATAAGTTTTAGGACTTCTAGTTCACCAATCAATTTTTCTTTAATTTGTCTAAGTACTAAGATACATATCAGATTTTTGTAGAAATCAGATTTTAGTTTTATATAATTGAGTATTTCTTATCAAATCAATTAATTTTATCAAACTAAAGCAAAAGAGGAAAGAGAAAAGAAGTAGTCCAACAATAAAATTCAGTTCCCTTCACCAAATTAGTTCATTTTATGTTTTCTTCTTATTAAATTATACAAATGTCTTTTGATATGAGTACATCTTTCTAATTTTATTGCAATTTAATCAAAGTATGATGAGGAGGAGAACCAATGGGCAATGGCCACTTGCACATTATACACTCCCCGTCAAGCAAATACTTCGGGCTTGCCGAGCGAACAGTACGTGCAGGGCATGCTACAAAACGCAGGTAACTTTCGAGACTGATTGTCATTGGATTTGTGGACAGGTTTCGCATATTGCTGTGTCGCGGGGTACTGGATTGGGCCAGATTGGAAGTCGCACCACCGAACACAAACATTGCCATATCCCGCATAATTCTGATCATGTCTGTCCGGAAATCACAAGAGCGGACAGTGACCTTGGCATGTTGGGTAAAGCCATTTGCATTACCTTAAACTAGAGGTGTTAAATGAGTGGGTTGGGTTGGATTTGAGTGGGTCATATATAGGTTCAACCCAAACTCACCCATTTAACCCATATTGACCCATTTATTTTTTAAAGACCCATATCCAATCCAACCCAAACCCACATAAGTCCTAAACCATTATTAATAATTTTTCTAATTTTAAAAAAAACTTTTTTTTTTTCTCTCTTCTTTTTTCCTTCTTGCCCTTCCTCCGTCGGTCGCCGAGCCTCCGCGACAGCCAGCCACACACACGGCCAAGCTCAGCTGGCGATCGCAAGGCCGGCGAGCTCAAATCCAGGCGAGCTCGATGCTCGGTCGGGCTCGGCGGGCAAGCGCGAGGCCAGTGAGCTCAAGCTCACCAAATCCAGGCGAGCTCGAGGCTCAGTTGCGCTTGAGGCTCGACCGCGCTCGATGAGCGAGCACGAGGCCGGCGAGCTCAAGCTCGCTAGATCCAAGAGAGCTCATGCTTGTTGGTCGAGCTCGAGGCTAGCAACCTCAAGTTCGCCAGTCGTAGCCATTGCCAACCAGTCACGAAGGGAGGGGTGGAGGAAGAACGCCAATGGTAGAAGGAAGAAGAAGGAGAAGGAGAAAAGAAAAGAAAAGAAAAATTAAAAAATTCGAAAAGGAAAAGGAAAATATTAAAATATTTGATTTTTTTAAAATATTTAGAAATCTATTCATGACTCTCCTAAGATAGCTAACATAATTAACCAATTTATGACCTATTTAGAACCCATTTATGACCCACTAAGTTTTTAAGTAATCCATCTATGACTCACTTAAACCTTTAAAGCAACTCATTTATAACTTATTACCCTTAAATATGGGTTCAATATGGGTCTAGAACCCATATTGACACCTCTACCTTAAACTATGCAAGTGTGAACGACCTAATCGTTAAGACCTTGTATGCATTGCTCGTGCAAGTTTGCATCGGTATTTTTTTTTTTTTTTCAGAAAATCGTCAAAAAAGTCCTAAACCTATTGCTCTTTTGCCAATTTAATCGTAAACCTTTTAAGTTTTTTAATTTAGTCATAAACCTTTTAAGTTTGTCAATTCAATCCTAAACTTTTTAAGTCTGTGCCAATTTAGTCTTTTTTGCTAGTCAGTGCTGACGTGAACATTTTTTTTTATATAATATTTAAATATTTTTTTGAATTATTTGTTTATTTTCTTTTTCTTTTTATTTTTATGATTTTCTTTCCCCCTTGTGGCCAGGGAGCTCCGGCGAGTCGCCAACAGCCAGTGAGGGCTTCGCGACCCTCAGCCGACCTCACTGCCTGTGGCTGTACCTCATGAATAGGGGACCAAACCCTCGAATTTGCTCGAGCAACTGCCAAAACTCCAAGCTTTAAGCTCTGCAATGCTTCATCGAAGCTCATAACCCACTCTCTCGCTTTTGGGTTCTTTAGAAGAAAAAAAAAATGACGAACAGAGGTATTTCCCATGTTGATTTGGAACAAGGGCGTCATCATCACGGTGACTCGAGCACCAAGGACAACGAGAGCGCGTGCTTCTCAAATGCGAACCCAGGCGCAGCCGCTAGGGAGGCACCCTTGCCTAGATCTATGCAAGGGTGTCTCACTCGCGACCGCTGTGGCCTTGCCCTGCGGACGACGAGCTCCAGTTGTTGGAGCTCGCTGGCCACAAGGGGAAAGAAAAATAGAAAAAGAGAGAAAAAAATTCAAAATTCAAAAAAATATTTAAATTATTAAAAATGTTAATGTAAGTGCCGGCGACTTTATGTTAGTATTGGCCAAAAAGACTGAATTTGCACAAAATTAAAAGATTTAGGACTGAATTGACAAATTCAAAAGGTTTAGAATTGAATTGGCACAAACTTAAAAGGTGTATAACTGAATTGACAAACTTAAAAGATTTATAACTGAATTAACAAAAGTGTAATAAGCTTATGACTTTTTTTACAATTTTTCTTATTTTTTCCATGTATGATGCTTATGCCAGTTAATTGTTTGCATTGTACACTAAGGTCGGCTCTTTACATTAGCTCTAGTGCCTCAAGGTAGGGGTGCTAGAACCAAACCAAACCAAAATTTGATGGGCTAATTCTATGAAAAAACCCTCAACTTTAATCCAATCTCAATTATGCCCTAATTTTTTTCTAAAAAAAATCCACAATTCCTACCCACACATTCAAAATCTTCAAGATTTTTTACATTATGTGGTTGCTGTTATTTTATACGAAAGTGAGAGTGTTGATGAAAACTTGGATTCTAATAATAAACCTTTAATTGGCTCTCATGTTGATAATTTTGAAGACATTGCTTTTGGACGCGTGGACAAATTTGAGATTAGAGTGAAAGTTAAGAAACTGTTTAGATAAAAAAAAATTAAGAGAGAATTGAAATTAAACCTAAATCATATTTTTTTTTATAAAAAAATTATGCCTTGTTTGGACCGCAACCACCACTGACACGGTGGTACTTGACCTGCCTGGTCAATTAGCTGTGTATTATCATCAAATTGTCGGAGATAAATCCCTTCGGCCATATTTTCTGCCTACCATCAGCGCTGGAGTTGGAGCTATGAGTCGTGCCATTTCTCACCGCTTCTATCTGAGCCACCGCCATAGTCGCAAGTTGCTGCCCACTTGTTGCGTGCCGTCCCATCGCTCATCACTTCTATCCAAGCCATCCCATCGTGGTGAGTCCAGGGTTGCTGCTCACTAGTCATGCGCTACGTCACACATTCCAGTCCAGTCCAGTCGCCCTTGTTTGCATCGCTTTGCTGTTCACATCGCTGGATTGCCGAGTTGTTGTCGAACCATCCCATGTGTTGCTGGAGCTCGTAGCCCCTACTTACTGTGGTTTGTGCCCAAGCGTGATTGCCCACTTAAGTTGCTAGAGAATTGTCTGAAACAGATCAAACTTAGAAGCCGAATGATTTGACATGCTATGCTGGAAATTTCCGTTCAAATGCAATTAGTCTTATCAGCCATTTGAAAGCTCAATTTCAACATACAAACAAAGATGACGACTGCGAGTATTTCGAGCCAAGTCAAGTTCAATCAAGCTGAAAAAAAACAAATATGTTGAGTTTTATATATTTAAATCTAGCCAAGCCTAGTTGAGCTCCAATTAATCGAGTTGAGTTGAGCTCGAGTTTGTTGAGTCTTATATCATGTTGAGTTCGTGGAGGAAAAAGAGTATTTGATCTAGATTTGAAAACGTGACAAGAAACCAATTATCTGGGAATGATCAATATGATCGAAGAAATGAGGCTGAACTCTTTATACCCAGATCAATCTTGTTCATCACCCGTGAGTCCGAGTCTGAATCTTCCAATGTAGACACCCATTTTGAGCCGTTAGGATCCTTTCACCAATTACCTTACGCCATGGCCCAAGTCCGCTACAACCTGTAAGTGCGCCGTGAGATCCTTCGTCAACCGGAGGAAGCAACGGACGGTGTTCAAGGCACTAGTGTCGGTTCCAATTAGGAAGGCTCCATCAGTGAGGATTCAACGAAGCAAGAGCAGTATTTTGACTCTGATGGAGCAAGTAATGAAGTGGAGATGCCGCAGATTTGCAGTTTGAGATGGTTCTGTGAATTGCTGCTTTTGCTTCTTGTTTTGGTGTTGTTCATGGCGTGTATTTGTAATATGGGCATTTCATCCTCCACCACAGAACTTCGAATATTGGCACAAATGTTCGAGTTGGGAATTTGAACAATTGGGTCTTAGGCTTCTCGTAGGTGGAAAAATTGAGTTAATTGAACGTGGCATGGAATGGTCTTTCGTTCGGTCCAATTCTTGAAAATCCGCGATCCACACTTTATTTGAAAGCCAAACTGCATTCTTTGAACAATTGGGTCATAGATTGCAAAGATTGAGTTAATAGAACGTCGGACGGAAAAGTTATGCCTCGTCCAAGTATGGCCAAATTTGAGCCAATTAGATGATTTGATATGCTTGACCATGTGAGGTTTAGAATTTTCTAATCATCTGACTAATATATGGTCAATCACGGCAATCGGATTTTTAATGAATCAACTATCACGACCATTAGTTCCATTCAATTCACAAAAATTCCCAATGCAATACATTTTTTTAAAATCAAACCACATTTTGGAACAGGTCATAAGCTTTCTGTAAAATAAAAGTTAATGTGCAAATGTATACCTTGTGTATGGAATCAAGCAAATCATAAATTGAAAGAGGGATAATTCTGGCTCTCTATCTTATCCCAGCATGAAATATATATGTGGCTTTCCATTGTTAGTTTGCCCATAAACACAAACAGTTCCTAAAAGCCAACAATTTAGCACAAAATGAGAGCTCAATTAAGATTTCAATACTCTATGCCACGGGTTGTTGCAAACACGGATCTTCTATGCTTTCAATGCCTAAGCGACATGAACTAACAAAAAGAATATCTATAAAAAAAAAATGCTACTTTGGACAATTCAAGTGAAAATGATTGAATTGGAACAATTGGGTCGTGAGCTTTTTATAGGTACAAAAATCAAGTCAATCAAATATTGGACAAGTTATATCCAGTCAAAATTTGGCCAATTTTGGGTAAAAACATACATAAAAATATCATTTTTCAAAATTTTTTTAGTTATGTGATTTAAATTATCTTGTGAGGCTTAGAGCTTTCTGATCATCTAAATTACTTAGTTGCTTATGACGCGATACAATTCTTAGGATCGACTGTTAGGCGAGCTCACGTTGTCACGGCGCTCAAGAGACAGGTCTTTGACAACTGCTCGATGTGGTAGAGGAAGAAGCCCATTGATTAATGCAAGCTGAGCCATACCATCTTTGAACTTGGGGCTCTCCCCCTCCTCCAACCCAAGATGATTGCAAAAACGCAATTCAGGACCCAAAAAAAGTGAGAAACACGATAGGGGAAGAGAGACCTCTTTGTAGAACTCAGCTAAGCACTGAATGTTGGAGGATTCGAGAGAGGTGGTACAGACGCGCCGTGCTTTTTTGTTCTTTTTCTTCTAGCTGTTGATTTTTATGCCAAAAATTGACGAAAGATGAAATATCGTTTGGTGTTTACGATTCTTTCTTTTTACTTCTGGCCCGGACCGGGCCTCAAGGTCAGACTTGATTTATTGTCCATATCCGCCCATCTTAAAATGAATGATGCAATATCATGCTTTAGATTAAAATTCCTTGTACATTGGCATGGTGGTCATGGTGGCGCTCCAGTCCCCCACCATTTTCCTTGAACTTGGGCTCTTGTACTCCTCGGTGTTTCGATTCCACCTTCGCCCAAGGCTTGAGTCCATCCATGAATGTGAATAGGGCCTTGGACTTGGTCATATCTGGAACTTCCAACAATAGCTCGGTGAACTCCCGCACGTATTTGTGGATATCTCCCTTTGGAGAGAGATGGTGAAGTTTGCTTCGGGCCTCATTCTTGGCACATTCCGGAAAGAATTGCTTGTGGAATGTGGCCACGAAATCGGACCATTAGGTGATCGGTTTGGCTCCTCGTCTTTCATTATTACACCGACCTCGCCACCAAAGTTAAGCAATATCAGTCAAGTACATAGAAGAAATTCGTGCCTTAGCCTCGTTGTCCATGATTCTCATGGCATCGAAGTATTGGTCCATGTCTCATATGAAGTTGTCCACCTCCTTGGCTGACCGGTCTTCCTTGAACTCCTTAGGTTATGAACGTTCACTCTGGCATCATGGCGACTACTCCTTGCGCCATGCGTGCCTTGCACGCCTTGAGTTCACCTTTGACCATTTCTAACTCTTGGGCCATGAATGCACGGTAGGCTTTGAACTCCTCTTTGCCAATCTTGAGCTCTTATTGAGCATCGCCGGTCAAGGATTCGAGGGCATCACACCTTTCACTCTTCCGACCAGCAATCGCATTTAAACCACCTGAAAATTCTCCACAGAGTGATTCTTTGACCTCAGCCAGTCGTTCTTTCTCTTCTTCGAAGAACTTGTCCATCACGGATTTCATTCGGGCGAGTCCATCTTCGAACAAGTATATGACATCCTTCAAGGAAGCTCTTTTGGGCTTCGCATGGATGTCCTTCTCTTGAGGGGTCTCCTCCACAACAAGTGAAGCAATTTCTTGGTACGACATTCTCTCGACCAATTGATGTGCTCCTCGATCTCTTGGAACAACTCTTCTCAACTGATTCTTATACCACTTGTCACGGGCTAGCTATAAAAGTCGAGACCCGTGCGACAATTTGGTTTTCTTGGATGGTTAGAGTGCCTAAGCCAAGCCTTGAATGATGCATATACCAAAATCGTAGTCCTAGTTTCAATTATAAAAAATTCAATTTATCTCATAAAGATCTTATGTCTTCAAATTTGAACTTAAATCTCTATCATCTCACGACAAAAAAATTATAAAATTGATTAGAATCTTTAAAAATTAATCCAGTTGAAATACTTATTTTCGTTTTTTTCCCTACTCATGCTCTTTGGCTAGTTTGCAAGAAAAAATGTGAAAGGAATTAAAAGAGTTATGGAAATAGCTCCAACCTTTGATTATTAGTAGTATAAAGTAAGGAGCCTTTTGTTTCATGTATTTTTTTTTTCTCATTCATGAGCAGTAAGATCAATTTTATTTATTTTGGTTTATTCAGTGTTAGAATTAATGTTTGTTACTCCAAAAATAAATGTTCATCTAACATCATTTCCCCTAAATAACGTTTGTAATGTTCTAATTGTCGGCTATGCACCAAAATAGATATCAACTAACTAAAACCGGCAAAAGTAGCATAATTATTTCTTTATAACATAAAACAAAACCTAGTCTCTGCTTTGAATTAGAGCATGACTTTTTATTATTATTAAAGACGAACAAAAATATCCAAGGTGCTAATAATTCTTATGACATAATATGGGAGGGATTACTATTAATGGTAATGATATGCTGCTGCCATTGAATCTTTAATTTCATTCCTCACAAATATTGCAACGACACTAATAGCTCTTATCTATTTTGTGGGGAAGAACAAGAATTATAAAATAGATTTTCAGTCGTTTTTCCTATAAATCTATAATTAGAAAAAACCAAAATCAATTTTTTGATTATGAAAAACAAAATGTTTTTGCTTTCAAGATGGAATGATTGGTTTTTGTTTTTCATATAAATGATTTTATCCATAGTTTTAAATGGTGTCTTCAAGTGAAATTTTATTTTCTTTCTAAAAAAATAGTAATTATAATAATCATGCATATGTAACTATCCCACTTAAGCGGGAGTATCGGGCTTTGTCGATCAACTTATGTCGATTCTACATGCTAGTTATCAATGCACAAGAAGGGTTGCCGATTGGCTACCAAGCTATTGATTAAGGAGTTGTCAATTCTTTCCTTGCCGATCAAGTTAAAAAAAAGTTATTCACCAAATAGTTGCCGATTGCAAAGCTAATCAACAATATATCAATGGGAGGCTATTCTGAGCAATTTCCTTGGATAATTGTTGATCTCTAGAGATAATTATTTTTTGGTCAAGGTTAATGGATGAATTTTTTAAGATGAACCGCAAGGCCAAAGAGTCAAGATTTCAAGTCTCCATGTTATTAATTTCTAGTTCCTATTTCTTTAATTGTTTTCTAGTTCCTATTTCTTTAATTGTTTTCTAGTTCCTATTTCTTTAATGTTTGGGTAGTTCCCATGTTTTAAATGTTTGTCTATTTCCTGTGTCTTAGTCCCTCTATATAAAGAGGTGATATCTCAAATGTAAGGCAAAATTGATGAATAATAAGAATATATGAGATTTGTCTCTATGTGAGTAAATATCTATCCTTGGTTTCTGTATCATTGAAAAGCGGATTCTTTCTTGGTGGTGAACCAAACAATGTATCCTCGATTGGTATTTTTTATTAGGTCTTGCTTGTGAGCTTCTCTTATCCCGAAGTCTTCTATCCTTGGTGGGTGGTTCTCCCTGTAAGCCTTGGTAGTGAATTTCGTTGATCCCGATCTTGATTCTCGGCTGGTAACGCATCCTGTATGCCTTGGTTTTGATCGTATTCTATCCTGTATTTCATTCATCCATTAACATCCGTTCCCTCATACTCTGATGCCTTTCAATATCACTCAAAACAACACTCACCCGCCCCCGCAACTACATCTGCGTCAACCACCTCTAAGTTGTGAATGTTGATAAGATTTTTCCTTTAGCGCATCATTTCGGCGCCTACCTAACTTTTACTAGGGGTGTGCATGGTCCAGGTTGGTCCGGTCCCCATATGGAACCGAGGATTGGACCGGTAGTCTCGGTCCCCAAATTTTCGGGACCGGAGACCAGATTAGGACCGGACCGGTGGTCCGGTCCGATCCCGGTTCAGTTCTAATGGGACCGGTAAACAACCGGAACCCTTGTTGGTTGCCCAAGCGCTGCCAAAATATGCAGCTCTCATGACGCCGTTTCAGGCAGAGGAAGCTTCAACAGAACTCCTTCGGAGTGAGGTTGGAGAACTTGGTGATGCCGTGCACCGCCGAGGGTCGAGCTTTTGGTGGAGCTTCGCGCGATGGAGGTTAGCCTTGAAGTCGCCGAACTAGTGGTCGTGCTCCTCCGGCTTGGCGTAGCCCTTGACAAACCAGAGCTTGAAGTCGGAGAAGTGGCACTCTGCACCAAGGACAAGGTCATCCTCACCACCCGACGACAAGAGTTGCCTGATCAGTGAATCATCATGCTCAACGAGCTTCGCAGGAGCAATCCCGATCGTTGTCGCGACAACTACGACAAAGAAGACGAGAGGGAGACGAGACACGACTGTAAAACTAGAGGGAGCAAGGAAAGGGAAGCAATGGAGATTGGAGAGAGAGAGCGTGAGTTAATGGAGAGAGAGAGAGAGAGAGAGAGAGAGAGAGAGATGGATAGGAGTAGGAGTAGCTGATAGATGGGATGGGATGGGACAAGACATGGGAGGAGGGAGTCAGGAGACAGGAGTAAGGGGGAGGGGGGCAGTGGGAAAAGAGACGAGAGAAGATAGGAGTGGGGGGGAGGGGGGGCAGCTGGAAAAGAGACAGGGGAGGGGGGCAAGCAGGAAAATAAATAATCGATTTGGTCCGAGCGGTCTGGTCTGGTCCCATCACCTTTGGAATCGAGAACCGGACCGAACCGGTCACCGATTCCACTTATAGGAACCGAGGACCGGACCAAACCAGTCGGTCCGGATCGGTCCGATTCTTTTTGCTCACCCCTAACTTTTACCGTGAGATGCCAGGTTTGCACCACACAAGTCATGGCAAATGGACTTTTTTTTCCTCATATAAGTTTTCATTCCTTTGCTTCTCTATTAAGTTTTTCGTAACGTTTTTCTATAATATGAATATTTTCTTTGCTTTTGTTATTTTCCTATCAGTCAGTTGGAATGTCTTCTTGTGGGATAAATTATCCAAAAAATCCTAAACCTATTATATGACCGCCAATTTAGTCCTAAAATTTTCAATTTGACCAAATATAATCCTAAACCTTTTGATAATGTTCCAATATAATCCTTCCGGCCAATTTTATTTGAAATCATTGACGTGGCCGTCCAATTAGCACAAATTGTTCTGCATGGCACTGTTGGGGCTAACGTCAATGATTTTTGCAATTTTTTAAAATTTTCTATTTTTTTTCTTTTCTTTCCTTTTTCTTGTTTTTTCTATTTTCCTTTGCTAGTCACTGAAAGTCGTCCACTACAACGATTTCTGCTATATTGAAACATTGTAAAAATGTTAAGGGCTACATGGGCCAAATTAGAAAATTTAAAGCTAAATTGGCGACCATACAATAGGTTTGAGAATTTTTGGACAATTATCCTTCTTTCTAAGAGTTTGTTTGCCATTTTCATTTTTCTTCAATGTATGTCTTTAATCATTCAAAAATATGTAAAAATACAACTATGCTTAAAATCTCTGCGTATGTTAAATCTATTATCTAACAATTAAACTAAAATAAAAAAATTTAAACGACATCCTACCTTAAGTTTATATTGTCTGATCTTTGCTATTAATAGACATTTGTATATGAGTTTGTGTTGGAAAGATATTTACATGGTTTTAGATATTTGTCCAATTTTAGTATGCTTAGAACTTCGATTTGGACATGCTATAGCTAAAAGTACCAAAATTATGAACTCAAGAAGAATGAAATTAACAATGTAATTTTAACTGCGACATAGACAGTTTGTTCTTAACATTGACTAAGGTTGTTCATTGCGTGATCGATAGAAGCCTTACAATTATACTCATCAAAAGCATTTCCATCTCTTCCAAAAGAAACTATTCAATTAAACATTATATTAAGCACAGAAAGTGTGAATGTTAGAGATAACAACAATATGAATTATCAATGTTAGACGATGTCAATTATCAGTGCTCATACTTACCTGTATCATGAACCTAATCCATACATGTCCATTCATTAACTATTCAGTTAACCCCATATTAAGATAATCATGAACAATTGAATAGGATAAAACTCTCCTTATCTATTCATCCGTCTGTCTATCTACTTATGTAATATACGAGATGAAAGAGCTTCATGACATTTATACAATATCTAATCATTCAAATCCATTAGGTTGAATTATCATCTTCATAAATCTTAATCAAATCAATAAGAAGCCTAGAGTTCAAATTTTTTTAAAGGCACTGTTCCGCTTATAATAGACCCTTTATTAGAAAACTTATAATATGCTACAATAAATTAAGGTGAGTTTTTTGCGGTACAATAGATTTTTCGATAAATAAGATTGTGAAGGTCCAATTATAATGGTAATTCTAATTATTTATAATGAGACGAAGAACTTAACACAATGATAGTTACGACAATTCAGGTGGACTTGTACTTTCGGTCTTTTTCTAAATGATTTTTAAATTTTCCGGATCTCTCGCAGATAAAGACTGTTGCGAGTTCTGATCGACAAGATCAGAGGAGTCCTTCACAGTTGACTATCCGTACGTTGTAGCTTTACTCTGTCACTGTCTTTTATTAATAGTCACTCTTCCCCTGTGGAAACTGCTCAAGACCGAGTCCCTGTGGAAATAGAATTCCTTGTCGAGATTGAAGAAACATCCCATATAAATAAAGTCGACCATCGGCGTCGAATCTACAGTCTGCGTCTTCTATAGTTTCATCCGCCATTAACGACGTCGAATCTACGATCTACGTCTTCTATAGTTTCATCGCGATGGCAGGTGGTTTCGGCATCCAAAGTGGCGGCGTCCCCAAGGATTATCCTGGGAAAGTCACCTCTTACGTTCTCATCACATGCATCGCCGCTGCCATGGGGGGTTTGATATTCGGGTACGACATCGGAATTTCGGGTAATGCTCTCATCTTATCAATCCGTTTTTTCTCTTCTGGTCTTTGCGTCGAAATCTCGAGTTTTATCGCAACTAAGATTTGTTCTCGCAATTTATTCGCTTAGGCGGCGTGACGTCCATGGCTCCGTTCCTAAAGAGGTTCTTCCCTACCGTATACCGCAAGGAGGCGTTGGACAAGTCCACGAACCAATACTGCAAGTTTGACAGCTTCCCGCTGACTATGTTCACATCATCGCTCTACTTGGCGGCGCTCGTGGCCTCGTTCGGCGCATCCAAGGTGACCCGGAGATTTGGGCGGAGGTGGTCCATGTTGCTAGGCGGCACAATCTTCCTCTGTGGCGCTCTCGTAAATGCAGGCGCTCTGAACATCGCTATGCTTATCATTGGCCGGATTCTGCTTGGTGTGGGAGTCGGCTTCGCCACTCAGGTGAAACTCCTTAATTACTGTGCTATTTTGTATCAAGATTTCATTATTCATCGTATCATAGGTTATATGTATATACATACTTGTACATATGTTTTTTTACCTTAAACGCATCGTTGTTTTCGCTGATCTAGATTCATTGTTGCTTGAATTTTATAGATTTTGCTAGAGAAAAGATGACTAATTACTAGACTCCCTAGTAGATCTCTCAAAAGGTCATCCAAAAGTTCTGTATTTAGTATATTAAGTTACTTTAAAATTCCTATATTTTCCTAATAGGAAAGAACTAATCAGCTTAAGTCATTGATGATCGTTCCATTGGCGAAGTCAAGAGGTTTAGTTTAACCATACTTCCTTTCAAGTAAACAAAACAAGAATGGTCAACTGAGTAAATCTCGATGGAGAGATTTGATGATGATACCTATAGACCTTTAGTTGCATTTAACTTTTCTTGCATCCACAGTCCGTGCCGCTCTACGTGTCGGAGATGGCGCCATACAAGCACCGCGGCTCGCTCAACGTGCTCTTCCAGCTGTCCATCACGGTAGGCATCCTGTGCGCAAACGTGGTCAACTACTTAACCCAGAAGATGGCCAACGGTGAAGGGTGGCGGGTGAGCCTCGGCGGCGCGGCAGTCCCTGCCCTCATCATCGGCACCTCGGCCTTCTTCCTCCCTAACACCCCCAACTCTATCCTTGAGAAGGGCAATCCCACTGAGGCACGGGAGATGCTCCGCCGCATCCGGGGGGTCTCTGACCTCGAGGTGGAGGCGGAGTTCAACGATATCAAGGAGGCGAGCGAGGCGTCCAAGGCCGTGAAGGACCCCTGGAGCAACCTCAGCAAGAGGAAGTACCGGCCACACCTGATCATGTCGGTGCTCATCCCAATGTTCCAGCAGCTTACTGGGATCAACGTGGTCATGTTCTACGCGCCAGTCCTGTTCATCACCATCGGGTTTGGGAACGATGCATCGCTCATGTCTGCGCTTATCACCGGCGGCGTCAATGCGGCCGCAACATTCATCTCCGTGTATGGGACAGATAAGTGGGGACGTCGCCGTCTCTTCTTCTGGGGTGGAGGGTTGATGCTCATCTTTCAGGTACAGAAACATCTTTAGACTCGTTACACTCTTTACTAGATATCCTCAACTATCCACTCCTTATCATCTCATCCGACCATATTGGATCTTTAACTAAGACCATCGGATTGTGTTCGATGTTCCTTTATGTGTCTAGTCGCAAGTGTCTGATCCCTATATTCCGCCAAAAATTTAACCGGTTGTGATTGCACAGGTGGCTGTGGCGTCCTTGATCGGCTGGAAGTTCGGCGTGACAGGCCAAGTGGACAACCTCCCCGGCTGGTACGCAATCGTTGTGGTGATCTGCATCTGCATGTTCGTGTCCGGCTTTGCCTTCTCGTGGGGGCCGCTGGGGTGGCTGGTGCCGAGCGAGATATTCCCCCTGGAGATCCGGTCGGCAGCGCAGAGCATTGTCGTGTGTGTCAACATGTTCTTCACCTTCCTGGTCGCGCAGATCTTCCTCACCATGCTTTGCCATATGAAGTTCGGCCTCTTCATCTTTTTCGCCTTCTTTGTCGCCCTCATGACCGTCTTCATCTACTTCTTCCTGCCTGAAACGAAGAACATTCCCATCGAAGAGATGTCCCAAGTCTGGGAGAAACATTGGTATTGGAAGAAGTACGTGGTCGCAGATGGACCGTCGATCCAGGAGAAAGTTTAGGCACTCGATTTTTCGCTAAAGCTTTTGGAAATAATTTGACTATACTTTTTCTCGTTCATGCAATTTCCGTATGTTAGGTTTGATTAGGTTACATGCTTTCCTGGAACCAGGATTTGCATGCGGATTTGTTTTAGTTTGGTTTTTGAATAGGTACGAGTGGATTAGGTTTATTGATTCTCTCTTCTATGTACGCTGGGTTTAATAACCTTAATTTTGATAGGATAAATTTGCGAATATTGATATCCTTTTTTATTTTCGCGAATATTTATCCTCAATAATTATTTGAGGATCGATAGAGTTGTGTTTTTGCTAGTTTTGTGGGTTATAAATGACAGTTAACAAACAGATAGAACCTATCAATTAAATCAAGTTTTAAGTGCGCTCGCTTAGAATATGTTTGGAGTTTTTAATATGGAATATGCTTTTTATTGTGAACAACTTTGTCATCCGGCTTCCGAGAATGGACTTTGTGGTTTATAATAAACGTCCGTTGGTCTCCGGACGGTCCTGCAATCCTTTTCGTGAAAGAAGATGAACATTGGGGAGAGACGAAACTGCCATCTTTGTCACAGATATTGATGGTGGGCCGGTCATAAGACCTTTGTTTTTCAACTTCCTTTTCTTTTCTTTTTCTCATTCTCCTTCTAAATTTCTTTGCTTTTCAATGAAATTAAAGAATGGCAAAAAAAAATGAAATTAAAGAAAATTCCAAATAAAAATCTGAAGTGCCTTCATTTTCTTAAAATAATGTCTAAAGTGGATCTTGTTTTAAATAAGTATATGAAGTGGCCATATCAATCTCAAAGAAGAGTCTATCTTTGCCGGCTAGCCAAATCTTCCGACTGGACAAGGGCGTTTTCGTCCAAAGATAATTTGCATTACCTTTAACAATGCAAGTGCGAACGACCTAGTCGCTAGGAAGCTTGTATGCATTGCTTGTACAAGTTTGCATCGGTATTTTTTTCGATGCATGATGCTTATGCCACGTAATTAAGGTTGGCATGCAAGATGGACGATGATCTAAATTGTATACCGAGGTGGGCCTAGTACATTAGCTCTAGTGCCCCAAGGGTACCAAATATGGAAGTTGTGGAGGCAAAGTAGAAGGGAACACGAGAAGCTGCCAATAGACGTGAAAGCTAGGTAGAATTTCACTTATTTGATGTTGAAGAAAGCATGCAATCAGATGGGCATGCTCACATTGTTTTCCACCAGCTATGGACAATAAAATTGGAGGGTAGCTGAAGTCTTTAGAGAGTTCTTCGCTAGAGTTTATCTACCAAGCAATCAAGCCTTCTGGTTCCTGATTTCACAGCTCTAGCAACGACATTGCGCGCCCCACACCCTAACAATGCGGCGTGTGACTCGTGCCAATAGCAAAATATTTGATCTAGATAACCAACCGACAAGAAGAGACATATGGTAGTTCTTCGACCTTAAGGGCTCTGCAGTGCGCAAACAGCTTTCACTACAATCAGCGGGCTGCCGCAAGACGCTTGCTGTTGTACCAATGGTGTTGTTGCCATCAAGAGCGGGTGTCCATGTCCAACAAAGGGAAAATTACCAAGAAGTCCTAAACCTATTGTATTTGTGTCAATTTAGTCTTAAACTTTTTAATTTTGCCATTTTAGTTCTAAACCTTTTTAAATTTGCCACTTTAGTCCTTTCGACCAATTTTGACAGGAAATCATTTACGTGGATGCTAGCCATGCTATAGCCAACGCTAACGTGAACAGTTTTTATAATTTTTTTAGATTATCTGATTTTTTTCTACAGCATTTTTTAATTTTTTTCTTTGTTTCTTTTGCTTTTTTTTATCCTACGAATTCCGGTCACAAGTGAAGGCCTAGGGTTGGCCAGCGACCCTCGCCTGGGGTCGGCCAGCGATCCTCACGGGACTTCGTAGTTCACGTTTAGGTGTCGACTGTGGTTACCGAGCATCCATGGATAGAACCGAGTTTCGTGATATTGTAGACATTTCATCTAAAGCATTGCGCATTGCATGCATTGCATTTTACATAAACTCTTAAGAAACATTAGGGTCATTCTGCATGCACGGTAGGAATTGAGGACACATTTGTCGATTTCTGAAAGAGAAAGTGGGTAGAGTGCCAGAACAGGATCGTTAGTTTTTATTTTACTCTCAGTTAAGTTAGTTTTATTTTCTTTACTTAAACAAAAATGGTGAATATAGTTCTCAATACTCATTTTCTGGTAAAAGACAGGAATGATTTTTGGAATCGTTTAGTGGGCTAATTCCCTCAAAATCTCTCAATTTTAAATCTAATTTCAATTGTACCCTAAATTTTTTTTCTAAAGAAAATCCTCAACTTTCACTCCAATCTCAATTTGCCCATGCATTTAAAATTTATAAGATTATCAACATCAAGAGGCCGATGTTGTATCATATGAAAATGAAATCATTTACGTGGCAATCCAATTAGCATAGACCATTTTGCATGGCACTATTGGAGCTAACGTCAACAATTTTTGCAATTTTTTAAAATTTTCTAAATTTTTTTGTTTTTTTTCCCTTTTTCTTGTTTTTCCTATTTTCCTCCGCCGGTTGCCGAAATTCATCCACATCAGCGATTTCTAGCCATATTGAAACATTGTAAAAATGTCTAAGGCTACGTGGGCCAAATTAGAAAATTTAGGACTAAATTAACGACCGTACAATAGGTTGAGGACTTTTGGGAAAATGATCCCTCTTTCTATGAGTTTGTATGACATTTTCATTTTTCTTCAATGTATGTCTTTAATCATTCAAAAATATGTAAAAATACAAGTATGCTTAAAATCTTTGCGTATGTGAAACCTATTATCTAACAATTAAACTAAAATAAAAAAATGAAAACGACATCCTACTTTCAGTTATATATATTCGTCCAATTTTAGTATGCTTAGAACTTCGATTTGGACATGCTATAGCTAAAAGTACAAAAATTCTGAACTCAAGAAGAATAAAATCAACACTGTAATTTTAACTGCGACTTAGACAGTTTGTTCATAACATTGACTAAGGTTGTTCATTGCGTGATCGAAAGAAGCCTTACAACTATACTCATCAAAAGTATATTTCCATCTCTTCCAAAAGAAACTATTCAATTAAACATTATATTAAGCACAGAAAGTTTGAATGTTAGAGATAATGACAATCTGAATTATCAATGTTAGATGATGTCAATTTTCAGTGCTCATGCTTAGCCGTATCGTGAACCTAATCCATACATGTCCATTATTTAACTATTCAGTTAACCCCATATTAAGATAATCATGAACACTGGAATAGGATAAAACTCTTCTTATCTATTCATCCGTCTATCTATCTACATATGTAATATATGAGATGAAAGAGCTTCATGACATTTATATAGTACAATATCTAATCATTCCAATCTATTAGGTCGAATTATCATCTTAAAGGCACTGTTATAATAAACCCTTTATCAAAAAAAATTATAATATGCTAGAATAAATTAAGGTGAATTTTTTGCGGTACAATAGATTTTCCGATAAATAAGATTGTGGAGGTCCAATTATAATGGTGATTCTAATTATTTATAATGAGAGTAAGAACTTAACACAATGATAGTTACGACAATCCAGTTGGACTTATCCTTTCGGTCTTTTTCTAAATTATTTTTAAATTTTCCAATTAGTTTTTTAATCTTCCGGATCTCTCGCAGATAAAAACTGTTGCGAGTTCTGATCGACAAGATCAGAGGAGTCCTTCACAGTTGACTATCCGTACGCTGTAGCTTTCCTCAGTCACTGTCTTTTATTAATAGTCACTCTTCCCCTGTGGAAACTGCTCAAGACCGAGTCCCTGTGGGAATGGAATTCCTTGTCGAGATTGAAGAAACATCTCATATAAATAAAGTCGACCCCCCACGTCGAATCTACAATCTGCGTCTTCTATAGTTTCATCCGCCATTAACAACGTTGAATCTACGATCTGCATCTTCTATAGTTTCATCGCGATGGCAGGTGGTTTTGGCATCCAAAACGGCGGCGTCCCCAAGGATTATCCTGGGAAAGTCACCTCTTACGTTCTCATCACATGCATCGCCGCTGCCATGGGGGGTTTGATATTCGGGTACGACATCGGAATTTCGGGTAATGCTCTCATCTTATCAAGCTGTTTTCTCTCTTTTGGTCTTTGCATCGAAATCTCAAGTTTTATAGCGACTAAGATTCGTTCTCGTGATTTATTCGCTTAGGCGGCGTGACGTCCATGGCTCCGTTCCTAAAGAAGTTCTTCCCTACCGTGTACCGCAAGGAGGCGTTGGACAAGTCCACGAACCAATACTGCAAGTTTGACAGCTTCCCGCTGACTATGTTCACATCGTCGCTCTACTTGGCAGCGCTCGTGGCCTCATTCGGTGCATCCAAGGTGACCCGGAGATTCGGGCGGAGGTGGTCCATGTTGTTAGGCGGCACAATCTTCCTCTGTGGCGCTCTTGTAAATGCTGGCGCTGTAAACATCGCTATGCTGATCATTGGTCGGATTCTGCTTGGTGTGGGAGTCGGCTTCGCCACTCAGGTAAAACTCCTTAATTATTGCGCTATTTTGTACCAAGATTTCGTTATTCATCTTATCATGGGTTATATGTATATACATGCTTGTACGTATGTTTTTTGCCCTTAAACGCATCCTTGTTTTCGCTGGTCTAGATTCATTGTTGCTCGAATTTTATAGATTTTGCTTGAGAAAAGATGACTAATTACTGGACTACCTAGTAGATCTTTCAAAAGGCCATCCAAAAGTGCGGTATTTAGCATATTAAGTTACTTTAAAATTCCTATATTTTCCTAATAGGAAAGAACTAATCAGCTTAAATCATCGATGATCGTTTCGTTGGCGAAGTCAAAAGGTTTAGTTTAGCCATGCTTCCGTTCAAGTAAACGAAACAAGAATAGTCGACAAAGTAAATCTCGACGCAAAGATTGATGATAATACCAATAGACTTTTAGTTGCATTTAATTATATATGTGTGTCTTTAATAAACCGTGATTTTACGTGTGATTCTCTCATTCTATAGTTAATCGATATGTAGTATATGTTGTTTATGTCTGTACATATAGCTTTGGATAACACAACTGTGCACTTTAACTTTTCTTGCATCCGTAGTCCGTGCCGCTCTACGTGTCGGAGATGGCGCCATACAAGCACCGCGGCTCGCTCAACGTGCTCTTCCAGCTGTCCATCACGGTAGGCATCTTGTGCGCGAACGTGGTCAACTACTTAACCCAGAAGATGGTTAACGGCGAAGGGTGGCGTGTGAGCCTCGGTGGCGCGGCCGTCCCTGCCCTCATCATCGGCATCTCGGCCTTCTTCCTCCCTAACACCCCCAACTCCATCCTTGAGAAGGGCAATGCCACCAAGGCGCGGGAGATGCTCTGCCGCATCCGTGGGGTCTCTGACCTCGAGGTGGAGGCGGAGTTCAACGATATCAAGGAGGCGAGCGAGGCGTCCAAGGCCGTGAAGGACCCCTGGAGCAACCTCAGCAAGAGGAAGTACCGGCCACACCTGATCATGTCGGTGCTCATCCCAATGTTCCAGCAGCTTACTGGGATCAACGTGGTCATGTTCTACGCGCCAGTCCTGTTCATCACCATCGGGTTTGGGAACGATGCATCGCTCATGTCTGCGCTTATCACCGGCGGCGTCAATGCGGCCGCAACATTCATCTCCGTGTATGGGACAGATAAGTGGGGACGTCGCCGTC
>BCNH02000011.1:14315111-14368602 GCA_001662345.2 Metrosideros polymorpha var. glaberrima | reverse complement strand
GGGGGGGGGGGGGAATGGGAATTAAGAAGAGATTTATAGACAATAAAGTGGAAAATTTGTCAAAAAAATACTAAACTTATTACACTTTTGCTGATTCAGTCCTAAACTTTTTATGATTTGCCGAATCAAATCATAAAAAGGTTCAGGATTAAATCGGTAAAATTGAAAGATTTAGGACTAAATCGACAAAAGTGTAATAGGTTTAGGACTTTTTTGATAATTTTCCCGAATTAAGTGCTCCGAACCCCCACTGATTGTCTGCACCATGAGAGTCCCAAGGCTTAGTCAATCACAACATCAAACAATAAAATTAGCGATGTCTAGCGTAACTTCCGAATGCCAGGTTAAAAGGAAAAAAACTTTACACATCAATGAAACTTTTAACGTTTTGTTTGATCGAGTGCGCACAAGCATGATGGAACTATACTATACGATTCACAATGACTAGATCATATTAGCAGTCAAGATTTACCAGTTGTATTAGAAATTCTCGCCTCGTCCATCCTCTATGAAAAGAAGTTATACTATGTTTCGTCGGAATGTATCATTTCATAGGATCAAGAATAACACGTGCACCACCACCAATTTGTCGAGACATCATTACCCGGGACGCCTATTCCCTCAAGACAATTGAATCCGGTAGCACCTACCATATTTAACACGAGAGCATGTGATTTCAACGGTTCGAACGTAGTTTTTTCATCTCCCAGTTGATATTGAACCGGACCTGCTTGGGATACCCTTTTCTCGAAATATATAAATGGGTTTTACGTAAAGTGACCAAATGATGGACGGAAAAGGAAAGGGAGTATCATTAGGCAGAAGAAAACGCGCCAAGTATTGAGCTGTACTAAAGCCTATGGTCACGGAGGTCAGATCCACTATTCTCGCCCTATCTTGCATGGTCAACCAATGCTGATTACAGGCACAAACCTTGATCCATTCCTTAGTATATTGTTCTGTAACGACATGAGCAATCACAGCAACCTTTGTGTTTTCTATTAGACTGACTCGGAAAAGAGAAAAACTGAATCACAATTTCCAGAAGAATGATAAGCTTTTCAAGGTGGTTTTGATTTAACGTTACAAATGAACCTTGAGGAAATATAAATGCTGAAAGTCTAATGCTTGCCAACATTAAGCTTTCAGCATTCTCAATATCAAAATTTGGCCAAAAGCCTTTTGAGAAAACTTGTCAAACACCCCAACATTTCCCCAAAAGGCTTTGGAGGTCGAAAGCCCCTTGAGAATACTCACCCTCAGTTTTTGGCTTTATTGATTTGCAAAGGTGTCACGAGAGGTCACCATAAAAAAATGTCCAGCTTAGATGAAATGAATTACCTCAATGCCATCTATCACCTCGAGTTTCAGTTGGGTAACAATACAAATCCACAACAGTCAACCCAAATGCATAAAATCCCTCCCATGCTGGAGAGTAGCGAACACAACTATGAAATTTGAAAACCATCAAGGAATTTCTTTCTCGTACAGACATCACTAGTGATTTGTTCAAATGGCATCATCAAGAAGGGAAAATTACCAAAAAAAGTCCTACAATTATGCTAATTCAGTCCTAAACCTATTTTTTGCCACCTTAATCCTACACCTTTTGTAATTGTTCCAGTTCTGTCTATACAGCAAATTTTGGCTGACTAATACTGACGTGGACCCCAACTAGCCGGCAACTGAATATTTTAATATTTTTTTAAAAAAAATTATTGATTTTTCCTTTTTCCTTTTTTTCTCTCTTTTTTTCCCTCCCCTCCTCTTCTTCCTCCAGCCATCAAGCGACCTCATCGTCATTGGCGAGGCCCGTCCTTGTTGGCCGATCACCGGAGCTCAGCAACTGGCTAGAGGAAGAAGAAGGGGAGGGGGAAAAAGAGAGAGAGAAAATGAAAAGAAAAAAGGAAAAATTAAAATTAATGAAAAAAAATTTTAAAATATTAAAATATTCTGTCGCTAGCGTCCACATCAGCGCCAGCCAGCCAAAATTCACCCAAATTGGCTAAACTAAAACAATTGCAAAATGTTTAGGACTAAACTGTCCCAAAAAAAAGAGAGTTTAGAACTAGAATGACACAATTGCAATAGGTTTAGGACTTTTTTAGTAATTATCCCTCGTCAAGAAGGGCTAATCAAATATAAATTTCCGAGTTCCATGGACCAAAAGATATGAAACAAGTAGCTTTGCAAATATGAGCATTTATATTAAAGCATCAACCACAGAATATAGAGACTTAAAATCACCTTCGTATTCTACAACTATTAAACATCAATGAGCATTGGGGAATCCTGGTGTCAAGTCACAACTGCAACATAACAGAATGTTGGTTGGTCGAGGGAGATTCTTGAACCTCCAAGTCCAAGTTAAGGATAATTGGGTTTTCTTGATTTTCCACACTCTTAAGACATCTGATCCAAACTAATGCAGAATGTAATCACCCGACATTATGATTTCGAACCAAGTAACCTGTAGCCTGTCTCAAATTTGGCACTCTAATGGTAAAGGTTAACCTACTGAGCTTCCACGGGACGGAGAGTGTATAGTGCTTGCAAGTTGCAAATAAACTTCAGAATTGCTAAATTCCCAACATATAACAAGAAAGAGGGGGATAATAGGTCTTCTTTCAAAAACAGACAAAAAAGTACTTTTCTATCCAACCATTATGATGTCTCTTCGGAGACATCCGATAAAATCCAACCATCATGATGACTACGCTTGTTGGGAGCAAAAATCGTCCAGATAAATTACCCTGAGAGAGACAACCTTGCTCAGTGGAAGACTGAAACGGCCAAGCACGGAGAAAATTTGTTCTGTATGTGCCTATGTTGGGATTGTTCTAATCTAGAAGAATCTAGGGGGAATTTTGAAAACCACCATGGATTTGGGAAAAAGGCAGAATAGAAATAACACGATTCATCCAACCTCTCAGCAGCTAAAGGTAAGAAACCTTGAGATACTAAGGACACGCATGACAACACTTCCGTTCCAAAAGTTAAATTTTGGCCAAAAGTTGATTTTTTTACTTCTGCTCCAAAAGTTGATTTTTTTACTTCTACTTTAGAAATAGATTTTTGGAGGAGATGCATTTGATAAAACATGAGAAATTTTCTGATTCTAGTATAGAAATAATAATATTTTTAAAATTTTTTAATATTTATTCAAATTATTTTAATTAATTTTTATTTTTATTCGAGGGTCACCGAAGCTCATCGGCCACAGGGCAAGGGCCACGAAGCCCTCACGAAGGTGCGTGAGGCCGCAGGTGAAGGCTGCCTTGCCTACGACTGGTGAGGCCATGGTCGGCTTCGCTCGCAACCAACAAGTCATGGGCGAGGCCATGACAAGGGTCGTGATGCATCGCCAGAGCTCGCGATGGGTCGTCGAAGCTCGCGATGAGTCGCCGAACTCGCGCTGGGTCGCGAGGCCAGCCGCAAGCGAGGCCGCCTTCGCCCATGGCCAACGAGGCCATGGCTAGGCTACCTTGCGTGCCTGGGCAAAGCCAGGCAAGGGCTGCGACCCTCGCTTGCCACACTTCTAAGCAAAAAGGGAAAAATTAAAATTTTACAAAAATATTAAAATAGTATTATTTTGGCCAGTTGGCGCGTCACGTCATCCGACCAAATGAACTAAATTGAGATAAATGCAAAAGATTTAAAACTCAATTGACAAAAAATAAAAAATGCTTCAGAAGTAGAGAAGTGAAAAAAAAATTGCTTTTTGTTTGAGGAAAAACAACTTTTGGAGGGAAAAAGCACCTCTTGAGTAGAAAAAAGAACTTGTTTTATCAAACGCATTTCTACTCCAAAAGCGCTTCTGGAGCAGAAATTTTACTTCAAAAGTGTTACCATACGCGCCCTAACTTGTCTGGCTCTCGTACTTCTGTCCAAAGATGGGAAAGTTTTGCCTCTTTGTTGTAGTTATCTATGTGAAGCTCAAGACTTCCACACTTAAGTCCTCAATCATAACTGTCCCCTGCTACTGATGCAAGAGTTCAGACATGAGCGACACATTCCAATGAAGTAACAAAAACACCTCGTGGTGCCAACTAATCAGCATTCAGGAAATTGGTACTAAGGCAAATCTCGCCACAGAAACCAGTAAAAAAGAAATTAGTGTCATCCGATCATCATCTACAGCAGCATACCACTAAATCAACTCTAAGTAGATAATTCCTCCTGATCAAGAAGAAAGAGAATCTCCAAGCAGGATAGACTGATTATATGTCCACCAATGGCGCTTTCAGGCTATCACTTCCTCAAAATAACAGTGTGTCCCCCAAAAATAATTTTCATACTCGTATGACACTACTCTGTATTATTCACAGTAAGTAGTCACAATGGAAAAGTTAACTGTGGAATTCTATGACTGCAATCGGATCTAGGGAATTTCAGATAACACTTCCAAGTACAATGTCCTATAACAGGACAGGCCATTTAAAACATTTTGCACATCAACTCAATACCCACCTCAATCCCAATTATCATTGCTGGTTATATGATCGTCTGCCAATATTTAGCAGCCTTGAGCCAAATAATGTAATTACAATGATATCAACTTAATACCACCTCAATCCCACCTATCATTGCTGACTATATGAATCTTTGGGCAATATTTAGCAGCCTTGATCAACATTATAGAATAATTGAACAATAAAGAAATAGACTCAAAATCCACGAGTTAACAGCATTATACTCAAACCACCCCATCAAGACATTTTCAAATTTGAGATCAGTCTATTCCTCATATTCACAAAGCGTTGGATGCATGTGAAGGAGACAGTAGAAAAATCCAAAGACATTTCTTGCCTAATTCCATTTAAGTTTGTATTAGATCAAGTACAAACAAGAAAACACAGAACATGACTCAACTGAATAAAGATCCAATTGAGCTCATTCCAAGAGAATAAACCACAGGGAGAACATGATCTCTATGTCTAGAGTCTAGATCTCATAAGGGAATGATGTGAACATTCCACCAGTTAGAGATACAAGCAACTGTTGAATCCAATATACTTAAGTAGGAAAGTCAAAAGTGTAAATTGGAATAAAAAGGATTAACAGGAGCAGTAGCACCAGACCTGATGTCACGGTAATGGTCCAAAATTGAATCATCCAGTTCTCTACGTATCATGCCATTAGCATCAGCAGGCAAAAATCCTCCGACGTTTTCAGTTCAAAGGTCGAACTCTTCATCGCGGAGAGCCATTTCTGCTTCCTTTTCCTCCTCCTCATCAAGAACAAAGTACTCATTCCTCTCCAGAGGCCTGAACATATAAAACATCACAATATAGAATGCCAGGCTGGCAATCTCTTCGGCTGCATTGCTCACCCACTGATACTTATACGCGGCTATCGTCCTCAAGGCGAACACCACGATTCGCGTAAAATACAAGTATCCAATCACCACAACATAAAACTGCCTAAACAACTGTAGCTTCGCCAAGTTCCTAGCTGCCTTGCCATCAGTCTTCGAGGTCTCCCTCAACGACCTGATCGACCACACAATCGGGAAAATAATCGCACAGCAGCAGATTATATCCACCAGCAAGAACACCTGATTCCAAGTCACCCAATCCTTAATGAAAGGCCCCGTTTCTCCAATCACGACCGAGGCCAAATTTGCCAACACCTGAAGGGGAATCACAATCATCAACACCTTCTTCTCCTTCTCTTGCAAGAAGGGCTTCAGAAACGACCAGCCCGTGCCGATCAGCACTATCACAGTAAACAACAACACCACGCGAATGAACTGAAACATGTAGAACAACACATCCCAACCGTGAGGCGTGCCCGTGACCTTAACATAATGCTTATCCTCGGCGGCGCAAATCAGATTCAGCGCCTTCATCAAGAGCAATCCGGCCATCAAGAGATGGATCCGGTGCACCGATCGCTTATTATGATAGCAATAATAGATCCAAAAGCCCAGGAACCCGAAATAAGAAAGCGAGAACACGAAGTAAAGAGAAGGGAGCTGCGTCGAACCGGCGGAGAGGTAATCTCTGGAGCCATCAGTGTCGAGATTGAAGAGCTGCGTGTGGACCTTCATGGAGACGCTGGTGTCCTGGAGGCAATTGGCGAAGTAGAGGGAGTATTCATTGGGAGATTTGACGGAGTAGGATTTGTTGAAGGAGGAGTGAGGCGGTGGAGAGAGCTCGCGGAAGTTGAAGAGAAAGAGGATGTATTCGGAGTCGAGGACGCATAAGTTAGGTTTCTGTTGGAACTCGAGGAGGATCTGGAGGAAGGACTCCTCGGAGAGGAGGAAGAAGCCGAGGCGGGAGGGCTCGGGGATGGCGGAGGAGGAGGAGGAGACGTTGACGGCGGAGACAAGGATGGATGCCTTGCCGGTGGGGGTGAAGCCGAACTTCTCGAAGAGGATCATGGGGCGAGAGTCGGAGGAGATGGTTAGGGTTTTGATCTCGGCGGTGGAGGGGGAGATGAGGAGGGAGGTGAGGGGTAGGAGGAGGAGGAGGAGGAGGTGAATCATGCCGTGTCGCTTGGCCTGAGCCATCGGGGAGATCGCGGCGGCGGAGATCGAGCCCGTGGTGGTGGCGGTGGTGGTGGTGGTGGTGGTGGAGGAGTGGCACAAAAAATGGTCAATTTGGCGTGGGTGATTATAATTTATATCGATGTCTTCGCCGGGCGTGAAAAGCAAGGCAGAGACTTGTCTGGCGGGGTGAGCTATGTATATCGAATTGCCGGAAATACCCTCCCTTCCCGAGTCTATTTACAGTTTTCGCGATGAATTTAGAATTATCGCTTTTATTTGTAAATAATAATAATACCAAAAAATCTCAAATTTGTAGACAATTTTATCTTAAATTAATTTTTACCACAAAAACCTTAAACTAATAAAAAAAGTGACATATTTATTCTCTATTAGTTTCCATTAAATTTTATCGTCGAATTGCTGAGTTGAATAAAACATTATAGTTAACAAGTACAACAATTAGGGTTTTGCTCTATGCGTTGGATTTTTCGTGATATTAACTCAATTTAATGGTAACTAATGGAGGGTAAATTTGTCGCAAGCGTACCGGTTTGTGATTTTTAGAGTTTAAAAAAATTAGTTTAGGATAAATTTCTCATAAATATACTAGTTTTTGGTTTTTCATGAAATTAACCATATTTGTGACACATATACAAGCATACCATTAACGACACCACATGTGTATTTATACTATACAGCTTTGATAACACAAGATTTTGAATCTCAATACTAAAATTTTTTTTAATATTTTTTAGAATTTCCACATGTATATTTCGTTCTATGAAAAAGTCATAAACCAAATTCCTAAAAGTCATTCCCGACAAAAATGACCCAATTTTTCTTTTAAAAAATCTTAGGAATTATGTCAACTAAATACTTTAATTATCCGATCCTTGGGCTTCCTTGCTCCATGCCTCACGCATTAGGGGTGAGTATGGTTCCAAGGTACAACTGAGAACGGGAGAACTAGATCAGTGGAAAATCAATCTGGTTCCAGATTCTAGTGAGATGGGTTCGGTCTCGATTCCCTATTTTTAGGAACTTGTACTATATAGTTCGGTTCTCGATTCTTGGTTGGTTCTCAGTTCCCTCGAGAAGCAAACCGAAAACCTACATTAATCTTGGTCTTGCTTTGTACAGTCATGCAATACAATAATCAAGGGAATACAGATGTACATCTAACTGCTCTAAGGTTAAAGGCGATATTTCATATTTGAGCAGCTTAGGTTCATAGCATCTTTCTTAGGAAAAGAAACAATCAATATAACATCCCTTGCACTTATTTAACTCGTATGGTAAGGAAACGTACGGTCAACTTTTTGCCTCTTGACTGATCGTTAACCATGTTATTGCTCTTTAAGAAGTTCATTTTTCTTTTTATAAAAGTGCAATGGAATAAGGATAGCTAAGAAGATCCAAGTTTGTGTGAAGGAGCTAGTAAGAACAAATTTGTCCGGCTTCATGGTTCACTCACTACCATGTAACCAGGGCTCGTCTTGAAATCATTGAATACTAGGTATTTGGTTACATGGTAACCTAGTACCCAAGCCAAGAATGTCTCCACCTATAGGAGCCTTCAGTGCATGTCCAGTAATCCAACGTGCTACCTTAATGTGTTCTTTATTTAACATGATGGTGCCCACACACCTTGTACTCCTAATTCCTACCGAAATTTTCCTCCTCGAAAGGTAGGAATACGAATGAACACTTACGGGATCTCTCACCCCTGAAAGAATACCTCCCCTAATTCATCCTTAAGCCTTTTAAGAATCTGCTCAGGTCCAATGAATATTAGGTACTTGGTTACATTGTAACATAGTACCCTCATCCAAGACAAGGGTGTCTTCACCTACAGTAGCCTCCAGCACCTGTTTGGTAACCCGGCATGTTATCTAGATGCGTTTTTTATTTTAACGTGTCGGTGTCCACACGTCCCCTAATTTCCCCCAATTTTTTTTTTTTTTGCAAGTCATCTTGTTCTTATAGTAGCCTACACTCACTAACTATGTTTGTTGTTTCTTTTGATCTCTTGTGGTTATAATTTAGAGCAATTTTTTTTATGGATGATTGAGGACTAAAGTCCTATAATTTAGGTTTTATGTTACGCATTTTGAACTTTTTATTGTTTATTTTATTTTATTTTGTGTTCATCTTTTATGGATTGTTGCTATTGACATATGGAAAATTTTCATTTTTGTTGTTGCATTCACTTTCATTTTGCTCAACAAAAAATGAAAAAAAAAATTGGTCGGTTCTCAAATAGATCTTAAAACCTGTGACAAGGTAGCTTACAAGTTCCAAGATAAGCTAGTACCTTCCAAGTTTTAAAAAATAAGGAGTTCGTTTCGACAAATAAGTTACAAATTTTAGGTGAAACTTGAACAGATCATAAAACTGCTCACTCCTATCACACATACGACTCAATAAAAATCTCTATGTCATCGAATTGAATTTACGATTGTAAATAAATCGATTCATCGTCTTTTCTACTTCTTATACGTGGAAACTGCAATCACTTAGATCTTATTCTCGTAGTAAAAACGTACGTTATTCATTTGATTCTTACAATGGCTTACATTTTCTTCTCATATTCAATTCCTTCTCGATCACTTTTTATAATATCATCGCCCTAGATTAACAAAATTAGACAAGACAACACCGGAGTTATCGTCTAATTGACCTGTTAGCTTGTATGTGGGCCCCGTCATGTAATAAGGTGTCGACATGCACCCTTAACCAAAGTCCGTAGATTTATTGATCTAATAACTCTCGTTAGGTCCTCTATCTTTGACTTTGTATAAAACTTTGACAAACGAGGTCCAACCTTCTATTAATAGTAAATTATTAAGGGATGCATGTCGTGCCTATTAATGGTAATACTTATTGAATAAATAAGAAATATGTTATGATTTTTTTTTTATATCCATAATGAGATGGATAAATAGTTTTTATTTACTATGAATCAAGTATTTGGATTTTTTTTTTTATTTCATTTGCCTCATGTTACATTAGAGTTGATTGATATGGAAAAAACGTGGAGTGCTCTTTTATTTTATTTTTCATGAACTTAAATTGAGTTTTAAATTACAATTGCCGATTTTGTGAATGATGGCAAGTCCATAATCATATATTTAGCTTTTAGTTTATTTCACAGACTAAACTAAATTTATAACATTGCACATTATTAATTTTTCTTATGAACTTAGGTATATATTTCAACACTCCTAAAACTATGCATACAAGCCTTTTAACCTTGGAAAAAAAAAAGCCTTTTGACCAGATTGTCATCTACGTGAGCTTATTGATGTCGAAAATATTTGACAATTTATATAAATCATCTGTCTATTAAACCAGAATATGGGTTTGTCTCATATTTAAGTGCCTTTCAATTTTACCATTCAATAAAATTTCTTCTACTCACATAAAGAAACAAAAAAAAGATTTGCAGAGTATTTTCCCCCTGACCAACTCACCACACACCTTTGATGGCTATGTGGAATTTTTGTCATCAACTCCTCATATCATCTCCATTTCTTATCATCATTTTCGAGAAGATTTACAGCACAATAGTCAAATCTATTAATAATCATGAACCAAGCTCTAGGAACATCAATTGAGAAGGAAGTGACCACTCATTGACAGAAGAGGGTGCTGCGTCTGACCGGCGGAGAGGCAATCTCTGGAGCCATCAGTGTCGACATTGAAGAGCTCGATGTGGAAGTTCATGGAGACGCTGGTGTCCTGGAGGCAATTGGCGAAGTAGAGGGAGTATTCATTAGGAGATCTGACGGAGTAGGATTTGTTGAAGGAGGCGTGAGGCGGTGGAGAGAACTCGCGGAAGTCGAAGAGGTAGCAGATGTATTGGGAGTCGAGGACACATAAGTTAGGGTTCTGCTGGAACTCGAGGACGATCTGGAGGAGGGACTCCTCGGAGAGGAGGAAGAAGCCGAGGCAGGAGGGGTCGGCGGTGGCGGTGGCGGTGGCAGAGGAGGAGGAGGAGCTGACGCTGATGGTGGAGACGGAGACAGATGCTCGCCAGTGTGGGTGAAGCTGAACTTCTCAAAGAGGATCATGGGGCGAGAGTCAGAGGAGATGGTTAGGGTTTTGATCTCGGCAGTGGAGGGGGAGATGAGGAGGAGGAGGAGGAGGTGGGGAAAAGTGTCAACAAAGTTATAAACATATTGCATTTATGCTAATTCAGTCATAAACTCTTTATTGATGTCAATTTAATCCTAAACCTTTTGAATTTGTGTCAATTGAGTCCTTCAGGCCAATTTTGACTGAAAATCAATAACATAGAAGCTAGTCATCCTACGTGGACATTTTTTAACTTTTAATTTTTTTTTTCTTTTATTTGCTATTTTTCTTATGGAGGCTTAAGGGGGCCGGCGAGGGTCACCGACTGACCCCTGCCGACCATAGGCGAGAGCCAGCGATGGTCACCGACCCTGGGCAAGGGGGTCGCTGCCCTCGCCAACTGCTGGGCGAGGGCTCGGACACCCTCACCAAATTTGAGCCAGGCAAGAGCATCGCGGCCCTCGTGAGGTCTAGGCGAGGCCGCGATGCCTAGATCCGGTGAGGGTGGCTCGCCCAGCCTCAGGTGTCACGCCTCACAAGGGTTGCGACACCCTCGCCTATGGCTAGCAAGGGTCAGCCAGTCCCCTTAAGCCTCAATAAGAAAAGAACAAGGCCGGCCCCCTTAAGCCTCAATAAGAAAAGAAAAAAGCTAAAAAAATATTTAAAACATCCACGTAGGACGGCCGGCAAACGACCGGCTTCCACGTCATCAATTTTCAGCCAAAATTGGTGGAAAGGACTCAATTGGCACAAATGCAAAAAGTTTAGGATTAAATTGGCACCAATAAAAAGTTTATGACTGAATTGGCATCAATGCAATAAGTAAATGACTTTTTTGACACTTTTCCGGAAGGAGGTGAATCATGCTAGGTCGCTTGGCCTGAGCCATCAGAGAGATCGCAGCGGCGGAGATTGAGCCCGTGGCGGTGGCGGTGGCGATGGCGATGGCGGCGGAGTGGCACAAAAAATGTTCAATTTATTGTGGGGGATAACATCGATGTCTTCGCCAGGCGTGAATTACAGGCGTATCACGCCTTTTGACTTGTCCGATGGGTTGAGCTATGCATAGCAAATTGCCGGAAATACCCTCCCTTCCCGTGTCTATTTATAGTTTTCGCGTTGAATTTAGAATTATCGCTTTTATTTGTAACACATATACGAGCATGTCATTAAGGACACCGCATGTGTATTATAGTATACAGCTTTGATAACACGAGAATATTATTCTCAATACTGAATTTCTTTTCATATTTTTCAGAAATTCCACATATATATATTGTTGCACGGAAAAGTCATAAAATAATTTGTCGAAAGTCATTCCTAACAAAAATGACCCAACTTTCCTTTAAAAAAAATTTAGAAGTTACGAGTCAACTAAATACTCTAATTCTCAAAATTATTAGTACTATTACTTAGATTCATTTGATATTTATAATGCCCTTTTTGCTTGTACGTGGGCCCGTATATGTAATAAGGCGTCGACACGCACCCTTAACCAAAGTCCGTAGATTTATTGACCTAATAACTCTCGTTGGGTACTCTATCTTTGACTTTGTAGAAAACTTTGACAAACGAGGTCCAACCTTCTATTAATAGTAAATTATTAACGGATGCATGTCATGCCTATTCATGGTAATACTTATTGAATAAATAAGAATCATCTCGTGATTTTTTTATATATCCATAATGGCATCGATAAATAGTTTTAATTAACTATGAATCAAGTATTTGGATTTTTATTCATTTCATTTGCCTCCTATTACATTAGAGTCGATCGATACGGAAAATACGTGGACTACTCTTTTGTTTTATTTTTCATGAACTTAATATTAGTTTTAAATTATGGTTGCGGATTTTGTGAATGATGGCAAGTCCGTAATCATATATTTAGCTACTAGTTTATTTCACCAAACTAAATTTATAAGATTACATATTATTAATTTCTCTTATGAACTTAGGTATATATTTCAACCCTCCAAAAATTATGCATGACAAGCCTTTTAACCAGATTGTCATCTATGTAAACTTAAATGATCCCGAAAATATTTGACAATTTATATAAATAATCTGCCTATTAAACCTGAATATGGGTTTGCCTCACATTTAAGTGCCTTCCAATTTTACCATTCAATAAAATTTCTTCTACTCACGAAAAGAAACAAAAAGGAAAATTTTCATTTTGCAGAGTATTTTCCCTCTTACCAACTCACCACACACCTTTGATGGTTATGTAGAATTTTCGTCAACTCCTCGTATCATCTCCACTTCTTATCATCATTTTCAAGAAGATTTACAGCACAATAACCAAATTCATTAATAATCATGAACCAAACTCTAGGAACATCGATTGAGAAGGAAGTGACCTCTCATTGACAGAAAACCTCTGCATCTTATACTGCAGATCATCTTCTTATCAACTTCTACAGTCGATATCTTCTGCAAAGAAGAGGTAGAGAGCAGGTTATTCTACAGAGCCTACGATTCATATGTACAGCAACAGTTCTAGGTTAACATTCCCTATCTTGCCGTCGTCGTCATCATCGGACTTGTCAGCAGATTAAATCTCAGAGAGCATAAACTTTCTTAAACTCGCTGTTCAAAATTTCTGAATCCGATATCATCATCGACACTGACATCGACCTCGACCTACTACTCATCGACGACCTCCGGATGCTCCTCAATTTATTAGCCTCTATCCGGTGCATGATCACCCAAACGCACATCGTCCCTAAAGTCGTTATCATGATCACAGCTCCCACGACGGTCACTCCCACTGCCAACTCCCAATTGCGCTTCCCCACCACCACGTAGCACAGCGCGAGGAACGCAACCGACACCATCACGCACGCCAACCACATCAGCTTGTTGATGACCGTCATCATTTGCTTCTTCGCTTTCCGCTCTATGACCACCACCGAGGTCTGAACCACGACAACTGCCAGAGATATGAAGAGCGCAATGGAATCAAATATGAAGAAGACAAAGAATTCAGGTTTCGGAGCAATGTTTGCTTCTCCGAGAGAGTGTCCGATTGGGACATGATCGGGGTCATCGGCGTACTGGCCTGGGACACTGAAGATGGCGGCAAAGGCCACTGTGGCAATCAGGACAGCCACGACCGTTGTCGAGTTGATGGCGTTGTTGAGGCCCTCCGAGTGCAGCTTGTTGAGCCGCTTGGCAATCCCCTGCACTCGTCTCCTCGTTTGTCTCGTGTGCTCCAGCTGGTCATGGACCTCGTGCTTTATGTCGCTCACGGTTTGTTTCAACTCCCGGGCCCCGGTCGGTGTTGGTGGATTGACAGATTTAGCACTAGGAACGCCGTGGTCCCGCAGGACAGCAGCAATTTCAGATTGGCCAGCTTTCTCGGCAGTGTCCAGGGCAGTCTCTCCAGATTTGTTAACTGCTGTTTTGTCGAGGTCTGAGTGATTCAAAAGCTTAGAGAGAATCTGCAAGAGTAGCAGCAGCACGAGTAGATAAGATAGAACTCTACTGAGTCAATGGATCACATTATCCCGTCCATTTAATGCTTTGACGCTTTACGAGAACAAAAAAAAATGAAATAATTTTATACTTAGCCTGCCTAAAGCCAAGACGCTTATTTAACAGATGCTAGTCTCTCCGTTGCTCAAGATGGCAATCTACAGGACGCCTACAACCAATAGGATGGAAGTCTGTTCGTCGCCTAGAATCCCAGAATTATACAAAAGCCAACCCGTGCTGTGTTATATTGCAGAGAAGAAACATTCTCGAAATCATAATCTTGGAGGACCTTCTACGCAATAAGGAATTTAGGCAGCACAACCATACCCATCCCATGATTTCTAAGAGGCTGTGAGTTGCAGTTTACATCATGCGAATGCTAAATTTTGATAAGCACATATCTCTTTGCAAAACTTTGCAGCTTCAAAGCATTTACACGAGTAGCTCCATGGTTATGGGCATCAAACAAATACAATTTCTTTCTAAGACATCCTCCTCCCAAGTTCTACGAAAGCACTTAGTTTGTGAACCATGAGCAAAGCTATAAACTATAAAGCAAGCCAGAGGCACTTCTTAGACAATTGATAAGGCTCAGTTCCAAACTTAAGTTAGTTTTCTGTAAAGCGACCTTGACCAGTTTGAGGCACCAAAGAGCATGACAGGTTTTTAATCTTTTTGAGCGCCTTGAAGAGATCTGAGCAATACATTCATCTGACTGGCAGTCGCTCAACATATTTTGGTTAGTTTTCCAGTGAAAGAGATACCGAAAAAAGAGTCGGCCAGAGTTTTTATACCTGAGATCGAGACTTTCGTGTTGCTATATGCAACGCAGTATTCCCCTTATTATCAACTATGTTGAGTACAGAAGGATCCAAAATCAAGAGTTCCTCAACAAGATTGGTACTCTGTCCCTTGACTCCCATGTGAAGAGCCGTTTGGCCCTTCTTATCACACATGGTTGCTAACCCCGGTTCTTTGCTTATAAGGGCCTTCACAACCTCTAAATGCCCATTTCTTGCTGCTGAATGCAAGGCCGTTTTCCCATTATTTCTGGTTATCGGGGCCAGGTTTCCACATTCCTCCAAGAGGAAATTCACCGCTTCGAAGTGGCCTTGTGCGGCGGCAGTGTGTAGCGCCGTGGTATTAGCAGAGTCAGAGGTCATCGAAAGCTCGTGACTCTTCTCCATAAAAATCTTCAACACATCTGCAAAAGGAAGAAACGAAAATTATCAACACTGAGGTTCTGCTTTCATAAATCTGAACATCCAATGATGGTAAAGCAAAACATATTCAATATGAACCAAAAATCACTGCTTTTGACCTAAGCTATTTCTTTTTTTTCCCCCTTAACTAATTCATCATACATGGAGAACGCTAAAGATTTCCACACAAAGACGACCAAACAACTTTCATCAGACACTGCTGATGTTTAAAACAGAACCCATATTTTCCCTTCGATGATGGCCTTTGAGGCAAGGGAAATACAGTAATCATAGACTAAAAGCACAGCCGACGAGAGCCTCACCCAAGTCTCCTTGCTTTGCAGCTATGTGAAAAGCATCATATCCATTCTTTGCCTTGATTCCAGCTGAACCGATATCGTAGTACCCCATCAACTCCCTCACCAGATCAACATGGCCACACTCGGCAGCAACATACAGTATGGTTTCACCGGATTGATTCTGCTTGGTCAAGAAGCCCTTCAATTCGTTCTCTCCAGACCCGGACAGTGCGTTCAACAAGGACTCTGGATCCCCAGCTCGCGCTGCCAAATGCAACGGAGTGTCGTCTCGCTTCACCGTCAACTGTTTGGTCATCTTCTTCCTGTGGAAGCTCTTTTGCCTCTCCAGTGCTTCCATCACAGTTAGCGCTCTTGACTCTGATACAGCACCAGTGAAAACAAAGAAACCCCTCTCTCCTTGCCTTCTATAGATATCAGATTTTTTATTGTTTTACATGGTAAGTGGAACCCTGAACTATTTGTCCACCCCAGAACAAATCAATTGTCGGTGTTTCTTTATGGAGCAATTAATAAGACCAAACAGAGACCTGGGATTTGGATTGCTTGAACACCCAAATGATGCCCTCGCGTATTCTGCACCCAAAGAAAAAAGGACCAAATTGATGAATACTCAAAAAACATGGTTATGAGAGACGGAACAAAGACAAGGGCAAACTCATCTCTACTCTGAGATGAGCTTGTACAATAAATTAGTGGAGAGAGAGAGAGAGAGAGAGAGACGGTCAAAGTTTCACCTGAGCTTTTGAATACAGAAAGTCTCTCTCTTTCTCCCCCTAATCTTCAATCTAGAAGCTGAAGAAGTGGGTGGAAAGAGAAAAACAAGAAACCAATCTCAATCATTGGGGAGTTGAAGACGAAGAACCCACACAAGCTGTGGCATCGAAGACTTTCTCAACCGGCAGGGGAAGTAGAAAGGTAATAAAAAGTCTAGTGACTCGTGAGTAAGACCTCAGTGAGGTCGAACAGCAATGAATTTATGGGTCTTTTTCAAATAATTAACGAAGATTGAACAAGAAAGATGATGAAGGAGGAAGAGAAGCAGAAGAAGAAGGGAGAGGGAGAGGGAGAGGGAGAGGACGGACAAGAATATGGGAAGAAAAACAGAGAGACGCAAGCTCAAACGTGCTCTTTGTCCGCTTGCGGAATAATTAAACGCGGTCACACGTTGCCACGGAAGCTATCAAAGGGGCAGGGACCCACCATTCCAATGATATTTGCTGGGAGATCTAACGGTCGATTCTTTGCGGCACTGGCACCGGCCTGCCGCACGATCAAGATTAGCCAAATTAATAGAAGTTTGGCATCATCGAAATTTGGAGGTTAAATTATAGGATTCACGCGTCATAATGTTTTAGACGCTTTGAAATTTTGGAAAGTATGTATTTACGTCGATTTATTGTTTTTAAGAAAAAAAATATCGATGATTCTAATAATTTCCATGGACATGTTGCATTTCAGAAAAGAAAATATACAATTATAACTCATATCGGTCTCTCTTTCAAGTCCTTATGATTAATATTGCTCTGCCTAATTCGAGATATGATCTCGAGGGTGCCCATGAAAAGCGATGTTTGATGTTGCTGCACAAAATTCACAGAATCAAAAATCAGAGCACATCTTGATGGTCGGTAAGTAATGAATAACTTAGTTATCAAAAGGAAAAAAAGTTGACTACATAGGACACATTTTCTTTGTAGAGGACAAAAGGAATGTGGACCAAAACTTTGTTTGATACTTAATTTTGATTGACTATGCTCTCAACATACCCAAAATATCTCAGATTTACTCTTCTTGACACATTCATAGCAAGGATGACGCTTTATTGGCATTTTTCTAGCTTATGGACCATCGAATATTCCTAATTATTTAGACTTAATTTAAATCTCGAGATTATGATGCATGAGTTGAAAATAGAACTGAGATGCATTTCAAAATGGCATGCAAGATCTCAAGGGGATCCTACGAATCACATTTTACCTCATAAAATCGAGAACATCCGACACCAGAAAGAAAAGAAAAGAAAAAACTACTTTGTCGCAAAAATTACCCTTGAAGTTCATGAGAATTTACAAGGGTACCATTGTGCGGGGAGTCAAATGTTTTCGGAATCTTTTGTGGGTCCATATGGCAAAGCCCTTAAAGAAAAGTTCAATGAATTCCACCATAACTCGTCCCAAAAGTGAGATTGATTGAGGTAAAGCAAATCGCCATGTACCGAATCAATAATCAGGACCCTCAACTCCTCAACCAAACTCTCCCACGTCGAAACCATATATGATTTGATGCACGTGTATAAAACAGATGAACTCGAAGTTTAAGGAGGTATTATTGGGAAATTTCAAGAAAAAAAAAACTTCCGAGTTTAAGAGTTATATTTTAATGAAATACGAGGAATGGCAAATAATTATTTTCAAACTTGAGAAATAATGCGATGGCATAGATGGAATGATTCGAACTTTAGCATAAGACCTATCTTTATTTTGGAAACATTAACTATCCGTGGAAAAGTTATGTGCTATAAACATATTGAAAGATTATTCAATCAGTGACGAATATGTTGACATCCAAAAATGATCGAGTCCTTTTAATCGGTAGGATGCCGATACAGATTTTGGTGTTAATCAATTTTGTTATGGACAAGTAGTTATGGGAAGAAAAGTTTGTCGATAAACCTGAATATTAATAATCAACATGACGTCGATATAAAGATAGGTGTCGAGTGACTGGATTATCGATACGATATTGAGGAGCAAGTAAACTTGTCAATGATTATGAATTTGGATGACCAAGTACTATTATCGACGTACGGTGACGATCGGTTGGAAATTGATAGTTAGTAGAATCATCCAAGTGTTAAAGGATGAAAACCGAAAGTGATGAGAATGCCAATTGAGAAGTTATCAACAATTTGTAGAGAAGATTCACATGCAATTGCGGACAGCAAATGTCAAGCCTGAAGTTAAGTCTAACAATAACTGAAGAGGTGTATTCGCTTATAGATAAGATAAGTGCACAGTTATGAAGCATGATCGTAGAGTCGAAAATAAAGGGTATGCAGTTGTAACTTTAAATTTGAATATTAACCACTTAGAAGAGGTTACATAATGTATTATGCTATATAAGTCGTCGTGTTGAATCGTTGTAGAAGGCATCCTCGATTAACAATACAAATATTGTATATTTCAATTTATCAATTTGCACTAGTTCTTATGTTGGTTATGCTTAACACTTTCTGTTCAGATTTATACGAAACCCAATTAAAATAAAAATCGAAAACCCAATCTTTAGTGAAAGATATTTCTTGGCATGCGGAGCCCTTCTGGGCGAAACAAAATCTACTAAAAAAAATTCGACATCCTTTATCATTTATTTTGTGAAATAAATATTTTTTAACTAAAACTAGATAGAAGAAAACTTTCTAATCGGAAATCCAAAAAAAATAATAATAAAAAAGGACCAATGCCATGCGAAGGAGCCTGATATCGATCGGTCGGTCCAAAACAACGCGAAACCGCGATGGCGATGCGTTGTGCGCCAAAGTCAGGAGTGGATGTCGCAATCGTTGGTGGTTGACAGCGACCTCGGGTTGACCGAAGCTGAGTCGGGCTCAGGCGGCCATCAGCCAACGAAGGCCCCACGTGGGGTTTCTCGGACGACAGCCACTACCGGCTCGGGTAGTCCGCGACAAATTCGACGGCCCCGCGTTTCTTTAATCCCCGTTCACACTTGTGACTGTACGAGCCAATGGAATCGCGTCTCACGTGCTAAGCAGGACCACATAAAACTCGAAAAAAATAATTTACATGTATATATATAAACACACTCAATAAGAATAAATACACTGAAAATTTTAAAACTCATCACGGTACAATAAAAAACCTAAAACTTATCTTGAAAGTGCAATTAATTTTTAAAATTTTCAAAATGTGTTATCAAGTCTTAAAACTTGTCACGAAAGTGCAATCGAATCTTAAAACTTTCAAAAAGTACAATTAACTGAAAAACTTGATTTCGTCGATTTGATAAGTTTTAAGATTTAGTTACATTTTTCGAAAGTTTTATGATTCAATTACACTTTTTCGTGATAAATTTTAGGATTTTTAATATATTTATCTTTATATATAAAATAGACTAGAATAAAATAGTATTATCACCGGGAATTACTGCAGTTATTTGGTTGGTACAAGAAAAAGGAAAAAGGGAAATCTCAAGTGGAATAACGGCTGGCAAACAAACCCCTCACTTCCTCAGCTGTATTGAGGCGACCAATCTGAAGGCTGATTGAAGGGACCAAAGTGTTTCGGAACCACATTAAAATCTTACGTTTCTTGCTGTCCCGCTCCTCCAAACGCTTAATAAGTTTTTCTCTGGTTTCTTCAGCAGTCCTCGTAGGAGCATGAATGTCACTGACCACGTAATGCCAAAGTTTGCGTCCTCTCACAAAACTTGACATTTCTTGTCCCAGAAATTATAATTTGATCCATTCAAGATGGTTTGGATGGGCATTGAAACATCTATTTTATCCATTGAATGCACTAATTTATATAATAAATATCAAGAAGCTATTACTTGGAGTGCAAATAAGGAGAAAATAACTCAAAAAATGGAATCAACACGTCGAAATACCTAGGGAACTGATCAGTCAACTTCTGTCAACGATCAGTAGTCAACGGTCAACAGTGACGATGACGTCAAGGATGGCGTGGCAAATGACACGACAGTGCCTCTGCATGATGTAAGCAAAGCGCGGCTGAAATTTTGATCACGTGCAACGCCCGTGGGCACATGGATCTCGCTCGTAGGGGCTATAGGTGGCGGGTGAGGTTGCGTGCAGCGTCTTTTGGTGAGGACGTTTGGCTGGTTAGAGTCGTTTGAAGATGAAGAACCTGATTGTTGTCTTGTATAGCAAATATAACTAGTTGAAAGCGTCCAAAAATGACTTACAAGTGACGGATTCTGTGAGTTCGAGAAGGCGGCGCATGGTGGCACGTGTATCAGTGTCCAGCTTTTGGTTGCAGTGGTTATTAGAAACATGGGAGTATGTTATAATGGTGGAACAATCATTTACTACGACAATTGAAATACTATTCAAATGGCCTATAATGATATTTTCCATGAGGGCATTGAACATAATGAAAGGATCTGAGTCTTTTGAGGGCAACCAATCTAGTGGTATCGACGGTTGGCCTATATGGACGCTGATACCAAGTTAAGAATAAAACGGAAAAGAGAAAATGTGGAATTTTATATATATTCAATAATGTGCAATAAAGAGTACATAAGCCTATTTATAGGCTTTACATGATAACTATCTATAGTAATTGAATATTACAATATCAATTACAATTAATGAGAGAGGTACATAGGAGGTAGGCAACACAACGGTGGCTAAACTAGGGTTTGGACATTCGGTATAAAGTTTCCAAGTGGATGGTATATGAAATTGGCAATGAGATAGATAGTTTAGGAAAAATAATTAGTGATTTAGGCTATGTTTGTTTTACGAAAAACAAAAAATTTAGAATACATTTTTTTCTAAAAATGATACATTGTATTGCTTACAAAAAAAAAATGAAGGAACGAAATATATTTTCATTGTATTAAAAAATATTTAAACATAAATTATTGTCGATTGTGAAAAAAATTTCTATCAATTAATTATTTTAAACTATATAAGTAATCATTTTTAAGAAAATATTTTTTAAATTATTCATTTATTACAAAATAAACGAAGCCTTACAAACTAACAAATATTCGATTACAAAAGGGAAGATGTAAAGTTGGGATTTTGAAAATGAAGGAACAATGAAAGCGGATGTACGAAATATAGGAATAATTAATTGAATTTTCCAAAAACATTACGGATTACGAAGGAAAAAAAACATCTTTAAACTCCTCGGTCCTCCCCTATAAATAATTGTCAGAGTTTTCTCCCATGCAAAGACAAAGTATTCGTCAATGATCATCTTCATTGGTCATTGCCGTCCAGTTGCTTTTTCTTCAAAATCATTATGGAGGGAGATTTTCTCTCATTCCCCTGTTTCTTCATTTTCACACCTCTTGCAGTAAAAGATCTGATGGTCGATCTCATCGAGGAAATTATCAGTCCTAATTTTATTATATGGATATTAATTTAATTCTAAAATTTTTAATTTTAACAATTTAGTTTTAAACATTTGCACAAAATTATATTTCAATCTTTTTGGCCAATATTCGTGAAAAATCGTTGACGTGGCAGTGTGTCACATAAGACAACAAATGATGACTGGACCACTACGTCAGAGATTTTTGAACAAATTTGACTGAAAAGACTACATTAAAATTTCGCGCAAAGTGCATAATAAGTTTAGAACCGATTGAGTAATTTTTCGCAATCTATTCGGCTTCTTTCATCTTTTTCCCCTAGCTCCTTTTAAATAGCACACAAAGTTTTTTTTTTTAAATTTTGATCATTTCTATTGTCAGAAAAATGAATAAAAGGAAAATATTTTTCAATATAAAATTTATAATTTTTTGTTAATTGTCAAAAAAAAATTCTTTGACTTTTTTTTAATTGATAGAAAGGATCAAAATCGAGAATTTTTTTTCTATATTATTGATATTCTGCAAAATAAATGAAGTTAAGTGGAGTTCATTTTCATTAGTAATCACAATATATTCACATATATCAATCCTTTCCTGCATCAACTAATTATTCACCTATCTCACGGGCCGTTTGAATTATATGTTTCTCGATTAATTGATGCATCTTATACACGGCCTTGTTACATTTGTGATTATTTCTATCGTTCACATTAAAATGTTATCATAGCAATTAAGAAACAAGCATTGACACATTGCAATTTGACTGGGAAAGTGAAACATTTTATAACCGATAAAAAGATGGGAACGTCATTCTCACTAATTGCTAAAAATTTCCACATGAAACGACACTGCCTGCAAATTGTGACTTGGGCATCTTGGAAAATGTACAAGCTTTGTCGGATATCATGTCATAAACAGTTGAACATGCAGCTATTCTCGTTCGTTACAAGAACAAAACATTAGAGTCGCGGACAAAATTAGAATTATTGATTTATGGAAAAAAGCATTTGAGTGTTTAAATAAGTCGTAACCTTGTGTAGGTCCAATATTTTAAATGGATAATAACACAAATAGCCTATTAATTTTGGTCCAATATGTAAAGTAATCCTTAAACTTTTAATTTATTTAATATAATTCATGAATTTTAGCTCAATATGCAATTTAATTCATGAATTTTTAATTTATTCAACGTGATCCTTAAACTTTTGATATATATTCATATAGCTCAAGGATTAAATTGAACATGTATCAAAAGTTGAATGACCATATTGAATAAATTAAAAGTTTATAACGATATTGCACATTGGACTAAAGTTCTGGGACCACATTAAACAAATTTAAAGTTCAGGGGTCACATTGCAAATTGCGTTAAAGTTCATGAACTATTTGTGTCATTTTTCTTATTTTAAACGCCCAATGGAATCTTACCCGGTCAATTTTGATATATAGAATTTAGTAAAGGGGGCAATACTCCTACATTGCTTATCATCCAATTTTTGTGATTATAAAGAGAAAGTCCATGGCCCGAAAAAAGAAAAAAAAATACGGACAAGGATAAAAAGCCACTGGCATAATCCTACCAATCTTATGAGCCCATTTTGCTACATTCGTAAGTGGGAGTAGAGACCCAAGAGTCTTTTTCCACAATTTTTTTCTTAGTCTATATATTGATTGGACTAATTTGCCGTTAACAATTCATCCACAATCTCCATGAGTATTCTAGAAAAATTATAAAAGAAAAAAAAATTCCCTCTGATGAATTGAGCAAATAATCAAATAAATCTAAACTTACATTTTTCCTTCCTTGTGTCGTGGTAAAAAACCTAACTCAGCTTTCCTTTTAATTCTAAATGTCTTTTTTTCTTGACAGAGTGTTGTCTTCTTTCATTTTGGCTTTATGGTTTTCAACACTCGTTCAATTATGACCTTTTGCTCAAAAAATTAAAAAAAATAACTATGACCTTTACCTTATGTGTCATCCCCAATCATTTTGAGTCTAAAATTGCAAAAACATATAGACAATATCTTCAGAAATATTATTAGATAAGATGGCTGATTTTGAAAGTGAATTATAGCGACGCAATCAAGGAATTATATTTATCTTATGATTAGATTTAAAGTAAAATGCAATAAGAGACCTATTTTATAAGTAGAATATTTGTAATTTGAATTATAGCTTACTTTTTTCCAGGTTTTAGAGGTATACGTTACTTAACATATCCGTGTTTCACTTAATATAAATAAGTTCTGGTTACGTTTAGATAATATAATAAAGTTAATTTCTGAACTAATTTTCACTAAGAGTATCTTTAGCATTCAAAACATTGATTATATATATGGTCGAACTGACGAAAATACCTTTGTCTAAGTAGGCTCAGTGATGACATAGTTCCGTCCATTTTAAACTAAGCACGCGCCACTATATTGCACGTCATTTAGTCAATCGCACTGGCACTCACAAAGTTAGAACTCTTGCATTTTTTGCATCTCATCAATCATAATTCAAAACGCGCGAAGGAGTTTGGAAATCATAAATGTTGTACTATAGAGTCTTTTAATTTTGTTTTATGACATTCTCAATACTGTTATGACATACTATCGCGGCCTCTATAATTTAAAAAATTAATATCTCTTATTATGTTATAAAATGTCATGACACCTTAAATTATAGGGTAAATGCCATAAAAAAATCCCAAACTTTGCTCATTGCGACACGTTTATCCTAAACTTTTTTTTGAGACACCAAAAACCTCAAACTTGTACCTGTGTGATATATTTACTCTAAATGTATATGTGTGACGAATTTACCCAAAACTTCTTTTTGTGATACCAAAAACCCTAAACTTATATCCGTGTAACACATTTACCCCCAAAAATTACCTAATCTAAGGGCATTCTCGTCTTTTATCTTTGTTTTATTATATAGAATATTTAAAAATATTTTTAAAAACACAAAAATAAAAAAATGAAAATGAAAAATCAAGGCAAGGGCAGCAGGCCCTCACCCGTGGCCAGCGAGGGTCGCCGTGCCCTTGCCTACAGCCGATGAGGGTCACTGGCCCTCGCCGAGGCCTCGACAACCCCCATCGGCCCTCTCTGGCAGCAGCGGCGACGAGGGCCTGCCGTCCCCGCCCTTGATTTTCCTTTTTCTAAAAAATATTTTTGAATATTATATTTAATAACAAAATAAAAAAAATTTGGGGATAAATATGTCTTTTTATTTCAAGTGGGGTAAACATGTCACACAATTATAAGTTTGGAGTTTTTTGTGCCATAGAAAAAAGTTTGGAATAAATATGTCACACGGGTAAAAGTTTGGGGTTTTTGGTGTAAAAAAAAAATAGATTAAATGTGTCACAGAGTGCAAAATTTGGGATTTTTGGTGGCTTTTTCCCTAAGTTATAAACAAACATTCTAAACTATGTTCACTCTAGCATATTTATCATTTTTTTTTTCTGTGATATCAAAAATTCCAAACTTGTACCCAGGTGATACATTTATCCTCTATCAAAGTTCTATTAATAAGAATCATTAAAAATCTATCTACATGGATGTTGGAAAGCAAACAGTATTGACATGGTGTCCACGTGGCTTAAAAAATGACGTTGTTTTGAATAAATGTTTTTTTTGTCAAAAGCAAAAGTTTAGAGTAAATATATCATAATTTGAGATTTTTTATGTAAAAAAAAAAGTTTAGGTAAATGTGTCACAATGGACACAGTTTGAGATTTTATGAGGTTTGATCCCTTATTAAATATCATAAAACGCATAAAAGAATCACATTTGCACTTAGTTACAACTAAACATTTTGACATTGTAAAATACAAAAATTAACTTAAGACATTTTGCTTTTTAGTTTCGACGGGCAACATAGTCGTAAATTAAATTTTTGCACTATAGGATATTTTTGAACTTGAGAACGATTAGACGTAGTCAACACGTATACAATGTCGTAAAGTTAAAAATCCGTATTCTACCACGTTCTATGCTTGGTTACGACGAAACATTAGATAACTTGTTCACATATCATAAAAGGAAATGGAGTACATTACGGTTTTGGAGTGTCTCCGTAATTCAATTTCTCCTTGAAACCGGGTAACTTGATTATCCGGTGACAAGGGAAATTGAATTTTGATATATATTCAAAATTGAAACGCGAACTTTCACCCATATTTACACCGATAAGAGATGTTTTCCCCACGAGCAACAAGGGATATTAATTATTAGCAATTTAAAGAAAAACGAAAAAATCGGTAGACACATCAACGGGACAAGTGCGCATATTTACACTGCTAAATCTGCCTCTTATACTTAAGCCAAATCATTTGGTCGAGTACGTAACGTCTACGTCGATATGCCACGTGGCACCGGACTTTCCTCGATGAGATATCGAATGCCACCAGCGAGACGACGGCAACGGCGACGGCGAAGAAGTTGAAAATGCCGGTGACGGCGATGACGACGACTCACTCCCTGAATACGCCGATTCGGGAAAGAGACTGGCCAAGTAATACCCCACGTCTTCTGGCCTATACTTGATCGAGATCGCCCCGCCGGTTTCGCCTCCGACGGTAAGCCAATGCGCGTCATAGAACTCCCCGTACGCCCGAACCACCTTCCTCACCAGTGACGCCCTCATCTCCTCTCGGAGCTTTGGGTCCGCCACGACCCTCGTGCCCTCCCTCTGGCAGGCCTCCTCGAACCTCGCATTGAACCGCCGGAACCGTTCGCTCGCCTCCGCCGGCGAGATTGCCGCCCTCGGGTCTTCCGGCAGCGACGACGTCACCTCGCCCCATGTGATCCGCTCGTGGTTCTCAGCGAACTGCCTCAGCTTCCTCACGTGCCTCGCGACCCACGCCTCGCCAAGCAGAGATTGCAAGTTCGACGCTTGCACCTTCGATATGATGTGTTGCAAATTGTTCGCGAGGAACAGGTACGAGACGGAGATGTCCCGGTAGTGCTCCGCCTTGCCGTCAAGCTTGCAGAGGAGAACGAGGATCAGCCACGCCATTTGCAGGGAGATCGCCGGGGCCGGGGCCTCGTCGGAGTCGGATCCGTCGAAGTAATCTTCCGGCGGGGAAGGTTTCGCCGGTGAGGACCAGTCGGCGACGATTTCGGCGAGGGCGTTGCCGTAGTCGGCGAGGCGGCAGAGGTGGTCCATGGTGTAGACCGTCAGGCGGTGGACTCCTCCGCCCGCTACCACGGATTTGGAGGAGTCCTTGTGGATGGTGGACTCGAACTCGGTCAACATCGCACGCACCGACTCGCCGAGCCCAACGAGCGACGCAAGAGCCTGCGACCGGACTCCAGAGGCCGAATCGAACGTGAACATCGATTCAATCTCCAGCCAGTTGTCGGAGATCGCCGCGTACATGTCGAGCAGGCGGAATATCTTCTCCGGCGACTTCTTGCTCCTCCTCGCGATGATTGCCGGGAACTTAAACAGACGACTCGCACCATCTCCGCATATTTCCGCGAAGCACAACTCCCCAATGGAATTGGAGGCAAAGAAAGAGTGGTCGCAGAGAATTCTCTCTCCGGCGAAGAGGCTTGTCGTCGCCACCTTCACCGCACTTAACCAAACCTTCACCTTCACCTCTAGAACTTCCCAATCCATCGCGTTCACCTGCGAAGCACTGAATTTCTCGACCCCGAGATGACAAATCGCCTCGTCAACCATCGATTTCCGGACGACTGTGTATAAGGAAATGCACTCCTTGGCGTAGCCCGAAGAGATCATGCACTCCACAATGAATCTCAAATCTGTCATCGCCATAGAAGAAGGCGGCGGCGGCCCTTCACTGCCGGAGTCGCCATCGTCCTCGCAAATTGAGCCACTCGATCTCACGGAAACGGACTCGGGGTCCAAGCAGGCTCCATCTGCAGAGAGCACGTGGTACAGCTCCTTCTGGAGCCTCTTCATCGCAATCTGCATCGAGTTCTGTCCAAGCAAGAGCATCTCAGAACCGGAGTTCTCGGACACCAGCGAGTGCATGGCCTTTCGGAGGTCGCGGACGCATTGCAGGAACTGCAGGGCCTCCGCTCTGTCCTCCAGGAAGATGGAGGCGACCCTGGCGCGAGGGGACGGCGATTCCGGGTCCCACTTGGCGATCGCGGCCGCGGAGGATTCGACGATCCTCTCGGAGGACGAGGAGCCGGAGAGCCCGCGAGGGGTTCTCGAAGGAGGCGGGAGCGACAGCGACGTTGCACGGGAGTGAAAGCAGAGGCTCCTCATGGCCTTCGCGCAGATTCAGCCCGTTCCACGTAAAGATTGGGAACTGCGTTCTGGGTCTGTCAGGAAAAGTCGCCGGAGTGAAACCGCTGCCTTGCACGTTGGACTTTTGTTCGACGTGGTCGGCACTGACGAACCAAGAAGTACGGCGTTGCCCGGGAAGAACATTCACATTCACATTCATTGAAGTTTTCTTTGTTGTGTCTGATGAACCGTCACGTCTGGGGGGAGTCGATGTATGCACGAGAGGGATGTCTCACGCGTTTACCGCCCATTGGAATGTGGCGGAATCTAAAAAAAAAAGAGCAAAAATAGATTAACAAAAGGAACACGAGGTTGATATTCAAACTTCAATGGAAAAGGACGAAAACAATCCACGGGATTTATATTCAAACTATGATTTCGAGTCGAATTCGAACTAAGCTCAAGCTACTTGCGAGTAGTTTGACCAAGTTTCATACCATCGTCTGCGAACTAAACACCCATCGGTGAGGCCCCGATAACCTCTCCCGGCCTTTTCCAACGACGGGCGGCGACAACGACCCACCAGCGAGGGCCTTATGCCGTTCTTTTTTAGCTCGGGTTTTTTTAATAAAATTTTGCTTTCTTTGCTTTTTAATCTAATTTATGTAAACATTTTGGGAATAAAAATAATAATAATGCCACACAGGAGTGAGAAAATGACAAAAAAAAGTCACATCAATATTTTTCGTTAAGCAAATTGACGGAATTAACAAAATGACTTGATTGCACAGACTTGACAAGTTTTGAGATTAAATTGTACATTTTGAAAGTTTAAGAACTCAATTGTACTTTCGCGATAAATTTTAAGACTTTTCTTACCCCTCATTGCGATTCTAAAAAATTGAATTGTGAATCGTAAATGCATACAAATCGTCTCATCCTTTCCACATAAAAGGAAAAAATTTCAAATAAGGGCTTGAAGTGGACTTTATTTCAAAAAGGGTTTGAAGTGCCTTCATTTTCTCAAATAAGGGCCTGAAATGAAAATTGTTTCAAATAAGGGCATGAAGTGCCCTTTTTGTTTCAAATAAGGGTCTGATCTGAAGGGTATTTTCGTCATTTTATAATTTAATTTTTTTTCTATTTTTTCCTTTCTATTTTCTCAAAAAATAAGGAAATTTTTTTTAAAAAAAAGAAGAAGATGAAGATGAAGTGCAGGTGCAGGTGCAGGTGCTCGGCCGCTGCCCCCACCATTGCCGAAAAGGGCCGGCGACCCTCGCCGACCAACGACAAGGGCCTGCAACCTCCCACAGATTTGGGCGAGGGTCGTGGCCCTCCGCCAGGAGTTGGGCGAGGGTCGCTGGCCCTCGCCCAGCGATGGCAGCCCTCAGCGAGGCTCGCCAAGCCCCACTCAAGCTTCGGCGAGGGCCGGCGACCCTCGCCCAGCTTCAGGTGGAGTGCCGCAACCCTCGCCCAGATCTAGGCGAGGTCGCCCCCTCGCCTTTGGTCGGCGAGGGTCGTCGGTCCTTGGTTGAGGCCCGTTGACTCTTGGTGACCATTCCCCCCCCCCCTCCCCCTTGGTCGCCGGCCCTTTTCGGTGACGGTGGGGCGGCGGTAGCAGTGGTCAATGCCTGCTTCATCTTCTTCATCTTTTTTTTTTTAATTTTCATTATTTTTTGACAAAATAGAAAAAGGAAAAATATTTTTAAAATATATAAATTAAAATGACAAAAATGACCTTAATATCAGGTCCTTGTTTGAGACAAAGAGGGCACTTCAGGCTCTTATTTGAAATAAAAATGACATTTCAGGATCTTATTTAAAATAACGTCCATTTCGGGTCCTTAATTGAAAAAAAAAAAAAAAAAAGGGCTAAGAGAAATTTTCCCACATAAAAGTAATCTCCGGAATGCCCAAGCCATCGTCCTCGCTCCAAGCCATTAATCTCCATTCGGAGAGAGATGGAAAAAGCAGATTGATCAAAGTCAAAAAGCCGGAACTTCACGCCAGCCACGAGATCTTAATGTACACAGACCACGACACGTCGTTCCAACAGTCGTGTCAGAGATGGAGTTTCCTAAACCACATCTTCTTGGCATGGACAACATCGGTACATCGTCCTGTTTTTACCAAGTGGATTATTCGTTGGGCTAAGCCCGGCCCAATGTCTTTACTTTGGATGCATTTCTGTGGGCCGACAGCGAAAGAAAAGTTCCAGTGGCTGGGCCTTTTGATAAGTAGAAGCTAGGACGAGTCCCACATCAGTCATCAACACACATGCATCTCTGTTTATATAGTCCAAGCGAGACAAACGAGCTTGTCTCTTCGGAGACATCCGATAAAATTGGAACGATACAGAGAAGATTAGCATGGCCCCTGCGCAAGGATGACACGCACAAATCGAGAAATGGTCCAAATTTTTTTTAATTTTTTTTTTGCCACACGTTTGGGGTAGTCCCCGTTTCATTACGTTTACCTTTTCTGGATCAATCCCAATATGGTCTCAATTAATAATTGCGAAAATCCTAGAAATCATACTATATCTTACTTTAAAAGAACAGTAATATCAATCTCTCAAATTGTTGCATATTAGGATTGATGATGTGTCCCTAATATGCTCGATATTCTCTTTATAATTATACTCAGCCTGTCAAGTTGAGTTCACGGGCATAGTGATTGTTTGGCAGACAATCCTCGTCTCCTGCCAACTTTTATGAAAATAAAAAATCTGAAATTTTTCTGTAAATTGGAGGTCTCTCCTGCTCATTTTTTTCACCTGCATTCCTCTTTCACAAATTCTCGATAATTTGACTGTTTGGCAAATTCCCACTTTGTGTATACGATTCCCTCTCCATTTGGGACATATGGCCGGTTTTAACGACAATGTACCCAATTTGGGTAACTAATAGTGACAAGGAGACGAATGGTAATTCATTGAGATTATAGACCGTTGTGTAGTATACAAACGGTGGTAAAAAAACCTTTTCACAATGTTTTCGCAAGCCGTGATGGAACATTTGTTGCTGCTGCACGAAAGGTGTCGTTGCCATCAGGAGGAGGCGTCCGTGTCCAACAAGAGGGGGTTGTGCGTAGACCCAAGCCGTCGGACCAAGTATAATCGTGGAATATCTTTTAGTAGCAAACGTCTGTAATTCCATGTATCGAGTCACAGTTTGTGCTCGATATATGAAAGTTGTCATTTTCGTGTTGGTTTTGTATGATTCTCGTTGTTGCCAGAAGTTACGATGAATTAAGTATAAAAATTTAATTTTTGAATTTATTGAGAATTTTTTATATAAAAGAAAATATTTAAAAAAAAAACCTATTTCGCGATTTGTGGCCGGTTTTTAACCTTGCCACTTTATTCTTTCTTGAACAAAAGGTGATTCAGAAGGCCTCCAAAAGAGAACCCAATTTATGCAAACAATGTTTCTTTATCGTGTGGCACAAGCAATCGCTTTGGACTGCAACTCTCTCTTAAGTGCAGCTAGGATACCATAAAGAAGATCACATTCGTAAAGGAGCAGGCAAAAAAAAAAATAGAAAATTTGAAAAAGAAGAGAGAAGAAAGCCATGGAAGCATCTGATTCCATAAGCTTGTGAAGGAGACATATTTGGAGCTTCACTTATTGGGAAGGGAAAGGAGAAGAAGGAAAAAGAAAGTGGGCACTGTATCTTTTCCCAATCCTCTGAAAAGAAATTCTGCAGATGGCTCACTGTATATCTGGCCGAATATGTTCCATGAGAATATATCCATGTCCTTCTCAATCCCACTTTCTTTTCTGTTTGCCCTTTTAAAAATTGTAGTTCTTTCTCTGGCCCAAAAAGAAAAATTTACAGTTCTGTCTTTCCTGTTATTCTCATCAATGCTACTGGACTTCTGCACTAGCATCTTCCCCTTTCTGTCTTCTTTCGGCTTCTTTAGTACAATGAGAGAACAAAGGTAAAGGTAGTTGTTCTTAGACATTATAATGGCTAATCACTTGCGGGGTTACTGGGTTAGGACTAATCGCTGTTCGACCAAAAAGTAAGACTCAGCACCGAATCACACGACTTATTGATCGACATGGTTTGCCACGTTAACCGCGACTTGGGTCCTACCTAGGTAGTTTATCAGGATGAGCAATAGGAGTTTCGAATAGCCACACCAGGAAAGAGATAAATAGAAGCCTTCAGCTTTGAAAGCAGAAAGCCAAATCTTCATTTTAGTTTACTGGCTATCTCTTTCCTCAATCCCCCAAGACATGAAGGAGATACATAGCCTCTATGCATCCCAAGCTTCGACTTCCACAACCACCATAATGCACAGATCCCCCTCTGTCGGACTCGGAGGCCGAGCCATTGACCGCCACAACCCAATCATCACCGATTCGAGGAGACTGACCTCCAAACAATCGCCCGCTACCGCAGTACACGTGGCTTCTCATGATCCGCCAATTCAACTAAAACCACACCACCATCAACTTCAGAACATGAGCAAGAAAGGCTCTTCCAAGCCAACTCCTCGTGATCAAAGCAAGAACTCCCCAAAATCGAGTGAAGGCCGAAAAGATTTCGTCAAGGGCTCGTCTTTGAAACAGAAGGATGTTATCAAAAAGACAGTTGCCCTTCCCGGCGACCTCTGCACCCCTCCTAGTTCCTCCAGATATCTGTTAAGCGATACCGTTTTAATCAATGACGACTCAGTTTTAACTTCAGTTTTGGATGAGCACGAGAAGAGCCATCCTTTGGATCGGTTTGACCGATTCGTCAATTCCAATCCCTCGTCCTCTTCTCGCTCAAAACCCACGTCAGACCAGGTAATCTCTCTCTCTCTCTCTCTCTTTGGACATACATTTCCTAGAGATATGAAGCATCTTAAATAGACAAACATGCAGTGGAAACAAGCTTTAAGCATATTTGATGAGCGAGACGATCGTTCCACCTTGTCATATTCTCCTAAGACAATCTCGACCAATCATAATCCATCGCATTCACGCATTAGATAGATTATTAAGGTTCTCTTAAGAGCACAGCTTAGAAACTTATGAATTGGTTTCCCTTTTACGAAGTACCAATGAGAGGTGTGATGATCTACAATTGCAGGTTGTCGTATTGAGGGTCTCGCTGCACTGTCGAGGGTGCGAAGGAAAAGTTAGAAAGCATCTGTCCAAGATGGCCGGTAAGAGCACGCACAATCACTCTTCAAATTTTCGAGGAACACGTCGTGTGTCGTAGTTCTCTTATCAAGTCAGTCTAACGAAATTGATTGACTGAAAGCTGCTCTTTGCCTGATGGAATTTGCAGGAGTGACATCCTTCAACATAGATTCTGCAGCAAAGAAAGTGACGGTGGTAGGAGATGTGACGCCTTTGAGTGTCCTGGCAAGTGTTTCCAAGGTGAAAACCGCCAAGTTCTGGCCATTTGCCCCGGCAGTTTCCTCGACCAGTGGATCAGTCGGCATAATCTGAATCCTGGAAGAAATAACGGTGTCCCTACTTCGTAAATTGCACAAAGCATGATGAAACGTACACTGTATGTTGCGCTAAGCATAATGGACTTGCCCCATCTTTTCTCCATGAAAGTCATTGGTGGCATCACTCAATTCCGCTGTTCTAAAAATCAATCAGGGCTCAATTCACTTAATTTCGCAACAAGAGACCGATCCTACCTGGTTCTAATATTGATTCTCCTGGTTCAAAACCAAACCAATCCAAAGATTTCTTCAGACAAAAGCCATGATCATTCGCTCGTCCGTTGTCCAATTAAGTGATTCGGTTATGCTCTATTTCAGTCAATCATGTAACATCCTCTCTATTTATGCAACCGCTCTTCTGCTGGCTTCGTTACCATCACATATAAAGATTCATTTCTTGATCCCTCGAGCATCGCCTCAAACATTTGACATTCCATTCACCCTTAATCACAGCCTTATCATCTGTAGAGCCCCTACCAAGTTACTTCACTAACCAACACGAGAAATCTGTTTACATGCTATGCATCTGCTTATTTAAGGTTAGTCCCATTCCAACCAAAAGAGGAAAAGATATTGGCATAATACTGCCTAAAACAGCATGACCCCAAATCTACTGGTAATTTTCATATTCTGTCCCAATTTTATGAATATTCCAAATAAGCAGTCGAGCATGGGTTTAGAGCGTACAAATTTGGTCACTTTATTATGGTGTGGAACGATAGCTTGATCTGCATACACGGAAGTTCCTAAGCTGATGAAGTTCTCTACATAGGCAGTACTTCAGCTACTAGATCATCTATCAGTAACCTCTCGACTTCCCTACCTATGACATCTATATCATCTCCTAAGTTCAACCATGGTGATTCCCTCGCTAACAACTTATCGAGCACTCCTTTGCTGCCCTTCTTCCCTTGGCCCGTCAGAAACCGGATCAGACCATCCTGGAGCGAGTCTTTATCCCACTTAGAATCCAACTTTGCTGCCACTGGATGGACCCATGGGTGCGGATCCATGAGTTGCTGGTATATTTCCACGAGAGCCAAATTAACACGATCAAAGAGTAGCTTCCTTGCGGGCCTTGAGGAGCTTTCATCACAGTACCTTTTCTCTAGCTCTTCGAACACCAGTGGATTCACGGGGCACTCAGGAGAGTGCCACTTTGCAATGAACCTTTCGGGATCAGAATTGTCGTAACTTGAGCCTATTAAGACATCAGTAATATAGGAAGATTCCCAGCTCTCTCCAGTTCTGTACAGTCCTCTATCTTCTGAGAAATGCATCGATCCTTCCCCAGCATCTTCATCACTTGAGATTAGCATTGATCCCTTAGCACATGCTTGAGATTCCAGTTTGAGTAGTTGCAGTTGCATGCGAAGCCCTTGAAAAGAGTAGACAATCGGAAGGAAATAAGTAAAAGATGAAGTTTAAAATAAGTCTAGCAATTTCTTAAATTCTTTGATGGTTAAGACCTGTAATTGTTGTCCAGCATTTTAGCATTATAGCTGATAGCTGGAGGAAAAATATTTACTTGGTTTTACAGAAGAAGCAAAACCAGGACAAGTTCAATACTGATCTCAAATATCAAATCTACCATTAAAAGCATTGGGCTAAAGCTACCAATCCAGCAACTCACCAATTTATCAAACGGAAGCAGCTGAAAGATAAATAATTTGAAACTGGAAAAAGTAGATAGCATCATAAACTACTCAACTCTCAAATCAGATTCACTTCTAAGGGTTGCCAACCACAACGATTACTGTCACACCATCACAACAGCCTCTAAAATAGGTGGAAAATAAAAAGAGAAATGCACATATATCTCAGCTCAAAAGCCCTACTCTTATAGGTAAGAATGACTTGTGAAATTTCATCAGTATCAAGAACAGGGAAATAAACTAGTGGCTATTTCATTACCATGAAGGTCAGCGCTGAGACTCTCAAAGCATTCAGAACCCGATGAGAGATCGTCCTTAAAAGGAGCTTCCAAAATAGAAACTGGGCTGGGTTGATCTGCCTCCTTCGAACTTGCAGAAGATTCAGATTCAGGTATCGAATGAATTACGGGTTCTGGACTCCCTCTTGATGGATTGATAGATGGATCCTGGAAAAACGATAGGTAACGAGTGTAATGATGATCCAAACCATTAATACCACACTTTTCACGAGCAGAAAATGCAGTCATGGACAACGTTTGGAATATCTAGGAGGTATACAAGGACAGCAATGCATTTGCAGAGCATCAGTGTTCTGACTGGTACGTCAGTCTTGAATCAGAATACATAAGTCTGGGTTTCCGAAAGAGAACTGATGATCATTTTAAAGAACCTATATCTTATCTACTTCAAAAAATAAAAGGTACAGACCAAATTTCTAGCAAGACTCTCCAGCTAAATGAGCACTTTTCTTATTTATGACCATGAAGCCCACCTAGGAGATAAGCCTCAGCTTATGAAATACCCCAGTATTATGCAGCAGCCTTACGAATTTTCTGCATGCGAGCATAAAAATAAACATTTGGGGGTGAAAGCATACACGCGTGTACAGGAAAATGCAGGAAGATGTATATTCTTCAATGGATATATAACAGAAGAAATCGGATGAGACATGCAACAGAAAGTAGAATAATCACATTTCACATATCACAAAAAAAGCACTCTTACATAAGAAATGAAGTATCAATCATACCTGGACATCATCTGCATAGGAGACAGCAGAGTTAACATTAGTTGACGGATGCTCCGGATTTAGAGGTTCGGGAAGCGAGGTTAGCATCTTTGACCCCATATTGGCAACACCACCATGAACCACACCCCCAAATGCCTCAGAAACAACAGGGCTCTGTTCAGGCTGATCGATCTCCTTGAGGCCACTTCTCCTTTTATGCTGAGTCAAGTGATACTCTGATGAAGCATCACTGCTCTCACCACTGCTGCAGCGAAGAGGATGACGTTCAATATGTCTTGGTGTGAACTTTCTGTTGACAAAACTATCTCTGACATCAAAATTTTCCCTCACGGTCTTAATCTTGTCTCGTCTCACCATCTCTCTAGTCATCCGGTGCCTAGAATCAGAACGAGCTTGACTTTTAGGACTGCCAAAGACTGCAGATGAAGCAGGAAGAGATCTAGATCTTGATAGCTTATTCACGCACACATCCTTCCACCCATCTCTGCTGCTGATGCCCAAAGGTTCAACACAGCTCGAAGATGCATCGCCTCCAGCAAACTCCGTTTTGAATCCTTTTTGGACAATTTTTCGACCTGAATTTTCACTCCTTGCTTGCCCATCAGGAATAGCAAGCATTTCAGCCAGTGTACTGCCTCTGCTAATTTCTTCAATCTCTTGAGACTTGTGAGCCAATTTCCACCTCTCTGAGAGTCTCTTTTTTGCCTCCCTACTCACAGATGACTCAGTAGAAGATGATGCATGTTTGTATCGGTTTTTACAGTTCACAGACTTCGTATTCGTCAATACAGTCGCGTTCGACAATGCGGTCATATCTGACTCATATGCAGAGTCGCTCAGAGACATGGAAGATGAGCTATCATCTCCAGCATAACCCCTAGATTGGACAGGCGTTATATAGATTGAACCAGAACCATAATTGTTCCGCATTTTCCTAGTAATTCTTCTGGCAATTTCTCGTGAGTCCTTGGGCTTAAGCTCTGTATCCACGGGACAAAAATGGGTTTTCTTTCCTGATGGATCTTTATCTATATTCCCAAAACTTGGACACTCCAGATGATTCCTTGTGTCGGGAGAAAACGCAAGTGAAGTCGGAGACAGGCTATTTTCAGTAGTACCATGTGCCTTCCCAAGGTTTGGCTTTAAAACAACAATCTGGGTAGGAAGAATATCTGAGAGCACTTGCCCCTCTAATTTAGACGACTTGAGAGTATTATGAGCGGTGCTGCTGACTGGATTACCAATAAACTTGTCGTGATAAATCTTCGGTGATCTGCCGCATTTTCTTGGGAGATTCTCTCTCCCCGGTTTTGAATCTATACTCCTGGTTCTTTCTGGAACTTTTGAAGCAGTCATTGAACCAAAATGTGATTGAAACTGGGGACTTTGAAGATCATGCAGATGCTTTGTGAACAATGGATCTGGTTGCTGCAGAAATTTGAGAAGGAGATCTTTGTTTGAGTCCAGTACCTCTAGAGCATCATCAAACTCCTTTGAGTCCCGAAGCTTATCATCAGTCGAAAGACGTTTTGCATCAACGAATTTCTGGCGAATAAATTCCACTTCAGCTTCAGTTATGGTGGACTTCACAGTCCCTTTTGGTAAGTAATTATTAGTCTGCAACTTTGACATTTCAGAAACTTCAAACACATCTTTAAATTCTTCCTCCTCCTTTGAGCTTTTCCTAGACGATCGGCGGCTGGAACATGCACTGCTCCTTTCAGCTTTCTCTACTTTTCTCCCGGACTGACGATCGTCCAAATATCTCTTCTGTTGTTTATGACCAGGCTGCTGGAGTGGCAAGCCTTCAAAGCCCATTAATCTTGCGATGACACTCGGTGACTGTCTTTTGGATCCACCTTCTCGCAACATCTCATTGGCTAATAATTTCTTCATAGGAGTACCAGAAGTGGTGGCAGCTTTTTTGCTAGATCTCAAACGTAAATCCAGCATGATCTACAAAACCAAGTAAATCTGGTAAGAACAGTTACTTTACAATATGTAATGCATGCCAATATGAATATGGCAACTCGACAATGACTTGAATAGAACACAAAAATTACAGTCAGAAATTTGTTGTTTCTGAGATTCCGTTCAACATAAGTATAAGAAGAACAAGCAAGGTAGCCAACTCACCAAGTCTTCGCCTGAAGTACCACTACTTTCAGAACTAGATTCAGAGGCCACTATACCAAAGTTTCTCTGTCTTTGAAACTGCCTGTTTCCTGGAATGAAGCCGTATAACATCAGAATTCACTATTCCAAGGCTGATAAAAGTGAGTGAGTTAAGCTTGAAAGAAAAGAGCCATGACTAAAAATTACCAATCAGTGTGCAGAATACGAGCAACAGAGAAAGTGACACCTTTACCAATCGGCCCAACATAGAAAGAATCGAGGGTACAGTAAAGAAAGTATATGATGAGGGAAAGAAATGAAAAGAAAATTCGAGAAGAGCATGATAAGATGAAGGAGCAAAAAAGCACTCGGCAATAATTAGTCAAAGTAGTGCAATTATTCCTCATCGAAACCCAGAGCTCTCTCTACAAAAGCAAAGCTAAATTATGGCGACAGCACGAGAGAAAAGTGAGATATTTACTAAACAACCAACTCAAACAGTGATGGACTAAGCGAAGCGAAGCGCGAAGGAAGCAGCTCAATTCCGGCGTTACGCAAATCAACCAAATCGAACACAAAAATGTGGGAGCTAAAATCACAAAGTTGTGCGCTAAGCAGAAGTAGAAAGCAAGGATCACTCCGAGAAGAAGCAGGCAAACTCGGCTTTCGAGCTTCGTCGGCGCATTTTTAGGAAAGAACAGGCCATAAAAACGAGCATTCAGTTCCCTGTTCGAGCTTCTTCGCTTTCTCAGCAGCCAAACGACGGATCGCGAGAAACTTTCTTCCGTAGCTGGAGAGAACGCGACGACGATTCGACGGCAGGAAAGCGGGAGAACAGGAAGACGATCCACATTTCCGCTCCGTGCGAGCCTCGTCCCAACGTTTTCCCCAGCTATTTGCGACTCATCGGCTTCCATCACAGTCGATGTAGCCAAACAAGAGCGACAGAGCCCGAACAGATGGCCACACACACACACACACACAGGCTCACCTCCGCGCGACGAAACCACGTAGCCGGAGTTCCGATCAGCGGCGCAAACCTTCGACCTCTTATGGCGAAATGCGGCGTCCATCGACGCTCATCGGAGAGAAGAAGCCGACACGCGAGCTGTTTGGCCTAGCACTCGAGCTCGTGCAGCTCGAGAATCCGAGAGCGCATTTCACGGGCTAAAGCACTCTCTCCCGCTAGAGAGAGAGAGAGAGGTACGAGAGCGCTAACTTTGCGGGAGCCGAGCATTCAGGCTCCAAGAAAAAGTCGTCTTCTCTCTCTCTCGCCGAGGAATTTTCAAAAACCAGATCTGCGAATCGAACAGAGGAAAAGGCTAGCCGAGAGCTTTTCGGTGCAGTGGAGGAGAGGGAAAGTTAAGGTGCAGGAAAGAAGAAGAAGAAGGACGAAAATGAAATGAGGAAGGGAGGGACCGCACGCAGACAGAGGGGAACCGAACCGTACGAGCTGGCGGGGCTGGACCGGTCCGACCGGGATTGTTTGGACCGGTTACGTGTGTTTTTTGAACTTTCAAATTGACTGAATAGACTGACGGGACCTGGGTGAGCCTCTCTCTGCGCGGGCAAGGCAAGTAGGGATGTGTGTGTTCACCGCGGTACACGAACTTTACCGTGCGATCGGCCACGTGGCGGGTGATCACGGGGACCACGTGGATTCCTGCTTGTTCATTTGCTTCTGAGGTTTAATTATGCTTCAAAAAAGACAAAAATAAACGCCAGATTGTTTTCGAAAAAAAAACACAAAACTCCAGAATGTCATCTAAATCTCAAAGAATTATGGAAAGTTAGATTTAAATTTTTATGTCGAAATTTTCATATCATGTAATAAGAAAAGTCAAAATACGCCTGCCGCAAGAATTATGTTAAGCAAAAAATAAAATGGATTAGTGCATCGAAAATTCTAAAATTTATCACGAAAATACAATTAAGTCCTAAAATTTTCAAAAAGTGTGATCAGATTCTAAAACTCATCACGAATGTGTAATTGAGTCTTAAAACTTTCAAAAAGTACAATTAAGTTCTAAAACTTGTCACAAAAGTGCAATTGAATTCTAACAATTTAAAAAATTGCAATCAATAGAAGGACTTGATTGAACCAATTTAATAAGTTTTAAAATTTGATTGCACTTTTTGAAATTGAAAAGCCATCTATTCATGTGCTTAATTTCGTAGAGAAAAAGTTCAATTAATTGAAAGTGATTAATTTTTTTTTATACAAACCATGTAATTTTAAATTTAAAAAAATATGAATTTTTGAACACATTATTGTGTTTCGAGAATCATAAGACTTGAAAAATAGTATTAGAAAATGAGAAAGAGAGATAAGAAAGTATTCATTCATAGCCGACGTTCTATCGACCACATTCTAAAAGTCACGAGACCTGTTTCCACAACTCCAAATGCAAGTACCCTTTGCCAGACAAGGTCTAAGCATGTTTCTAACCGATGGTAAATCGACACAAAGTCCAATATAAATATAAAAGTGTGGCGATCTTTCTTCCTGACGTTTATTTTTACAATAGACATTGCTTTGTTATATTGATGGACAATTTATTTGGACATAAAGTTCAAACATGTTTATCACACCTTGGGCATACGTATTCGTGAGGGGACGATATGGTATAGATGCGGCTCGTCTATGATGTAGCCAACGAGCCGTCTAGTTAGACTTATTATATAACGCGTAATGTAGAGAGTGAAATTTAAACTTCTACCCGACGAAAGTCACAATAAACTACATAATCACCAAGTAATCCAACATAGGCGACGCGAATGCTCACCAATCTTAACTTCAATCCACGCAATAAAATAAAGATGGGGCGACCCAATTTGTCAACAGACCTAGTAATCATCGGCCTTAACCACGGTTGGTTTTCCCTGGACTATGGATAGGTGGCGACGCTGCAGACACGTGCGATTTGCTGTTGTTCTCGCAATTATTGGAGCTTCTGACGAAGCAGATTTCAAAAAAAAAAAATTAAAATTTTTTTTTTCTTGGGGCTACGTTAACGAGTGAACCAAGATGAGTATGGTTTTGCTTCGTTGCTTAGAATCTAAAAGGCGAGTTAAACGGGTCAGATAAGACAAGGACACGGACCAAACATCAAGCAGCAGAATCTTGCTAGGTAAAAGGCTCAGATTTTTGGCCTTTAGGTAGGTATAGGTTGACAAAATAAGAAGTCTTTTTTCCGTTTTGTTTGTATTTCTGGGACTCGGTCGCGGTCTTCGTTTTGTTTCCAGGAAGAAAAGGCCGGGGGCCAAATGTTGGATTCGACTTGAAATATAGTTGGGCAGGATTCGCCTGGAGGCTGTCGCGACGTGCTGGAAGTTAGGAAAGCTGTCGATATAAATATGAGGTAATAAATGCTAGGGATGCGAGCTGACTTAGAGATTCCCTCAAAAGACGACACGAATTTGTGATCTATGATGAGATCACATGACCGATTAACGCCCGGTCATGTTGTGGAAACGAAGTATGTGGTCGGCTTTAATATTGAGAATACAATTCAATACAAATCCTTGTATGGGCACTTCATCGAGCTTTCTTGAGGTTGGAACTTTAGTTAGCCACCTACCATTTTTTGAGTGAATCGTTGGTCTCGTTGTATATCATTCACTTCAAAATATCACTTTTTTTTTAATGCTGGACCACAATAAATTCATTGGCCAGGGTAGTGAATGGGTATTTTTAACTATTGCGTTATTTGCAATTGATGACCAAGGAATTGAACATGTATTTATTCCTTAATCCATATTCCAAGCTTGTGGAGTTTGAGTTGTTTCATTCTACTTGCTAAAGTTAATACACCAAGGCACCAAATTGATGTTGCTATGCATTTATGTTAAATTACCAACATTAGCTCATACCCACAAACGTGTGCTACATTTCACTAGCGCAAGTGAAAAAAAAGAAAAGAAGAAGCAGACTTTTCAAATGGTGTTAAATACGTATAAATCTCGTCAACAAGTGCCTTACGATCCTATTTAAATTAACTAAGATTAGAAATAACACTTGTCAAGACGCGTCGAAAAGCACGAGAGGTGGATCCTCAAACTATGCAAGCTCCTAGCAACCCGCCATCGATGATCGAGTTATGTCGATCACTCGGTTGCTTTTGGGTTGGTCGGAAGATAAACGTAGTATATGTAAACAAGTAACGATTTGCTCGATTCTTCTGCAACCTTTTACTCCACTCCAGATGCTCATTAGTAAAGACGCAGCGACTTACGAGGAAAGAACCCGAGGCTAGCTTTGCCCGACAACAGCAGCAACCAAAAAGAAGAATAGTTCCCCAAAAATTGCCAAAAAGAATTTCTCTCTCTCTCTCTCTCTGTCGACCCCAGTTCAAGCAGGAGATAATGACAGAGCTGCTCTTTTTTTTTCTTTTTTTGGGGCCAGAAGGGAACATGTCGTCCTCTCGTGCATATAGGCTGCGTGATTGAAGGTTATCGCTTGGATCATCATTAATGGCGTGGGGACGAGGAATTTTGCAGAAGAAGCAAAGTCCGAAACGAAGCCCAATCATGTCCGACGTTCGTTATTCCATCGATCTAACTGAAGGAGACAAATTAATTGGGGCCATGTTGTGTTTTTTACCCTTTTTTTAACCTCTGTGATCGATCAGCTTCGTTATGGGAAAATTTCCCTCCATTGAAATAGAGAGAAGAGAGACACGTGCGTTTATGCATCCATATATACATTTATACGGAAAAGATTGTCAGAAAAATCATAAATCTATTACACTTTTGCCGATTCAGTCATAAATCTTTTAATTTTGCTGGTTTAGTCCTAAATCTTTTTATAATTTGTCGAATCAGTCCTAAATTTTTGCCGTATGTACGTATGCACTTGTCGTGCCAATGCCAAACTTAAGCATGGTAACCTCGTATCTCGTCGATCCTTAAAATTTTAGGAATTGGAAAGTAATTACGTATTTTGAGGGTGCGAATGATAACTATTTTGTTCTCAAATACAATTTTTAGCAAGAAATAGATTTTTCTATTTCTATTGCCTAAATGAGTTTTTGAGCAGAAAGATGGGTTTGATAACAATATAAAATTTCTGTTCTCGAAATGAAAATCCATTTAATAACAGCATAAAATTTATATTTCCCTGAGGCACGATGCAAGAGGCTAGGTGAGAAAGAAGAGTGAGTTATGAAGAGAGATAAAAAATTTTATTTTAGAAAAGTAGAAAATTTTTACTTATCATTTCTGTTCCAAACATATTTTTAAGCTACATTTTGTCTCGAAAATAGAAAAATGAAATTGCGTTACTCAACGGATTTCTGTTCAAAACCTGTTTACAGGAATAGAAAAATAAAAAAATAAATAAACAAAATGATTATCATTCACGCCCTTAAAAGCACTGAATTTCTTGCGGCGTTATTATCGATTCAAGAAGTAACACCGAATTCATTACTTTTTGAATATATAATAGTATAAATCGATATGTGTCCTTACTTGGAGAGTTCGTTAGTAGAGAGTAGAAGTTCAAACATGTTAACATATGTAGTTAAACTCATTTTTTATTCGAAAGCTTTAATCAATGACTTAGCCAATTGGAATATATTAACTATTCCATATTATAGAAATTTTTGACGTGAGATTTTTCTAATCCAACTCCCACGTGTATCTCAATAATTTTATTTCTTTGATGATATGTTTTTTGGGTTATCGTGTTCTTTCTTCCTTAGAGTTTTCTCCTTATAGAGAGATCTCCTTGCTTTGCCACTTTCTCCCGATAGTTCACAATGTCCCAATCCGATATCCTTTCTTTAATCATTTTCTTATACGAGTTGAGGACATTATTTCGTTTTATAATACTTCTAAATATTCTTTCAATCAATTTTTCGCATTAATCAACCCTTTGAATATACACAAGGCGTCACCACTTTTTGTCACTTCACCATTTTGTTATCGAGGCCCTTTCCCTTTTTTATTTAATTTGTGTTTATTCTTTTTCTTAAAGTATCTTATTTAGTTTTGTTAAGGTGGCTGAAATTATCAAATTCTAACAAGCTTTCATCGTTTCATATTACTATTGATATCTATTTTTCCAATTATCAGTATTTTATTTAATTTACTTTTCTCCCGATTTCTATACTTCCTTAATTTTTTACAAATAAATATTTCTCAAGAAAATGAGAAGAAAATACACTTTTACCCTTCAAAAGTCATATGCATTACGCGTGACGGCGGCGGAAATAACGTGGGTTAAAATGTTACAACAAAAAGAGAATTCGGAGGGGTATTTTGTAATAGTTGAAAATTGGAGACAAAAATGTACTACATCCAATAACAGAGGGACGTGGTGAAGGATGCAACTCCATGCCCGCCCTGCTCCATTGCAACCTCTGCAGTTTTGTCGGGAATAGGATGTTTCATCGAGCCGGGTCGGTGCTCACGACACCGATGAACGGATCCAAGCTTTACACATATTAATAAGAAATAGACCCAGGTAAAAAAAAAACAGGAAATTAAGTAATGTGAATATCACTACATGATACATATCATTTGAAGGGGCTAATTAAGTACGTAATTTGCGACAATCATGTCGCATGCATGCCAATTGCGAGATGCTTTTTTTCGTGGACATTCCATCATAAGGCGAACTCGCACTCGATTCGTTTGGTGGAGAGCACCTTTTATTTCAGCAACCAAGGGGGGCCTGAGGGAAAAGGCTTTCGAAACATATCGGACATGGATGTTTGTCCCTCCATTCCCTACGCATAAAGTTGACTAAAAGCTATAGCGCAGCTCATGCATTCCATTGCGCCTCTATCTAATGATGTTGCCATGTTCAATGTCCAATGACTTTGTCTCATCTTTTCTTGTTTTATTTTATTTTTCCTTGAAGGGGTTTAATAGCTACCAAAGAAGAATGTACAATTTCACAGTAGATAAATTAATGAAAAGGGTTGTGAAATTGAAGCCCCACCATGGCAAGGGCACGATGAATGCTGGCCAAATTGCCTAATCAATCCAAAACTTATCATACAGAAGCGAATTTGCCCATAAACCTTTCAATTTTGCCAGTTTAATCCTAAAATTTTACCCAAAATTTCAATGTTGTCATTCCGGCCAATTATCGCCGAAAATCGCTGATGTGACGGTGTGTTGCGTGACAATGATTGTAATGTCACGTCGGTGATTTTTGAAAAAAATTGGCCTAAAGGACTGCATTTAAATTTGGCGCAAAGGCTTAGGACTAAAATGGCAAAATTGAAAAGTTCGGGAACATCTTAACATCCGTATAATAAATTCAGGATTCATCAGGTAATTTTCCTTTAGAATCGTTATAGTCCAAGTTTCCAACCAATCTTGTATGCGGATGATTGGAACCGATGAGCAAAGGCATTTTGTTGGCATTTATTTATGTCCATGCAAATTGACAGGCCATTGTAGCTTTACGTGAATGGGGGGGCATCAGTTAGTTCATTGATTTGTCGGGTCATTCTTAATTGAGTGTGCCTAGCCACCCACTACAAGACAAAACACCCAAAAGGTGTCCTTTTAGATTTTGTGGCCAAGGCAAATAAACAAAAGTCCTGGCCTTTTGTATACATTTGTGATTTAACTCATATACACATTTTAGTAGAACTAAAACCTAGATTTCATGATAATGCTTGGATCTACATGGCCTCTGTGTCTAGCATTTCTCCTTTCTTCTGACTTACGAAGATTTAATTGTTTTGTAAATCTATTTATATGAAGAATGTGAAGAAATATGACTCGGAATGTATGGAGCTTGGATATCAGACCCAAACCCTAGATGCGAACTAGTCTCCCCTCCTCTTTATATATCTTACTTCCCATGAAGATCTCTCGGATTAGATCCCACCGGTATTAGATTCAGTATGGTTGAATAAGATTATTGCTGCCAAACAACATGGAAGTCTAGACATAATTTAACATGATCTAACTTTTGCTTTCCTTTTATCTTTTTCCAAGATTGTGCCCACGATACAAGTCGGGGTGAGTTTCATACGCGGACGTGAACTGGAGACACAGTTTACAATTATAAAGAAAAAAAGAATTATCTACTCTGCTCAGCGTCTCTATTGATATCTCAACAAATCTCGACTGTTGATACACGAGTCATAGGTTCCTTAACAACCCTATTCGCACGAATTGATAGTTCAGATGAATAAGGCATTAAATAAAAAATATCGACCGAGGCAGGGGATCCAATTCTGCAGTTGGAAAGGATTTATCGTTTTGAGATGTTAGCAAGACTCAAACAAAAACAGTGTTGCTCCACTTAATTTCTCGAAAACTCTAGGATGAAAATCCCTAACCACATTTAAATGTTCTTATTGAGGCGTGCGTGTTTTAAAAAACTAGCTAAGCTTGGATGAAATTGGAAGTCAATTAGCAATACCGTTTAATAAAGTAGCTTACCTAATAAGGTTTTGGATATGGTAAATTTTTATCTGTTCTAGATGCTTACCACCGATGCGAAATTGACGAGTACCTTCAAGAGATAGGTGGCCCGACGATTTTATAGATAATTATAAAAAAAAAAAGGTACTTTTTTTCTGTTAAAAATTGTAAATTATAGATAATTATGAATAAAGTAACATGTGAATTTGCGGGTTATTATTTGATTTCTGTGAAAGTTCCAGATTAGAAAGAAAAAAACAAAGTGCATGAATAAAGAGATTTGAATTTAATAAAAAGTAAAAAATAAATCTCAATCCAAACGAGCCTCTAGTACTTGGCCAAGAAGAAGTAGGTCAGATACCAAACTTAAAAGTCCGAATCCTTCCCTAAGATATTGACAAGTAAATCGACTAGTTTAGCTAGGCGTTCACCCAAATAAATTAATAAATAATCCGAAGTTGCGTCTAACTCAAGTACTTGGCCACTTTAGATATCATTTTATTTTACCTTTTACTCAATTCGCGGTTAGTGAAAATACAACTCCACAAGGAATTGCTAAGATGTTTACACGTTTTGTACTCCAAAATTGCACACTCTGACATTTGGCCCACGAGGATCAAATCAAGTAGCAGATTGAATCACCAAAACTCATCGCAAAAAGGCCCTTACTCACAATTGGCTAGCGGTGTCACCATTACCTTTGTGGGATCTTTTATGTTCAGAAATCCGTAACTTATATTTTTCCTTTGATGTTTAATGAATGAAGAGCTTCGTATTGACCCAAAAAAAAAAAAAAATCTTGTGACACAGCCTTTTGAAACGTGCGTCGATGCTCTAATTGAACAGCTGCAATCAAGTGAAAGAATAAAAGAAGGTGGTGACGTAGGAGGGAGAGGAGTTTGGTCGACCAAAGTGGGGGATGACATTGCTTAATCAACTGATTTTAGGTGCAAATCCATAATTAAAGATGAGAGAGTCGCAAAGCAAAATCGCTTTGTTTGACTAAAAAGCTGGTGTAGGCCTTGAGACCCATCACGGCTTTTGAACGTGGCTTCCTCCCCTCTGTTAACCCTACCTTCCTCGATGCTTCTTCTTCACTGACTTCGCTGAGCAAATTGATGTTGCGACTGTAGTAAAAGAGTCGTTGCAATAGGATGGCTTGGATGTGTGAGGGTGGCTATTTTAGATTTTTAGAGAGAAAGGAGGGAATCCATCATGTTCATCTGATAAAACATTCATTCTCTCTCGAAAACACTCTCGCCAAATTAATTTCCGTTGAATTTTCTAGGGATGATTATACGAATAGTTCCTGTATTTTGACTCAATGTGCAATGTCGTTCATGAATTTTTAATTTGTTTATTATGGTCCCTTGAACTTTTAATCTCTGTTGAATTTTCTAGGAACGACATTGCACATTGGGCCAAAGTTCATGAACCATATCGAACAAATTAAAAATTTAAGGACGATATTGCACATTTAGCCAAAGTTCATGGATCATTTGTGTCGGTTTTCTAATTTTCTACCCTTTATTTTCTTCGCTTCATTCACTCGTAGCAAAGATTGTGTTGGTCGAGAAAAATGAGTTGGTACATCTTCATATCACGCTCTATGGCTACACAAACCACAAAACCGACTCTTGCCACAGAAGTTAAAGTTTCGTGAATAATTTATAACTTTTCAAAGTTTAGGGATCATTACGCAAATACGCCGAGGTTGGAGAGGGTTTTCCAAAACCGTGACTTTTCGCAATTCAGGAGCTATTGCGGAATGATATCGAAATTTGGAAAGGTTTTGAGCAATTATCAATTAGAATTGCTTTTTAAATCTTTTGATTTTCGAATTCACTCTTATATTTTGTCCAAAATTGGGAGTCAAGTCACGAGGCTCTATTTATTCCTTCCACAACGAAGAGAGCCCATCAAGTTCATAAGATGCCCATGTGTGAATGAGTCGTTCGTTCGGTCTAGACAAGCCCATCACTTTTGCCCCGTGAATTTCCAAAATTCCAAAGAGCCATACAAGCCCTCAATTAGGTCCTCCATTAGGCAAATCGACGTTTGGTCCTCAATTAGGTCTAACGTACTATTCAAGTCATTCTGAAAAAAAATTGCACAATAATTTTGACCTGGCCTAAGTCTGATTGAGACCAACAAGCTCAGATTCCTTGTATAACATATTAAATAGTTAATGAAAAAAAAGAGAAAAATTACCCAATCAATCCTAAATCTATTGGTCAAGTGTCAAATTAGTCCTCAACGTTTAAATTTAACAATTTAATTCTAAAACTTTGCGTGAAAATTCAACGTCGTCTTTCCGACCAATTTTGTTAGGAGATTACTGACATGGCGATGTGCTACATATGACGGCCGACGGTGATTGGAGTCAGTGATCTCTAGCAAAAATTGGCCGAATGATTATATTGAAATTTTGCGCAAAGGTTTAGGCCTAAATTGGTAAAATGAATTAACATCCGTGCAATGGGTTTTACGACTAATTGGACATTTTCCCCTTTAAAAAAGCTAATATAACAAGCACACTTATGCCCCTATCACTTGACACTCAACTCTTTCGTTATTATAGTAATGTGATTCTATGTCTTTGATGATTTGGCATGACGAAAAGAGATGATCAATTTAGGGTGCGTTTGTTTTATTGAAAGTTTCACAATAAAGAAATATATTTTCCATGAAAATCATTTTCAAGGAAGTCGAGTAGTTTTCATTTGTTTGATTGTTTAAGGAAGGTGAATTCCTTCTTGCCAGAAAGGGAAGTTTTTCCCAAATATTAACTTATGGTTTTTCGGTCCATGGAAAACGTTTTCCATAAAACGATTGGTTTTCCGTCATCCTAACATCAAAAAGTCGAAAAACAATGTCCCGAAAATAGTTGTCCTCCAAACAAATGGACCCTAAATCCGAAATCGAACAAACTTTTTTGTGGGCTAATCAGCATTAGGAAATGGGGAAATTCTGGCTTACTCTACTTCTATCTAAGGGCACCAAATGCCCCCTCCTTTTCTTCAATCATTCAGATGGACATGGGGCCGGACGAGATTCCCCAAAGAGGCAACACCACTTCGAGCTTCGTAGGGTATATTCACCCCCTCATACACTTTCCCGGAGGGAGAGGGACCATAGAAAAACGACGAACCGTTCACATCGGACCTCAAATAATTCGGGAACCAACCCCAAAAGAACGAACACGCGCGCACCCAGACAAGGCGATGCTGGAGACAATTCTGCCTAAACGGTGCCCCCACTTCACTTCGGTTGCACTTCGTTGCTCGGTCCCGTCGTATCGTACGTACACCAACAGGGACCCCAAAATGGTAAGCGGAAAGGGAAAGCCGGGAAAGCAAAGCAGGGACACTGTCGCGTTCCGGAGTAACTGTAGATGTGGTGCTCATCTAGATCGATCTATGAATCGACATTACGTGATATGACGGACTATTTTCGGAAACTTCTGTTAATGATCATCTTTGAGTCACATGTTGTTAGACAGCCGACTAAGGGTGGGTTTGATTCTGCTTTGTAAATGCTGAAAGCTCAATACTAATCCTTCCAATATTGGATTTTCAGCATTCTCAATGCCAAAATTTGGCCGAAGGCTGATTTCTAAACATCCCAGCATTTTCTTAATGAGCTTTAGAGGCCGAAAGCTCATTGGGAATGCTGAACCAAACCCAGCTTAAAAGAGTACTTATAGTTTTTCAATGGCAAGTACTGTTTGAGCCTTTGAAGTTTCGAGGTCCGTATGATTTGGTCTTCTAACTTATGTTAAATCAAGTTCTCTAAATTCGTTTTTTGATTTGTGCGATTTGGTCATTTGGGTTATATTTTGTGCAATTAAGTGCTCTAATAGTTTAACTAACTCTGCCTATTGAAACTGTCAAATTAGATAATGACCTCGCATTATTGATACGCCGGAGAATGGAATTCGGTGCGGATGCAGTACAAAAGTAACATTAAATTAGCAAAAGAAAAACTCAGAGAGAAAAAGAAAGAAAAAAACCCTAATATGACCATAGTAGTTTTCATGAGTAAATGAAGCTTGATTACTCAGATTAAAAAAAACACTTAAAGTACTCGATTGCACAAAACAAAAATTGAAGGATAAAACCGCACAAATTGAGAGAGACATAGGACTCGATTGCTCATAATTATTTCAAACATTACAAACACTAAAGGCTCTGTTTGTTTCGGGGAAATCAACTTCAGGAAAATTGTTTTTCGGATAATCCGGCATTCAGTTCACGGAAAATAAATGAGTCAATGTGTTTCGCCGGAAATGTTCCTGCGACGAAATATTTTTCACCGAAATTAGTTCTTCGACTTTTAATTATATAAAAGGAGTTTTGTGGCAATTCCGGACAGAAGTAATCTGGATAAGCATAAGGAATTAGACTTGAATTGTAAATGTGATTGATCGATTTAAAGTTAAACCACATGTTCGATTCAATAATGAAACGCAAAACCACCTAATTGGTGTCGGGAGATCATACAAATTGAATTCGCCTTGAATTTGACTCGATCGAATGACTCAACTTATGTAACAGTTGCAAACAACCCATGTTATTAAGTCTCGACAAAGTTTGACTCAATGGCGACACTAAACAACAAGTCGATACAACATCGGAGTTAAACTCAACAACGTAATATCACCTTTCAAACGGAACAATCCAGAGTTTAACTCAATGGAAATATTCCAAATCACTTCTAAGACTAATTACTAGAATTAAAATGCATAAGTGAAATATAACATTGTACGTGTTTTTTCGATGCCTTCTGATTTGAGGTCCCTTGGTATTTATAGAGGAAGGCCATAACCGTTTTGGAGCCTAATCTTGATAAACCGCCTCTGAAACTTTTAACTTGGTCTTCCTCTCGATCCACTCGCTTTTGACAATTGTCTTTGACTTATCGAACCGTTCTTTTGTCCACGCTGGCAACGATTGCTTCCATCGTATTACTTTTTCTGTTAGAAACCGCCTGTGATACGTCGGACCGTCTCTTACCTAGAACACTGTCGATACATCGAGTTTTCTTTCCTTTCATATTGCCAATAACCGCTTCTCGACATTTTATGCTATCTTTCTGCTTACGTCGCCAATAACTGCTCTTCGATACATATCAAGTTATCTTTCTGCTCATGTCGCCAATAATTGCACTTCGATACATATCAAGTTATCTGTCTGCTCATGTCGCCAATAACTGCTCTTCGATACATATCAAGCTATCTTTCCACTTCAACTATTTCCTTCTATTCATAAGCTATTACAAAAGTGTCGTGATTGAATCTACTACTATAGCCAACAATATTCTCCAAGGTATTTGAACGATACTCTAATTCCACAAGACTTCTTGAATAATCGTCACTATTAACCTCATAGTGTCGGAATCATAAGCTCATTACCATCCCTGACTTTGTGCCGAGCACGTGATTAGTCATGTGCGAATTTATTTGGGTGTCAACACAATGAAAAAAAATTTCATCAATGAAAAAAAGACATTCAAAAGTGGGGAAATTGATTTCTTTCCCCCCTCTTTCTTTCAATCGGACCAAACACGCTCTCTCTTCCACGCACTCCTTTTGACATTTGAAATTTATTTTTTATTTTTTAAGAACAAAAATCAAATATTTAATTATTTTAAAATGTTATTTTATTTATTTCTTTTTCATTTTCCTTCTCCTTCGGCCAGTTGCTGGCCACAGCAACGGGTCCCAAGCGAGGGATGAGCTCTCTAGATTCTAGCAAGTCGAGCCTCTCCCGAGGCTGGCGAGCTCGAGCTTCAATAGCTTGTGGCAAGGCTCGGCGAGGCTCGAGCTTGCTTGTGGCCGACCGAAGAAGAAGGGAAAAAAATGAAAAAATGAAAAGAGAAAAATAAAAAATAATTAAAATTTTGAATTTTCTTTGAAAAGAAAATAAAAAAATTATTACAAGGAGTGCACAAAGGAAATTAAATCCGATTTTCCATCTCAAACGGCGAAAAATATTTTCCAATTCATTTTCAGGTTTCAGCTATATACTGAAAAATATTTTCATTTTCTTGAAAAATAACTTCCTAGAAAACATTTTCTAGAAATATCATATTTTTTGCGAAACGATCGGATCCTAATACTTCGTTAGTTTCGCGAAAAAATGAATAATTTGAAAAACATTTTCCTAAAAACGATCGCTTTAGAAAATGAATGAATGGAAAATATTTTCATCATTTATGAAAATATTTAGACATAAATTATTGTCGATAATGAAAATATTCTTCATTAGTTAATTATTTTAATCGATACAAACGATTGTTTTTAAGTAAATATTTTTCGAATCATTCATATTTCACAAACCAAATGGAGCCTAAAACTTGATGAATTGATTGTACTTATCCCAATCGTTGATACATTGATCGTTCTTGTGATATGCAATTAATATACCGAAAAATCGAATACATTTTCGTTAACCGTTTTTAATAATAGAACAGGAAACCTTTTAATTTGTTTTTTTATTTTTATTTTATCTCCATACATTATTCTTACTTAATTTGCGTACATCGTCCTCTAATAACATTTTTCAATAAGATTTCCGGACGTGTAGCACTATCGTTTGTAAAAGAATTTATTCAGATTTCTAGTCTACTTGCAAAATTCCAATTTGATAGAGCCATAGTATTTCGAACGAGGTTGCCCATTCTGACACGGGAACGCCGGAACGGTGCATGCAGCGCCACACGTACGCCACCTCCGCATGGCCCGCTCCACAGTCCACACACGGAGAAAATATTGGGTGGTCTGGGGACACCATGTCACCGTGGTCTCTGACCAATCATGGATGGACACGTGGCTCCACGTTAGCAGGGTGGAGCCCACTACCTTTCCGTCCAGAATTTGCAATTTCGATTTTTTTCATTAAAAAAAATTTCTACTTTAATAGGCTGCCCCAATTAATTACGCTAGAGTTGAGACCTGATTTTTCTCTCTCCTCCTGGACGATAGCGCGCTCT